>OY725183.1:9949505-11152630 GCA_963241965.1 Tortrix viridana | reverse complement strand
TAAATAACTAATATTATTCCTAGCTTTGTTCCTAGCTTGCAATATTAGTCCAAGTTTCTTCATATATTAATTGAAAAGATATCCAACTGGATATCTTTAAAAAAATAAAACCGTCTTCAAAAACCTACTAAAAAGCGTTAAATAAAAACCAGCCTTCTAGGAGTCCTAGTAATAGCCTATTTAGTGCCTAATAGGTACATAGAATATATCCAAGCCGGTGTCAAGTAGGTATACACAGTAGCAATGACACCATGATTCTTGCCACCGACTTCGATATATTCTATGTACCTATTAGGCACTAAATAGGCTATTACTAGGACTCCTACCTAGGAGGTTGGTTTTTATTTAACGCTATTTAGTAGGTTTTTGAAGACGGTTTTATTTTTTTGTTAAAAATTATTTTTTTCGCTTTTTAGTGATGCATCTAATATTATTATGTCATATAAACTAAAGCACATAAACATCACATTAAGAAACAATAGTCTAATACCAATCTTTCATCACCCTTAACAAAATGTCGCTGCCCACGATGCAGGGCCGTTAATCATTGAGGAGTTCTCCGGGTACTTCACCATCAGTTGCACTTCACCATATGTGTTATAATGAGTATAAAACTAGCTTCATATTCTTAATAAAGAAATCTCATTGCTGGCGTCAATAACTTTACGACTAAGCAGTTCCGGTGGTCACCTCTGGTCTTCATCATCATTTCCTCTTCGCCAAGAAGGGCTTTTGTAATGCAATTTCTTAAGGTCTTGCAAGTAATACCAAAATCGCTGTATGTGTGCCTATAACTTTTGAAGAGTTCCCTCACTTTCTCATGGATCCCATCATCAGATTCTAATTTGGTGACAATGGGACCACCTCGGAAGTATACCCTTTCAAACAAAAAAATAATTTTCAAAATTGGTCCACAATTGACGGAGTAATCGCGTAACAAACATACAAAAAAAAAAAAAATAGCAACATACAGTCGAATTGAGAACCTCCTCCTTTTTTGAAGTCGGTTAAAAACTAATGCTCATGACCATGAGCATTAGTTTTTACTTTTCAAATATTATAACAGCCTATTGATTACACATATCAATAAAAGGTGAGTAAATCGTCATATTTTTCAGATAATGTATGAGGAAAGTTGGACTATTATCGTTGCAACCTAGGCACATAGTTGTATGAGTTGACTCGGTAACAATTTATCTGCGTATATTTTCTGTACATTGATACGGTGAAGTCCCTTCTCTTCAAGTTCTTCAACGATTCAACAATGTCACCAGCCCTCCATTATATTATTATTGTATTCTATTAATATAAGGAAATATCTTTAAGGAATGTCGAATTCTGTAATAAAGGCCAGTCTCTGATGGAATTCCATTACGCGTTCGCACCCTCTATTTGAGGAATTTTCAATTGAGGGCACAATGTAGAAAAAGCGTTTTAATTACCAACTATGTATTATGAAATATTGAATAAATTGAACAATATTATTCTTAATAATTTGTCCGTTAGTACTAGAATACATATTCTACTGGGAAATTATTAGTGCTATGAAATTAGATTAGCATACCTGGTCTACTCGTATATAAAATATTTTACTTGTAATACGGTTGATAACCTCGCTATTGAAGGACGAGTCAAACGAGTCCGAACACCGACGGATCTACATTAAGCATTGAGGAGTTGCCGTGGCCACCTTCCATCTCCATTATCATCCAGCTGGATGGTACCATGTATTACTGTACGTACCATTATCATCATTCATAGGCGGTGGTGACTACTGCCCATCGGGTAACCCGCATGCTCGTTGTTCTACCTCTCTAAATATAAAAAACTAGCTTTTGCCCGCGACTTCGTCCGCGTAGAAGTCGTTTATCACTGCTCTCTCGGGAACTGTTCAATTTTCTGAGATAAAAAGTAGCCTATGTCCTTCCTCAAAACTCAGGCTATATCCATACCAAATTTCATCGAAATCGGTTCAGCGAATTAGCAGGGAAAGCTTTACAGACAGACAGACGCAAAAGTATGTCTACTTTCGTGTTTATATAATATCAAGTATAGCAACCCGCCCTCGCTTAGCTTCAGTTATAAGTTAAAATATAGCCTATGTCGACCCTGAAACCTCATTCTGAATATCACTGAAAGAATTTTAGAAATCGGATGGGTAGTTTCGGAGATTACCCCCTACATCCAAACTTATTAAGTACCTCTTTCTCCTCTTCTTAAGTAAGTCGTTTATCGTTTTTACTCTGGACACTATCAAATTGTCTGGGATAAAAAAAGGGGCCAACCCAGGATAACAACTACCTGTGTGACAATTTCATCCGAATCCGTTCAACTATTTAGGCGTAACTGAACAAACATCCCAACATCCATACAAACTTTATTTAGCGTCGTCGCTGGGGTCGGAACCGATTTTTCATCGAATTTCTATACAAAAACAAAAAAAACGGTCTATAGCTGGGGTTCGAACCCGCAGTCTTTGCGTAGTAGGCCAACGCTCTAACCATTAGCCTATTCAGACGGAAGCAGCCGCCCCGTAATTACGAACCATTGCGCGAGAATTCTTTTTGCGTGAAAACACGGGGAAAACGAATTTTCCCAGACATGAGACCTAGCTAGATCGAATTTTCGCCCCCGTAAACCCTCATGTCGCAATCCTTATCAAACTCGTTGGAGCCGTTTTCGAGAACGTGAACTGAGTACAAATATATATATATATATATACGCAATCCTTCCACCCGCAACTTTGTCTGCGGAGAGTCCAGTACCTTTGTTAAAAAGTACAGATAAAGTTTTCATTATCGTACGTATCATGCATGATGGGATAGAAACAAATTTAAACCATACAATTTTTTTAACCCTTTTCACCTTGCCTAGGGGTATAAATTGAAATTGAAATTATTTATTTTGCGAGAACATACACAGGTGTTATTAAAGGTATATGCTCTGCCAGAATTTCCAAAAACGCGAAAACTCATATTTTATATAATAAGTAGTCTAGAAACGTATTTCCAAAATAACCAAACTCTAAGAAATCTACTCCCTCAATTTTACCCCCTTACGGTAGTATTTCCAACATCATCGAACGCAATACTTTTAGTTTGTAAGCAGTAGCCAAAATAAATTTTCACGTTCCTAAGTTCAAAATTGACCAAATATTACCCCTATTTCATCCCCTTAGGGGTAGTTATCCAAAATCACCGAAAATTGTATTACTTTATTTGTTAACAGTAGCCTATATACCTATTTCCACGTTTCTAACTTCAAAACGAAAATAGTGTTTTTTATTTATTAACAGTAAGTAGCCTATATACCTATTTCCACGTTTCTAAATTCAAAAATGACCAAACGCCCATACAAACTTTCACCCTTCCCGTTTCTCCCCCTTAGGTGTAGTTTTTCCAAAATCACCTAAAGTGGTATTTTTTATTTGTTCATTTAGCCTATACACAAATTTCCATGTTTCTAACTTCAAAAAGGACCCACCTCCTTCCCATACAAACTTTAACCCCCCCATTTCATCTTCTTAGGGGTAGTTATTCAAAATCACCGAAAATAGTATTTTTATTTATTAACAGTAGCCTATATACATATTTCCACGTTTCTAACTTAAAAATGACCAAACTGCCATGCAAACTACCACCCCCCATTTAATTTCCTTGTTGTTTTAAAACTTCAAAATTGACCAAACTCCTATACACACACTCCTATACACACTTTCATCTCCCCTTTTCATCCCCATACGGGTAGTTTTTTCAAAATCGCCTAAAGTAGTATTTTTTATTTGTTAACAGTAGCCTGTACACAAATTTCCATGTTTTTAACTTCAAAAATGACTAAACTCCCATACAAACTACCACCCCCAATTTCATTTCCTTAGGGGTAGTTATGCAAAATCACCGTAAGTTGTTTATTTTTTATTAACAGTAGTATTTATAACAATTTTCACGTTTCTAACTTCAAAATTGACCAAACTCCCATACACACATTTCACCTCCCCCCCCCGTTTCATCCCCATAGGAGTAGTTTTTCCAAAATCGCCAAAGTAGTCTTTTTTATTTGTTAATAGTAGCCTGTACACAAATTTCCATGTTTCTAACTTCAAAAATGAACAGACTCCCATGCAAACTACCATCCCCCATTTCATTCCCTTAGGGGTAGTTATCCAAAATCACTGGAAGTTGTTTTAATCTGTTAAGAGTACTCTTTATAACAATTTTCACGTTTCTAACTTCAAAATTGACCACACTTCCATACACACATTATCTCTCCCCCCCCCCCCGTTTCATTCCCATAGGGGTAGTTTTTCCAAAATCGCCTAAAATTGACTTTTTTATTTGTTTACAGTATCCTGTATACAAATTTCCATGTTTCTTACTTCAAAAATTACCAAACTCCCTTGCAAACTACCACCCCCTATTTCATTCCCTTAGGGGTAGTTATCCAAAATCACCGGATTTGTTTTAATCTGTTAAAAGTAGTCTTTTTAACAGTTTTCACGTTTCTTACTTCAAAATTGACCAAACTCCTATACACACTTTCACCTCCCCTTTTCATCCCCATAGGGGTAGTTTTTCAAAATCGCCTAAAGTAGTATTTTTTATTTTTATACAGTATTCTTTATAGCAATTTTCAAGTTTCGTACTTCAAAAAGGACCAACCACCACTCCAAAAGGAACTACTACCCCCGCATTTCATTCCCTTAGGGGTAGTTTTTCCAAAATTGCCAGTAGTACTTTTTTTATTTGTAAACAGTAGCCCATAAACCAATTTTCACGTTTCTAACTTCAAAAATATCCAAACCCCTATACAAACTTTAACCCCCCATTTTAACCCCTTAGGGGTAGTTTAGCCAAAATCGCTGAAGGTAGTATTTTTTATTTGTAAATAGTAGCCTTTATACCAATTTCCACGTTTCTATCTTCAAAAATGGATGACTTTCATACAAACTTCCAACCCCATTTTTACCCCCTTAGGGGATGAATTTTGAAAAATCCTTTCTTAGTGCACCCCTAGACCTCATAAGGAACCTACGTGCCAAATTTGGAATCTCTAGACCCAGCGGTTTGGGCTGTGCGTTGATATGTCAGTCAGTCAGTCAGTTTCTTCTTTTATATATTTAGATAAAAGAAGTAAACATAATATTAGGTCAATCCTAGATTAGGGATTAAATTATGTAGGTTAAATTATGTATGCAAAAAAGCCGTGGGTCGTGGGTTCGAACCCGGGCTCGCACCTCTAAGTTCTTCGGAATTTATGTGCGAAATATATTTTGTAAATTTACCATGAGGTTTTCGGTGAAGGGAAACATCGTGAGGAAACCTGCTTACACCTGCAAAGCAATTTGACGGTGTGTGCGAAGTTCCCAATCCGCACTGGGTCCGCGTGGGAACTGTAGCCCAAACCCGCTCATTGTGAGTATATTTCTATTTTTATTAAGCTTTCTCTTAACTCCTAAAACAAACGCTCAATTTTAAAATGTTTGCCCATCCACAATTGACCCATTAACCTGCCAATCGATTCTCACCTCTAAACACTCCATTAATAAACAGCCCATTAGGCTACTTCTCGCGTAACGCGGATGATAATGATGTCACTCTGATACAGATCACGCAGCACGTGTTACGTTCGCGTATCTATTGCGGTGTTAGTACAAATGCGTAATAAGGTTTTTGTCGAAATGTCTACGTTGGATAGAAAATTAAGGGAAGTTCAGTTATTCAGGCAAAAACTGAAAGTTTTTAAATGATTTAAAAAATGACATCAAAGTTATTTCTTTCCGGTTACTACTCGTAATGCTGCTATATGGCTTAGAAACCTTAAGGGCAGCACAGACTAGCAGCCTGTCGGCTGTTTCAAGTCTGTCAAGCGGTCTGTTGGCCAAAATTTATTAAGGAAAATTTACAATATCGTACGAGAAACACAAAAAGAAAATTAACACGAAAACACACAAACTTAAATAATAAAAATAAAAACTGTCTTAAAATTACAAATTAAAAGGCAATTAAACCTGCGCTGACTTTCTCGTCATGCTCTCTGGCAGGCCGCCCCGGAACACGATACCCTTCGGCCAGAAGCCAGGCGACTCGATCGACCCCAGCAGCGATCGCAGCTGGAGCACCCTTGGAATATAAGCCAGTCTTCCGACTGACTGCTTCCCAAGCAGCACGCAAGCTGTATAAGAGCTTATACAGCCCTTATTCACCTAAAACTAGAGTTATAATGGCTGTATAAGCTCTTATACAGCTTGCGTGCTGCTTGGGTTATCATTGTGGACGTCGAGCAGGCGTACACATGAAGACGTACCCTCGTAATCGCACAATAACTAAAGTATGCTTGTAGTATGGTTTGTCTTTATCTTTCATTACGACATTTGAATCTGACAGAAAGTGACAAAGCACAATTTAACTAAAAAATTTGTGCGTTTATGAATAAGGGGGGTAGTTGGAATCCCTACCTTCAGAGATCATAACTCTTAAATGTCTCAACGGGATTCTACCAAACTTAGCTAAGAACATTTTCTATCAAGTCACCTTTCAAATAAAAAAGACTAAATTAAAATCGGTTCATCCGTTCGGGAGCTATGATGCCACAAACAGATACACAGATAAACTCATAACACCCCCCTATTTTGCGTCGGGGGTTAACAATGAGTCGATACCAAGTGATAAACGGGCTTCTCACTTAAGATGAGATCAGTTTTTTATACGGTCTAATAGGTGTTTTAAGGTTAACTCGCGCTAATATTTTATTTTTTATTTGACCCTCGAAGATTATTTTCCCTGTGGCTCAAGATTAGTTGATCCTTGGGAAATTTATTTTGGCTCACCTTATAATTTTATACTATGGAGACCTTTGTTCCTTCCTTCAATAAAATACTTTAAAATGGTTAGTGAAGGAGAATGCAAATTGTTTAGGTTGAAACGTAACTGCGGGAATTTATTTTGTAAAACAGTCTAGTCACTACAAGAAATGTCTAAAGCGATTCGGAGAAAGCAATAGCGACTGTGACGCAACGCGGTCGCATCTTATTTGCCTGCATTTGCAAACAAAAGCTCCTCTATGACATAATTGTAATGAGGCTTATGTATCGCGGTACGCCACACCGACCGCGATTGATGAGCATTGTATTATACTAGCTCATACATAAATTCACTAGATGAATTCAGCTGCGTCTGTAGCGAATTTGTTTATTGTTGTTCCATTTTAAGCAAAATTAAGTGATTCTATTACAGGGTGAGTCTTGGTAAAGTGCACATATTAAAATGAGGGACATTAAATTGAATTTTATTGACGAAAAATTGTAAGCACCAATCCGAACTATGAACCGACACGAACGAATAAATCATTCGAGTCTCGAAGAGATTACAAAATTTCAGCTGCGTCGTTACTCGTTGGTATGAAATTTACGATCTTATTACTTATGCAAATATAATAATATAAAAAACGTACTTTAAGTTGTAGGTACATAAAATATATTAAGTACGAGTATCTGACTCCTTGTGGACCGCATACGCCAACTCTTTCCTTTCCTCCTAGCACAAACTCTTTCCTTCGATCGAGTAAGTAACGTTAACATATTGCCATCTAGAAAATCGTGTTTGTAAAATTTCCTAGCACGAACTTTAAAGTTGACATAAATTATGTACCTAATAAATAAAATATCAGGAGACAATCTCACACAAATTGACCTAGTCCCAAACTAAGCTCTAGGCTTGTACTATGGTTACTATGCAACGATAAATATACTTATATTGATAAATACATACTTAAGTACATAGAAAACATCCATGACTCAGGAAAACATACTCGCGCTCATCACACAAATATTTTCCCATACCGGAATTCGAATTCGGGACCGCTAGCTTCGTAGGCAGGGTCACTACCGACTATAGGGCCTAGGCTAACCGCATCGTCCAATAATTACGTAAGATTGAAATGTTCGTCGAGCTACCGTAGGCATTCCTGGTCGCACTACTTATAGTCGAGGACGTTATTAGGCGGGTCGCAAGCTTAAAATGGACCAGGAATGGGCGTGACACTTGGCTAGCCTGAAAGACGGTTGAGGGCAAATATCAGAGTGGTGGCCACGGCAAAGCAAGCGGTCAGTTGGCAGACCACCTGTCAGGTGATCTCGTTAGGTCACCGGGATGGGGGGGAAGAGGGGAGCGCAGGCTTGGCACAAGAGACAGGAGGCCGTTGCCCTGCAGAGGATTAACGTGGGCTGGTTGGATGGATTCATCATCATCGTCATTCCAGCCGAAAGGCGTCCACTGCTGGACATAGGCCTCCCCCAAGGTTTGCCACAAAGACCGGTCCTGCGCCGCTTGCATGCATCGGCTTCCTGCAATCTTCACGTCGTCGGTCCACCTTGTTGGAGGTCTGCTCACGCTGCGTCTTCCGGTACCCGGACGCCACTCGAGAACTCTTCGGTTGGATGGAAATTATTATAGGTCTTTATAGGTAATTGGCTTTTGCCCGCGATTCCGTCCACGTACCTAGTTGTTTATCTTTATTAGTCGTAAACTGTTATAAAAGTAAATTGCAAGTAATTTCGAGTTCCTGGATCAACACGTGATTGCTTTTTTTATGTAATTATATGAATTGATTAAATGGGAATTGGAATGAGTGGAATAGGTGGTATAATTTTATAATAATAATCTAAAAAGTAAATCCAACGTATATAAAATTCCATAGCTACAACTATTTCCATAATAAAATCCGATCTCTAATTACCAAAGAATAATCTTATTTGTTCGTACAAGTTACCTTAGATTATAATCTATTCTGTTAATTTGCTCGGGATTCTCCCTACGGGTTCATCTTACCTACTGCGAGATTTGGGTAGCAAAAAATTATATTATTTAATCTGGGGGCACGGCAGTGCCCCCGCCAAGTCGAGCAAAAAAAGGCACGGCCGTACAGTCAGCATCAAATAGATAGGAGCAACGAAAGTGACCAAATATATCGCAACACATCTTTATTACTATAGGAATAAGGATGTGTTGCGATATTTGGCCATTTTGGTTGCTCCTATCTATTTGATGCTGACTATACCATCCTTTTCCCGAAGCCGTTCGGGCCATTTTCTCCCCGAAATTATACATAATGAAGGTCAACAGATAAAACGTCAACAGTATTTAATCTTATTATTTCCCTCGAGTAATTATTTTTGTATGTGTGAGCCACGTGTAAGCTTATATGGCTAGGGGTTCATATTAAGTACTTAGGAATTTTTAGGATGTTTCAAGGTTTCATCTGAACTTAATTTTTATTAAGATTAAATGGTGCATTATGCGCTGCCCCATCGCAGTAAGTGTAAATCGGCCACTTTAAATTGATCTCCAACTTTGAACAACAGGCAATCTGTATGAGATCAAGATATGGTCGCTGTAGTGCACTTACTGCCTTTTTAATTCTGCAGGGTTGCGTTATACTGACGTTGCTTTCAAAAACATCAGAGTTCCTTTTTAAAGTGGTAAAACTTGAAGAGTTCTAGACAGAACAGAGGCCGTATTGGCAGTTTATATCTGTCAAGTACAGTAGAAGAAAAAGGATAGAGTTATGGAAGGCATATACCAGCGTCCCTTTCGCTGCTTGGACTCTGGCAAATTGTAACAGTTCATAATAGGGTCATGCATGATACACAGACACAGAAACAAAAGTTGTCTCTCCTGTTCCAGAAAGTTAAGGAATTTGAAACCAAATTTTTCGGGTTAGGATATATCCGCGTAATGGGAGTCTGGTGTAGTTTAGGCCTGTAGTAGTCGAAATTATATGAGTTAAACATTCCCACGTCGTTAACTTTCAGGAACAGAAGGGTCAATGTTGAACCTAAATCTGTGTATGACCCAATACCGCCTCTGTCCTGAGAAAAGTACCTGCTATAGTGCCGTACTCACACTGCCTGGAATTAGGCAAACTTATAGTAGGTACCTACGAGTATATTCCCTAGAAGTAAACAAAATTCCAATTCAATCACTTTCGTAACCAGTTGATAAAAAAGCAAAATTAATGAAATGCCAGTTACAAAAAGATCTAAGAGCGAAAATTCATATTACGGGGTTCTTCCAGGAACAAATTTAATTTTGCTCCCTAATGCTTATTTCCTTGAAAATAAGTAATGAAATCAACCGACCAGACAGCTGTTTTAATTATTTATCATAAACAACCGTCAGAAACATGGTCCTACACAAAGTTGGCCCAATTACAAACTTATTTTCAAGGAGTTATAATTAGATGCTTAATTTGAAACAGAGGGTTGTTATTAGTTAATTCTCTATCTGTCGCAGATTAAACAGAGACTATGTTTTTTTTGTGTAATAGTTATTTAATTGGTTGTGCCGTTATAAAATTAGCAGCCTCTGAATGGATCACGTTAGAGTTTTGAGGTATCAAAGTTATCTTGGCAATTTTCGTCGAAAAGGGAGGGAAAGTACCAAAATTTTTATTTATTAAGGACTTTGTGCTACATTTTGAGAAACCAAAAAGATACTCACATAAGTCAAATTAAAAAAAAAGTTTACGTTAAAGAATTTGTTTTCCCATTATTTAATCCATTTTTCAGGTTTTAATTAAAAAATATTACCTACGCACAAGCGGATTCTATTCTAATATTATTTTAAACTTTTATCCCGGACTGCATTTTCTGCCATCAAAAAAAAGCACACTTTGTCGGCAATATCAACTCTACAATTAATAAAAACATAAAATAATCCAATCTTACACAAAAGCTAAAAGTAAGCGCTGGAGTTTATAGTACGTCCAAGACAACGATATACATACTTATTTAGATGAACGAGCATTTCTAAAGAAGTTTGTACAATTTTAAGGATTTAATAAAACAAGCTCCGATTAAAAAAAAATCGTAGATAGATTGGGTGCATGAAACTATGTAATTTTAACATAAATTCCCAAAATGTTCCAAAAAAATATATAGAAAATTCCTATTTCGTTACCAACAATGTATGAGCTTTGGTAACAAAATAGGAAAAAATTGTGAATTTTTTATGGGACATTTTGGGAAATTATTTTAAAATTGCTTAGTTTCATTTATCCAACCTACCTACCAATTTTTTTTTAATCGGAGAGTTGAATGAAATGTACAAACTTTTTTTGAAATGCTCGAATAATAAAATAACACAGATCCACCCTAAAATACCTAACTCTTAACACTTTCTGGGCCTAACTCGATTATTGATTTTATAGATTTACACAAAATGTATCGAAAATATTTTTTCAAGCGGGTCTTACTCTACGTCCATGCTAACGTACAGCTTAATGTAAACTGCCAATATGCTGCTGTTGCCATTAAAACGGTTATTGATTAAATAACGCGTTGCGCGGGCGCCGGTCGACATCCATAATCACAGTAGGTACATTCCTTGTAAAGCGTTGCCAAAAAGCAAAAGGTCAGGTTGTTACGAGGAGGGCTCTGAACGGACGTTTGCGACTCCATACTTGATAATAATTGCTTGCAAAACAAAACAACTCGCTTTACAATTTTATTGTGTTTGTGTGTCACTCAAACATATGAGGCTTCTTACAAAGGCGAGTTGGCAACGTCGCATTTTAAGTTGTTCTTAATTATTGGAATGAAATTGATAAAGCATTACGCATATTAATATACAACAGATGCACATAATTAATACATAGTTAGATACACATTTGAAAATATTACTCAATGCACATCAATATTCAAGAGAAACAAAAAGCCAGTTGCCAGCACATATTTTGTAAGAGGTTTAGTACTTAGGTACTGATTTATGGTCAGTAATACAGTAGGTATAGTCAACTTTAATAATTGTTGAGCCAACATAGAAATAAAGCCGTGGTAGCCTAATGGTTTGACCCGCCGACTCTTAAGCAGAGGGTCGTGGGGTCGAACCCGGGCTCGCACCTCTAAGTTTTTCGGAATTTATGTGCGAAATATATTTTGTAAATTTACCATGAGCTTTTCGGTGAAGGAAAACATCGTGAGGAAACCTGCACACACCTGCAAAGCAATTTGACGGTGTGTGCGAAGTTCCCAATACGCACTGGGCCCGCGTGGAAACTATAGCCCAAACCCTCTCGTTGTGAGTGGAGGCCTGTGCCCAGCAGTGGGACGTATATAGGCTGGATTATTATTATTATTATACAACATAGAACTCAGTCATAATGACAGGATCAAGTCGCTTAAAAAAATTACGTCAAAATCATTTGCTTTCTGCGACAGAGTTATATAGTGGGTCAACAATTTAAGTGGTTAACTGTACAATAGCCATAGAAGCGCATTGTAAAATTAAACTTGTAGAAATGCGGGCTGCATTTTCTCCATACAAACGTTCTCAGCTGTTAGCTATCTTGTTTTAAACTTTGTGCAATATTTCTATTATATAGTAAAATAAAGAAAAACTACTTGTATGTGTTCATGTTTTCTTTTTTACATATCGCACCCCCAGTACAACACTGCACTAAGTCAAAATATTTAATTTTTCAGAATCGACGAAAAACCGTTATCTCATGTTATATCAAAGTTCTTGCAATTAAAAAAATCGATTTTGAAATTTTTCGACATAATACAGTGTTGTACTAGGGGTGCGGTGCGATATATGTTTATTTATAAGCGCTACAATCCCTAAAAAAAATTTTAAAATAACAAATTTAAACCGCTGTGAACAGCTGCTGCCAAAAAAACTATAATTTATAATAACTATTAATGTAACAAAACGGCTCTCTTATTATAGCCATAAAGCTTTTTATTGTGATTTCTCTTGCCAAATCGTTTTTTCATTAAAATTTGATATACTTATAATATTTATCAACCTTTAGATTGTTTTTTCGCTGTTTTATGCGTATGTACAACTAGGTTTTTTGTAGTTAATCATTATTAATAAACTACGGCAAATTAAACTATTTATATATTTATGTTAAAAGTAGACATTTATGTTTATTGTTTTGTTTAAAAAAAAAAATAATAATAATGTAACAGTAATTTTATTAATTTACTTTTGCGATGATTAATCGTGTTGATCAAAATAATAAATTAATAATACTTAATACCTAATTGTTTTTGAAATGTTCCAACGAGACGAGCCGGTCGCTGCGACTAGCAACTTGGGGGTTGCTCTTTCGGACAATTATGGTCGCAGATGATGTAATTCGGGGTCAGGTCGGTGTTGCCATGCCAGTATTGAGTAACAAGCCATTACAAGTTATCGTATGGTAATTTACGGGAAACAGGTGGTAGAAGGCGGTTGGTTATTCAACATGATAAAGATGGGCTAACATTTTTTTTAATAATCAGTGTTCATTCCTTATTCTGTCTGTCCCTGTATGTAGTCTAGTTGATGGCTATAGTACCTACGTTATATTGTACTCTGCGTTGTGTTGTAGGTATTTTTTAGATTCTAACAATACCTACTAAGTATAACTTTCGTATTTATATCGAAAATAAATACCACTTAATGCTTGAGAGAACGCTTCCATCTTAAAATAATGATTTATTCAAAATAAGTTGAAAAGAACGGTTCATCCGACTAATGCATTTTAATGCACAGATGGTGAATAATTTCACGATTCAATAGTACCTCCTTTAACAATGGGTTTCGGCGTCTGGTCGAGAAACTTGAGAAAACGGTATTTTGAATATCATTATAGGCAATGAACCGATATTTAAATTTGTCTTTGGATATAAACATAGAAACAGCATTGTATATCTAAAGATGGGCGTTTGAATAGAAATGCAGTATATCTGTAGCGGTGGTGGTGGTGGTAAGTGTGAAACCAACCCCGGGTACACCTAGTATGGAAAAAATAACTTTATTTAAAAAAAACTACTAAAAAAACGGGCAAATGAGTTAAAAATCTTCCCTGATTCGTAAGGATTCTAATAAAGTAAATTACCACTAAAAAACTTCTGAATTAAAACATGAAATTAAGGTTTTTTCGTGACATGGACATAAGGGAAAATTAATAAAATTCAGATTAAAATGATCAATATCTCCGAAACTAGTTAAAATAGCTAACATACATAGGGGTTAAATCGATAGCTTTTTAGCTGCTCTATCAGTCCTTAACGGCTTGACATTGGTTTTTGGGACACCTGTAAGTAGGTATTTTTCATAATTTTTTTAACAACAGAATCAAGAACAAAAATAATTTGAATAATACGCATTTATAATTGGGGTCGAAAACAACTCACGAAATCACTAATGTTTATAATAATAATAATAATGTATAATTAATAATTATTTATTGAATGTAGTTACGGGTTAAGCATGACCGATTGTATTGTATCCTACTTCTACCACAATTTTACGAGTATTCGAGTCAGTCACGCAGCTTTATGGTAGTGCGAATAGAATATTTATTTCACTACCTCTCGGCGACATTAGGCACTTTGCTATGCTACTAGACATGACTAAGCATGAGTAGTGAGTACATAATGATGTGTTTTACAACTTTCCGGGAAAGGTATTACGAAATTGTGAATGTGAATAGACAATTACAGAATCCCTTGCGCTGGCGCAGTGATACATCATATCACTCATTAACGTAATGGCGAGTTTATCGACATCACGCACCAGACAATCAATTCTCAGTAGGGCTAGACAAATTACGTAGAAAAATGTATGGAATTGACATTAGCGGCTGACGCGATAAATTGGCAGCTTATTTACGTCCATTTATCGTAAGTGTTTGGTGTTATGTATGTTGTCTAGGTCCACTAGTTTTAAAAAGCTTGCGTGCTATGCCAGTTTATATACCCGAGCGTAAGTGACTATAAGTCCGAAAGTAATTCTCTAAAAGAACTTACGAATTTTTAACGGGCAAACTTAAGTTACCCCGCGTCTTTAAGTTGATTGAGCTGCTTTATCGAAGAAACCTGGAACCAAATTCAAATAAACGCACTGTTCAAATGTAATTTGTATGCTTTACAGAACGCCGTAAGCCTGCTGGTTGATATTAATTAGTTAGTAAATTGATAGGCGAGTTGTTTTTGATGCCTGAGCTAACGAGGCATGATCAGAGCCCGTGGACATCCGCAACAATAGAAGAGGAATAGCAGATGCGTTGTAAATTTTGAGTAGGTAGTGAGTCAGTCGGTTTGGGAACGCTTTTTAGTATGGGAACGCACCGCAACTGGCCGCCTCCGCTCTCAGTGCGTTTGCGGCTTAAGAGGATTGTGAGTTGAGTGCTTTCCATACAAACGGCAATAACGTTTTCTACCCTCTAAACGTTAACCGAATTCAACCAATATTTAATACGTTTCGTTTTTTTAATAATTTTTTAATTATAAAGAGATTATGTTTGAAATTACTTTTGTGTGAAAACAATAAAACGAGAATAAATAGAAATTTATTGATAATATTGGAAAAAATTAAATGTAAAACATATCAAAAATTGGTCGAAATAGGTTAACATTTAGGGGTGGAAAACGTTATCGCCGTTTGTATGGGAAGCCGTCAACTCACAATCATCTTAACTGAAATGCCCAACTCAATCTTAAGACATGGCCAAGTAAATGTCAGGTCATAGGTTTATTAATACGGCCCTAAAAATAACTTAACTAGAGAATAACGTTGCTAAATAACACCGGCCTTACGTTTGCAAAGGTACGTGTGCAGATAGGTGCAGATAGTGACAATTGTCATTCAATGTTACACAAGCATGGCCGTGAGAGCATCAATTTCGTTCCAATGTTATTTTTGTACAGTAAATTTTTGTAATAACATTGTACAGTCAACAATGTTACTTTTTGACACATTATCATCACCATCATCATCATCAGCCGCAAGACCTCCACTGCTGGACAAAGGCCTTCCCCAAATTGGCGAGAAATTGCCATAATCGCCACGCTTGGCAGGCGGGTTGGTGATCGCAGTTTGATGTTATAATACAATGTTCAGAAGGACGCTGCTGCCCATCCTCTGGTATGATTCCCTTAGTCGCCTTGTACGACACCCACGGGATGAGATGGGGTGGTGCAATTCTTGCCCGGACACCACACGGCAACCCGTGCATACATTATAGAACACTCATAATGCCAGCAGCGTCAAGTAACGACAAAATAAATCATGGGCTTTTTACGACGGTTCTGACTGTACTAACTTTTCCCGTGACACGTAGAAGTTATAAACCGCTATTCCCGCAAGAACTGTGTAATTTCTAAGGATAAAATGTAGCTTATGTCACTCTCTGGCACTCACGTCGACGCGTTAAGACTCACTTACAGCCTGCGTGAAAGAAGGATAGACAAACAAACTCATTAGCATTTATAATATGAGTAAGGATTGACCTAACCTCTACACCTATAAAGATCTTAAGGGCAATTCATCGAGTGTTTCAACCGCCGTCATTCCCGTGACCGCATTGATGTCGAAATTCTTGTAGCTTTTGAAGCATTTTCAGTAAAATTTTTTAGATGTCAGGGCGCTCTATAAGATAGCCGAAAAAACATCCAAAGCTACAGGAATGTCGACGTTAATGCGGCCACGGGAATGACGGCGGTTGAAACGCTCGAAGAACTACCCTTAATAAGAAAGGTTTTCTTCCTTTTGGTATAAACTATGATTAATTCCTTTATGACAAAAAATCTCGCTTAACTTTTTATCGAACTTTTAAATGACACCTAGCGTCGCTAATACTATTTTAAAATAAGAAAATAGAATTATAATTTACGTGGACAGAAAACTATTTATATTTGCATTTGTAATATTTTGTATATCGACTGTTTTGGTTAAATCTTCGTCCATGGTCGTCTTACGAAACTTTGGAAAACCGTGGTACCTTCCGTAAAGATGGCGGTATACGAATGGAGATAGCAAGTTTTAGTTTAGGTGGTCGCCGACTTAACCTCATTTCTCGATGGCCTTTGACCATGTTCAAGATAAGAGGAAAATTGCGTCAATAGTTTCCATCGTGTTTTGTAGTTTGTTGTTATGAATATCTTTGACTTTGATTGCCTCAATATCGTGTTATTTTTTCGACACAAAGAAGGGTTTAACTGTGCTTAATAAATACATGTTTCAATGATACTGGTGATGCGACAATATTTTGTGCGTTTTGATGTTACTCACTTTATTCTTAGTGTTTATTTTAATTATTACTAGGTAGAAAACATTTCATCGTCGCGGGTAGACTAGATAAACATGGATTTTTATAATTCAGAATGTTTTAAAACTCCTAATTTAACTATTCAGATTTTTCATAAATCCGATTTTTATGAATCCGAAAAATCTCTAACGGTTACAATTATGATGATCATAATTCCGAATTTCAATACACTAAACAATAAGAAGTCAATCCGAAAAATCAAAAATTCGAATTCCGATTACTAAAATTCCGATTTTCAAAATTACTGACCTACCTTAGATTCTTTAGGAAATATAATTACGATTATTAAAAACACGAAGTTCAATTTGCCGAATGTCAAAGTTTCGAATTAGCGAGGAAATTTTAGAAAATTGATAAAGCTCCTTTAATTACCGATTGACACGCTAATAGCAACCATACGTATAAGCATCCCGAGAAAGCCTCCGCCGTCCGACATTGTTTTCACCGAAGATTCGACGGGTGTCATTAAAATCATAATTCTCAGGCAAGTCCGAAGGCCGCGAGTTAGGAAGAGTCCAGGAGAGAGGCGGCGGCGGCGGTATATAAGCGTCCGTCCTCATGTTCAGAGTATCACACAACCACGCCACCTCCGCGAGTCAACATGAAAGCGTTCTTGGTAGGTACCGTGCAGTGAAAGTGACTTGTGACCCGCGGCTGACCCGCACGCTCGCGCTTCCTCATGGGATGTGACACAATGCAGTTTGCATCGACGTCATTGATCCCCGAACTATTAAGTTAAGGATCGTGAAGGATACTGCAAACTAGTGGATTTTTCGTGTTTGGAGTATACTTCATGCAGTGACTGTGACAGCGAGCGTGCGAGTCGAGGATTGCGACGGATTTTGAAAAAATAGTTCGCTATTTTTTTAATCCTTTGTGCCCCCGAAATTTGAATACAAAATTGGATATGCAGTTGAGTGTGATTTAGCGATGTTTTATAAAAGTGGTTTTGTTTTCATAGGTATTAGCGGCCGTAGCGGCTCTCGGCTCGGCTAGGCCCGAGGCGGGCTACAGTTACAACGCGCCCGGAGGCGGCAGCGGCGGAGGCTTCGGTGGTGGCTTCTCGTCTGGCGGCGGCCATGGTGGATTCTCGTCCGGCGGCGGTGGATTCTCCTCCGGCGGCGGCGGTTTCTCGTCCGGCGGTGGACACGGTGGTGGCGGCTTTTCGTCCGGCGGACTGAGCTCCAGCAGCTTCGGCATCGGCGGCGGCAGCGGTGGCTTTTCGTCCGGCGGCGGATTCTCCTCCGGCGGCGGCGGCGGCGGCGGCGGCGGCTTCTCCTCTGGCGGCGGATTCGGCGGTGGCTTCGGTGGCGCCCCCATTGTCCAGAAGCACATCTACGTCCACGTCCCGCCCCCAGAACCTGAAGAACAGCGCCCCCAAATCATCGGCGGTGGCGGCGTGCCCCAGAAGCACTACAAGATCATCTTCATTAAGGCTCCCGCTCCCCCCGCCCCCGTCGCGCCCATCATCCCCGCCCAGGCCCAGAACGAGGAGAAGACCCTCGTCTACGTGCTGGTCAAGAAACCCGACGAACAGCCCGACATCTCCATCCCGACCGCCGCGCCCACCCAGCCCTCAAAGCCCGAGGTTTACTTCATCAAGTACAAGACCCAGAAGGAGTCTGGTGGCTCTATCGGCGGCGGATCTATCGGAGGATCTGGCATCGGCGGCGGTATTGGCGGTGGTAGCATTGGCGGCGGTATCGGTGGCGGACATGGTGGCTCCATCGGAGGCGGCAGCATCGGCGGCGGACACGGAGGCTCCATCGGAGGCGGCTCCATCGGCGGTGGACACGGAGGCTCCATCGGAGGCGGCTCCATCAGCGGCGGACACGGCGGCTCCAGCGGCGGCGTCAGCTCGTCCTACGGCCCCCCCGGCCAGTCCGGCCCTTACTAAACTCCGCGCGCCTGCGCTCTCATGTGATACCTGCTCTGCCGGCGAGAATTAGTTTTAAGTAGAACAAAAAATTACGGTGCCTAAATGTATTTATGTAAATAGTAATTTTAATGTATCATAATTAATTTTAGTTGTATTGTAAAATACTTTTTGCATAAAAAAACGATAAACCAATACTATCTTTTTATTTCAAAAACAATACAAACTAGACCTCATCTGCTTGAAACGCAAAGTTCACCCGAAATGGTCAAGGTTATGATGTGACATGACCAATAGCGCAGCAGATAAGCGGGTGTCTGGGTTCGGTAGAAAGTATGTTTTCTCCGGCGTGGGCGACGCGTGTTGCGCAACCTGGAGTGTGACCTCGATTGCATAACGTCTGAAAGAAGCATCTCGCGTTGCCTCACCTTTACACAAAATATAAGAGTTTCACTAAATATTCATTGCGCAAGCTATTCGACATTTTCACACTCGCCACCTTGTCTTTTTGGATCCTGTGAAGTGCGCAAGACCCTTTGAGAAAATTAGATCAAATAAAGATGCGATGGTTAGGTACAACACGATGATACGGAAACGGGCAAAAGCCATTTATATTATTTGCTGAATATGTATGACCAGGCTCGACTTTCGTAATTTGGGCGGGAGCGTGTTTGGTCATAACATTTGAGTTAACATATGGAAAGTGAAGTCGTAATATTTGCTAAGAAATTCGTATTACGAAAGTGAAATTTTATGTGCGAAACAAAGTGTGTGAGTCATCGATGTTTGTTCGCGAGTGAATTAACAAGTGTGTAATGAGTGTATTGGTTCCGTGAAGCAAGTTGGGGGCAAAATTATATATGTATGTTCTCTAATGTTGAAGTTGAATAATTTTTCGCTTGTCCGGTTCAAAGGACCAATTGCATGAATATGCGAATAGTAATTTGGTGGTGCACATAAATTAAACCCAAATGTACTTATTTTAACATTTATAATCGTTTACTTTTTCTATAGCTTTTAAAAAGTTACTTATATATTCATTAAAAATATATGTAGGAAATCAAAAATACAATGACCCAATCTCAAGCATATCTAAGTAGACTGCGGACGTAAAACTAACCTAGTTGCCTGTGAAATCCGCGCTAAAAACGTGTCTTCATTCTTCTTTCATGGCTTTCCCACATTAAATATTAGCATAATCTAAACAATGCAGAAGGCGGTATAAAGCTTTTATTGCTGTAATTTGTTTAAACATTCACGTAATAGCAGTCACGTCTCGTAACAGACTTATTTAATTACCCAACTTTCTGCGACTCATCGCAACACGATGACAGAAAATAAAAGTGGTACGTGTCATCATAATTAATTAAAAAGTCAACTTTAATTCTTCCATATTAAAGCTCCTTTTTCTTTTACTGTGAAGGTATCTTACGCAGTTTTGAATTTTCGGAACCTGGAACTTTACTGTTAAATTAAACGAGAGTGTTTGCCTTCTTCCTGCTGTTCATGTCGGAAAATTTAATTCATCATGGTACAGTCGAGGACAGAAAGATGTTTACACTTTTTCACCTTATTCCATTGTAATAAGGTCCAAAAGTGTAAACATCTTTCTGTCCTCGACTGTACCTACAAAGAGAAAAAAATATTTTACAATATTACCAGATTGTATAGTAGTTATGATTCTGGTGTAGGAAAACAGATTTCAGCTATGGTTAACAGATTTTTTTTTATGACACAAGTCATATTTTGGTTAATACTAGAATATTCATGTTAAAATACTCTAGTACACGAAAACTCTGATATCGTTTTGGTTACCATCTAATAGTTACAGAGTAAAATATGCATTTAGCTTACAACAGGTTTTTTATACTACACAAAATGTGTTTCCTACGATACTAGGTAAGTGGGTAATAGATACTAGAAATGATGTTGTACAGAAGTAGAATTTTCTATTAATGTGTAAAAAAAGTATAGTTGTCACATATAATACAATAAAATCAAGTCGAATTTACATTATGCTGTTACGTAAAGCAAACTAGATTTTTTTTCCGTGTACCTATACAGGGTTTAATTAAATTCAGTAACAAAAATTTGGGAGTTATAAATATGACCATATTTACCATTGAAATTGTATTTTCCGTATAAGTAATATAATTTTAAACTAATTTCTGCCCGCGACTTAGTCCGCGTTGACCTACCGACAGGAAGACTGTTTTTTTTGGGATAAAATGTAGCCTATGTGTTAATTCAGGGTAAAGCTATTTTAATTCCTAATTTCATCCAAATCCGTCTTTCGAATTTATAATATTAGCGTAATTGACCACAATAACCTTACTTGTGGTGCTAATGCCGCGTATGAATCGGCAACAAATTTTAAACCTGATCAGAATATTATTCTGGGTTATTAGGTTCTGAACGCAAATTAAACTTGAGGTACTGTCAGGGTCAAATAGATAGAAGCAACCAAAATAGCCAAATATATAGCAACACAACCTTATTCCTATAATAATATAGATGTGTTGTGATAAATTTGGCCACATGCGCGCTCCTATCTATTTGGTGCTGACTGTATGTAAATGCTATTGTTATTAGAAACGTTAAGTGTTTTCTAAAATATCAGATTTACTTGTCAACCTTTGTTCTTGTGGTTAAGAAGACGCACGGACTTGATGTAAAAAATGCCTGTTGGTGAAACGTATTTAACAGAAACTTAAAATATCTGCGTATATTTACACACAATGGCGTACTCTCGGTGACCAAAACAAGAAGGCACACCTCTATAAATGAACAAGTAGTACCTAACAAAGAAAAGTATCCCAGAGTTCTAAGCTCTTATTGCTTATTTCAACAGATAACAGATACGATTTAAAAACTCCCGACATCAGCCCCTAAAAACCACTGAGCATAAACAAAACTGAGCATAAATAAGCAAAAACTTGAACGGGCTCCGAGCACGTACATTTTCACTAGAGGGGCTTCGTTACTAGAAGATTTCAAGTATTAATAAACTCCCGACAAAATTGGGATCAGAGCTCATAACTTTTAAACGGCTAAACGGATTTTCATCAAACTAAGCTAAAAACACTCTCGATTAAGTCACCATTCTAATATAAAATTTAAATCAAAATCGGTCAATCCGTTTAGGAGCTACGATGCCACAGACAAATACACAGATACACACACACAGATACACACAGAGATACACACAAAGATTCACACGTCAACCTTATAACACCCCTCTTTTTTGCGTCGGGGGTTAAAAATAAGAATAAATAAAAAAAAAATTGATTAGGTTTTGCCTAAAATGACATTTTTGAGACATTCTTTTACCCAAACTATTCTTTTTTTGTACAGCCAGCAGAAGCTTATCGAGAGCAATGTCAATGTCCAAGCTCGATGGCTTTAGATACATTTTTCGAAGATCCTGTTGTCACCTTCCAACTCCATCATTCGATCAGCTTTTAGACATCAATTAATAGTGTAGTCATTGGGGTTATGTTTACATATTGACTTGCATAACTTGACCTAGACAAACAAACATGCGAAGTTAAAAAAACAAGATAAAGGTTAAATTATACGGCAATTAAAAAATCCACTAATAGTGCTTTCAAATATCAATGATGCCAATCCAGTACCAACATAACGAACCACAGGGTTTTGAAGGGTTCTTTATTGTTGAACATATTTTAGGTTCCTAAATGTTGTACGCAAGAGGCTTAATTTATTGAAATATATTGAAATCCTCCATTGAAATAGGATCCCACAGTCAGGCTCATCAATCTCGATGACTGTTCGCAAACCGATTGAATTATTAATAGAATAATTGAATTGCAATCTGCAATTGAATTGGGTGGTGATTGAATGAGCTTAATGGGACTTATGTAAGTGCACGATGATTAATGCGAGTGGCGAAATAACATCGGTGCCTGATGTATAAACATATTAAGTGGTACATGACGTGACCTAGTTTTTTATTGTTTTAAAATCAGCTTAAACTCATTGCTTTCTCAATTAACTCACTGATGAGTACAAAAATTTACTGACAAAGCAATTTTACGAACTTTTCCGACCAAATCTATTATCGAACCGGCAACTGTGGCAACTTTACCTGACCATTCTAATTCCCCCGTCGCTATAACTCACACATGAATCTGATATTATTGGGATTCGACTTTGCATGGGTAGTAGGTATCCAACAAGAGTCAATTAATTATATTGATTCATGTGCAAGTTATTGCGACGGGGGCTTTACCACGGCTAGGCAGTTTCCACATTTGACGGTATGCTTATTCACAACACCGAAAAAGGTTGCAAATCACGGTTTTACGTCGAGAACGATCTGGCAAAGTTCTAGACTGAATTACGAGACAGCTATAGTACTCCTTACATGATGATATTGATGATGATGTCTTTCTGTTGTCCCTCATCCGGGTCTACAATAGAGCGCTTCTTCAAAATGAACTCAACCAGGGTTCAAACCTTTACCCAATTGCATTCACTGCACCGCAAAGCCATTAAGCCGAGCACATTACGTCATCAACGCATACAATCTGATAAAGGAACTGATCAATTATTGCACTTGCAACATTGCACAGGATGCGTTATGTAACATAACTGGACTGAACCGTTTCCGGACCGAAATAACCGAGCTGAGAAACTGGTTTTTTATAAACTGCTCAAACGAAATTCAATTCTGTGTTAAGGTCAGAAGGTTGGAAGTTGGGGTTGGGTGTGAGCGGATCTTAAATTTAGTGCTTGCTTGGTGCTTTACTGGTCACGCCTTTGAGAGTGAGAGTGTACGGTCCACAGAAAAACGGAGTGCAAGTAGTACAACTATAGACATGTTTATGTTCATAATGACAACTCGCTTAGCCTATGAAGCTAGCGGTCCCGGGTTCGAATCCCGGTATTGGCACATTGTGTGATGAGCGCGAGTATTTGCTCCTGAGTCATGGATGTTTTCTATGTTTACGTATGTATTTTTCTATATAAGTATGTTTATCGTTGTCTAGTGCCCATAGTACAAGCTTAATTTGGGACTAGGTCAATCTGTGTGAGATTATAATTATTTAGTTATTTTATAATACCTATTTATGACCAATTGAGCAATAACTCTCGTATGCATCGCCAGCTATGATAATTTGGCAGCAGCTTTTGCTAAAAAAGGTTCATTACATTGCAATATGTGCAAGAACTTTGAGTCAGGATTTGAGAGAGCAAATGTACCTACTTAATTCAGATATATTTCGTATCAAGAAAGTGATATTTTTGCTGACTGTTCTGTATTCATATTATTTTGGTAGTGATTGTACTTTCGTTCACATACTAATAATGATGATAAGTGCGCGGCTTAAATTAGGTTTATTATTGTCATTATGTACAAATCGCATAATTACGTACGTATAAATGCGAAAGTTTGTGTTAGTTCACCTTCACGCTGCAACGGCTGGACGGATTTGGATGAAATTTAGAATGGAGATAGCTTATACCCTGGATTAAAACATATGCTACTTTTATCCAGTTCTCGAAGGAGCAGCGATAAACGACTTCTACGCGGACGGAGTCGCGGGCAAGAGCTAGTAAAGTATTAATGAGATGACGATTTCCAATAATAAAAAAATATACCTGTAGGTTATTAATATTAATAACATTTTTAAGGAAATATAGTTAAATAAATTTATTTAAAACTTCAAAACACACAATAACTGAACAAAAAACACCATAAAAACAGTAAAAAAAAAAACGAAAATAAAATTTTAAAACATTTGAAAGCACATATTAATGAATACATCTTCGAATAACCTTCGGGCGACTCCCGAACATTTTTAATTACTTTTAAAAGAATTCAAACCAAATGTGACATAACGTATGCAAATGCAACAAGTTCCAATCTTTAATTGCAAATTTATTGCATTACACTACCTGTCTACCTGTCTGTAGACCTAATTGAACTCTGTCAGTTCCACACAGCTAAACTGTTGTATTACTAAAACTAGATTCATCCTCTTGCAGCAATGCAAGTGGCCTTAAATAGCTTCAAGATTAAATTAATCTTTGACGACGCGGCTAGTCTAGCTGGTAGTCCCAGTCTACGAAGGTAGTGGTCCCAGGTATGATTCCCGGTATAGGTAAATATGTGTGATGAACGCGAGTATTTGGTTATTGGAAGTTTTTAAAGTATGTTTTTCTCTATATATACATACGTCTAGTGCTTAGTTTGGGACTTTGTTAATTTGATTGTCCCCTTATAATTATTACTATCTAACTTTATACATAGATCAATACTCATTAAATTTGTCAAATATAGTTTTAAACACTTTTTGTCAAACAAGTCGAGCAAAAAAAGGCACGGCCGTATCATCCTTAGCTATATAGCTTAGCTATTCGGGCCATTTTTGACCCTACATTTTAAGCATATCCAATTTACATCAAATCAGTTTAAAATATTCTACTCACATAACATATCATTTCAAATATATTTCTCGTAACACGTATAGGTAAACATAGAGATTTACAAAGTTCACCGACCCTGAAACCGTCGGATAACTCGTTTAACGCGGAGATAAACTTTGTTATTATTTGCTTATGTTAATTGTATTGAGGCCGACCCCGTGGCGGCATTCTCTGATGCAAAGGCAAGGTCGCTCAATCGAACAGGGTCGTATTGACGTTCGTGCACTTGAAAAAAAAGAAGTACCTATAATAATGATTAATACATAACTATTAAATAGATAAAAAACCCCCATAAAATGGCTAAACACACTCTCGATCAAATCACCTTTCAAACAAAAGAACTAAATCTAAATCGGTTCATCCGTTTGGGAGCCACAATAATACATAGATATACAGATACACAGACACACAGATACACAGACACAGATACACACGTTAAACTTATATATCCCCCTGTTTTGCGTAGGGGGTTAAAAAAAGCAGTCAAGTGCGAGTCGGACTCGCGCATTTAGCCAAAGGTTCCGTGATCAAAAGTATCCTGTGTGTACGCAAGTACCTTTAAAATACTAATAATAATAATATTCCAGCCTATATACGTCCCACTGCTGGGCACAGGCCTCCACTCACAATGAGAGGGGTTTGGGCTATAGTTCCCACGCGGGCCCAGTGCGGATTGGGAACTTCGCACACACCGTCAAACTAGATCAGGTTTAATTATTATTTTGAACGCAATAAGGTTTATTTTGACTAGTCTACATTCTCACAGTTTTTTGATAATTTTCTCAAAAACTGTTGATATTGACAATTTTGATTTTCCCTATAAAACATAAATAATTATAAAGTCTGTTTTTTTATAAGTAATTTTGTAATTTTGCCTGTGACGTTTATTCTTATTGTACAATAGTACATTATTGCCTAGGCGCGGAAAGTAAGGGATTGCCTGACGAGGTGGTTAGCAGGCCGAGCAATAGCGAGGCCTGCTAAAATACGAGTCAGGCAATTCCCCCGTTTCCGCCGAGGCATATACATATAATGCTTTTCTCAAACATGTGAGGAAATTATACAAATATATTTGTAAAAAGTAAAATTAATATTAAAAGTGATGTTAGTCATGTTAGTCATATTAGGACAATTTGAAAACGAAATTGTTATGGGTTTTCCAGGAACATTTATGATTGTCTGTTGAATTTGAGACGTTGATATTTCAGGGCTTGTGGTAGACAAATGGACGTAACTTAGGGAAAAGGATCCAATTCAACCATTTCACACTTGTAGAATTTGACATAATATTGACAGCAATAGAATTCAAATTTAATATCGTGAAGTGCCGAGGACTTGATGTTTGTAGTTTTTACACAACAACGGTAACTTCTACGTTTAAATTTCAATAAGTTTTTGTTTTTATTTTTTTTTTCTAACCATAGACAATTTTAAAGAAAATTAAAAAGAAGAAAACACACGCACTGTGCTACGAAAACGAGCAGTTGCCTTGGCTGTATGAGATTTATTTCTTGGTCCTTTCTATTCTGTATGCATTTGACAGCACTTTAAAAAAAATATCGCAGCGGACAGAAATGGGTTTTCATACGTTTATTTTACTCCTAGGAAGAAAATGAGGCCCTTCGCGTCTTCTGAGCATGTTTGAGAAAAAGACATTTACGTATGTAAATTGTGTGTGTGTGCACTGCAACGGCTGCAACGGCTGTTTTAATTATTGTTGAGACTCCTGCCTTCCACCTAAGAACCGCGCCCAAGCAGCTTCATTCAACACGCTACATACTTAGTTATAATTTAACAAGCGTCTGGATGACTCAGGTTCTTGAAACTTTACATATTTTGCAGCGGCGCCGCAATTAACTTGCATCATAACTTTCATTGCATCATTACGCTTTAACATGCAACTACGACATAAGGCCACCTTATGTATTATAAAGTTCGTTTAACTCACGTAACTTTAATCGTCTTGCCCTGAAGTCGTGGAGGTTGGAAAATGTGTAATGATCTTACAAACCAATATAGGTCGTTGTGAGCTATAGCTCACTTGCGGAAAACTATAGTTTTCCGCAAGTCGACGACTTAGCGCCTATTTTACGAGAGTGGGTTAACCTCTAGTATGCCTTGTCATGCATATGTATTTAAATATACATTTTATTTCCATTTATATATGTATGTATATGTCATGGACGGATACGGCACTAGGCATAACAATGCTGCCCTGCTAAGGTAAAAGGCAGTATGTTACACAAAACTACTGTAGCAATTGCAACCTTATTACCGTGTAATTAGGTTGCAATTATTACAGTAGTTTTGTGTAAAATACTGCCCTTTACCTTAGCAGGGCAGAATGGTTAAGGCATTATTCTTGCCAGCCCAGCAGTGTGATTCTGTTAATACCTTCACATCGACTGAATCGAAGAAAACCGGCAGATTTACGTCGTCCGTCAAGGTGTGTAAATGATATTTAGCTGCGTGCATTTTCATTAAGTCGCTTTAAATCGGCATAAATGACGGACGATGTTAATTAGCCGGTTATTTTTCGACTCAGTAGAAGTGAAGGACGATGCGTTTACAGAATAACATACCAGTACAACTCAAAACAAACAGTACAAACCAAAAGTACTGCAAAAACTTACAGACCAATATATTATATGTTATTTACAGCACACGTAAGGGGCGTTAATTGGAATGATTTGACGACGCGGTGAGCATCGTTGGTAGTGACCCTACCTACGAAGCTAGCGGTCCCGGGTTCGTTACCTGGTAAGGGCAAATATTTATGGCTAGGGTGCGAGTACTTCGTCCTCGGCCTCGAATGTATTATAAGTATTAACTACATATGTATTTCTTTAAATAATTATCTTTTGTTAGAAAAATATACGCGAAGCCTAACTTCCCCAACAATTATTGTTTGAACTTCAGCCATCTGTCCAACCTTGTCGAAAGTACGCTGCGCAAGAGTCGATGACTCCGTTAACAATGCTGGCGCGTGGCGGAGAAAACCGCTGGTAGCTGCAGGCAAATAAATTTAGATGTCAACCTGAAGTTGAAAAGAGTGAAATTCGAAATCAGTTGACCTTTTTCCATAATACATATATTGTGGTAAATCGTGACTTTGGAGAAAAGAGAGTGAGTGAGAGAGCAGTATTCGTAATGCACACATCACCGGTTTTTTAAATAGGTTTTTTAAATTAGGATTAAACGTTTAATCATTTACATAAGATAACTAGCTTTCCGCCCGCGACTTCGTCTGCGGAGAGTCAGTACTTGCGTAAGTTAAAATATAGCCCATGTCCACCCTGAAATTTCATTCTAAATGTTGGTGAAAGAATTTTTGAAATCGGATGTGTAGTTCCGGAGATTACCCCTTACATACAAATAAAAAAACAAATGCCTCTTCATAATATTAGTATAGATAATAAGTTTACTAGAAACAAATCGTTGACCTGCACCAGTATTAGTCGTCTTTATCGCGGTGGATAAGCATGGATAAAACATCTGTCACTCTCGCACTTACGTACTGGGCAGAAAGAGACAGACGTTATATCTACGTTTATCTACATGATAAACACGACCCGCTGGTGCCCATTTCACGATACTAAAAATTATAATTAGCAGTGATCGGAATAGGTAGAGTATATTTACCTAAACTTGACACTTGTTCATTCATGCGGGAGTGAGATGGGAACACATTATTGAATGAACATGCATCAAGTTTAGGTAAATATACTCTACCTATTCCGATCACTGATAATTAGTAAGATATTGTATAGCCTATACGAAACCCAGTGATTTATAAATTCGTCAACTTTGCAGTGTATCATAGAGTCCACCTAGATAGATAGATACAAAAATTATTTACATATTACGCCATGACAAAATGAAACACGTTACATACATTGAAGAAAATAAGAATAGGTACAATAGCATTAAGAGCGTAAAATTATGATTCTATTGCTATTATGGTTATTGCATCCATTCCCGTTAAGAGGTTATAGTAGAGGTCATTTGCAGTAAAAAAGGTCAATTAATTATTTTTTTTATTACTGTATATTGGTAGTAAGTATTCTGGAGTTTAGACATTAAATTTTTAAATTTGTATAAAAATTTAATAGCGTTTAGTTACAGCATTTGTATTATAGCCCTGATTTTTTTAGTTTTTATACCTCATTCGACAGCTGATAAACCGAGGTACTTATTTAAAATACATGCCAGTTACATGTCATACATTATTTTTGGAGATCCAGTTCCTTTACCAAAACAGAAAAAAAATCGTACAAATTTTAAAAATTAATGTCCAATATCTTGAAAACTACCAATATCCGGATAGGGTACTGAATGACCTTTTTACTGCAAATGACCTCTACCGGATTGGATGCAATAACCAATAACCCTACAGGGTTGTACACAACAACTAAAGTTAAGATGCGTTATTCAAAAGTCACGGCACAGTTATGAAAGGGCGCCGACTCCGCACGTGCTGCGCACATTCCTGCGGCAGCGCTGATATTCTGCCGGGATCCGGCGACATGAGACGCAACAGTCACAAACTAGGGAACCCCATTCATCTCCAAGCGTGGTTGACAATCACTATATTCCCGTAAAAATAAAATAAAACAAACTTAACCACCTGTCGCTGACGTGGTGGTAAAATAATGGCGGTGGTATTTATTGTTATTCATCAGGCAATATTGACACTAAACATCTCTGATTACCGAAGTACACACACAAGGAGTCTACTGTTGTTTCAAGATGTATTTTATTAACATTTTAATTAACACTTACACTTTCATTTGGCCATTTTTCACACAAACAGATATTTATTACCTTTACAAAAAGTACGATTTAAAATAGAATTGGTAATCTTGTATGTAAATAGATACCTATTACTTTTTCTTCACGACATATCTCTCTCAGAAATTGACAGACTTAAAATACGGCAGATTTGCTTTACTGAAGCTCCAGATAATTATTATGAATTATAGTGAGGGCGAAAATACGAACTTATGGACGCTCTTAGCTTTTTACAAGTGTAGACATGGATTGTCCTGCACCATACGTCAATTGTGACGGGATTTAAGATCGCTGGTCAGGATTGGGGCGGGAATAGGGATATCTATGGGTCACTGTCAGTTTTTTGAAATAAGGGGCGACCCTTAAATCAATGCCAAAAAAGAATTTAGGACTGAAGAATGTTAATATTATTGAGAGAGTTTGCCCTATTAAGGTTAATTAGAACTCACGATAATTTTCTTAACTTTGTCATTCTTGACACTTTGTACTAATTGGTTTATTAATGTAAGTTTAACTACTAACAACTTAATTACGAGCTTCCTATTGATGTTTATTACAAAGTAACTTTGAATACTCGAGAAACTTTAGATGGCCTTGGAAATAATATTAAATGTTCAAGTAATTGTATTTTGTATGGGTGAAACGTCGAAGAGGGGATGAGATAGTGAAATTATTAATACAAATATAATAATGATTAAATTTTTTTTTATCTTTATTGCACAAAAAGAATATAAGGGCGAACTTAACGCCGTAAGATATTCTTTACCAGTTAAGGGCACTAAAATAAACAGTCCGTCGGCGATATGTGACGTTCTCAATATAAAGGGACCTTATGGAGGCAGGCGGTTACGCCGTTTTTAGAACTGTTACCATAGTATTCGTATAGTTACAAGAACAAGAAGAGCGTAACGGCCTTCCTCCATAAGGTCCCTTTATACTGAGAACGTCACATTATTGACTCGTCTGTTCCCTTTGTTAGATTACAACTATTTTATTTTACGATTCCATACATTTTGTTCATAGATTTCGGCCGGCAGGTCCTGGCAGAGTTGGGACTGCCAGCGGCTTGTTAGTCTGGGTAGCCCTTTAAACATTGAGAAAAGCAGAGATAGCTATGGTGGTACCTACAGCAGAAAAGATAATACCTATACACTTGCGAAACCTATCACGAAGGCCATATTGTGTATAATGTGAGGAATCCGTATTTAATGTCGATTTAAATTAAGATAACATAAGATCCCCGTCATACGTAAAGTAATTGTCTTAACACATAATAAACCGTTATATAACCGGGGTAATTATATGAAATTCAGGAAAATACAGCATCAGATAAGATTACTCATATGGATATCCGGAGTTGAACAATGGTTGGCTCACGCTACGTGAACCGCCTTTTTAACCGTCTACCTAAATCTGTTCTTCATTACGTCTGCATATGTGTGAGTTACTGTGTACAAATAGCTGACGATCGCATGTTACGTTAAACCACACAAGCATCGTGGCATGTGTGCGTCAGTTTTGTTCGGAATTATTGTTGTGTTGACTCTACCACTATACACAAACGTAGTAACCCTCAACTGATTTAGCTTTACCCGTTAAATCAATGTCGGTGAAACAATGTGTCGAATTTAGTAATGGGAACTCGGTTTTGCTATTATTAACATCGATACGGTTTGATTACGGAAATTATATTAACAAACTGAGTGTACATACGACATTGTTTGAACACACTTGGCAATGAATATATATATATATATAAGAATAATAAGAATAAGAATAAATTTATTGAGTAAAATAGTTAAAAGATTTACATAATGCGATATATACAATGGACCCCAAACTAGGCTGGGCCTAGTATGTATTATATATCACTAATAACGTCACCGTCTGCCATTTTAACCAAAGTTATCCTGCCAGCAGGCGTCATAGTTTCACCCATTACAGACCAGTTTACCAATCCATATCATTACATCCGCATAACCCATTATGTTTATTTCCATCCGTCTAAAATACTTATATAATACCCGAGGGTTGTCCGTAAGAGCACACTAGTGTGAGGCAGGGACAATCGCGTAATCGTCGGTCGGTGTCCCATTACATTACAAAATTAAATTTTCCAAAAGGGCCTCTGCATGTTGGCTTCGGCTCCATGTACGGCTACCAAAGGTCCGGGACTCCCATAGTCCCGTGCTTGGTAATGACATATAATAACCGAAAAATATATGATGAAGAGAATGTGGGCCATGACGTATCCTTGGTCAACTCCTCTTGTGATTTGAATCTATTCAGTAATAAGGTTTTCCTGCTGAACCTGCACTTTAATACTGAAATGGATCTAGTGAATGACGTAGACGAACTCCTTTGAATATCAGGATTTATGAAGTCTATGAACTTTGGTCACACGTGGAACTATCAAATGCTTTCTCCAAATCCATCCAACATTACTTTTCCAGAAAAGTACAACTTGGACCTTTTCTAATCGCTATTGAATAGGGACTATCTGGGTAAGCAAGCTACATCTTCGACTTCATCATCACTTTCCATCAGGTGAGATCGAGATCAAATGCTTGCCTATCACACATTAAAAAAAACTATTGATTGAGATCGAAGCAGAGGACTGTATTACTTATCAATGCAGGTGTATTTATGACATAATTGAAGCTAGTTTCTATTACGGTATTTGAACATGACCCGATATCTTCGGACACATCTCACGATCCAATCTCGAGATTTGTCTGACGAATGCCTTGTCATGTCAAAATGAAAGGAGACTGTAATCGGCTAGCAAAGTGCATACAATGCTGATGGGCAGTGTTGTAAGACTTACACCAGCTTACAAATGGTAAAGAGCTTAAATATTATTAGGTACTTAATCACTACCTACTGTCATGTAGTTTAAACACGTTAACAGCCTTGTCAGCTACCTTATTTATTAACACTCAATTATCAGCAATACAAGTAAACGCAACCAAACTTGTCAAAAACATTACGTCTTTCCTCGTAGAAAGTTCTTGCGCAACGGAGTGACCAATAATCGTTTTTAAAATTCACGCCCACGGACTGATGCAAAATGCACGAATTGTGGAATTCTCTTCGTAAATGCCATCGCGATTGCTTTCGATTGACAGTTGTGGTTGAAATTGCATTTAGCCCCTTCATAGGTATCCGTTGTCAAACCTGGAGCGCCTATGGTTTCGTTTGTCCGTCCGTCACACAGTCACAAAATACGCCGTATCACAGTCTAACAGTCTACCGGCCTATTTCAGTCTATCAGTTCACCGTATTCATACTTTTTCTTCAGATTTTGGTCAGCAGGCGGCCTGACAGGCTGGGGCCTGCGGTCTGTATTGCTAGACTATTAAGGTTATAGTGTTTTAGTGATCTATATTTTACATTCTAAATGTGAAGGAAAAAGATTTCAATTTAAATGGGGTAGGTTAGATTAAGTACCTACCAATTAAGTAATACATTTTTATACTCAGTGTCCGTAAACTGACCTAGTCCGTAACTGTATGTATAATTCAAAGTCAAAATGAATCAATTTAATGTCACTAAAACACACGTCACAAACATAAAAATAAAATAAAATAAACATAGTAATTCAAAAAAATACACACCAAAAACCCTAAACACACCAAATACACACCATAAACACTTATATAAGTTTCCTAAGCAGTTTTATGTGACTTACGAGTATCAATTGTCTTCAAAACATTTTCCTTTTTTTTTAATTTAACTATAGGAAAGAAAAGCGCATCGCGCTGCATTCAATTATTCGGATATTTGAGAGTTGGAAGTGTAAATGAGCAAAATTATATGGAACCACAAAAACTTAGAGATTGTTCGTTTGCTTACAGAATTAGAGCCACAGGTAACTTAGCAGTCTAATACTTAGTATTCAAGTGTAGTCGCATTATGAGAAGAGAGTGGCGTCTCGCATCTGAAATTTCTATTAAATAACGTTCCAATCATTCAAATAAGGACTTTTATATTCAGAACGAAAAAAAAAAAGCAACATACAAACGAATTGAGAACCTCCTCCTTTTTTGAAGTCTGTTAATAAACATTTACTCGAACGATAAAGTCGGAACTCTTTTTAATATGTTCGAAAATTATTTCAAGTAAGTAATTCGTTTATTGTGTTGTTATATCATTTGAAGTAAAAAATACTAAATTACAGGAGAAATGTGTATAAAAGACCCGGTTCACTAATGTTTCCCAACCGCACGTTTCCCAAACTGTTTCATTTCGCAACCGTTTAATTTGGCCAAACGCTTTTTTTTACTGTAACTGTAAATATTTCAGGATTTTTATAAAACTTAACTAACCTAACCTATAGGGTTTTACACGATGGTCCTGAAATAAATCCTGAAAATGCTGAAAAAATCTCGACTAACTGTACTTTCCCACTTATAAGGATTTACTGTTTAAATTATATAACCTAACCGTGTTAAAAACCTCCGATATCAGTACCTAAAAAACCTTTGAGCAAAAAATTCAACGGACTCTGAGCACGTACATTTTCACTGGATGGACTTCGTCACTAGAAAATTTCAAGTATTAAAAAACTCCCGACAGTCAGAGCTCATAACTTTTAAACCGCTTAACGGATTTCCATCAAACTAAGCTAAGAACACTCTCGATTAAGTCACCTTTCTAATAAAATAAACTAAATCAAAATCGGTACATCCGTTTAGGAGCTACGATGCCACAGACAGGTACACAGATACACAAGTTAAATACCACTTCTCTTTTTTTGCGTCGAGGGTTAAAAACACCTTATGCTTGCATTGTCGCTTATTATGTCTCGAGCTCCCATATTTGCTCGTTGCGTAAGAGAAGCAGGCGCCTTATAAGTATGGTTTACTTTACGCATCATCGGGGTCGGCCCAAAACGGTGGCCGCTCGTTACACTTCGAAGGAGCGGCAGATACAGGCGGAGGCGATTGTTAGGCTGGAATTAAACTTGTAAGTTTTACTCACGATAAATCCAATGTAAACACTTTGTGAGTAACATATTGTATTGTAAGTTACTTACCTAAGTAAAACTTGTAAGTGTAATTCCAGCCTTATTCCACCGTGATATCATAATACATAATGTGCGTTAGATTTGAATGTGCAAGAGATTATGATCAATCCCCAAATCTTGTACAGTCGAGGACAGAAAGATGTTTACACTTTTCACCTTATTCCATTGTAATAAGGTCCAAAAGTGTAAACATCTTTCTGTCCTCGACTGTACCTACGACAAAATATTTGCTTGTCTTCGGTACATGTTAAAGTTTTCATTTTGCAAAAAGATGCGCACACCTTCTTTCTACCGCAGCGTTATTCCATAACTAGATTAGCCTATACGCTTGTTATAGTTACAATTTAAGCACAAATTCTAACCCCCTTATTCATAAACGCACAACAAACCTATTTTAGTAAAAGTATGCTTGTCACTTTCTGTCAGATCCAAATGTCACAATGAAAGATAAGGCCACAGAATATTTCAAGCATACTGGTGCGATTAATAAATAAGAGGATACATTTTTGCGAAAGGATAAACAATACGTTTGCCAATTTAATGACGTTAAGAATAATAATATTCGTAAAGTAACCACGTTACTTTGGACCGTTATGTACATAACACATGAAAGATCGATAAATCGCTTGTTTAATAATAACATAAAAATGCTACAAGCTTGTGTCTTACATGGCCCTATCGATAAACAGCAAAGTAAAGTCATAGGCCAAGTAAGTGGCGTGCATCTGATCTGGATCGCGATGCAATTAGAAGGGCCCGCAGCTGCGTCGGCGCAGCTTGTCTCGCTCCAGGTCGCCGGCAAAGGGCACGTGTCATCATTGCTCGAAAACATGTTTGATGTTTACGTGTAAAATAAACTGAAATTTACTGTGGAAATAGCACTTTTATATTCACTAACTTCAAGTTGTTACATGAATTCATAAGAACCGTTTGAAGCTCGTGGTTCAAATTCTCATTTTTTTATTTATCTTGTTTCAGTTTACGAGTAGATAGTATTTGTTAATAAAGTTATTTTTCCAGTTTCTAAAGTTTACCTCATTCGCTTAATGTTAATATCTGAAAGTGTTCAAGTGTGCATAAATTACGCAATAGATATCTTAGGTTTTTAAAACATTGCAATGCAATCATCCAAGTTGCATTTCCTTTTCTGTGTTTGTATTTATTAACGCATTAAAGTATATTTTTACCCAACCGTTAGAACGTGACTTTTTAATGAGAAGTAAACCGTTACACGTACTTTTATAGAAAAAAACAGATTAACACAACGTTGTCGAAACAAAAGACGCGAGCTGTAACTGTTGCACTGATGAGAACATCAGCTGGTCAGACTACTTTCTACCTGAAGTTCAAGAAATACACACGTGTTTCTTACACCGTTGTGATAAAGTTTAAATTGGAACCACACAGGCTCCTTATAACTGTTACAATAATTTGTATCTCTACACTGTTTGATTTGCCGGCCGTTTCAAAAGCTCTTACCTTTATGCATTGATATAAAGTTTAAATTTGCGTGTTTTTATATATTTTAAATGTATTGTTATGTTTGTGTAAGTATGAGAACGGACGCTTCGAGTAAGCCACATTACGTAAGGGTTGCGTTGCGTCACACCGGTTAGAACATCGATCGCCGCGGGAGTTGACCTGTGACCCATGACCTTTAGTGATGCGACGACAGGTCAATATATCGATATTGGAATGTTTATATCAAGTTTGATAATATATGACTACGTGGTTGGCTTAGGCATCGTTCCTATATCTAAACCGCGGATAGATAACGATACCTCGAGTATTTGTCAAATTTGGATTTTAAGTAACCTTATCTATCCTATTGATTTAATAAATCTCAAAGTAAATGCAATTTGTGATGGTAAATTAAGCTCTCGAGTAAATGTTTACTTATGTACAGTCGAGGACAGAAAGATGTTTACACTTTTGGACCTTATTACAATGGAACAAGGTGAAAAAGTGTAAACATCTTTATGTCCTCTACTGTACCTACCTAGTCGGGTGACTAAACTGAGCTGTGATTCTTAAAACCTATGTAAGCTGCTAAAGTGTTGGTTTACAGTTAAAATAAAATGTCACACATAAGTAGTTAAGTTAAGCGAATTAGAAAATCCAATAAAATACAACTACAAAAAGAAACTACGTAGAGTTAGTAAAGTGGGTCGATTTGTTTTTCTTTTCTCTATTTTCAAACATAATATCTGACTTGTTCGTCATACTCATCGTTTTTATTTTTAAGTGCTGAGAAAATCATTAAAATAATAATTAACATTCATAAGAAACTAGATAGATAGGTATGCTTTTAAACCTTGCCCAGCTGCCGGCGGCCCCTATAGGTAAGGTTTATATTTATTTTTTGTATTAGTATTGTTACTATACTTTTTTTCGTAAATATTTAATGCAAAAAAATAACTACTAAAAGTTAAATAAACAACTGGAATATTCATATGCATATAACGATACCCTTTTAACATCAATAGCAATTTCGACATCGATACTCTATCCACGACACATCACTGCCTCTACGGCTGCGTACGCGCCGGCTATCCAGCATGGCGTAAACTGACTTCACAACAACTGCACCGCGATACAACGCTAATGGCCGCTGACCTTGATGCGCAGACGATTCAGATTCCAAAAATTGCACGCAATCTAAGCCTTTATTTGACGCCTTGATGTTGCTGTCAATCTGTCTAGGTATTTTCAGGCAACAAGGGCCATAATCACAAATACGTCTATTTTGGAAATCCTAACTGTCTTCGTCCTAACGCACCGTTAAGTCCGAATTATTTGTTTTAATGCTATTTGCAGCTGGATTTTAAACTATAATATCTATGCTAATCTGTATCTATACTAATTAAATTCGGAAATTGATAAACTCTGAAACTACTGCTGAACTGGCCCAAGTAGCACAAAAGCTGTAAAAGAGCTTATACAGCCATTATAGCTCTAGTTTCAGCGTTTTAAGGACTGTATAAGCTCTTATACAGCTTGTGTGCTACTAGGGGATTTTAATAATTCTCTCACCATAAGAAAGCTATATTATCCAGAAGTAACGTAACAATAACATACACGTTTTATTTCAAAGGTTATATTTTTAACTTATTTTGCCGAAACGAACCGAGGCCGGGTCGCTAGTAATGGATGCTATTTACAGCAGCCAACGCTAAATACACAAACTAAACGTGAATCAATCAGTGTTTGAAACGTGTTGGGAACAGCTATTAAATAAAAATAAATAAATAAATTATCAAATAACTAGTAAATAAATGTATCTTATCTTATCTTATTTTCAATTTTCTTAAATTGTAGCAGCTTTATTTAAAACTTATCACAAATTCACTTTACAAAACTGAATTATTTCTAAAAAGGGCCTGAAGACGATTTATTTAACTGTAAGAGTTAACATGCTAGAAATGTTTAACAACGATGTTCATTAGTTATCAATTACCGATATAAAGGTACCAGTCAAATTTACAAGTAGTTTTACATTTTATAAGTGTCAATAGCTTGAATTTATTATGTCAATACTGCGACAAGGTACTAAAATGGACAGCTACTTATGAGTTCGACTGTACTATATAAATCCCTCATATTTTCCGCAAATGTCAAACTTTGTTACATTTCATAAAACACACAAACAATAACGTCGCGGTTAGCCTAGCTAGTTGGTAGTGACCGCCTACGAAGCTAGCGATCCCGGGTTCGAATCCCGATACGGGCAAATATTTGTGTGATGAGCGCGATTATTGGCTCCGGAGTCATGGATGTTTTCTATATATTTAAGTATATATGTCTCTACATAAGTATGTATCGTCGTCGCCCGGTACCCATAGTACAAGCCTAGAGCTTAGTTTGGGATTAGGTCAATTTGTGTGAGATTTTCCCTGATATTTATGTATTTATAATAAGTTTTTTGTCCTCAGAAATACACAAGTTCCATTAAGCCGAAATCAAATGGAGGAAAGCCCGCTCTACGTCGGGAAAGATATTGCGGTAAGAAAGTCAATTAGATAATTTTATCTAGGGAAATGGGTCATTATCAAATTTTGCGCAAAATACTCTGTTACTGTGCATTATTACAAATATTACATAAATACTAAGCATCTTGTTTCGATTCGGATAATCAATCATTATCTGTGGTATATAGCTGACTGCAAATAATTCATAATTTCACTCAAATAACCACAGAAAATGGATAGTGTGAACGGAAACCACTTTTTTATGTTGGGACAAGTTTACCTGCACAGCTGCACAAAATTTGATAATGATAATTAACCCAAATATCAGCCCTATATCTTATATCTTAAACTACAAAATATATGGAAGTGCCGGTCGCCTGAAGGTTTGCAAACCTTGCTCAATATACACCGTCGCAATATGTGACGTTCTCAGTATAAATGGACCTTATGGAGGAAGGCAGTTACGCTCTTCTTGTTCTTTTAACTATACGAATACTATGGTAACAGTTCTAAAAACGGCGTAACCGCCTGCCTCCATAAGGTCCCTTTATATTTAGAACGTCACATGTGCAGTTTAATTGCATTTTCATTGGGTCGGTCGGGTTGAAGCGCCCATCAGCTGCCATCTCTCCAAGCGGGTCACGGAGAAGAGAACGTGTGGCATTAATATGTATCCCACCAAAAACATAAGCGTTAAAGTATAGGCCAAGTTTTAATTCAATGACGATGCGGTTAAATTAATTTTATTCTACTCGGATATGTCGCAGGTAAAGGGTAGTCAATATTTTGTTACGTCTGCGCGCCCGTCGATGTCTTTCGTTTAAAAAATAAATAATACACTAGTTTACAACATTTTTAACCCAGTGAGACACGTTGTTTCGTGTAGATTTTTTGATGCTTAATCTAAATCTGGTCACAGAATTACTCTAGGGCGTAAGGATTTTGAGATATACCAATCTCAAAGTGCTAAAAACTAGGTTTTTGGCAATATTTGAATTATTTTTTTGAGGACAGCAAATTTTTACGGTCATTTCCAACTGAAGCATCCTTTAATACTACTCTTTCGCTTTCAAATCCATTTTCGTTTGTTTCGGTACGAGTTTATTTTCTCAAGATATTATTTTTTAGCTACGTAGCGTAAAAAAAATGGGTTTAAGAGAGAAAGAGTAGTACTAAAGGATGCTTTAGTTAGAAATTATCATAAAAATTTTCTGTCCTCAAAAATTACTTCAAATATCGCTATAAACTGTGTTTTTAGCACTTTGAGATTTGTAGTGGTATCGACCTGATGACAACCCTTTATATTATAGTATGGTAATAGTACCGTCAAGTTCATTCGCCATTTGACACGTCTTTTGAAAAAATAATTTAAAGTCTGCTTTACAGGAATTACAGGGTGTGGTCGAAGTACAGTCGCCAACAAAGTGTTTGACAAGAAATTAAAATATTTTATAAAATGTATTTGAACGTTTTACCCAGGGTGCGGACGAGTGGGAGGTGTCGCGCGCGCGCGTGCATCTCGGCGCGCTGATCGGCAGTGGCGCGTTCGGGCGCGTGCACGCCGCGCGGCTCGTCGCGCCCGGCGGCGAGACCCTCACCGTGGCGGCCAAGATGCTGGCAGGTGACGTGGAAGGACAACAAACCAGAAACCCATGGACATAAACATTATTAAAACCGCAATAACTCGAATTTGCCACGTTGGTCAGCTAAAACGCTTTAGGTTAGGAACGCTGTTCGACTAATATTTCGATGATGTTTTTGATGACATTTTAAGGGGTTATACTTTTTTGAAATATCCTACGATCTAAACAGTACTAATCATTTACGGCAGCGCGTACGCGTATTAACGCTCATCAAATTATTGACATTTCATAACCAATTTTTAACTTTAAGCGTGTAAATTTAAATAATGAATAGCAATGTTGTCCATTTAATGATTTCCCGCTAAACAAGTTTTACCTGTTTCATTAAATTACTTTAAATGTATTACATAAAGTTATTATTCTCTAGGAAATGAAAGCGATGTCGTTTTCACACTAACGACGAACCGGTGTAATAGAGATGTGACTCGATTTAATTATTTCATTACATTAAAGTGTTACATGTGTTTTATAAACAAAGTTTCATTTACGTCATGTATTTATGACACATTAATCTTAGTCATAACGAATATTATAAATCGGAAATGAGTTTTCGGTTTGTCCTTCTTTCACGACAAGACGGAAATTGGATTGACGTGATTTTTGCTCTGAGATATCCAGTAGAATAATAGCAGTTACCCCAAAAACTTCGCGGTTCGCGAGGGCATGGCTATTCACAAACTAATTCTACACTGACAAAAGTAAAGCCAACGATAAAGGTAAAGCGTGGCGATTATGGCAATTTGTCCCCAGTTTGCGGCTGATGATATCATCATGATGGTGATGATGATGAAAGGTAAAGCCACATTCAAATTTGTCTGATGTGTTGTGTCGTGATGCTCTCTGACGTGATGGTGAGCTTGTGTCGATATTTTGAACCAAGGTCGTCAGAAAGCCCGTGCACACTTGTCTCACCTCACCCACTCTGACGCAAACCGGGATCGCCTGTGATGCGACAGAACACAAGCCATCACAACAAACTAACACACTGTGTCAGACAAATGTGAACGCAAACATATTAAATGACTTATGGGATTGATACATCACGTCAGTCAAATGTGAATGCAGCTTAAGAGTAGAAACACTAGAACATTGGTGTCTTTCATTGCAGTTTTGACGAATACAATGTTGTCTTTACGGTTTAATGCCTCTACTGATTGATTAAAAAAAAATGGTACAGAGATAGAATGTATCCCAGTAACTAACATAGGTAGAGTACTTTTATCCCAAAAAAACCGAATAACTCCCAAGAGAATAGCAATTAACGCGGGCAAGAACTACTGTCCTAAAAAACCTTTCATCCACAGACAATGCGTCTGAAGAAGAAACCCAAGATTTCCTCCGCGAGATCGAAATGCTCAAGCACGTGGGCTACCACAAGCACGTGATCCGGCTGGTGGGATGCTGCACGAGACAGGCGCCCCTCATCGCTCTGCTGGAACACGCTCCGAGGGGGGACCTGCTGACCTTGCTGCGAGCAGCCAGGGGGAAAAGGAGGGACGACGAGATCAAGGTGGAGAGGCAACTGTCTGCTGGCGAATGTAAGTCCTATTACACCTTCCATAAACTATGGCTCTCAAGAGGAAAGCCGAGACTTCTGAGATTCGAGTACTACACTAGGCAACTCTCGTCGCTCTGCTGGAACGCACCAGCGAGGACCTACTAATACTCTGATACTGCTCCGGACAGTTGAGGGGAATACGAGAGAGTTAAGATGGAGTGACAGGCGTTTGAATGCTTTCCTATTCAACCTTCCACACACAACAACCCATTTCAAGCGACTTCGCTCTTCATTGCTCGGTCGAGACGCTCACCGCGCAGCGGTTAGTTGACGTTACACGCAATGTATTGGAAAATTCGCTCACCGCTCAGCCGGTCGTGCAAAGTCGTGACCAGGCCCTGAGTAAGCGGCCGGCGCATGGTTACCGGAAACTGCAATAAAATCCTTTCGGAACGATTCCAAAAATAAATGTATTGCTTGTAAAATACTCATTCATAATTAATTATTGTTCAGACTAGTTTTGTTGATAATACTGTTGACAAAAAAATATTTTTCTACAGATTGTTCTTACTCTTACTCCATCCAAATGCCTGAGCCGATTTTGTTGATTCCTTCACCATCACATAAACAAAATAGATTAAAAAAATATTGTTCACTAGCAACCCGCCCCGGCCTCACACGGGTAGCAATAATTACCTATTTTCATAAATAGCCTATAACCTTCCCAGATAATTCCTCTTTCTATTGGTTCTATTGGTTATTGGTTGGTACTAGTCGTTTCTGAGATTAACAACAAACGAAGAAACTCAGTGAAACGGAGTACTTTAATTTATAATGTGTATCTAGTGATGATAACTTTCAAAACCACGCACGCGATAGGAAAAAAAAAGTAATAATAAAAAGCGAGGTACGTATTTAATCCTCCTGAGGTTTAATCGGGACCTAGGCCCACCGCCCTCCTAAGTCAAAAAGCAAATTCGATTCTCTTTCGTCAGTAACGAGATTGCATATCCTATATGTCTCGTAAGAGATGCCGTTACTTGGTTTAAAAAAAGTTAAGGACTCAGTAAAAAACCGTGAATTGTTTGCTTTCTGTAACAATAATTAGTCATACAATTCATACAATCATTGGGTTAACTTTCATTGCACAAAGGAAAACATGACTTAACGGTTTTTTAATCGAGTCCTTAACTGCTCTTTACGCTGCGTACAAGTTTTTTCACGCATTAATATATGGTATCCTATTGTTACATAACAATATAATCAAGAGCATGACAATTATTTCACTCACTTTTTACTCTGGTAATTTATATAACCTGTTTTCTGGGAATTTAATTTATTTCAAATTCTTAAAAATATTGGTCAAACAAAATAAGTGCCTAAATAAAAAATTGGAGCAAAAATGTGGAGGAAACTTTGCCGAAATTAACTGTTCAGGAGACTCGACTTTGTACATAATATTCGCAATCGAAATTTATTTATAATTGAGTTCTGTATTCTAATGGCTGTAATATTAAACTGATCTTGGAATAGACATCCGTTTTTAAGTTAATGTCAATTTAAACTCAATCTGGTATCTTTGACTCGTCTTAAAACCAGCATCTCATATGAGATCAGCTGTTTATTAAGATACCTAATTGTGATTAAGCTAGAGAACATAGCATACATATTTTACAATGGAGGAACTCCTTAATCAAATTACAAATGAGTGATGACAAGACGACGTAGCCTGAAATAATAATTTGATACAGTTACCTGTCTCGTTGTTTAACCGTAGGTCTGCAAACGAGAAACAATATGTATAAAACAGTGTACCTCTGTTTTACACGTTACGCCATAGCTTTTCCCAAACAGAAAAACAAACAAGAAAACTGTCAGTATTTTATTAAAAATAAAGTTTTTAATTCATCTAAGCGATAATAATTGCTTATAGTCATCTGAGGACCGATCGCATATTAGAAAGAAGAATAAATTAATAGATGTGAGCTCATAATTATTGTTTATACTGAATTTTATTCCGTGGCATTGAGGTCGAGAAGTGTTCTCAGATGTTTTAACTCTAGTGCACAGAGATGAGCCTATTTACGTGCTCATCCACCATATTCTAAAATCACCTTACTTTTGGAGCAATACGGCCTAAAACAAGGGTCAAAAACCACTTCTTTTCGGAAGTTATTATGAATTCAGACAAAAAAAAGCGCTCAGTAAAAGCTGTTAAAGCTTGGCAAAAAACAATTTCTCGCAGTGACAAGTCGAATTACAATATTCTCAAGTGGCAACCATACCATCACTAGGCATCAGACGTTCTCTGAAAATTGAATCACGTTGCCAAATTCATTCCGAACAGTGTCTTTTTTCCAAACTCTTAGGTTTTTTAGAAAACTATAGGTAAACATACTAATATAACGAAAGTAATGCTTAAATAAATAGGTACATAAAAAGTCTAAGACAGGAACAAACTTACCAAGAATTGAACCCGAGACCGCTAGCTTCGTAGTCAATACTACCTAGGCTAAAGATGATGTCAAAAACCCTATACAAAGACTCTTGCTTATTTCAGCGGAGTACACAAACCTGAGCGATTCGGACCCTCCAGTGGAGCAGAAAGTCGGGTCCGATGGCGAACAGAGGCAGCGGCACTACGTGGCCGAGCCAGCGCTCCAACTGGACAGCTCCACCATGCGGGACTATGCCCTGCAGGTCGCCAAGGGCATGCAGCATTTGGAGGAACGGGGGATCACGCACAGGTGAGTCTTCTAGAAAGACGTGTACTGCTGATTACGTATCTTCCGCATAGAGCGACAAAAACAGGTCTTCACACACATTATCTGGCTGTAACAGTGCGAGATTACGCCCTGCTGGTCGCTAAGGGATGTAGCATTTGGAGGAGGAAGAAGGAGGAGGAGGGGGATCACGCACAGGTCTAGAAAGACCAGCAATGTTGAACATCTCCAAGAAACTACAAGGGCAGGTCTTGTGGATGGCACAACTCTGCTCACTCCTCTGTCGTAAACACATTATTTGACTTAAACAGTACCTTCTGCAACTGCAAGATTTCACCACAACACACTGACCACCTAGCAAACGACATGTTCATATATTTGTATTCATATTCATACTACTTCATCGGTAATATTCATTGAAAGCTTCAAGCCTAAAACAGAAGTCAAACTTGCTTTTGTCTAAATATCCGTAGTAAATAGTTAAATATTGTCAGAGCGTAATTAGAATGGGTTTAAAACCCTTATTCGAAATGGTTTATTTATCGAATATACTCCACAAGGCAAAACTACGGTTATTCCCAATTAGAAAAATGAATTAGCAAATTAATTTAATTTTTAATTTATTAATAAATTACCTAATCCTCCCAAAAAATTTGTAAAGCGTAAAAAAATATACTTAAGTGAGCATATAATTCGCTTTGTAATCCAGAAACGTAACAGGGCACTAATTAATTTGAAAAATACGAAACCTTTGTCGGCCGAGAACCCTTTCAGGCTTTATAAATGTAACAAAAGAGTCGACGGTTCCGTTTTGGAAGATAAATATTTGACATGCTACTTATAGGGAAATTAGCAAGAACTATTGTCGTTTCGCCGGAGTTCTCATGAAATCGAAACATACGAAACGTAGGTACCTAAGTACATTACTTACACCGTAACACAACAAAGACAAACTGCTTACCGACAAAGTAGTAAGTCGGACTGACCCTGCAGAAGGCACACAAGCTGTATAAGAGCTTAAACAGCCCTTAAATTGATGAAACTAGAGTTATAATGGCTGTATAAGCTCTTGTACAGCTTTGGTGCTACTTGGGTATATTAAATTGGCTATATTAAAAGGACGTATTAATAAACCGATCTTGGCTTAGATGCCCGTCTCAAGACTTACTTAATCACTTACTGAATTACTTACTTACTTATGACATGTAGTGCACATATTGCCCAAATGCCTTGGTTTTCTGCCTTTGAATGTATAATAACATGATAAAAGGATATTGCAAATTATCAATTAATAAATTAAATCTTTGTTACAAATCCTAGTAACAAAATTTTTTTTTTCGGAAAATGCCTTAGATTTTAGAGTACAATGACCCTATTCTGCGGAAAAGAGTTCTACTATGCTATGTTACTAAAAGGAAAGTATCGAATAACCAATTTGTATATAACATTATAGGGAGGATATTGTACAGTCACACCACGGGATTGCTGAGCCACTTGCTAGCTTTCTTAATTTGGTCGGGTTGTCAAATCGTACACGGTATATTACTATTGGACTTTGACGATTTGCCAACCCGACCGAATTAAGAATGTTAGCAAGTGGCTTAACAATCCCGTGGTGTGACTGTACAACGGGTTTAACATGTGTGATTAAATTTTACAGGTGCTAGGGAAGTAATAATATAATATTCTAAATAGAAGTGTCTCGTCCTAACTTTTATTACCTTTTATTACTAAGCGACTAAAGCGATTTTCACATTTTTATAGCGTTAACTCTTACGTTAGAATATGGAATAGATTAGAAGTGCTTATTTCCCTAGCACCTGTCAAATACCTCGTGCATGCATGCTGGTAGAGTAATAAGTATTTTCTATAAAACTAGGTGACCCGGTGAACTTCGCACCACTTTTTTCAATTTTTCGGCAGTTCTTATGTAATTTTCCTAATTTTGATTTCCTTTTCTAACCCACCCCATAATTTATTATTTAGTATTTTGAACCCTGAACTGAATCGCCGATCCACCTTCGCAATCAGTACACTCCCTGAGGCCAGCCAGAGTCCCAGGATCGGAAGGTCAAGGCCAGGTACTGGGAAAGCGGCGGCAGTTTCCCAGAAGGCGCCCGGCGACAGGCTTCCCCGGGCCGCTCGAGATATAAATACCCGCCCATAGCTAGGGGAGCCTTATTCCGAGGACAAAATACGAGCGCGATGAAGCCTTGGTAACGTAGAACATGCCTGAACACTTTGAAGATCGAAGCTACGTTACATTAGCTTCATCTTTCTCCCGTTTTAGTCTCGAATGTGTGATTCCCTTTGCGTGTTTACTCTCTGGTTTGTGAGCATGATACCAGACTGCCGAAGAGGAATTTTTTTAACCTGTATGTATGTACATATGTGGGTATGGTTTTTATTCGATCGTAGAGGCTAAACAAATGGACCAATTTTGACAAACGAGATGTCGTTAGATTTATCTTAGCACAAGGAATGAATATCCACGTATCGTCACAAAAATATTCGCTTCGTGGGCGGTCAACCGCATCGTTATTGTATAAGTGTCAGTTGCCCTTATTGCACTGACAAATAGGTACGTATTTCTCAAATTTTTCACCACCCGCCTTAAGGCGCTGCTGAAAGCAATACAAATACAAAGCCGCCAATACTGCTGAAAGGCATGAATAGCGAATTCGCTCTTAGTATTGACTGGTACCGGTGATAAAAAACCTTCTAGATCAAGAGTTCTAAATCAAAACTATATCTTGAGCACGTTTTAATTTACCATTAAGTGTCATACAGTGTAAGTAATTAAGTTACAACGCAACTGAACATTATTAAATGCCGCACTCAGAGACTCTCGTCTGCGTCTTATTCTATTGCTACAGCAAAAAAAGTGACAGCAGCAACTTTAATGACACTTGAAAATTTATTGACGTCTCTGAGTGCGGCAGTTAATGAATTCACTTCGCGATCGCGTACAGTTTTTGAATATTTTCGCCGCAGTGCCGCTTCTCAAATATCCCCGTAGACGCTGATTCCGACGGGACGCTTCGCGTTTCCATGGCACTGTGATTAGCATTGGGATTCCAAGTATCTATTCCGCTATCAAATAAAAATGAGGACAAATGTTAATCTAAAAAGAAACGCGGGTTATAACAACTCAAGTTACTTAAGCTGTTGTAGCGAAAAGGTGCCCAGTGTTACACCAATATTATTAAAAACGCCATTATACTTACGCTGGCAAACTATATATGAGCTGATCTGATTACTTATTATGAGTGGCAAAAACTACTGAAAATAACGGACGCGTTTCAAATTTTAGAACTTGTTCACTGATCAAAAGCTTCGAAACATCAGCCATAAAAATATTTAATATGTTTTAATTACTTCGCAATTTTATTATTTCTAACCGAAAAGGTTTTTCCTCTTATTTTCTGATGGGCGCCTGCTTGAAAATGCCGGCAGTTTGGTCGTGAAACACGTTGCTATGCGACAGTTGCCAGGCACAAATTCGTATTCGATTTCTCAAAGCGGAAATTGTATAATTAATCTTGAAGAGAACCTAATACATTTTTGATGACTTTAAAATAAGAATATTATTGAGAGATTTACGCCTGTACAATCTAGTGACTATGTAATAATAAGTTTAGTAAGTTGAAATAACTACTTTCCGCTATGTTAGATCTGGTGACGGCGTGGTTGCTTTCCGCGAGAAAATAGGGTTCGAGAATAATAATAGCAGTTTACAAAGTGGCCTTAGTATTATTTTATAAATATGACTGAAACTCCAACTTTTTTTTACGTATTGTTATGCATTGTTTACGACACGGTCTTTATTGTCATGATAACAATACAATAGCGTTATTGTTTAAACCAAGATGCCCTAAGACCGTTTATCAAGTCAAAACAAACAACCAGTACGAGTATATGACTCCTACAGCTCTAGATCCCTTGCACTGACCGGGGGATTCAAGAATTCATAAATATAGGGGAGACCGGGGCAAAACGAGGTTCGGAGTAGGACGATACAACTACGATACGATACGACGACAAATATGTACGTGGACAATATTCTATACTTATTAAATTTCAAAAAATTCATGCAACTTTTTCAGACGAAGAAAGAACGACTCAGATTTCCAACATTTATACCACAAGCACACTGCAACACAACAGACAGTTCAACTTTTTGACAGGAATCCTATCTAATCACTTACCTAGCTCTTGTTGTATAGATACTGGTGGCTTCAATGGTATCCTGTGTATAAGTCCTAGTGCAGTGTCCTCGCTTTACTAGCTATATAGTTAGGTAGATATCATTTAGACCCCAGAGCACTTTAGAACATATAAAACGGGAGTTACACTGGTGACAATTTCCCGGGCAGAAGATTCTGCTGTGTTTCGAAGGTGGTGACTAGCATTAACACCAGATTAAAATCACGCACACCTGCAGAAAAAATATGTAATCAACACGTGCGTACACAACTTTGATGCATAAACGAAACGAAAAAATCAATTTAAGACAATGCTTGACTTTTTTTTATTTATGGCTTTAACTAGCGCCCCGCCCCCGGCTTCGCACGGGTTAATGTTCATGAAATTATAGCCTATAACCTTCCTTGATAGTCCCTCCTTCTATTTGTGAAAACCGTATGAAAGTCCGTACAGTACTTTTTGAAATTAGCCTGGACAAACACTCGGGGGACTCTAATTTATAATACACTAGCTGTCCACCCGCGGCTTCGTCTGCGGAGAGTCAGTACTTTAGATAGTTAAAATACAGCCTATGTCCACACTGAAAATATTAATAAATGTTAGTAAAAGAAATTTTGAAATCGGATCGGATCAAAAAACCAAACCTAAATCTATCTCTTTGAGCAAGACCTTTGATATTTATCAATGTGATGTCCATTTTCCAGGGACCTCGCAGCCCGAAACATCCTGGTGGACGGCGCGGGTACGCTGAAAGTCGCCGACTTCGGTTTGTCCCGGGCAGGCGTGTACGTGCACACGCGCGCGTGCCCCGTGCCGCTGCGCTGGCTGGCGCCCGAGGCCATCCAGGACGCGCGCTACTGCGCCGCCAGCGACGTCTGGGCCTTCGCCGTGCTGCTGTGGGAGATCGCCACCCTAGGTCTGTGCCTGGCTCAATCTAAACCTATAGTGGCTGTAGGGATAGCACGAGAAACAAATGAACCAAGCTATCCACAATGCTCTACTTAATAGAGAAAAAACATTTTGTCTCCAATTTGCTCTACTAGCGTTAACGATTACGGCAAAGTGGACATTGCTGCAATTGGCTCTATTAGTTTTAACGTTAAGATAAAATGTCCAGTTTGCTCTATCGTTCCAACTAGTAGAGCAAATTGGAGACAAAATGTTTAATTCCTCCTCTTTTTATTGCCCTTCGCCATGCTGCTGTGAGAAATCGCTAGGTCACCATATTACGTCGTCGTGATCAGCGTCGTCATCGTCCTCTAACTCAATAACATCTTGACCGATCCTACTCATGTTCAAACGTATAAATTGTATTCGCTTCAACTACTCGCTTACACTTCTTAAAAATCGTTTCAACAATAAGTACTTAAGTTATCGTCGAACACTATACAAACGTTCGATTACCATCTCAGTTGACTCTAAAATCTGACATCGATCCTTCAGACGCGCCGCAACAAGACCTCTAAGGTAGTTTCATCATGCAGTCGCGGTAGGTCGCGGGTGCCGCGTCGAGACGTGGTCAAGTTATGAATTTCATTTTCATTGTTCAGTGTTACTTATATGGGATGAGATGAGATTGCTATGTTGACTAAAGCTGTTCTTACTGCCTTGTTAAAACATGCTACCATATTGTTAACAATACCATTGGTTTAGGGAAAACAACATATGTAGAATAGGTGGGCTTTGTTCTACTGAGAGGTCTTGGGGCGACCTTATTGAATATCTACTAACGTAATAAATCGGTTACTCCTGTATCACGAATAAGCTATAATATACGAATAGGCATAAGCCTTTAAGTTATCCATGTATAGTTACGTCTGAATGTCCCAGGGTAGTAATATACATTTTCTATTATCCATCTAAATCTATGTAAGATAGTTACGTGGATAGGATCGGAGAAATATATTTTAAGATTCTGATACAAATATTTTGTCAAATTTCAGGTGGCTTTCCATACGCAGAGCTGAGCAACCAGCAGGTCCCTCCATTCCTGTCAGCCGGGAGTCGGCTGCCGCAGCCGGCTCGCGCGTCCCCACGACTCTACGACCTCATGCTCCAGTGCTGGGCAGACCTCCCCGCCGACCGCCCAACCTTCGCACAAATAGTCCAACTACTCAACGACCAACAGCAGTTCTACGTAGACTTGGAGTGCGTGCTACCGCCCACGTACGATGAAGCAAGCAGCGACTGCGATTTCACGCAAAGCGAAGTCGTGAGATGACCTATGTAAAGACTGAATCTTGTTATTTTTTTATCATCCCAACGATTTGCACGGTTAATATATATTTGTATGTGAAACGTGTTTTCTTTCAATGCACGCGCCATGATGGGTTTAATATGAAAGAGAAGCATATCGACGGGTCTCTGACTCAACCTCGTATATGAAATTTTACGAAATCTGAATATCCACTTTAGGTACACGTCCTAAAGTAAATATTCCAATTTCATACATTTTCATATACGAGGTTAAGTCAGAGACCCGTTCATATAGTCTATAACATGCGGAACACTAAGACGAACTAAGTACTTTAAATTTACGATGTCAATGTATTATTTACTTATACTTTTTGTGCAATAAAGAGTTTACGTACATACATACATACATACGAAGCCGACGACATATCATTTAATCAAAATGTGATGGATATTCTAGGAGATATTAGGGAACAGATCAACAAAATTTACTAACAAACATAGACAGCTAAAATCATAACCCTTCTTTTTGCTTCGCCGTAATCGGGTAAAGATACGCTGCCTTCAGAGCTCAAATTTATTAAATCTTAGAATAAAATATACAAATGTATTTATATTTTATCTTATCTTATTAAAGCTAAATCAGAAAGCAAAATAAATACAAATATCGAACTCATCGGATAAAAATTACGATGTCGTTTGATTTTTCACTACATCAATAGTTATAAATTAAATTAAATAAATTAAATAATGATTTATTGTCACATAGAAAAAATATACACGGCATTATAACACATATTGTTAACTAATACATATATAAACTTTGTGACAACAGGCTCAGGTCTCAGCATAAGCTGCGAGCTGGGGCAGCTGCACAGCGCTGGTTTTCAGCCTGCGCCTAGCTCTCGGTTACATTTCAGCGAGTTACAAGGGAACATTACACTGTACTAAGCTGTATCTACCTATTTATAGCTGCTAAATAACTTACAATTGCTGATTTGCCATGAGGAAAGTACCGTATTACTATAGGTCTAAACAAGCGAGTAATATTATTAGACGTGACGTGATAAAGCCATTTATATCTTCAGTAGAGCAAACCAGATCGCTACAGTAAATAGATTTTATCAAGCACATTAAGCATCAGCCTGCTCATAAGAAAGTGACTAATGTCAGAACAAACAGCTTTTTCTCTATTGACACGATAATTCAACGAGTGGTAGTAAACTTACTCCAGAAACACCATAGTTCGGTTATTTCCGTAATCATGAATCAAATGGAATTTGATAAACAATCGCTCATACAACTAATGCCATTTAATTTTTAATTACAAATTCATATCAACTACTTTTATCAAGGCAATTACTTTTCCATTGTATGAAATCAATATTTAATATGTTGAGTATTTAATGCCTGTAATAATGATTTGACGCGCGTACCTATTTCTTGCTTTCATTTAATTTAATTTATTTTTTACACATTCTGAAACTGCCTCTAATATAAACGGATTTTCCTGAAAGGCCAGTTTAAAGTTATTTACCACAAAATTTAAACTGGGATATCTTGAAAATCACGCGACTTTTACTGAGGTCATGTTAGGCTGGTCGGTGCGTCTTACGCTGGTCTACCTCCGGTGCAGGGACCGGAAAACCCCTTTTTTTTATTAACCCTATCGATAGGGTAACCTATCATTTGGTTACCCGATCGATGTGGTTACACTGGTTACCATATGATTGTGTTACCTTAACGTTAGGGGAACCCCTTTGAACTAGTTAACCGCTTCCATAGAGCTTACCAAGTTCATTAGGGTTTCGGTAGTTTAATATTTAACCACTTATTATTAGCTGGGTATTACCCTATTGATCGCCTCTTTCTTTTTTACGCATTCGGGGGATCTCTGTCTAGCCGCTACCCATTCAATTGTTAGGTAGTGCAATAATAAGTCGAAACACTTGCGCAAAGAGATTAAAATTGTACGATTAAGTTTAAAAAGGGTAACAGATGGTAGGGTATTGGGATTGGGTTAGCGCTTAGTCGTATTAACTGTATCGTTTGGTTACCCTTTCATTGGACTAAGTCGACGATAGGCTTAGCGCATATTTGGGGTTTGTAAAAACAAGTCTATCGAATACCCTATCGAAAACCCCTTAAATGGTAAGCGGTTCCGGACCCTGCTCCGGTGTCACTTTGACGTGCGACTTATGGGACACTTATAGATACTAGGCAACGATAAAGATACTTATATAAAGAAATGCATACTTAAATACTTAAAATACATAGAAAACACCAGGAATCAGGAAAAAATAGTAGAGCTCATCACACAATTTTATGCCCATATACCGGGATCCGAACCCGGGACCGCTATCTTCACCGCTAGGTCAATATTATAGCGGCGGCGGCGGCGGCGGCGGCGGCGGCGGCGGCGGCGGCGAGCGAATTCTCTTCATTGCACGGTCGAGACGCTCACCAGTTTAGTTTTTAAACCAATCGCGTCATTGGTAGATCACGTCATACGGAGAGTCACGTGATCTACCAGTGACGCGATTGGTTTAAAAACTAAACGAATAGAAACGCTAGTTAGCGATGGATATCTTCTGTCTTGGCTAAGGGCTCAGGGCGGTTAATTATCGTTAAACGCATTGTATTAGATAATTCGCTCGTCGCTCAGCAGGGCGCGCAAAGTCGTGGCCAGACCTAGGTCAGCTGTGGACATTTGCATGATTGTATATTCGTTCATTGAAGACTTGAAAATTGTTGATCCGATCTTTAAATTTGGTAGATGAGCAGTCGAGGCAAATACTATTTTTATTTAATTAAATTCGAATAAGAGCAGGAGCGATCAGGGAGTTCGGAGTTAGGGGAGAAAACGCAAGAGGGAAGACGCCTTTAAAACAGGAGGTGGTGTCGTGGTGGTCTACCGCTGAAGTATTAAAACCACGATTCTAAAAATTATTGCTATTTATAATTAAAACATTAAAAAGTTGTGTAATTTCCAACCCATTATGCATTTTACCTACATCGTTAACTTCTAAGTAATTTGCTTTTTTATTGCCTGTAATAATATTTTGAGCCGCAATTGAACTTATGGAGCGTAAGTACGTAATATTTTCTTTTGTAAGCATTATATAAAGATAATTCTACCAAAAAAATTATATTATCAAATAATTATTTGGCAAATCAGTAGTTTTTATTTTTTTATACAATCATGGTCCTAAAGAAAACAACACGTTCAAGGTAACTGTTAGATTTTTTTCCTACAAGAATCTTTATTCTACTTTGCATTAGCCCATCCTGCTTTTATATCGTAATTCGTAACCATATTATTGACGATACGACAGATCCTTTCCTATCACCTTGACAGTCGGAGCTATTATCACTACAACAGATTACAAGTCTTCCTTGCAGTCAAACTCTTCTCAGGTGTGGATATTCAAATTTCATGTTTTGCAATTGTTCACCCCAGGGCTTGATTTAACTTTTTAATTTTAGTAACGTTACCTTCTGCTTGACATATTACCGTTTAATCGAAAGTGTTAGCTAGGTTTGATGAAAATTCGTTACGCTGTTTAAGAGTTATGAGCCCTGAAAGTAGGGTCCCGAATTCCCGATTTTGTCGGGAATTTTTTAACACGTCAGGTTATTTTGTCAGGGATTTTTTAACACGGTCAGGTTATTTTTTCAGGGATTTTTTAACACAGTCTGGTTATTTTGTCAGGGACTTTTTAACACGGTCAGGTTATTTTGTCGGGGATTTTTTAACACGGTCAGGTTATTTTGTCGGGGATTTTTTAACACGGTCAGGTTATTTCGTCGGGGATTTTTTAACACGGTCAGGTTACTTTGTCAGGGATTTTTTAACACGGTCAGGTTATTTTGTCGGGGATTTTTTAACACGGTCAGGTTACTTTGTCAGGGATTTTTTAACACGGTCAGATTATTTAGTCGGGGATTTTTTAACACGGTCAGGTTATTTTGTCGAGGATTTTTTAACACGGTCAGGTTATTTTGTCAGGGATTTTTTAACACGGTCAGGTTATTTTGTCAGGGATTTTTTAACACTGTCAGGTTATTTTGCCAGGGATTTTTTAACACGGTCAGGTTATTTTGTCAGGGATTTTTTAAGACTGTCAGGTTATTTTGCCAGGGATTTTTTAACACGGTCAGGTTATTTTGTCGGGGATTTTTTAACACGGTCAGGTTATTTTGTTCATGTTTGACCACGGCGGCGGGGACGTGAAAAAATTGTCTACGATACTAAATAATACACATTAATCAATTGAAAATGGAATTAAAGGATTAAACTTAGCTGAAGCTTTTTCGAGTAGTACGTACAAATGTTTCATCAAAAAAACGTTTCACAAACTGATTTATTTCACAAACATATCATACCTTACAAATAAATACGTTACAAAATACATAGTGATTTCCTGATTTCAATCCACGATGGCGCACACACCACACAGTACCTACTTATAGGCGTACAACTTACCTTACCCTAACCCTAACGAGAGAGACGCCGCAATACGTTAGATACGTATGGAGATATGTCCATCTCATTCCAACGTATTGCGGCGTCCCTCTCGAAGGTGCCTCATTTAGGGGATCAGCGCCTTAACTGAGAGCCTGGACGAAGACGGTCACACGTGACATGCATGACACGCATGAAACGCATGCGTTCATACGGTAAGCATGGCGTAAGTTTTTTTTATTGGAAGAATGGACTGACAGATTGACTATATTCCGTCTTTGTCCAGCCTCTCAGTTAAGTTGTACGCCTGTAATAGAGATGATGACTGGGTAAAATACTTTGAGATAAAATCGACCTGGACGGCTAGCACAAGTTGTCCGCGAAAAGTTCGTCGCTCGGAAAGCCCTTTCTAACTAGTCTGTTACGATAGAGACGCACTGAGCGACAAGCGAGAAAATACAATATGTGCTAGCCGCTCTGATCGACAAAGAAAAAAATATTAATCATCATTCAAAGCTCTTCGTTAGTGTAAAAACTACCGCTGGGGTGTCTTATTGGATTGAAAACACGATACATAAAGAGATATAGTACCTACTTGTATCAACAACTTCTGTCGGTTAATGTGTTACTTATATGTAACAGGAACCTTGAAATGTGTAATTGTAATTTGACTTTATTTTGGGATAAATTGTAATCGTAATGTATTTTTTTGCAAGGAATGCGGCTTTGTTATCAGTTAATTTCACGTTGTTATTGATAATTAAACCTGGTATTTTTAACTGATTCTTCGAGCGTTTCAACCGCCCTCATTCCCGTGGCCGCATCAATGTAGAAATTCCTGTAGCTTTGGACGCTATTTTCGGTTATCTTGTAGAGTGCCCTGACTTCTACAAAATGTAACTGAAAATGCTTCCAAAGCTACAGGAATTTCGACATTAATGCGGCCACGGGAATAAGGGCGGTTGAAACGCTCGAAGAATTAGCCTTTTGATATAATTTTAAAAATCCCTAAAAGAAGTACTGAAAATATCGACAAAGAACAGCTTAATTCCTTTTGATCTGGTGATCTAAGGGCCGTACTAATGATCTTGGCTGAACGCCCGTCACAAGATGCGTCAAAAATGACAGTTTTCTATGGATTGACGTTTACTTTGACGTATCTTGAGACGGGGATCACAGTTGAGATGAGTTTATTAATACGGCCCTAAGAGTTCATACGAAAATGTCACTTGGATGTAAAAAGTAGATATATAGATAAAATTAATATTGGCAGTCCCTACTTAACTGTAATTTTTAGGGTTCCGTACCAAATACTGAAAAACGGAACCCTTATACGAGTAAGATGACTTTGTTGTCCGTCTGTCCGTTGGGCTCTCAAAAGCCTTTTTCTCAGGAATGGCTGAAGCAATCAGGCTGAAATTTAGAACAAACGTAGTATTTAGTGGTCTACACAATGCGTAATTATTAGAATTTATAAAAAAGTTTTACAGTAATTGGTATGGGGTTTACAAAATGAAGTAAAGTTATTAAATGTAAAAAAAAAAGAAATTACCAAAAAGTGAACAGACTCGTAAAAAAGTAAAAAACCATTTTTAAAACCAAAAGCCGACTTCAGTTTGACTGACCTTGGATGATTTTTGGAGTCGGTCCATTGTTTTTTAATTAATAGATTTTTTAATAAATCGTAGGGAGTGTCACAGGATATAATAAAACTTGTAAGGCGGCGTCATACTAGCCGCCATTCAGGTTTCAGTTCGCAACTTCTGAATTATTTATTAAGAGCGAAGTCGACTTGTATCCGTTTCCGCTAGGGCTACAGAATTTATCATGGGATATTATGTCTATGTACCTTGTACCTGTATTATGTACCTGCTCAATGATATTGATCTCTTGCAGTGATATCGGCCGTGTTCTTGGCGATGTCGGTGACGGTCGTGGCCTCGGGCCGGGACTACCCGGACCCAAAAAACGACCCGCTCATCTTCATCGCAAACCCCGTGGAAGCCGTCATGCCGGGCCACTGGGTCCCCTTGAGCGTCGTCAAAGCCATCATGGTCCAAACATCCTCCACGACTCCGAGAGCAAAAATCAAGAATAAACAGCTAATGTATATGAAAGTCACAACTCAAATAGCTCCTACAAATCCTCCTCCTCCTCCTCCTCCGCATGTTGACCCACCACCTCCTCCTGAAGAGCCAGCTGCACCTGAACCGGAACCGGAACCGGAACCTGAACCCGAACCGGAGACTGAACCGGAAGCTGAACCTGAACCAACAACAGAACCAACACCAGAACCTGAACCGGAACCCGAAGCTGAACCGGAACCAACACCAGAACCTGAACCTAAACCTGACCCGAGACCAGAACCTGAACCTGAACCTGAAACAACATCAGAACCTGAACCTGAAACAACACCAGAACCTGAACCTGAAGAAACACCGGTTCCTTCTCCTGCCAAAAAAAAGAGAAAGAAACCTTTGGATACCCAACCAGAAATGCCTGGCGGGTAGGAAAAGCGAACTTAGCGCTTAAGCAGCCATAACTGTATAAAATAAGGAAAAAGTATTTTGTGGACTGTTTGTAGGCTTAAACCAACAGAATCATGCAAACCGTGTTTTATAGAATTAAAAATATTAACTGTGCCCTGTTTATACATTTATATGAAACAGCAATCTACATAAAATGCAACATGAACCAATTCTCTGTATTAAAATTAGCGATATAAAATTAATTTTAGGCCATTAAAAACGGCCTTTAGGCCATAAAAAAAGCGTACTTGGAATGGCACCGAAAATTTATAATAAGTTACCGGAATATAAAAGACAATCAGACATTCCGCTATCTAAATTAAAAATGTTAAAAATCTTTTATTAGATTTTTTAACAACCAAAGCATTTTATTTCGTATCAGAGTTCTTATATTGTAACCTATAAAACTATTTACGCTATATATGTTGCATGCTTCTGTCATAATTTTGTATGCCTAATGGCCATTTAATTTAATTTTTAATTCTGAGGGTAAGCTGTTTGGCATGGAGCCTAGGATTTACATACAAAGAACAGAAAAATTAAGAAATCTGTAACTTTTACGCTCCCACCCCCATAAAGTGGGGGGGGCAGATCTGTATATAAAAAAGAGGATTGTTTTGTGTTGATTGATGTCCGTACGTTTCGTTTTTTTTTCAATATTATTAATAAATTTCGATTTATTCTCGGTTTATTGTTTTCATACAAAAGTAATTTTGGCCATAATCTCTTTATAACTAATCAATATTTTAAAAAACGAAACGTACGGACATAGTTTTTGTTCCGACTGACCACATATCAAAAATTGGTCGAATTCGGTTAACTTTTAGGGGGTGGAAAACGTTATCACCGTTAGTACGAAAAAGCTACATTTTGCAGTTGGTTCACAGTCCTCTTAAAACTCGGGAAGTAACCTTACTTCCCAAGAATCCCTAGTAGTATACCTATAAGAATAAGCCAACAAGAAAGAGGTAAAGATTGAGTGGACGATGAAAAAAGGAATAGCTGACGCTCAAGAAACGCAACAGCCCAAGAAAATTAAAAAAAAAACTAGGGCACCTTACAAAAAGGGTAAGAAATTACCTAAGTTTATGTCTTCAATATTGTGATAATATTCATCTTAATTCCTTACCATATCGGCCAGACGGTCCGATGGACTTATTTACGGTATATACCTAGGAAGATACGTCACAGGTCTTCAATGACATGCAATAGATCTATGAAACCGCCAAGCCATACTTTTTAAATCAAGGTGTATGGTTAGTAAAGTCAGGGGGCTTGGCTTTTCCTGGCATCGGATAACTTTTTTAGTGAACACGTTATGAGCCTGTGAGTCTTGCTCGCCAGTTTTACATCATGAATATCATGATTGATGTAAAACTGGCGGGCAAATCCAAATCGGTTTATAAATGATGGAGTTCTGAGGTAACAAACATAAAAAAATCAACCGAATTGAGAACATCTTTTTTGACTTTCGAGCGCTCGAAAGTTTCACTCGAAAGTGAGCAAAAATGGCGAAACCGTATTTTTCAAAAATACGAGCGATAGAAAATTTAAAAACGAGTGGACCATTCGTTTTCATTTCTATCATTTATTAAAAAATTGTTTTGACGTCTGTCTGTTGTTGACAAACGCATTTGACTTTGAGCATTCGAAAATCTAAAATCGCCCCTGGGCGGTACACCCCCCTTCACCTCGAGAGCGTACGTTTAGAAACGAAGTAACAGCAAATAAAAATTTCTCATATTACAATTGATTGATTGAAAACCCGAATTTTCAAAATTCCGAATGCAATTTTTTTAATTAAGGCTTTATTTTTGATATCGCACATAAATCAAACCTAACCTAACCTACGTATAGCAATTCAAATATTTTTTTAATTTTAAACAGCTCCACAATAACATCGATTTCGGAAAAATTAAAATCGGACAAATGAATATTCGGAAAAAATATTTCGGAGTATTTAGGTGTTCCCACGTATAACTCATACGCCTTTACATGATTATTTATGTATGAAACGTAGTGGTCAACATCATTTCAAGACAGTTTATTAAACTTTGCCGCCACACTTTATTCCAATACACGAAAACGCTGTAAACAACAGTGACAACCATTTTACGCGCGCAGTAACTACAGAGCTAATGTAAATTATAAGAAACATGAATTGTCGTAAATACAAATGAAAAAAACCGGGCAAGAGCATGTCCCATGCTCAGTCAGTGTAGGGTTCCGTCGCCATTCTTACAAACATCAATCTCCAATAAAACCGGGCAAGTGCGAGTCGGACTCGCGCACAGAGGGTTCCGTACACATTTGGCTGGTTTTTAGTATTTGTTGTTATTCTATAGGGTTCGTTCTATAATCATACCAGATTTGACGCTTGTATGTTTTACCGTTTCTACGATACAGCAAAAATAAAAATACTTTAAAAAAAGTTCCTTGTATGGAGACCCCCTTTATTATTTCACTTTTTTTTATTTGTTAGTAAATTCGCCGTAATGACACATATTCTGAAAAAAAAATCAACCCGCTATCTATTACGGTTCAAAAGATACAGCTCTTTATAGTTAGGATAGACAGACAGACAGACGGACGGACAGCGTAGGCATATTAATAGGGTCCCGTTGGGTAAGCACAGTAAGTTTTGTCAGGTAAAAAAGCATACCTCCCTTTTTACCCGACTGCTCGAAGCAAAAAGAAGGGTGATGTGGTTACCAATCTAATCTAAGCTATTAGACCTAGGTATTTTATTAAATGGGGAGTTATATGATTCGTCAGACACGTGCGAGTGTCATAGTCTGTCTAAAACTTATAAGGGAGCGTAGTCGCCACTCCGGTTTTAGTTTAAGCCTGGGCCACACCGAATGCGTTGCGTAGACGTGCACGTGCGCGATCGCGTTCCACTGCGTTGTATCGCTGCAGCGTCCTCATGTGAGGATTCATACTATACAACGCAGTGGAACGCGAACGCGCACGTGCACGTCTACGCAACGCATCTGGTGTGGCCCAGGCATCATGCGGCTAGGTTATTATAGGTAGTTCCACGAGAGTTGAGGATACGCACACACCCACAAGTCATGTAAAGACAGCGGGATTTATGAAACACAGGTACATAAAAAGAACACTAAATTCAAAATGCCGCTGTCAATTCATTACATGACTTGTTGTTGTGTGCGTGGCCTCAACTCTCGTAGAACTACCTGTACTAACCTAATCATAAGCAAGTGACTTATATCAGAACAAGCAGCTTTATCTCAATTCGACGACAGGTTGTAAACTTACTAATTAGAAACACCATAGTTCGGTTATTTTTGAAATCACAAATCAAACGGGATTTGGTAAAAAAATTACTGCTCATAAAACTATTGCCATTTAATTTTTAATTACAAATTCATATCGTCTACCTTTATTAAGGCAATTACTTTTCCATTTTAAGTAATCAATCATTAATATGTGTATTTAATGCCTGTAATAATGATTTGACTCGCACTTCAGCGCGACGAGAGTAAGTACCTATTTCCTACTGTTTTCATTTAATTTAATTTAATTTTTAGGGTTCCGTACCCGAAGGATGCCAAACGGGACCCTATTACTAAGCCTCCGCTGTCCGTCCGTCCGTCAGTCTGTCTGTCGCCGGGCTATATCTCATATTCGGTATATATTTTGGTATACAGCTGAAATTTTCACAGAATGTGTATGTCTATTACCGCTATAGTAACAAATAATAAAAATTTAATAAAATTAAAGAGGGACCCCATACAAGAAACGTGATTTTTTGTTAAATCCGGCTGTATCTCATGAACCGTAACAGGTAGACAGTTGAACTTTTCACAGAGTGTGTATCTCTGTTGCCAATATGACAACAAATAATAAAAATTAAAGAGGGTCCTTAAATAAAGGGATGTAATGAATTTAGACAATTACCTACTTTACATATTGTTATAGCGCCTATCTTGTTTCTTTTACGAGAGTATTTAAAAAGTACATAGTATTAAATCTTGTACGATGGTACGGAACCCTTCGTGTGCGAGTCAGACTCGGAGGTTGTTTACTTATTCTTAAACTGGTGAGTACCTATCTATAACAAAAAAAACGGTCAAGTGCGAGTCGGACTTGCGCACCGAGGGCTCCGTATTTAAATCCGTACTTCAAAAATATACCTTTTTAACCCCCGACGCAAAAAGAGGGGTGTTATAAATGTGACATGTGTATCTGTGTATCTGACTATCTGTCTGTGGCATGTGGATTGACCGATTTTGATTTAGTTTTTTTTTGTTAGAAAGGTGACTTAATTGAGAGTGTTCTTTAATTGAGCTTTGAAAGCGATTTTGTGGAATTTTTAATACTTGAAATCTTGTAGTGACGAAGTCCGCCCTGTGACGTACAGTCAGCTGCAGAGAAAAGTAACCCCCCTGCTAAGTAAATTGTATGCAGGGGGGGTTACTTTTCTCTGCAGCTGACTGTACATACGTGCTCGGAGCCCGTTTATGTCTTTGTCGGACGTGACGACGCTTGAATCAAAATATTACTAGGTACTGACATTAAGCTCCAAGGGCCATAATTATTTATTTACTTTTTAGAGTTTTATTTTGGTGCCGGGGGTTTTTCAAATTTTATTTATGTATGTACTTTTTATTTGTATTCGTATGCAATAAGGTATATAAGGTTATTATAGGTAAGGTTGTTTTTCATAGACTAGGTCCAAGCTAGTAATCAGTTAAGTTTTTCTTTTATGGATAAAAACCCTTTTATTTGTTGGAAATGGGGTTGGAAATTGGCTAAAAAAATATAGCGTTAAAACAGAGAAACGTTGAAAATGATTTGCATATGTAATTTATATATTTAAGTATGTAGGTATGTATCTAAGTATGAAGGTGACAAAAAATTCGGATGTTCCACTCTAGCTCCAAAACTATTGGACCGATTTTACTAATTCATAATTCATATATAATAAGTCATATGATTTATCAGAAACGTGCGCGTCTTACATGTTGTATATGTGACGTTCTCAATGTAAAGGGACCTTATGGAGGCAGGCGGTTACGCCGTTTTTAGAACTGTTACCATGGTATTCGTATAGTTACAAGAATAAGAAGAGCGTAACTGCCTTCCTCCATAAGGTTATATTGAGAACGTCACATATAAAAATTGTAAGGGCCATTAGTCGCCAGTCGCATTGCAGTTCGCAATTATTTATTAAGAGTGAAGTAGACTTGTATCCGTTTCCGCTAGGGCCACAGAATTTATCATGGGATATTACTACTCTGTCAAGAAAGTACCGGGAAAAGATCAATAATACACAAACTGTTTGTTAATCATCCAAATTTATTTTATCACCTTCAAAGTATGCTCCTTCAGAAACGATACACTTACGCCAACGAATAATCCAATCATCAAAACATTTTTTAAACGCTGTTTCCGGAATTGAATTCAGTTCTCGGCGCGAATTCTCCTTTATGTCTTCTACCGATTGAAAACGGGTGCCACGAAGTGGTAATTTGAGTTTAGGAAAAAGAAAGAAGTCGGCAGGAGCCATATCTGGTGAATATGGTGGTTGCTCGATGGTATTTGTTGAGTGTTTGGTCAAAAATTCTTTCACAATGATGGCCTTGTGCGAAGGCGCATTATCGTGGTGCAAAATCCAAGAATTTTCATTCCACAAATCTGGCCTTTTTCGTCGAATTTGCTCTCTTAAATGCCGCATAACGCTCAAATAATATTCTTTATTTACCGTTTGACCTTCCGGCAAGAATTCCGAGTGCACAACACCGCGATAGTCAAAGAAAACAGTCAACCTGACTTTGACTTTTGATCGACTTTGGCGTGGTTTCTTCGGTTTCGGTTCAGTTGGAAGGCGCCACTCCGAAGCTTGTTGACTAGTTTGCATGTCAAACTCGTAAACCCACGTCTCGTCACCAGTAACAATGCGTTTCATGAATGTTGGGTCGGAATTGACTCGTTCTAGCATGTCCTCAGCGACTTTCATGCGATTGAGTTTTTGGAGAAAATTCAGGTCTTTTGGGACTAGCCGAGCGGTAACATGTTTCATACCCAAATGATTAGTTAAAATAGTACGGATCGACTCGTGAGATACAGAAAGTTCGGCGGCTATCTCTCTCAAAGTTGAATGAGGATTTTCAGTCACTATTTCCTTCACTTTTGCGATGTTAACTTCAGTTGCAGACGTTGATGGCCTACCAGAGCGAGGCAAATCTTCCATCACATCTCGACCGCTTTTGAACGCTTTGTACCACTCATAAACACGTGTTTTTGATAAAGTCGAATCACCGTAAGCCTTCTGTAACATTTTCAGTGACTCCGAACACGAAATTCCATTGGCGATGCAAAATTTAAGACAAACTCTTTGTTCAATGTGTTTGTCCATTATGAAATTCGCAATACACACTAGATATGATATAACTAAAAACAGCACTGTATTTAATATAAATAACAGATGCAACTCAAACTCCGCGCCAAAATAGAAAACAGTTGTGCCAATCTAACAACAACAAAAAAAACAAAAATTTGAATTTGGAACCATAAACAAATCATCCATTCCCGATACTTTGTTGACTGAATGTATGTCTATGTACCTTGTACCTGTATTATGTACCTGCTCAATGATATTGATCTCTTGCAGTGATATCGGCCGTGTTCTTGGCGATGTCGGTGACGGTCGTGGCCTCGGGCCGGGACTACCCGGACCCAAAAAACGACCCGCTCATCTTCATCGCAAACCCCGTGGAAGCCGTCATGCCGGGCCACTGGGTCCCCTTGAGCGTCGTCAAAGCCATCATGGTCCAAACATCCTCCACGACTCCGAGAGCAAAAATCAAGAATAAACAGCTAAAGCATATGAAAGTCACAACTCAAATAGCTCCTACAAATCCTCCTCCTCCTCCTCCTCCTCCACCTCCTCCGCATGTTGACCCACCACCTCCTCCTGAAGAGCCAGCTGCACCTGAACCGGAACCTGAACCCGAACCCGAACCTGAACCTAAACCGGAAGCTGAACCTGAACCTGAACCAACAACAGAACCTGAACCTGAACCAACAACAGAACCTGAACCTGAACCAACAACAGAACCTGAACCTGAACCAACAACAGAACCTGAACCTGAACCAACAACAGAACCTGTACCTGAAACTGAACCAACATCAGAACCTGAACCTGAACCGCAAACTGAACCTGAAGCTGAACCGGAACCTGAAAATGAACCTGAAACAACACCGGCTCCTTCTCCTCCTACCAAAAAAAAGAGAAAGAAAGAATTGGATACTCAACTAGATATGCCTGCTGGGTAGGAATAGCGAACTTAGCTATTAAGTCTCAATTAACTGGTAACACCCTAAAATCTCGAATTATTTTATTCCGAATTTGAAAATACCGAAATAACTTAAGGTCGAATTTTCAAAATCTCAAATTTTATATTAGGTACCGAGTATTAAAATAACGAAAACGTTTTTCCGAATTTTATATTTACGAATGTCGCCATTTTCGAATTTACTTTTTTACGAAAGTCATAATTCCGAATATTTTAATTAATTAAGGTAAATAAACACACGTAAGAAACCTACATTTTCAGCCAGGGGCAGTTTTACATGGAAGATCGGCCAGACCCTTTAAATAATTCGGACGTTGTGCTTATTTGGAAATTAAACAATCGGAATTGTGATGCTTCGTGAAACTGAATTTCGAAATTTTCAGAATCGGTGATTATCAAAATCGGGCAAATTTTTTTTTAAGATTATGTAGTGTATCCCAATTAACTGTATAAAATAAGAAAAAAATATTGTTTGGAAAACTAAACTTATGCACATAAAAGTAAGCTCAGTGTTCATTTTAATTAGGAACAGGGGTAATAATAATTGTACTTATGTATATTTGTGATGTAGTACTTGAGAAATTATTTTAATTCTGTAGTCTCAAGATGCTCGAATCTCTATTACCGTATTCACTGCTGGCATTGATTTTCAAACTTTCTGTACTGATATATACTGTAAAAACGTACATATATATATATATATATCTCTCTATTCTAAATCTCATCCAAATCCGTCCAGCCATTTTAACGTGAAAGAGTAACAAACATACATACATCCATTCTCACAAAGCTTTGAAGGAACCGGATGTATAACTAACTACTAATGAGAATTGCCTCGAGCGAAAGAGAAAAAGGCGCTAAATCTCTATTCCGAGAACTATAACGAAACTCCTCTTAAATACACGGTTCCTGTAGGATAAAGTTGTTATGCTATCCCATGGGAATCGTGCATTTTTCCAGGATAAAAGAAGCCTATGTCATTATCTGACCCCTAAACTACGACGGTGCAAAAAATAATGTTGATCCCTTGCTCCCACGGGAACCGTACATTTTTCCGGGATAAGTAGTTGCCTATGTGCTATTCCAGACTATAATCTATCTCTGTGCCAAATTTCATCCAGATTGAGTAACAAACATCCATCCATCCAAACCTTCGCATTTATGATAGTAGTAAGATACTTAATTATATTAATGGACGTAGTTTAGGGAAAAGGATACAACCCAAAAAGCAAAATGTATTTAAATTTGAACTTTATTGCTGTCAATATTGTGTCGAATTCTACAAGTGTCAAATGGTTGAATTGGATCCTTTTCGCTAAACTACGTCCTTCACTAAAACATTACAAACGTACCTACTTGCAATGAATGTTAACTTCTTATCCCTAATTACATGACCAGTATGACCACAACTATATTTGTATTTTAATAGCGACCCGCCCTCGCTTCGCTTAAAGTAGAAATATCCAATTTTTCTCTTCACAAGAACCATTCCTAGGTCTAAAAGGAATATTTGAAAAAAAATTTTAGCGGATTAATTTAAACAAGTATCTGTGTGTACAGCGCTTGATTGTTATTTGTTAGTAAATAGGTTCCTGTGTGGGTTTTTGTTGGCTCCGAAGGTTTCTCAATTTTTCCGGAGGTAACTTTCAATGTGTTTTTTTTTAAAAAAAGGTTCTTGGTGGGTAATAATTTATTTTTTTTGGTAGTTTGAGGTGAGATATAGGCGATATAGCATAATAGCTACATAAATTGGGTTTCTTGGTTGGTGTTTGTTCTTAATCAGCCACGGTTACTTGTGAAGGGGCTTCTTTGTTTAGGTTATTGTTCGGATTAACGTAATTTCCTATGTGGTTCAAACTTGGTCCGCGGCCGTTTTGCTGGCACGTTATAAGACTGGCTGTATTTAAATTTTCAAATTCAAAATCCAGCCATATGTTGGTAAGAGAAAGAAAAACGAGACAGTTGTCACGTTAAGCACCTCAGAATTGTGTAGTCGTGTGAAATTATTTATTAAAAATCTTCTTGAAAATTAAATGCAAGTATCAGTTTAATCGTTAAAAAGTGTCGCCGTGCCTTGTTCCTGCCGCACGGGTGAGTTGTTTTATTCTTTCGGTCTCGGTGGCATCTTAGTCTAAATTAACTATTGTTGAATCGTATTTTTTCCTTTCTAGCCCGACCGGCCTATCCGAGTTAAGTTTTTGAAATCGGGACAGAACATTAGCATATCTTTATTCTGAAGACCATCTAGAGACCACTTAACTTATAAAAGGAAGTCTTTTAGTACGAGATAAATTATCAACCGTTCAGCCACAGACCGGGCATAAAGCGTGGACCCTGAGCACCGAGGGATGGACAAAAAGGATCTATTACTGTGACCTCTTAAACTTTTGTGAAATACCTTGCCACGAGTTTTTGTGTGGGTGTTTTTATATTTTCAGGAAGTTCTGCTTTTCTACGCTTATGTCTGGCTGAATGCATTCAGGCCAACCATAAAACCATTAATTGGAACTTTCTTCCAATTACATCAATATTAACCGGTTTCAAATCGTTACGAAAAATATACCACTCAAATATCTCCTCCGTTCGAACACAATAAACCCCTAAATTTTCGGTTTTGATAAAGAACTGTGCATAACGTGACTATACTTTCCACTTTTATGTTGTTTTACCTTATTACTGATATAATGTTTTCTTCTATTTTTTTAAAACGATTGGATTAAACCTATACACAACCTGCTTTGGGTTTTTTTGTATCTGGAATCAAATTCTGACGTGAGGCACGCCTTCTGGCAGTGTGTCATGTCGTGAGAACAACTGTTGACTACATTCATAGTTAAACGGTTTTTGTGTTTCACGGGCAGCGAAGAGATTTCTTTATTAAGAATATGAAGCTAGTTCTATCCATCATAATGCATGTGGTGAAATGCATCTGATGATGAAATACCTCAATGGTTAACTGTCCTGCATCTTGTACAGCGACATTTTGTTAGGGATGATGAGAAATGGGTAACTAGGCTATTGTTTCTTAATAGACATTACTTAAAAAAACAATATTTAGCCTATTTTTTTAGCACTAAAAAGCGGAAAAAAATTACAAGAAATAAAATCGTCTTCAAAAACCCAAAAAGAAGGTTAATTAATTACCGATCTCCTAAGAATTGCCTATTTGGTGCCTGGATTACCTGGTTACCAGGATTAACACACAGAATACTTTTTATCCCGGAAAATTTGACAGTTCCTACGGGATTAGCGATAAACGGTCTCTATGCGGACGAAGTCGCGGGCAAAAGCTAGTAATAAATAAATAACATGGGACAATATCAGCTTTGTGAATTTGATATTTTTATTTTCAGACAAAAAGTGACTGCAATACACTGACAGACAAAGACGGACAGCGAAACTAAACGGGCTCCTAGTTTGGTGGTCCAAATACCTATCGGTACAGAATTATATATTCTTTCCTCATGACCACAAATGATCGCAGAGTCGAAGTAATGTTTCAATTTATTATTTGGGCACAAACAGTACAATATAACTTATAGCTAATAAAACATAAATTTAACATCAACCAGCGAAGTTACAACAAGTTACAGATCCATATTAAAAATAAAGAAAGTGTACAACAACAGGTAAAACAACAACAGTAAACAATATCTAGTATTTATCTACTAGTTAGCCTGAAAATAAGAGTTCTCGAATGGCGTCCGCGTACTGGAAGGCGCAGCGTGGGCAGACCTCCATCAAGGTGGACCGACGACGTGGTTAAGATTGCGGGAAACCGATGGATGCAAGTGGCGCAGGACCGGTCCTTGTGGCAAACCTTGGGGGAGGCCTATGTCCAGCAGTGGACGTCTTTCGGCTGATGATGATGATGATGTTTGCAAGCGTTAGGGCATACATTCTTAATAATAATCTTCCTCCAGGAACTGATGATGCCGACAATGGAAAATGAATCTCAGGCAGAGCCCGAAAATTAACCTCAGGTAGAGCCCGACAATTAATCTATGGCAGAGCCCGAAAATGAAGCTCAGACAGAGCCCGAAAATGAAGCTCAGACAGAGCCCGAAAATAAAGATCAGACAGAGCCCGAAAATAAAGATCAGACAGAGCTCAAAAATAAAGATCAGACAGAGCCCGAAAATGAAACTCAGACAGAGCCCGAAAATCACGACGACGATAAACAGGAGTCTCAAAATAATAACCAAGATGGTAAAAAAAGGCCTAAAAAGTCAAAGTCTGACGATTTCCATCATGAGAGGCCAGCCCCTTATTGCCTAACGCGTTTGACGCTCGGAATCAGAATCAAGTGTCATGATTTTGTATGGGCTATGACAGTTGATTCGGATACCAATTGTCAAAATTTCGTTAGGCAATAACCCCTCAGGTTAGAATAGTGTCTTCGTATAATTTTGCCGATTAGGAATTACAGTTATATATTGTGTCAAGTACTTTGTTCTCTTGCACGCGTCAATTTTTTTAAGCTATGTTATAAGTTATAACTTATAACGATACATTCAAATCAAATGCCTATAGACCTCCAATAAAATTGATTCTATGAAGCGTGCTATGGCAGCCCGATGGCAGGAGACGAATTTTCGGAAATGTATATTGTTTTTTTGCTTGCTTATTTATAATAACAAGTCGTCATAATGGGCTCACGATCACGCAATGTCGAAAAATGACAATTATTTGTGTTTAAGGCGATCAGTAGTCAGTAAGAAAGTTTTTGTTTGTTAGCCTCATTAATAAATACTTTTTGCAGTTTGCCTTGCCTAACGCACTTACTTTGCAGTTTTTAATTCAGGTTTCTGAGAATGGCGCGTATTGGCCATGTGTGTAATACTTAATAAAATATTGGTTTTTATTTTTTAATATTTTTAACCGATCAGTAACTTGTTTAAAGGTCCCTACAGATCAGCCCGTCGGCCGACATTGGCCTGTCAGCCCATCGTCTTAGAGCACAGACTATCAGTTTCTCTTACTTATCTATCTATCTACGGGGTGAAGTTTTGATAATCGGTATTAAAAATGGGAGATATGTAAATCTTTATACATATTTAAATTTAATATGCACACTTTATACAGGGTGTTAGGTAATGAGTGGATAAACCGTGATCTGCTGATAGGGGGCACTTAGGTCGTTCTAATAATGATAAATGAGGTTTAGTAAAAGTGGCACGGTTTTCGAGATATTTGGACTTTTTTAATTTTTTAGGAAATTGACACCCTTACTCGATTTTTTGGTCGTGGTTAGTGTACCAAAATGTTTTTTTTTTTATTTTATTTTTAGCTTATTATTGTTTAATAGTTGTGTTATCCGATAAACGTTACCATTTTGGCGTAACTACCGTGGTTTAATTTAAAAAAAATCGCAAACTTTAATTTTGCATCTTCGATCGAACATTTACCAAATTTTGAGCTCTTGCGGTGAAAAAAAAAATTACTATCACATGGTAGCCAATGAGCTAAAAAACATGCCCATTTAATAGAGATTTTAAAACAGTAAACATCTTTTTATTTAAATATTAGAATAAAAAACAACATCAGTTTTCCGCAATCGATTCGATTATTTCCTGTGATTATTTCATATTAAATTTGTGCTCCACAATTCCAAAGCGTACCTAATTATGACAAACTTTTCATTGCGAAAATAAAAATACTGGCCACTAATTTTGTGAAACCTTTTATTGAAAAAAAGTAACGATTTGTGATCCGAGCGAAGCATTACACCCTTTTGTTGCAATAATAGGAATGTTTTGCATTCCAACAAAACATATATTATGTACTGAACAAACACATAACGTCTCTATATTGAAGAATACGTTGCGTCAAGCCTTATGATTAGTTAAAACATACCTGATTATCTCTGGTTACCGTGTTTTCCTCTATGGTTCCAGCAAGTGTGCGCATGTCCGCTTTAACCCAGGACGAGCTGTCACCTTTGACGTTTGACAAAGTGTCTTCAACAGCAAGGCCCTTGCTGAGACGTTATGTGTTTGTTCAGTACATAATATATGTTTTGTTGGAATGCAAAACATTCCTATTATGTACATTTCCAAACACATAACGTCTCTATATTGAAGACTTGTTTGATATCTGCTGGTTGAAAGGAAAACACAAACGCTATGTGAATTAGTCCAATTCAGTACAACTGATTATGTTGTTATGTACAGCTGCTACATAATAAAAAATGATTATTTATAATTCAATAATTTTCTTTAATGAGATCAATCATCAGTCTCTGTTAATAAGTTTGAACTCTAAACAAATTGTTCATGTAACAAAATTAAAATCAAACTTAACAAAATAAAAAATAATCACACAATGTTAAAATTGTCATGCAACATGTCTGTGCTGTGTGTGTTCTCAGTCTTTTCCACAGAACGATAGTAATGATCTCTAAAAGTTTTAAAACATTTCCAGTTCCCTCTCTCTAATATCTCATCAACTGGTCTGTTGTCTAGCCATCCCTTAGAGGCTACTGCTGATCGAATGCTTCCAGGAGAAGCATCAACACCAGAATCTTTAAATATGCTTTTTACCCATCCTGCAATATTAGTTTTAGAAGCAGCTTTAACAGTGCCAGTCACTGTAATAAATAAGTTACTCAAATTATTTACTTTAGCGCGCCTAGATTTCGAAATTGAAATTAATTTATTAATATGCTTAACAGGACAATTTTTTTCCTCAGGGTGGGGTGATAAACACCAACCTGATTGTCTTTGGGATGCTGAATCAGTTTTAGAGCCAAAGAGTGGCCAAAGAATAAGGTTAAGGTCAGATTCTATGAAGCTGTCTTTTGTAATTGTAAGTAATGTTAGATCATGTATTCTACGACCGGATGCCAGTAATAAAATGATTGCTGTTCTTCTTGCAATATCAAAAAGTGTATTATTTAAAGGAGCTGATAATAGCCAATCATACACAATTTTTGTGTCCCATACTGGTGACTTTTGAGGCACAGGTCTAGCTATTGCTATAGCTTTTAAGATCTGTTTAATAAGAAAATTATTAGAAATTTCTGATGGAATAGCACAATATGTTGAAATTGCAGACTTATGTAATAATATTGTACTATAAGCTAGTTTATGATCTAAATATAAAGACGCTAAAAACTTAGCTATATCCTGTCCTTGTGGAGACTTGTCATTTATGTCATGTTCTGCACACCATGAGGTCCATCTCTTTAATGCTGGAGCATAGGTATTTAAAGTAGATGTTCTCCAGCTGCTCTTTAGCAGTTGTTTTTCACTATTATTCCAGTTAGCTATTTGATCACTCCACCCCCAATTTTCCAGGCCTGTAGCTCTAGTAGCTCTATCTGAGGTGGATGGTATCCTGTTGTGCAGTCTATGAGAAGTCTCTTCAGGTTCACTATTGGTAGTGGTTTTTCCAAGGCTCGTGCTTCTAGATCCGGCGTCCAGTAACACTGGTTCCACACTGGGGCAATCAGTATGTATGTACCTTTTGCTCTGTTCAAATAAGACAGTACTTGAGGAAGTAGATTGGGCGGTGGAAAGATCCATCCTAGGTGGTATACCCAAGGTCGACTGAATGCGTTGCAGAATTCGGCTACACCATCTCTCGAGTCTAGTGTTACGTATCTTGGTACTACCTTGGTTTTTGCGGATGCAAACAAGTCGATTTCTGGCACGCCCCACTTTGCGAATATCGCCTCCGTGGCTTCTGGGAGCAGGTGCCATTCGGGTAGTGCCTTCCCTCGGGACAGGCGATCTGCTATTCCGTTGAACCTTCCCGGAAGGTAGCAAGCCGACAGTGAAACATTCAGCTGGTCGGTCAGTTTCAGTAATCTGGTCGTAAGGGACAGTAGTTGGAGCGATCTCGTTCCTCCCTCCTTCCTGATGTAGGCAACCAAAGTCCGATTGTCGGACTGAACCAGTATGTGAGCATCTCCGAGATTGTTCCTCTGGTTCCTCAATGTGGCATACACTGCGTACATTTCTTTCATGTTCGAGTGCCATGACCTTTGAGACCTGGACCAGGTTCCTGACAGATGAAGCCCGTTTAACTGGGCTCCCCATCCCGCATCCGCTGCGTCTGTGGTCAGGAAGTGTGTTATGTTCTTTTTGGTCAATGGCGCTGAAGCATGGTGAAGAGCATTTTTCCACCATCGAATCTCTGTCAGCGCTGTCGGTGGAATCACCTGCCTTTTCCAACATCTGCCTTGGCTTAGCTGTTTTAGAAAGATCTGAAGCCTTCGGCAGTGTAGTTGGCCTCTTTGAACCACTGAATTGGCAAAGTTGAGATGGCCTAATAGTGTCTGGATTTCCAACAGGGTACCTTTGCTCCGCGCTTCGAGTAGAGATAGTTTCTCTTGGACCCTTTTGATCTTTTGATCTGGCAGTGATTTGGTATTTTCCCGTGTGTTCCAACAAAGTCCTAAATATTCTAGTTCTTGAGTTGGTTCTAGGATCGATTTGGAATAATTTAGGTGCCAGCCCAACTGTTCCAGAAGACTCACAGTTTCCGCAACTTGAGTTTTTAATTTGGAACGGTCCTGGTTTACTAACAGGTAATCGTCTAGATAAACCAGGACTCTGAAACCTTTTGCTCGAAGGACTTCCGCAGTCCAGTTCGATAGGGCAGCAAAGGTTCGAGGGGCAGATGATAGGCCAAATGGAAGGGCGGTTAACTGAAGTAGCTCCCTTTCGTAGACAATCCGTAAAAACCTTCTGTGACTCTTTTAAATCGGAACATGGAAGTAAGCCTGTGTCAGGTCTATCTTTACCATCCAGTCTTGATGTTGTAGAAAATCCGGAACAGTAGTGTGCGAGACCAGCTTGAAGTGTTTTGTTGATACATGTAGGTTGAGGCCCCGTAGGTCGAAAATTGGGCGGACACCACCATCCGACTTTTCTATTAGGAACATCTTTGATATGAAACCAGGATTCTTTATTGATGGTTTCTCCAATATTCCTTGTGACTTTAATTTTTTTATTACCTCTGTCATTTCTGGAGTAGTCCTCGTTGAAAATTTTTGTAACTGGTGCTGTGAGGGGTAGGTGAGAGGGGGTCTGGCTTTGAAAGGAATCCGGGATCCTGTTATCGTTTTTAAAATGAAAGGATTGGCCCCTAACTGTTTCCAACTTTCTTGATGTTGTTGCAGACACCCCCCTTGAAATGATTGATTGTCAATTCTTTTTGTGCTGCTGGTTTGAGGTGTTGTTGGCATGAAATGGCTTATGTTGTTTTGCACCATGTTTCCTGTTATATTTTTTATAAAATTTTTTAGTATTTTGGTTTGTTTGAGGTTTTCTTCCTGTCTCATTAGTGCCACCACTCTCCGATTGTTTATAGTTTGTATACTGGGCCCCCTTTTTTTCTTTGATATAAGCAGGAGTGTTTAACCACACTTGAGTCCCTCCGAGAGAGTGAATAAGTGGGGCCAGGGCTTCCCTACTAAATAAATGCTCAGCACTAGGTGGGATATTTTTTAAACTTTCCTTTAAATTTATATTAGTTACTTCATTAAGCACATAATTCCTCCGGACTTCCATACACTCTGTTCTTTTTCCCACAATAATTTGCATTGTCAGTTCTGAATGTTTGGATGTGGCCGAACCTGGACCAAAAAGTGAATTTACTTTTTCATACAATGAATTAGGAGTAAGCTCATTGCTGTTACTCCAATCAATTAACTTTTGTAAGCCTTCCTGTAACAGATCTCTTTGCATTAATACAGCATTGGCGAGGCCTGCCAAAACTCTCTCTGTTGTAGCTAAATAATCTTTGCCTTTCTTAAAATGCATTAATTCATCATTGAGTTTTAACTCTGTGAAGCCCGGGGTTGCTAATACAGATTTTAATGACTTTTTATATCGTATGCCCTGCCAAGATGGCGAGTTGAATTGTTGCAACTTGTTTAAGGTCGCTAGCCTATACTGATCTGCTTGGACTATAAAATTATCATCTTTAACCTCCGTGGTTATCTCGCCTAAATCTACCTTTTTTGGATTTTGAGGCGGAACTAAAAATTGTGTAGTTTTGTCGCGATCAGTTTGTTCCGAACAAGTTTGTCCGTTAGCATGCATAATGTAATTGGTAAGGTAACTCACTTGGGACATTAAAGTATCGACACGTGGATCGTATGCAACCTGCGGATAGGGCTCGCCGAGAGCCTTCCGAGGTCGCTTATTCGGTGGCGGATTCACTTCTTCCTCCGAGGAAGACGATGACGAACCATCGTCCGACGATGTTCGCCTATCGGAAACCGATCCCGAACCGCGTAGCGCGGTGGAGGCCGTCTCCAGATCGGGATGCACCTCGGAGTTTGACTCCTGATCGGAATCCATAGCGATTCACTCACTTTATTCACAACTTTCCACTATTTTTACCACTTTAACAAGGCTCCGCGTTGCTTTCGCGGCAAAAGACACAAACGCTATGTCAAACGTCAAAGGTGACAGCTCGTCCTGGGTTAAAGCGGACATGCGCACACTTGCTGGAACCATAGAGGAAAACACGGTAACCAGAGATAATCAGGTATGTTTTAACTAATCATAAGGCTTGACGCAACGTATTCTTCAATATAGAGACGTTATGTGTTTGGAAATGTACATAATAACAATACTGGGCAGTACTTTTTTTAATGCCATTTATTCGAAATTTAGCCATCCAGTCTACCGGATTTTTAATCGAGTACATAATGCGTTCACTGAAGGCAGAATTCTTGGTCAGGGTGTGGGTGGAACAAGTGGAGGAAGACCCACCCGAGGAGATGACGAGAATGTTTTGGACCTAGTTGAAGCAGATCCTTCTCTATCCGTGCGTGATATGGCAAATTACCTGGGTTTATCTGTATGGAAAGTGCATACTACATTAAAAGTACACCAATTACACCCATTTCACGTCCAACGTGTGCAAGTTTTATTGCCTAGAGATTATCCCTTAAGAGTAACTTTTTGTCGAGTGATGCTGCGTCGGATGCGTGAAGACCCAGACTTTTTTAACAAGATACTGTGGTCGGACGAATCATCTTGCCGTCAAGATGGCTACATGAATCTACACAATCTGCACAGTTGGCAGTTAGATAATCCTCACTTAATGAGATAGGATAGATCTCAGTACCAATTTACGGTAAGTCTTCTCATGATCACGGTATTCACGGTTGTTGTAATACGATAAAAACGTCAAGGTTTAATTAATTATGCTTTTTACCGCGATGAATCCCCTATCTATTACAAATATTAATTTTAGGTAAATTTGTGGACCGGTATCTTGAATGGCGAAGTGATCGGCCCCTTCGAGCTGCCATCTACTCTAAATGGAGATAATTACTTGGAGTTTCTTCAAAATGATCTACCTATCCTTCTGGAAGATGTGCCGCTTGCACTAAGGCAAGTAATGTGGTTACAACAAGACGGTTGTCCCGCACATTACGCAGCACGAGTGCGACAGTACTTAACTGCCGCATTCCCAGAACGATGGATTGGCCGGTTAGGCCCAATACTATGGCCTCCGCGTTCACCGGATTTGAACCCCTTAGATTTTTTTTATTGGGGTTGTCTCAAAGAGAAAGTGTACAGCCGTCCAATTACGAGTCTTTCTGGGTTACGAGAGCGAATAAGAATTGCTGCTCAAGAAATAGGGAACTCTGGATACACCAGATTCGTCAGGCGTTCCTTTATCCGACGATGTAGAGCTTGCATTAGGGCTGGTGGACGTCAATTTGAGCACATTATTTAACTTAACTTTATTAAAACATTTCCTTTTTATGTTTTTTTATTTCACAGATAGCATTAGTTAAATCATTCATTAGAAAAACCGGCTTCCTTGCTACTCCAATACCTACTTTTTTAAGTTTTATTTATCAAAACCAATAAATGTTTACTGTTATAAAATCTCTATTAAATAGGCATGTTATTAAGCTTATTAAAAGAATAAAAAGCTGTCGGGATATTTTTTAAATTTCGAATAAATGGCATTAAAAAAGTAGTTAGTGCCCGGTATCGTTATTATTACAACAAAAAGGTTGTAAAGCTTCGCTCGGATCACAAATCTTTACTTTTTTCAATAAAAAGTTTCACAAAATTAGTGGCCAGTATTTTTATTTTCGCAATGAAAAGTTTGTCATAATTAGGTACGCTTTGGAATTGTGGAGCACAAATTTAATATGAAATAATCACAGGAAATAATCGAATCGATTGCGGAAAACTGATGTTGTTTTTTATTCTAATATTTAAATAAAAAGATGTTTACTGTTTTAAAATCTCTATTAAATGGGCATGTTTTTTAGCTCATTGGCTACCATGTGATAGTAATTTTTTTTTTCACCGCAAGAGCTCAAAATTTGGTAAATGTTCTATCGAAGATGCAAAATTCAAGTTTGCGATTTTTTTTTAATTAAACCGCGGTAGTTACGCCAAAATGGTAATGTTTATCGCATAACACAACTATTTAACAATAATAAGCTAAAAAGAAAATAAAAAAAAACATCTTAGTACACTAACCACAACCAAAAAATTGAGTAAGGGTGTCAATTTCCTAAAAAATTAAAAAAGTCCAAATATCTCGAAAACCGTGGCACTTTTACTAAACCTCATTTATCATTATTAGAACGACCTAAGTGCCCCCTATCAGCAGTTCACGGTTTATCCACTCATTACCTAACACCCTGTATATTTGCAATCACTTATTTAACGTCATTCAATTGTTTTATTTTACCCCTATAAATATAATTTTACTTTTGACGGTCAAATTTTGTACCTTCACGTGCCTTCACTAAGTCAGTAAGTCATCATCAGCTCGTGATTTTTATGTACAAAGTTGTTTTTGTACATTAGTGAATGAGAAGTAAGTAGGTAGTAGTTGAATGTTAGGGCTAAGTAACAGAGGGAGTGGTTATCAGTTCTGAACTAAATATTTCCTAAACGGTCCCCCAAATCTAAAAATTCGTAATAGTTAGATGTATTTTTCGATAGTTTCTGTCTGACAGTACTATATGTCATTAATTGGGTACCTACTGTCGTCATTAGTTTTGTTTAATAATAATAAATAAATAAATATCAGGGACAATCTCACACTATTTGACCTAGTCCCAAACTAAGCTCTAGGCTTGTACTATGGGTACTAGGCAACGATATACATACTTACTTATATAGGGAAATACATAAATACCTACCTATATAGAAAACATCCATGACTCAGGAACAAATACTCGCGCTCATCACACAAATATTTATATTTGCCTATACCGGGATTCGAACCCGGGACCGCTAGCTTCTAAGGCAGGGTCACTAGCAACTGGGCAACCGCGTCGTCAATTTTGGTTTGATTTGTAAACGCCGATGAAAACTTCCCGCAGATTTGCGCTATGGCACAAGAGCGGATAAGACATAGACAAGGGTTTTGTTAGAAAGTGCAACAAAAAACTCACGGGCAAACCGGCAAAGTATGAAGAATGTGCTTGTGGCCTGCGCGGTGCAGAAAACTAGCGCCGCCGCCGGCCGGCTGCCTACAAAAACGCAGCCATGTGGCGCCAGCAAACAAACATAACCCTTAATGCCGAAGAAGCTGTCACTTAACGAGCAAATAATAAAGTTCATATTCTAGTGACGTTCTTACGTTACCCCACGCTACAGCTTTCGTCCGACATAGAACGCGTGCGTTGAAATTAGGCAAGAACGATTATCGATTTGTTTGCTTTATCGATAAAATATTTAGAATGACAGATGTATAAATAAAATGACAATGTTATCATTGAATATTTCTTGATTTTTAGGTACTGGCGTACTTACGAGAATTACTTATTTGAGTGGCGGACATATTTTTTCTATTAAAACATTATTTACATACTTATTACCTACTAGCTTTAACGCTTTATTTGGCAAAAATAAAAAAGTTGGGTGTTCAAACCTCTTTACATTTTAAAACAGCATAAAAAATAGCAACAAAAAAATTTAAAAAAGTGAATGTGAATAGTATGTATATTGTGATATGTACATTGCCAAATACGTTAAAATAGTATGTCCCGGTTCAGAGTATAACAGTCATTTTTAAACTTATTTTGCTATTTTATTATATACAAATAATACAAGAATGTTATCGCTAGTGTTGAACATCACTACGTCACCCGGCGCCGACAGATTCGCTCGCCTGCTCTTCGTTCGTCCTTTTCTTTCATTCCCTTCCCTTATGTCAGTGTCAGTTCAGTCAGTACCGCTTTGTTCGTCTTGGTGGTATGTTGTCACGTCTCTTCGGAACGGAAACCGAAAACGCGTGCCGTTTTATAAACATTGTAATTAATACAAGTGTATCAATTAATCTAGAGTTTTAAAGTCTTGAAACCGGTGTGCATTAACTGTTTAGTTTTAGTATCGCTACGGGACGTATTTTTAGAAGTTTTCGAAATAGAAGTTAAGTGATGACTGACGATGGAAACGTGTGTTTGGACTTTAATTATGTTTATTGTTTAATGTTATTATAAGTAGCCATAGGTTTAAATTGACACAGTTATGGCAGTGGTTAATTTTGGGGTGTGTTTAATGCTAGTGCTGTGGAGGGTCTCGGGGGTATACAGCGATGGATCAGAGACCCCGGATTTGGCGTTAACTGGTAAGTGATTTCTTTTTCTATTCTGCCATAGCCACGGCAAAATAGTGCCTAGTCTTTGGTATTTATTTTAACCTGATGATTACCATGGTGTACCTAAGCGTAAGAAAGAGGTAATGGGCTGTACCAAAATGACAGATCAACTGGAAACCGACTCTATCACTCTTACCTTGATTTCGAAGATTATCTTATTACTTATAACTCCCAAGTTTCAATAAAGCATTTGAATTGAATCTGTTGTTTATAGGCCTCTTCTATAAAAGTGTATTTTTAACAAAACCTGTGTCAGTGTAGGTAAGTTACGAATTCCCGAAATTTACAGCAAAACCTATATCTTCATGTCCTTGTAATAACAAGTCAATAAATAGGTTAACTCTATGGAAGTTACTTTACACACATCTAACTAAATACTATTGTGAATATGTTATGATATAAGCCTGTACAATAAATTCCTTGTGTTGTTAATAGAAAAAAAAAAACAAAAATAACATGGTTTAACAAAACAGAATATTTTAAAATTTAACCGCTACTTAAACTACAAAACTATGGGATTGAACTGGGACTTCGTAGGCTAGGTTACACCAACTAAGCTAATGAAGATAATAGGGAATAGGTATGCATGATTATTATTTTTTTGCTTTATTAAAAATGTATTTATGTAACAAAAAGGAGAATTTTTTTATTTTTTTTTGAATAACTATAAAAATAACCAAAATACCTATAAGCTATCAAACATTTGTTTCTATCTCTTTCTAGTAAAACAGAATTTAACATGGAATTTATATGGTAGTAGTGGACACTGACGTCATATTCCATGTCAGGTCTCTGTCTAATTAGTAGGGTTTGTAGAAGCAAATACCTACCTATCAATGTTTTCTGTATAAAATAGCCCCTGTATTGGGTTCTTAGTACAGAATAAGGTAACTGTTAAATAGGCTGCACACAATATTATAGGTAACTCATCTACACTTGGTCCAAGTTCAAATATAAAGCTTGATAGAAATAAAAAAAACTTAATCAATTTTACATTAGCTGCCATACCAAAGTTAGCTGATAGCCAAATGTGATAACTTTACTAAAAGCTTGAAAATTGGTCTCGCTCACAATTAGGGTTGCCACCCGTACTATATTATAAAGTAGTGTACTGTATTTTGGCTGTTTGTACTTTATAATTTACACAGCACATAAAGTACGCTAAAGTACTTTATTTTCGACATCAATGAAAAAAATTAAAAACTTATAAGTTGGAACTACAAATAAAATAAAATAGGTACTTTATTTTTGCTAAGCATACTTTATTTTTTGTTAATTTAAACCAACAAATACTTTATTTTAAGAAAAAAAAGGTGGCAACCCTACTCACAATTCACCGGTACCTAACCTGCATGGCATCTATAAAAGTACCTAACCTGCATGGCATCTATAAAAAGTTCAGTGAAGAATTATGAAAATGTAGGAGCATCATGAAATATGTACCAAGTCAAGACAAATATACATATTTATATTTACAGTTCATAAGGGTACATGAACAGTAAATAGGAATATGTAAATTTGTCTTGCATTACTAATTAAGTAATTAAGGTTAATGCCTAACAACATGCCATTACAAATGGTGGTAACCATTACCTCCGCATAAAGACCAATGCTTTATAAACAAATGAAGGCTATCACATATTTATGTTAATTTGTAGTAAATTAGACTCATTTGTGATAGGTGCTAATTAGCTATAAATAAATAAATACTACCTAATAATCCTACACCAACTAAATGACATAGTCCATACTAAGCTCTACCATAAAATTGCTCTTACCTCTACCAGAAATCAAACCCAGGTATGGTAGCTGCGCAGTCAGGGTCGCTGCGGATTCTACAAATAGTTCATGGAAATTAAAATGAACTATGGAAATCTTATACTTTTTTGGATAACACTAATTCAGGAAATCATTAATAATTTTATACATTTATACACAAGTACAAATTTGGTTTGTGCGCTGGCTCCTTTTGCTTTTGAATGATAGATTGTGCCACAAAGAACTGATAACGACGCCAAGTAAGTTATGTTTGGACAAGTTTCAACAAGTTAACACCAGTTTGATTGTAAGTATTGTTTGTTTATGATCTACATGAAAAATATTTCAGTTTAAAAGAGCTGGTCCTAAACTTTTCCATAGATGGATTTTGTAACTTATTTTTTAGTTATATACCAAAATTCAATTAAGTTTCTTTAGTTATACATTTAATGTGGCATTTATTTATTTATTTAATATGTTAAAACAAAGAATATTTAATTAAGAATGTAATTCAGAACTTTTGCACCTAGGTTGAAAAGATAATATTTAAATTTAAAATTGTAAAAATTATAACTAATAAAAAAATACATATAAGTAGGTATAACAGTTTGTAAAACAAAATCTCTTCCTCATTACTTCATTAAATAGACAATTTAATAAAAAAATAGGCACATAAAGCACGCATTTAAAGGCGTTAATGTTATCTGTGGTCAGGGGGTAAAGTTTATCACCAACACAACGGCCTTACGCTTAAAACACACCTAGTTTGAGTAGTTTGATATTACGGTCCTGCCGCATGCTATTTAACCGACATTATTTTTTTACTTTAACCCTTTACCGCATAGGAATCCAAATATGGTGTCTCATGTTTACGATTTTTTTACCTATGAAAATTAATCATATTTGAAATAAATATATTTTAATATAATGCTTAAAGTGTCTGTAAAACAAAACGTATTTTTATTTGTATGTTGTGGGGTACTTTGCAATTTTACTGGCAATCGACTCTGTCGGGATACAAAAAACAGTGCTTGACAATCTGAATGAAGTGAATTCAGCGTAATCAAGATGATTAATACGTTAAAAACATATTTTACTGCTACCTTTAAGCCTAATTAAGTGTATGATTACGATTGTTATACATAATATTATCATACATACTTCATTTTAGCGCTTTTTTGCACGAACCTTATATGGCTTCGTATGCATCAGAGATATTAAAATAATAGTCACATTTGGCTTCGTATGCATTGTGAATTTTAAATCATTGCTTGTGAGGTTGATGAGAGATATGAGATTTTTCATTAAATGCCAAAGTAGGTAATAACTTAAGAAAACATTATCAATGACACGCTTTGCGACAGACTGTACTTCTTCTATCACTCTTTTAACTTCCAACTCCTATCAAGTCATGTTAATGTATGTTAAATTTGACGTTTTAGATTTTTTTTAAATACATACCAAGCCATTTATGGTTTGTTATTATTTAGTTCTGAAATGCATACGAAGCCATATATGGATTTTGAAAAATTTGTGTTGAAATTTTTTTTTCCTCTACTTTTGAAATTTACTCATAAAATAAATATTGTCTGTTAAGAAGAATATTTTTTTTACTTAATTTTACCTATTCCATGCGGTAAGGGGTTAAGATTAACAGTAAAGTGTCAAGAATCTCGACTCTTTATCAGTTCCAATTTGTATGGATATTAAACTGGCACTCAAAGCCAACAACAGGAGTCCTACTCCAAAAAACAAAAATCGATATTTAGCTTTCCTCTCTTCTCGTTGCCCTCTACTTGGTCACGAGAATGTACCTACAGTGAAAAGGATATACCTAGGTGCTACCTACATAGATGATGTTTCAAATATAGGAGTGCTTTGGAAACATGGATGGGCCAGGGATTCTGGGCCTGGACTAGGAAAGGACCTGATTAGTGCTGGGATAGAGGTCACAGTTAATACCTACTTACCTAATTTATATGACTTAGGACTATGACAGTAAGTTAATTTAGGTGCGTGCGTGCGTGCGTGCGTGCGTGCGTGCGTGCGTGCGTGTGCGTGTGCGTGTGTGTGTGTGTGCGTACGAGTGTATGTGCCCTGAAAAAGTTACAGCAATAATGTTTCAGTTTTATCGTACGACAGGAACCACCGATTGAACCACCAATTGGACCACTGCTTAAGGATTTTTTTCAATTTCGGAATGATACAGCTTTCAATATCACAGGCTTTGTTCACTGCGTTATACCTATACAAAAGGGTGCGAGAGGGCGGGAGAGCGTCTGGCATAAGGTGATTTAAGGGTTGGTAAAGGGACTTTTAATATACGTCTACTGGTCAGCTGAGTGAGGCCGGACCTTGTGCAGTGAGTGCGGATGACTGCTCTCATCACAAACAGCTGCCTCACTCTCAGCAGCCCTGTTTCCATGTATAGCAGGTCAGTAGGGAAGCGATACGGTTTTTTGCACATGACCCTTATCACAGCACGTTGGGCACGTTCAAGCTCGAGCATGATACCCTGCCGGGCACTTCCTCAGATTGCCACGCAGTACTGCAATATGGACACACATAGTCCTTCATAAACAAGGGCGAGTACACCACGAGGACACCAGTCACGCAGTCTTTTAAGTACATAAATAATTTTCCTGACCCTCTTAGATAAGACTGCTATGCGTTTTTTAAACGTCAGATGCTGATCTATGTAGAGTCCAAGATAGGTACTTGACTGCATCGTTTCTATTGATGCAGGAGCATGACTGAGTATAACTTTTTGAAGTGCAGCGGTGAATGTGAAGTTTTAAATATGATGGAGGGGAGGCGGCAATTGTTGTGTTGTGCGGCAATTGGCATCGTTATATCGATTACGAGACATTATCGATTCCTGTTGCCAAGCAGATAAGCTTAACGCTGCTGGCGCCGTCTATAAGCCTCGATTCTGCTGAAATTATGCGTAAGTACTTATTAGGTCTACAAGTGCATCAAAATTTAAGAACCTGCTTTGCCGTTGCAATTTTTTGAACTTTGCTGTCTGGTTTGGTTTGAGGAATAGGTATTAGATATTTAGGAATAAGCTTACAGAACTGACAAATACGTGCGCTTGTGCCTAATTAACAAAACAAAAGAGACCTTAATTATATGCATTCTGACGAGTTTTTTATCACCATCGTCTTAATTGTTTCTAACCGTTAAAAATGAATTAAAATTGCATTCCTTTTTAACACATGCATAAATAATCCTTTCCGTGAATTACTTTCTTTTTCGGTCTAGCTATAGAATGAATTGATTATAATACGCATTATTATTTCTCTAGAATGAAAGCATGTCATAAATTTTAATATAATTTGTGGATTTGAACTTTTGAGGAAGTTCTATCACATACATAGGCAAGGTACAGTAGATATTACACATACGAATTTAGTTATTTAAGCGGTGTTGGCACGACCTATTTGTCGACACATCTTACTGAATACCAACTGAATAAGCGAATTCTTCGAAAATTCCTGCACAATACTTATCAGGGGCTGACGTCATGTGTAAAGAATTGATAGGTTATCGCAACGATCAGATAACGACGGTCCTTGGCGCCGTTACTAATCCCTCGATTACGGACAATCGGTCTAGATTTACTTTATTTTACAAGACTATTTGTCAATATCTACCAGGTAGTAGATGTTCTGCGGGTCTATACGTGTAGAGATAATGTCTCAAGAACCTATCTCCATATAGATAATATGTAGGTATAGTATCGGTGCCCCCATTTCTTCGATAGTTAGACAGAAACGTTCTTTCAATTTACGTTTCTATCATTCTTTCATGGCCTGTAGACCATGGAAAGGGATTTACGCACCGCGGAGTTGGAATTTTGAGGAATGCTGTAATATTATAGTAGATTGTACAACAAGTGCATTAAACGCACCATTTTACGTGAGACGTTTATCCATCCAAGCGAGCTTGCGAGCAAGGATGGATATAAAGTCGAGTGTTAAATGGGTTTTATGGACGAGTTGTACACTCTACTTTTCACTTCGATTGCGAGGAAATGAAACAGCAACATGATAAAAATAATAATATAATAAATGCGACGAAATAAAAATTATAAGTTTATTTCATGAAGCTTTATTGTGTAGGTACTTTGACTGTAGGTATCCTTGCCTTGGACTTAGAATACTAACGAAACGAAATAAAATAAAGAGGTTATTCTATGAAGTTAAAGTTGTTCGTATGGCTGTTGGACTGATTACCTAGGTCTTCGACGAAGATTTTACTTTATGCACTAGAGCATAAGAAGCGACTTTATGTCGCCTACGCACGACATTTTAGAGCATGAGAAGTGAAAAGTATTTTTTATGGTTATAAATTCCACGTTTAGGTATGTTACTATCCCGACAGTAGTATCTGCGGTCCTTTAGGTTATTCTCCGCTTTGTCTTCATGATTTAGCACACCAATAATTTCACGAAATCGGCTATATGAAGTATGCGGCCCATGTGTGAGGAGACAATCCACGCCAATCCTGTTTGCTCAAATCATATTCAATCCCTCGCCACTCACAGGACTCCCTGGGTTGCTCCCTGATTAAGCGGTGACGTCACTGGCGCCGGCTCCCGGGCGGCACGCACATGTGCTAGTTTTTGTAGGCCTAGCCTAATGCAATCAACGTAAAGGGAACAGCTAATCGACCCTCCTATATTCTATTTTTTTATTTCAATTACAGTACTACTCTCATCAGTTAATTCAAATTAAGTACAAGTATACTCTCATTGATAAATTCAAATAAATCACATGACTCAACTTTAGATTTGGTAATTGGAGGCCATTTTCTTTCTATAATTCTGTATTTTGTGTTTTTTTGGAGCTGAAGTAGAAAAATCGATAATGTAACGCGGTAACGCCGGGGTAAAAAAAGGAGATAATTGAAATGGAAAATTCTAAAACAAAAATCAAATAAAATTATTTATTTGTTACAGTGATTTTATTTACAAATTATTAAGTATAGTATTCATATAGGTGTACTTGTCATTTACTAAGTTAGTTATAAGCAATTATATAAAAAATACGACATCTAGTACCAATTTCACCAAACGATGATGTTAAATGTTAATCGACTGTTAGTTCATACAATTTGACAGCTGTTAACACTGCCTGTTAGGTGGTTGGTGAAATCCGACATTAGAGTTAAGGTGTGCAATTTGAACATAAAGAATTGCAAACTACAAACAGTTGTTCAATTCTGGTACGAAACATTTCATAGACCGAACAGTCAATATTGATTGAATCTATTGATAGACCAAGGAGACGGTGGCTACGCGTGCCGACTTCCTAAGCATGCTTTGCATAACCTATGCCCCACGTGCCTTGCTAATGTACGCTTCGTTACAACTAAGATACAGAAGCGAGAGGCAAATAACGCAGATGAATAGGTACTTGAAGTAGGTGCTGTATATTCATGACTTTGTCGAGTCGAGTTCAAAAATATGTAAACACTTTGCGCTCTATCCCATTGAAATAAGGTGATGAGGTGAGGTGTAATCAAATTCCTGGTTTTAAAACAGGTTTTCAAACAGTTCTATATATTTAACAGTCTATCGAGCACCGGCGTTACATGTCGCCTTCAAGACTGGTCGCGCTCTCTGCATACATACGACCTGCTTAACAAGTGCATTGCAAAACCGTGACATGATAAATAAATGCTCTATTTGCCTGAGCAGCCTGAGACAGCCCTGACTCAAATATGTTATGTCTGTAGTAACTATATAAGCGTAGTGAGCGTATTAACATGCATATTAGAGGTTTATTTCTTGATTAGGGTTGGCGATTGATTGTTTTTAAAGTAGGTATTTCTGTAGAGAATACTGTGATAGTTACTGTTTCTAGACTTGTAGTACATAGCTGAAAAAGAACAAGGGTTTAATAAATAATAAATTACATGATTTCTCATATGAATTCATGCTTGGGGAAAGAGAATGACAAGCAAACAGTAATTAGGCACTTATAATGCTATTTTAATTATCATAAAAACGTAGATAATGTATGCTACGCGTCCATTAATTGCGGAGGGAACGACGCGTGACGTCCGGTCCATCTCGCGTTCGGGGGCGAGTGGTGCGGATCGGCGCAGGCGCCGGCGCCGCGCTTCCGACGGAAGCCGGCTGCAACTGTCGTTACGCGCTACTAGCCCTGTTGTTTTCCGTTTCAACATGCATATCAACTTACCTGGCTATCCACCAAGCTTGTCGCATCCACCCGCCGCTTCACGAAGTATAACAAAAGCCATTTGAAGTAGTTGAAAGTCCATGGTTAATCCCGTAGTTCTCGTGGGTCTCTGTCAAACGTTCTAGTAGCAATAAAAAATAAAAAAAATGTTTATTATACAATTAAACAGTACAAAAATAGTGACTCTGGGCCCTGAGCTAGGAGTCCCTGTGTTCCAGGGCCCAGTGCAGCAGCAAGCCAAGGATTGTAGTCAAAGATCATACAGATTAGTTTACTGGTAAAAATTAATGCATGTAAATGAACAAAAGAACGATATGTGTTTGATATGCATTTAATTACTGAATGCCACGTGGTCGGCCACTGAAAATTATTGTAGAAATTGTTCTAACCACTTCTTTTTAAGCACCTCCGGTTTAGAAAAGAAAAATGGAAATGACTCTGAAGCGCTTCCATTTCATATTCCGACGTGTTTGCTTTCCATTTAACTTGCTTACAAACATAAAAATACCCGTGTGAATCGGGGTTGCTTTCATACTAGCGTGTATTCATCACATCACACAGATATGTTTTGCCACTTCGCTCCACATTAAGAACGTTACTCACGGTCTTTGTGATGTGATGTTCGCCCAGATTTTTCTTTGCGTGATGCACGCAGCTTCGCGGAAAACTCTCGGCCCCATTTGTTTCTGAGAATCCACTCTTTGTTCTTAAAGCGTGACGATTTGTCGGCAAAATACCTACTCATTATAATGGTCTAAAAATCTGATACCTGATGTTTATCGTGAATTTTGCAGCGAGATCATTATTCATTACTGGCCGTTACGTACTGACTACACTGATTGCAAGGTTTGCTTTAATAGTACCGTAAATTGCGAAGCGATGATGAGTAGATCTGATAAGAGAGGTATAGAAAGATAATTAAGCCATGGTACTCGAAATAACACGTGTTTTTGAGAAGAGACACTAGTGACTGCGACAATACACCTACAAAAAGAAAGATTAGACAGCGTTTAGGCAAGATAAAGCGACGATCCGCAAGATTTGACCAGATCACATTGCTTCCAAATAAAAAGAAATTACATCAAAAATACAACCCTAAAGAATTTAAATTAACTGATCTGTAATTACACCAACAATTAATGTATTTGAGTTTGAAGATAAAAGTATGACGCGATGCACCTTGAGTTCCCATACATAATTTAGCGCTCCCCTCCGTTAATCGTCGGTATAACGACACGAAAAAACCAAATGAAAGCGATACAAACCGAGGGGTGAGACCCTCTGTAATCTAGCTTGCCGTCTACGTGGAAACATGTCACGTATCCGTATTAGGTTAAAGGTCAGGTTGCTTTGGAACAGTAGTGCTAGGTTAGGTGCAATAGTGGGCGCCACGTCTAGTATTTTGGCGCCAGCCAACTGTTAATTGAACTTCCCTGCCACTGGCGAGGTGATTAGTCAAGGGGCATTTAGTTTTAACTAGAGTGGAAAATGCTTTTTTAAATGAGACTTGGGGTGGGGTTTTATTAACAACGGGCATCATAAGTAATCTGTTCGCTGATTTTTTTATATTAATCGCGTGCTCATGTTTCCACGCTGTTAAAAAATATCTATTGCCTTATTCTCTATTCTCGTAAATTGAACCCGATATCGTGATCTGGGCACAGAATGATGTGATTATATTTATACGGGTAATGCTTATAAGCACCATCCTCAAGGTCTCCGATTCGGCCGTAATTGAGCAACTTTAATTGCCATGCTCAGTGAAACTTAACGCGATTATTATCTCGACGTGGGGGGTCCGTTACTCAAGACTGCGAATTGTGCGGAGTTCACATCCTGAAACAAAAAACCGACGTGAACATACATACAGCGTACATTGTACTTGTATGGATAGGTAACTAGAGGCAGAAGCTGACGATCCGTGCAGAATTCTTGGGAACAGACTATTTGTTACAAACTTTTGTATAACTTCACAAGTTCGTTTGCAAGACTTACAACTTTGTTTCAAGTGAATTTTGAACCAGTACCCGTTAATGAAATGATTTTAATTTGAATGTCATCTGCAACCAATATGACAATGTTTATTATTATTAGTTTTAGAGCTGATGTGATAACAAAGTTGGAAGGTGGCTACAGGATCCCTCTGGACTCGTTAGTTCGGTCTCGATAAGCAGATGATGACTGTGCAAAACAGGTACCGACGACAACTAAAACTTGTCTCCAATTGTTTTTTATAAAACCTCATTCTGAGATAGCTTTCTAAGTAGATTGCTATTTTTTTGATATGTGATACATCTAAGAAATTGCGTAAATAAGAGATAATTTTAGGAAAAAAATTCAAAGACTTTAATTGTGAAACTATGGAAGTAACTCCTCTCTGAAGTGTTTCTGAACAGTTACAACATGGGAGCCTTTAAGAAATGACCTATAATTTCCCTAAAAGGCCGGCAACTGACCGAAAACCCTTCTTGAGTTGCCAGTGGTCATGTGCGACGGGCGCTTGATCCCCATTAGTTATCTCGCATGCCCGTTTGCAACAAAAAATCCTAGAAATTTTTGCAACAACGTTCCAACGCGTCAGAGTCTAAAAAACTTAAAGCGATGTTTGGTCAACAGAAAAAAATATTTCATTATAACTTGACGAATACATTACGTGTATGGTTACCACAAAGCACTAAATTCGTAACTTCGTATGCTCCACCCATTTCAGTCGTCATTCAAGCCCAAACCGAGAGTAAGGGACAGAGCTAACGTAACTTCGAACTTCGATTTTCTAAGTAACCTACTTCCATGGACTACGTCGACCCGATGCTCAGAATTTATCGGAGTATGTAATCCTTTGGTTAATTTTTATGGCTATTAGTCATAACTTGCTGATGACATACATTACATTTCTAAATTACAAATTAGCATAAAGAAAATTGAATTTTTGACACGCTTCGCGCGTAGGCTTGCTTTACACGTAAATAAATATCAACAGTATTAATTGATTGGGCAATAAATAGAATTAGATTCGCCCACGTCACCTCTCACGTCTCTGAGATGTAATCTGCTGAGCTCTCTGCTACTGTATTCGTTATTAACATTTTATTAACATTGATAAATATGTTATCTTGTCGATCGTAAATTTAATAATAGGAATCGCTATTGATGTTATAAATGCGAAAGGGAATTTTCTTAATTATTATTTTAAAGAAAGTTATGAGATAACTGAATCTTATGCTAAGGCCATTGCAAAAGTGGCTTAGCTTAGAGTTAAGTTTAATTTTAGGTCGTCAATAATTATCTTTTATAAAAAAAGATACCTCTTACAAAAAACAAATGGGAGAAGAACTATTTTATAGTAGTAATTCTTTTTGGAGAGCGAATCCACTTAGCTTCGTACCTGGCAAACAATACCCATTATCTGCATTGTTAAGTGTGGCCAAAACTGCCACTTCGAAACGAAAAGCATCATAAGTGCAAACAACTTTTACCTATGATGCCTTTAATTTCGAAGTGGCAGTTTTGGCCACACTTAACAATGCAGATAATAGCTATTGTTTGTCAGGTACAAAGCTAATTGGATTTGCTCTCCAAAAAGAATTACTACTATAAAGAGGGATATTTTACTAACAATGCTACTGAATAATAGGTTATTAAATAGGCCAAAATTACCAAGCCGACTCATTTAGCAAAATGTTGTATCGTATTAAATTACCGCACATGTCAACACGAGTATGAGTGTACGATTACTAGCACCCACGCCTAGTGCAGTAGCGTCGGTAGCGAGGCGCCATATCAGATCTGCATCGGATTAGGCTAGACTTGGCGTTAGGCAAATTACTTTAGTCTGGGTATGGTCAGCAAACGCACCCGATTAAGAAGTGTAATATGTGATCTTTTTATCAAGTATGTATGTTGAAGAGTAATTGTACATAGGCATGGCATAATATTGTTTGTCCGTTGCTGTTATTGAATTAATAATATAAGGACGAATCGACAAAACTATTTTTATGATTGTTTACATTTATTTTTATTGTAAAAAATTGGGTGCAGTTTATCGACCTGGATCAACATTTTAGTAGGTCATAAGTCACAACTTGCTAGTTCCGATTATTTTGTTCAGTTAGCATTCAGGTGGGTGGACGAAATATTGATTTAGAAAAGGGTGAAGCCCTGGTCGATTCGGAATCTCGGTATATATATAATTTCCAATAGGATACTTTCCACAATAGTCTTTTGTTTATTTTAGATACTGTAATAATGAGTCACCTCAGTGGTCTTAACTGGACAGTTTGCTGTTAGTACTTGTGGCTACAACGACCACGCTTGTTTAGGTCAATAATTATTGTTTAATTTATTAGGTTTTTTGTATTTGTGAAAACAGTGTATTAAGTGTCTTGTGTCGCTTCTTATCAACCCCCGACGCAAAAAGAAGGGTGTTAAAAGCTAATCGTGTGTATTTGTGTGTTTGTGTATCTGTCTGTGGCATCGCAGTCTTTATGTGAGAAAGGTGACTTAATAGAGAGTGTTCTTAGGTTGGATTGATGAAAATACATTAAGCCATTTAAGAGCTATTAGCTCTGGAAGAAGGGTCCCGATTTTGTCAAGGTTTTTTTTTAACTCGGTTAGGTTATCAATAGTGATCTCTTGCTGAACGCCGATCTACTCAGACTTCTCGAAGTACCTAATTATAACAAAGAATAAAGAATATTCATTAACATCATTAAATTAGACTACTGAAATCGATGAGTCCCTTAAAATAACAAAATTCAAACTATACTTTCAATCGAGCAATATCTTTGACCATGGCTTAAAAGAGTTTGTGTCTATGGCCCGAGGTCCCAACTCGGTCAGAGTCCTCATAAATATTTTAATTCGTTCGCGATGACTCAGCTACTATACTTCCATATTGTTTTTATAGAACCCGCATATGTTCGTAGCTGCATCTATAACCACGTCGCCTGTAGCAGCCAGTTTATGGATGTCGATAGAACTCGTTGTAATTAAATATTTATTTATTACAGCATCATTAAGATTACTACAACACTTGTTACTAATTCGTTATAGATATTATTCCAATAATGTCTTATTACTGCAGATCAGAAATGCATTTAAGGAAGATTAATTTCACGATCATCTAGTATTCATTTTTACGCAGAAGAAATAGCGTGTATCCACTAGAAATAATGAAACAAAGAAAAACATTTATTCGTGACAGATATAAAAAAGGGACAGAGAAATACACACAAAGCGATTAGATCTCACGAAATGGTACCAACTCAACGTAATGCTGGCTGATGTCAGCGCTGGTCTTCCGTTGGTACCATTAGGTGAAACCACGGATGGTTACACACAAATAACTTTGTAACACAAGCAACGACTAGATGCATTATGATAGGATACTGTGTGTTGTAACGTTCAACTTTCAGTATTGTAAATTCTATTCAAGAAACGGTTCGCTTTCTATGGTTATGATTATACCCTAGGATATTCATATGCGTATGCATAATAAGTAACCGCACATAATTACCGTCTAGGGCCCTATTATAATAAAATAAAATTACGGAACTGATGTACGGAACGTTGCGTGCGCCTGCTCATTAAAACGAACCAATGTCCCTAGCATTCATATCGCGTGAATAACAGACGAAATATTGTAATAACTATTATTAAAATTCTATTCAATAATACAGAATACAAAACACAAAAGTACATAAAAAATCAAACAGAACTTATATCCTTAGATTCTCATGAAGATTTTGTTTGATGCCAACTCCACTGCTAATTAGCAGTGGAGTTAGCATCGAATTACTTATCTTATACGATATATTACGTTACCTTCTTGGTGCTGGTTGTTTTTAGTTATGCGATTTCCCAACATTACATTTCATAAGGATGATTTTAACAACCGTGTACCTCGGCACCGCACCGGGTCAAATGCCAACTTCTTCGAGATTGCATCTTCAATATGCAATTAAAGTAGGAACAAAAGTTGCAACTCTCCAACATTAACGTCGCTGCGTACCGGTTATAAATAATAAACCATCGTGATATATGTTAGCCTATTACGCATCAGGCGTTCACGAAGACGTTAATAAAACAATGAAATGGACAAATTAACGGATGAGACGCATTTACTATTTGAATTAAAAACGTACGAGCATTTGAAACGGAGCCAAGAACGTAATGATATCAGCTCCAAAACAAGAGCGGACCGTGACTACTCCGCGCCGGCATCTGGAAGTTAGGACTCGGAAAGAATAAGAACACCACAATGTCCCAAACATGATGTTGATTCACCAGACGAAAGCGCCGGGTTGACTCAACCGACCAATGTTATCGTACTTTTACGACTTGCATGTGCCTATCCTATCCAGAGTATCCAACCCTGTAGCGCCGACTCAATACTCATTAACCGTTTGTTTTATTTTATCAAATACACAGCGGATGCTCGAATCGACAGAAATATCAATTACGCCACAGCTTTGATGCTACTACTCAGTATCCAGAAAATTATCATGTGTTAAGCCATCGTAAGCTCCCAACGCGAATACACCTGTACCTTTATGACCAGCTTTATTAGCCATCATGAATTTATCTTCACATCTAAGCATGCATTAGCAGTTTTATCATTATGCTAATAACCCTCTCAGAACATCTCGCCCCATAAAACTCTCGCGTCACAGATTTCGTATATTGCTGCTAGTTCAAACAGGTAAATTTAGTCGCCGAATATCAGACCTCCGTGCGATTTGGCGATAAGCGGAGATATAACACAGAAACTCAATTAAAGAAGGTAGCGTTATCAGAGACGGTGGACGTAAGCCAGGACAAAAAGGGCAAAAAGGACGCGCAGACAGTATTGCCTTATGCTCTTATCTCCAGTCATTTGTCGGGTATATTCCGGGAACGGCGCGGATGGCCTAATTGACTTGCTCGCCCACACCGTTTCATGCCGCCAGCCATTAACGGGCGACGCCTCTAGGAGCCCCTTTTGTTCTCGACTAGTCCCGACAGGTAGTTTACCTGAATTTGCCAAACAAGGGGCAAATTTTTTCAAAGAAATTTCTCATGCAAAAAGTTCACCTGTCTGGAGAACCTTTTCAAGTGCTTTGAGGCTATTTCAAATGCACGGTACTGGAGATACGAAGCTAATTACGGCTCGCCATTAGCGTGTCGGGGTTAGTGATTAATGACTTCTAGGTCTCGATAGCCTTAAGTACTGCTTCGAGAATCCACAATTACCATTCGCTTTTACTCTTCACTGTTTTCTCGTCGACTCGTATATAATTTTAGTCTATTTCGGATACGCTCTTTGTCTCGAGCTCTGTTTGTGGCTGACTCATCGACTACCTGTCAGCGACTCTAATTCCTTTCTGTCATAAGTACATCTCACATTCCTGAGGAGCTCATTATCCCAGAGCGACGCGAAAAGTCACCGTTTATGACAATAGTTAAAATCTTTAAACAATTTGTCTGTTTACCTAGGAAATGTTTTGTTGCAAAAGGTTTTTTTAAACGTTTGACATTATTTTTTCTCGAAGATAAGTGGGTCTCAACATTTTAAAATAACTTTTAAGAGATCCATTTACACGTTATCTGCTCTCACACACAGCCCTCCGCTTTAATTAGACTGCAGTGCTGTCCCCTTTTATGCTTTAGAACCTATTTGGAGCACTCACAGGTTTCCGTTGCCCGATGCAGACTTCCGTCGACCTGTAAATCGATCCAGTGGGTTATAAATCTCACCGGGGCGAGTCGATACGGCTAAAAGCCCGGGTAAAAATAGGGTCCGCTTAAGTGAAGGTTCGTGTTGGCTGATAAGTTTTTGTGGAGCCGACCGACTTCCAAAGATAGCGGTGTCTGGGACGATAATAAAACAGTCCCATGCGCAGGGTCCTCGAGATTACGCCTGTTTGAACGGTTTATTTGATTGTTTCTTTTTTTGTTGCTGATAAAAATTATAACTTGGCTTAAAAGCAAACTCGCGTTGACTACACGCGTTGAGATTACAGCGAGGTTACTTAATCTCTTGGCTGGGCAACATCTGTTATCGAATCGTTCTTTCACCGGTTTCGTGCACCTGCTTTATACAAATACCCGTAGCGTTGCTTAAAACTAAAAGAATTTGATTCTCAGGACAATTGAAAAGTCACTTTAAATTGTTTGCTTAGTTAATGTAGGTAGTGTCGAGTGGTCGATGATTGTCCCAACCTGTTTTTTCTACCGTTGAAGTGGTTTGTCTACAAGATTCGGGTGCTTGACGAGTTTAACCCGGCTCTCACGAACGTTAAGAACGGCATTTCCGCATCGCAGCTTGCAGCCGTATTCAATTCAATTTACGTACTCCAAGCAACTGTCCGAGTTACAATATTTATCGCCTCGCCGGCTTGTTACATGTCAAGATGAACGGGATCTCAGGGTTCGCAGATTTCCCACTCAAATCTATCGCGGACGAAAAGGACAGTGCTAACACTGCTAACGAGTGGTCTATCGGTTTTGATAACGCCTTTATTATAGTGGATTAGAGTGTATATTTGTTCGTTTTTATTGGGTAAACACTTTCAAATTGTAATGACTCGCTACGGTCGCATGAGCGCATTCAGCGTCTGCGTTATTCCTATAAACGTCGTAACTGTTGCTGAAGGTGGACGGATTGAGACTCTATCTGTGGTAGCTAGGGTGGAGTTAGGCTTACGCGAGCGCGTTGGTTGCGGGCGGCGCGTGCACGTTTATCCTTGCGCCACTGGCGCCGGCGCCGCATTAAGCGCTATTTTTTCCCGCGGCGCTCCGCGTCGCACTCATAATTTATTCATTAAGTCAGTAATTTATTAACTTTATATATGCTCGGGTAATTTTCTAGTTTGTGACTATTGTGGTCTTTTCACATCACGATTGGCAGGCAATATAGAAGAGCTTAAGTTTGTTAGAGAGATGTGGTTTTACGTCGTTCTGGGGCTAAAGGGGTGTTATCGAGCTATCGCGTGGTGGGAACCTTTGTATGTGAAAGTCTGTAATAAACTCACCAAATAAAATTACCTGTGGCGGTACCGTCTAATTATCGTTGGATTGGTATCTCGTCGATCTAACTATAAACTATGCTCAGTAAATACCTACTGTTAACCGTGTTGTTAACCTTTTAAATTTATAATGCCTATTTAATTTTTGAACGCAGGTTGTTGACCTATCGAGCCATGTTAAATTGTGTGCACTAATCAGCGAGCTAATAGACACGTCAGCGACTAACCGCAAGCTACTGGCCTTAGCAATAAATTAGTTCTGCTAAAGATAATTACAAATATGGCATTGATTAAATATTAATAAAAAATTAATTTTTTATTAATATTTAATAACGTCAAAGTATTGCGAGGGGAGACCAAAAAAGAAATACATATATGTGGATTTTGTAAAGACTGATATGAGAAACAAAGAAGTTTATATTCTGAGATAATGGCTGTAGGGATGATTGGAAGAAAAAGACGCGCTGCGCCGACCCTTAATGATTGGATAAGGGCAAGGAGATGATGATGATGGTGATGATTTAAATGCGCTAAATGTGTGCACTAAACGGGTTATGTCGCGTGTCTACAAAAAATAATCCAAATAAAATTTATATTTAGGATATTACTTAAGATCCCAGTAATACACACAAAATTCTTAGCAAACTTTGAAAATGTAAACTAAATCTGAACAGAGTCGTCCTACCTACGTCAAAACATTTGCTAATGAGCGCCACAATGTAACCGGTTAGTTAGCTGAAGCCATGAATATTCATTCAATTAACATATTCAGTGCCGTAGACTCCATAGATACCTAAGTCAATTGTGTTTAGAAACCATAAAGCCAAGTAAATATATTGAAACTTTCGGTGCCATTTGACTGTTGGGTCTATTTTTCTTTGGATTTCAAGGAGTTTGATACTAATTTTCGGTGTAACAAAGACTAGATTTAAGAGAATACAATCAAATGAAACTCTTGTTGTTCTGCAAATAAAGATAGTTACAAGTTTCAGAAACAACGACGACGTACCAAGAGAATAATTATATTATTACTTTTCACTTTTTAATGTAAGAAGTTCAAAGAGCTCGTAGTGATTTGCTTGACAATGGATAGAAATAATCCTTTTTACCTATAATCCATCCTTTACATCTGAGGAATCGCAGGAATTTGGTCGACTTTTATGGTATGACTGGAAAGAGGTGTAGGATTAGGGGTAAATTAGTTACTTATTTACGTCAAGAATCTAAAATTGAATAATAACAACCAGATAATACAAATATGGAAACTGTCTTAATCCGATAATCGATCATGTCGTTCAATGTTTACCTTGTAAACCTTTAGAATATTCATAGCAGTCATTGAAATAGTCTGATAATTACCATTCCGGCTTCATAGTTTAAGGTCACAAAATACTTGATTGCCTGACGCATTAAAGCCCTTTTGAAATCGTGAACGATTAAACGAAGACCGGATAGCAAAGTAGGTAGTCATTTAAATGCTCATGCTAGGATTAAGAAGCGAAATAAAGATGTAAATTATTGACCATTACTGAATACAGTCATACAGATAAATCTATCTGTACTGCATCGTACAATTACCTACACTCTTAACTGAGCATGAACAAGACAGAATATCGCTACTGTATATTTAAAATTCAGTTATTAAAAACAGTTATTAGAAAATCTGTTCCATTCTATTTATGAACGCAGCAAGGGATCGCTCCAATAGAGCATTCTAGAAAAGGGCCGTCTTCAAAACGGGGGCTGTCATCACCAAATTAACTTGAACTCTTTACGCTTGACTTATGCCCCTCGGTGGCCCTTACTTATAAGGATAGGAAGGGGAGGAGGCAGGTCTTATGAAATTGTCGAAATGTGTGTGCAAGCGGCGCGTGGTGACAGATGTGGATGTAAACCGAAAAAAACGGTACCGACAACAGATTAGGATAGATATAAACATTCGTATTTTTATACATGTTAGGAATGCGGGTGCAACATAACCACATTTCAGTACAACCTGATATTACATGTTAATTGATAAACATCTATACTCTGCTGGTGTGTATTTCTTGGGTAATTTTATTGAAACCATTTACATATACATATATACATGAATTTAAATGGGTTAGTATCGGGCACGACAATATTCTAAATAAAAACGTCTGAAAACTGAAAGATTTGATCGATCAAAAGATCGACACTAATTGAAAAAAAAACGGCTAGTCAAAAGTGCCAAAACGTTGAATCAATTATTTTATAATTTCAATCTAATTGTTTTGCCGTCGGTACTGTTTATTTATACCGGACAGAGGCGTGTAAATCGGAGTATTGTTTACGGTATGAGTTTGGTAATACCGGCTGCGATAATAAATACCGCTACCGCTACTGTATACGCGATTAAACGCCACATTACCCACCAGATGCTTACCGATGAGAAAAAGCTGAAAAATGTTAAGATTTATGCTTATAGGTAAATCTTAACTGTATTTCCGTGTTTTTCTGCTGCGGCGGACGTGAATCGCATGAAAGGCCTTAACGAATGCATAATGTGAAAGTGGGTGCAATAATCGCCGATAAACTAACGTTTTTGGAATAAATAAATAAAATAAATAAGTAATTTTACTATATTCTTACCGAAAATTTGGTTTTCCGTTGTTATTAAAAGGTTGACGCCTTGATAACCACTTATTTTAATTAATAAAACGAATTTCTACGTTGGATTTGATATGTTCATTGTAAGTTAATATTATGTTTTATTTGTTTACAGGTAAACTCTTACACTTTGCAAGTAGCGTTAGACCCGACTCGTCGTCGAATTCAATTATCACGATCGGTAAGATTATTGTTAATGGCGATCTTTTCTACAGCCTGCAGGTATGTACAATTAACAACTTCAATAATTGATTCACCTCTGAACCTTGTCATAATGACAGCTTCACGTCATGAAAAAGAAATTACGTTAAAACGAACGAGAGGGTTAAATGGCTCAGTAATTAACGTATTTGACTGAATACATAAGGACGTAGTTACACTCATTTCAATTTTACGGCATTTACACGCTTGTCGCGTTTCAAATGAATTTACACAACAATTGACAATTCTGTCCGTACGCGTGGTGACCTATGCGTCAAATTACACAAAAGATGAACGTGTATTCATACTTAAACCACCGTAGTGTTAAAAGTTGTAAAGCTTTTTAAAACAAAAAACCATTCAGTGTTTACTCCAGATTCCAGTTTACGTTGTCAACCGACTGTTCTCAATTCGATTGTATTTTTTTTTTATGTGTAACGTACACGCAACGTTTTATTTATTGGATAGGTCACAGGTAGATACATATTATGTCAAAGGTCCCGTTTAACTTTCGTCAAGATCTGGTCACAGGATGCATGACAATCAACAGGACTTCTTAATAAATTGGAGTCGGTTCATTGTTTTTAAATATTTCCTACCTATATCATTCATGTGTTTTGAAAATCAATTAATCAACCATTCATATTGCATTTAAACAAACATCTATGGGCTCCGCCGGGCTCTTTGATTTTCATACAAACTGGACACGTTTTCGGGTTTGCGGGCAATGGATAGAATAACAATTAAAATCTGCCTTTTTCAATCCACTCCCCTTCGACACCAAACAGTCTCATCCGAAATTCATAAAGTAAGGCATATTCGACTCTATTGTAAGTAATTAAGTTGCGATATACTATAAGAGTTCTTAGTCATTGTTTGCGAACTCGGCGCCGGCGCCCGCGCATCCGCTAGTGACGCGACCGACACGGCGACTCGATAGCGAGACATAATAAACGTCCACGTTCGATTTTAGAATTTGTAAACATACCGCCAATTCAGATGTTTTGATTAAACTTTGCGTCTACTACCCGTAACAGACGCTCGAACTTGGTCCGGGCCGGACAACGGATTTGGTTCGCTCCAAACCAGATCTAGCCGTCTGTAGAGCAGTCTTAAGACCAAATCGGCCGATACGGTCCGAAAACTGCTCTGGAGCGAACCAAATCCGTTGTCCGGCCCGGACCAAGTTCGAGCATGTGTTACGGGTATAAGGTTACTGAAATTATGATGGAGTTAAGCAGAACAAGTAACTGGTATGATGAATAATTGTGTCAATTAAATATTATAGGATTCGTTGTCTCACGTTACACAAACCTGGGAACTTGGGATTGGAGGACAAATATTTTAAGAATTGTTTGCTGATTTAATCCATTGAATGCTTTACAAAAAGAAATGTACTGACATATTTGTATAGAAATTTAAATGTTTCTAATAAATATATTGTTATTAGTAATGACGGACACAAATGCATGTAAAATTACAAAAAAATTGACTTGCAACTCCAGTTTAACTTCTAATGTCTCTATTCTTGCTTCAATTGCGTTTTCCTAAAAATAGTCACGAGGTCACGACTGACGACTCAATAACATTAAGTATTCAGCAATTGCACGCTCATAAAAGTATTTTTCTATAAACATCATAAGTCAACAAAATTGTCCTGGCGCCAATGCAGTCGTAAACGGCATGACTAATTGTGGGATTATCCATTTCAACCGCTCGCAAAAACACTTAAGAACCGTCTCCTTGTGCTTGAAACTTGAGTCTTGTATCTCGGAAAGAGTGTCCATTGTTGTATGTTTTGTAAAAGTCGATAAGTTGTGTAGATTTATCGATATGCGATGCTTTGTCGCGCGACCCCGTTTCGCGGCGCCTGTCTCGATCACGATTAACTGCACCCAACACTATTGTCTGCGGCGATTGTTTTTAAGTCGAAAATTTTATTATTGTTAACTGCATCTGCGATTTGTTGGCTTTTATGAGGCTTGTGGATGTCTAGAGGTTACGCTTGGATCGAGTTGATCCAACTGACAATAAAAATGACAATCCTCATGTAGCGGACACTTTTACTTGTTTGAATCTACTAGCACACCTAGATTTATAAAAAAAAACTGTACATTTTAAATCATCCTTCAATAATTATTAACAAACTTGAATCCGCTCGTGTTTCGTCTTCCTATTCGAGTTCACGAAATCACTTGAATCGTTCTTCGTTCCTTTATTCATAGCCTATTTCGAAAAAAACGATTGAACATCACGCTCGATCTCAACAACATATGTGCAAATTAGAAATATATCACCGAAATTGTTCATGTCTAATGCACAAATTGCGCAATGCTCAAACGTCTCATTGTCCAATGCTCACCCTTTGTTACCCGTGATTCACACGCTATTTAGACTGCATTTCGCTATTGATATTGTGGCTGCAACTCCGTTTATAAAACTGTGGCGACTGCGGGTCGCATTGCACCGTCTCGGCGCCATCCGCCCTTGGACGTTTGCCATGAAGTTTCGCAATAGAGGCTAGTTATATTGATAAAAAAAAACCTTTGTACCCTAAATGTTTCACAAAGCTCATTGGGAAATGCGTTAGTTTTATGACATACGTCATTGCCTTTGATTGTTATTTCCTCGGCCACAGTAACGTCGTCAATGTGGCATACATCTCTAGCCAATTCAATGACATGGGAGTGGAAGTACTTTTCAGAGAATGTAAGATTCATTCTCAGTTTAGAATTCATCGACAAGTCATTTACAAAGTTGTATTACTTAATCTTAGAAGCACTTTGTAGTTTGCAAAATATAGTGTACCATTACTAATCTCTCAGTGCGGGGGTGATAATTTTGACACCCAATAACTAACTCGGCGTTCAGATTTACTTTGGAACGTAGTCATTATCCGTTACGCCCTATTGGAACATTTACAATAAATTTACAGATAGCTAAATCACTTACATTTTATAACAATAACAAAGTAAATTATTTGTTGAACTTATCGCTGAAACGCATTAATTCACCCGTCTGTCTGTTTGATTTGTGGGTGATGTCGGTGTATTATCTAAGTGTTCTTGCTGGGTATAAATAAATCAGCTTCTCTGGGACATGTTGGGAACACTCCGTTGGCATGGCTTGTTCACTTGGAATTGATAAGTTTCTGCTTTAGAATACTCAAGTAAATTATCGACTGAAGAGATAATTATATAAAATTAAAAGGCAATTTTCTCGAAACAACATAATTTATAGACGGATTTTTATGCTTCTACTGCTATTATGTGCTACATATTTCTAGTAAATTAATTTAAAAAAAATGACGGACCGACGGACAGACAATAAAGTCATCTTATAAGGTTTCCGTTTTTCAGTATTCATATTTGGAACCCTAACAATACATGTTCACCATCTCATATGTGACGTTCTCAATATAAAGGGACCTTATGGAGGCAGGCGGTTACGTCGTTTTTAGAACTGTTACTATAGTATTCGTATAGTTACAAGAACAAGAAGAGCGTAACTGCCTTCCTCCATAAGGTCCCTTTATATTGAGAACGTCACATATTCTTTAAAATAAGTTCACACATAAGAACACAGTGCGACGCAGATAGATACTACTCGTATAATAAATCTGTGATACATTTTAGAGCAGTAGAAATGATATTGTGCTGTCTTATTGTCTCCTACGCTAAAGCAATTTGGCAATCTCAGTCATGATAACATTTTCTCTTTTATCAAGTACCTATTTTCAGTTTTTTTCTAGGCATTTCAACTTTACTCCCTAGATGTAGAGTCCTTTATTTAACGGGAAATACCTTTCGGTTGACTCAGCGGTCGAGCCAGCCACTTTTACAGTCTAAGTGTCTATAAAAACCGCAACAATATTTTTATTATTATTAGGATTTTACAGTGGTTTATTTGGAATAGCATCCAAGCAAAGCTAGAGGAATTTCGACATTAATGCGGTCACGAGAATGACGGCGGTTGAAACGCTCGAAGAATTAGCCATTTGATACAGTACAAGAACCATACTACTACTACCTTAATTGCTCACCTAAATTTATTGTGACAAAGACCAAATACCATGATACAAACTATACAACCCTTATTTTCAGCCTTGTGGAATAAGTACTAATTTAATATAAGCATTGTGATAGTAGAATATCCGGACGTTGTGCAGGCAACTCGTTAAGCCGAAAATCCTGACCATACCCGAAAGAACGATGAGAATAATTCGCTAGAGATGAAGACTGTGCTTGTTGAAAATGTATCTTTCGATATTAATACTGTATAATGGGAAACCGGCTATAACTTGCCTGCCTAAACAATACCGGCTCAATTTTGTATCGAACACCTTGCGTCTTTACGCATCAGCACCAACGACACATCAAGCCTGTCTAAATTACACACAATTGCTAGTTAGTGGCAGTGAACGCGTTAATGGTCCCGATTGTTTCCTAAGCACTGTATTATTGGCGCGACGCGAGCATGCACTTGGCGAGCGGCCACCGCTGACCTCATTGCGCGCCCGTTTTTGGCGCCACCGCTCTAATGATTGCTATCGCCCCGATGACATGCCAGAACGCAGCGATATCGATGTTGATCCGCAAATATAGAACTGGGTAGAAGCGACTCTGAATTTAATATCCATCCATCTTGAATTTCATCTTGAGATTTCAAATGTCTATGAGCCTCCATTAACCATCGAGTGGCCTGCCTTTGAGTTCATTTGCTTGTATTCTTAATTCTATATAATTTACACACATTCAACTGGCTACGCTCACTAGGCCATAGGGCAGCTGTAGTCATAAATCTGTTCATCTGTCACTCGTCGCCACTAAATGCGCGTGCGCCTATTTACATACACCTTTTGAATCTTAACGCTCTCTCGCTCGCGCTTGAGTGGTAACGCGATCACGAGAAGGAGATGACACTATTGAATGGTTAGAAATTCTTCAAAATAAATTAGATACTAATGCATTGCTTTATGAAATGTTATTTTCACGTTTGTGTGCTAACTACGTGTATTTCAAATTTTCCAGTGACAGCTAGTTTACCAAGCGGTTAACCTTAATAAGTAAGTACGTTTACAAATGTTTGCTTACTTTCAATAATAACGGCCATTACAGGTTTTTAAAATATATAGTTTTATGACTTTTAGTACATCTAAATAATGAGAATAAGCGCACTAAGCTATTGTGGTAAAGTGACGCAGCGTCTTTTATTTATTTTTTTAACTCTCTTTCTTTTCCGAGGTCTTAAATATTCAAAATATATTTAAGCGCACGTTTTGAACATCATTGCTGTCTTGTCTTAGAAAGGAATCGAAACGCCGGTGTTTTGTTTATTAATTACCTAGAAAAGAAATAATAAATATTCGGATTCAGTGGTTTTTAAATAATTAGTTGGTATGAATCAGACTCCGATCAGATTGCTCTGAATGAAACTAATTAAAACCTAATTAAGTATATTGAAGATATGGAAACTTTGTTGGGCTTAGAAGGGACGTCATTTGTTTGCTTTCTTACTATTTCCCCTTCAAAAGTAGCAGTTAAAAGCTCCAATGCATGTGAGATGTGACTATTTAAGAATTTATAGGTGTACAATATGTTACAAATAATCATTTTGCCAAATTAAGTATTCTTACGGCCGCACTCAGACACGTCAATTACCTAACTTTTAAGTTTGATTAAAGTTGCCGCTGCCACTTTCTTTGCTATAGCAATAAAATAAGACGCAGCAACTTTAATGAAACTTAAAAAATAATTGTCGTCTCTGAGTGCGGCAGTTAGAGGGTTAAAACATTTTGTGAAATTAAATATTTATTGTGATTCTGTTTTTGTCTCTTCATTAGTATCGGTACAAAACTCCACGCTGGATTACACAACTAGTACATCAGAATGCACATATGAAAACTGAACCGCATTACAAACAACAATCTCCTTATTAGCGCGGGAATTCTTTGAAAAACTCTAATCGCTACATATCAACCAATTAAGGTGCCTTTAAAAAGGCCCTATACTCCACGGCCGCCATTATACCGTCAAAGGTAATATAACCTGATGAACGGAGCCTATAAAGACACATTTATGGGGCTCTATTCTATTCTGTGCTTTGAGCATCTCAATTAAAGATAAAGATAAATAATAAAAAAGATGCTCTCATGGTTTAATTTTAATATGTGTGCGTAATGAAGTTTGAGCAATTATCTGAAGATAATGATGACTACCTACAAGCTTTTTCGGGGCATTTATTCGGTCATTTAGGGCAGTACATTGTTTTTTGGCAGTAAAATTCAAAAACTATGTTAATGTTTTTAGATTTTCGACAAGATTATTTGAATTAAGTGTCGCGTCGAAATTTTGTGCAAGTCCTTCCTTACGTGAGCCTTAAAATACATTTAAGAGAAAAACAACCTACCTACACATGAACAATATTGCTTTTTGAGAAAAGCGCTCGTAGTCTTTGTTACTTTAGGGTCATATTCCAGCTTAGGCCCTTTTCGTCTGTATGATGTAACGAAATTCATACTTGTAAATGCTACTTGAAGTAACCTACAGGGTGATCAGTCCATTTAACAGAGTTTTGCCTTATCTATAGCGGCGGCGTCCTGCCCTTAAGGGTCACTCTATTTTCTAATGGACCTACGCCCACGGCATTAGTTGCTTTATTACGATTTATGCGCCCTAGTTTTTTTTTAAGAATTGAATTGTCCGTGTATTTTTTTAACATCCAGTTTTCACACAACTTTTGAGAATAAAAGTAAATAATTATATTGTTAACCTTATTTTTAAACAGCAATTGCGGTGTAAGACTGAACAATACATTAATTTACGGTGGTATTATTAAACTGCAATGCAAAACTGACTTCACAAAAAATTTAATAAAGGACAACTTTAACATTGCTCTAATAAAAAAGTATCTAGTATACTTATGCCCTTTTTCACTTGAACCTCAGAAGACTTAGGCCCTTTTACACTGGATCCACATAATTATGTCTTCATCCGTATCAACGAGTATCACAAAAAACTTGACATTATTCATGGTAGTCGTTAATTGATCTATAACAGCGCGGGTCAAACTATCGGCCAATTGGCATCGTTACTATGCGCATTATCGCCAATTTAAAATTTAAAACTTCTGTTTTAGAATAAAAAGGACCGAAGTGAAAAAATAAACTCAAAGGAATTTCTGCTATAAGGTGACTCGATCGAATGTCAAAGACGCTGATTTGTTGTATGCCAGTTAGGTTGGTTTTATTCTAGAATAGTCGATGAGTGTTGTCTAGTAAACCTATCACTGACCGTTTTAATGTGGACACAGGTCAAGAAACTCGTTTCTTTATTAGAAAATGGTTCATTTTAATCAAATTAAATCGTTGTTGCTGTGACATTTAAACTTTCTCATAAATGTTAGCTTTATCGTCAGAATTTATTTTATTTCAACAAATTATCCGATTAGTGTACTAAATAATGTCGTTTACCTTTTTATTAGGGTTCCGTATCCGAAGGGACCTTATTAATATGCCTACGCAGTCCGCAGTCCGTCCGTCCGTCCGTTCGTCCGTCTGTCCGGCTGTCCGTCTGTCCGTCTGTCTGTCTGTCTGTCCGTCCGTCCGTCTGTCTGTCTGTCCTAACTATAAAGAGTTGTATCTTTTGAACCGTAATAGATAGCGGGTTGTTTTTTTTTTCAGGATATGTGTTATTACGGCGGATTTACTAACAAATAAAAAAATACTAATAAAGTAAAGAGGGTCCCCATACAAGAAACGTTTTTTTTAACATATTTTTATTATTCTTGTATCGTACAAACGTTAAAACATACAAGCGTCAAATTTGGTATGATTAAAGAACAAATACAGGGTGTTTTTTTATTCGTCTTAAACATTTTGGGGGTTAAATCAGTAAGTCATACTGATCAACTTTCACTATGGGACCAACCCCGAAATCGCGAAAAAACAATTGACCATCCCATACATTTTGGCTAGTCAGGTGACGATGTTTTGTATGGGAGGGAAAATTTTTTTTTCTCGATTTCGATGTTGGTCCCATAGTGAAAGTTGATCAGTATGACTTACTGATTTAACTCCCAAAATGTTTAAAACGAATAAAAAAACACCCTGTATAACAACAAATAGGTACTAAAAACCAGCCAAATGTGCACGGAACCATCAGTGCGCGAGTCCGACTCGCACTTGCGCGGTTTTTAAAACAAGCGATCTGCTATTAAGTTGTACGTAAATAAAACAATATGTTTGTTGGTCAAAAATATTAGTCCCTTCCGCTCCTAAGCCCGTATGGAAATTAATATATTTTGATGTGTACGTTCGGTTAAAATAGTATTCTTTTATACAAAATAATAGAAAGTCACTACATATATCTCTAATGTCACCGATTAAAAGATAAATAAAACTTATCTAGTTCACATCAAATTAGATGTATATATTAAATGATCTCTAAAATCTTTTGTCATAATTATATTTATGGGGCATTCCTCCCACGTATAACGATCTATGTGCAGTATAAATTTTAAAATTCAATCAAATGAATAGTGTTTTTGTCACCGCGTATGATTTACGTGCGAGTAGGCGTGATTGCCCGTCTACCTGATAGTGTCCAATATTATTGTAATATTTTAATTAACATATTGAATTACAAACATGAGTCACGTTTTTGACAAAATTAGAGCATATTATTTTCATCTTGTGAGCTTATGTGTTAAGACTTGAATTCGATAACATTTGGCAAACATGCTTAATTTTTAGGGTTCCATACCAAAATTGTAAAAAAGGAACCCTTATGGTGAGACTTCGTTGTCTGTCCGTCCGTCTGCATGTCACGGCAGTTTTTCTCAGCAAAGAACTACAGATGCTATCAACTTGAAATTTAGCGTAGTTGTATAACTGGTCTGGTTTTAGTAAAAAAAATGAAATTATTTTTATAAATAATTCAAAAGGAGTCTAGAATGAAAAAGGAATGAGATTTGATTATAGCAAATGGAATGTCATATGAAAGGGCTTAATCTGCACATTTCAAAACAATGTTTTTTTTTATAATTTTCCGTGACGAACTTTGTAATTTATAGCCAAAAATGTACAAAAAATTACCGTCCCGTATCTCCGAAGTTTATAAACCAAAATATCTGAAAAATTCCTGACGTAGAAGCTAATTATTTATGTTTTACAGGAGAAATGAAAGTTACAGTTTTTGAGAACACTAAAAAACTTTGAAAATTTTTGTTAAATTTAGACAACTTTAAATAGACCTTATTGCATACTAATTAAGAAAACGCAAATCTATATTCACCAACCATATTATCTTAAATACGGAACCCTCGGTGCGCGAGTCCGACTCGCACTTGGCCGGTTTTTTTAATTACATTTCACAATCATCATATATCGTCGACTATGTTATGCCATACTTCAAAATAATGTACATAATATACCTAACATATAATAAACACAAATTGTGTGGTCACAATGTCAGGCATTAGCCTACGTTTCTCTCAGGAAACTAACATTTTTCCCTAATACAATAAAAACAAAACAGGATAAGTAAATGTATTTTTATTTATCGTTTTCAGCCCGAAGGCATTTTTATTTTTCCTTAACCACATAAATATATCGTATATTAACTTCAAACTATACTTATTAAAATAACATCAAATAGCCCTACACGCTCTTATGTCTCTCTAAGTTCAGTCCTTTCCGGCACGACATTAAAATAATCGACAACATGTCTTGATACAAATTATCATTTCACGACTACAAATAATTACGGTATCCGCCGATTAAAGACCAATTTTCCGTACAAATTGGTCCAAAACACGAGGTTACAGGTAGACGGATTAAAAACCAAATTGAAGCAAATTATACAGATGTTTCGGTCGGATCAATCGACATTTGAAGGCTTGTCGGTATTTTGATTTATTCTGGTTTTTTCTGTGACCGTTTGATCTAGATTTTTGTATTTATAAATTCTATACCAACCAAGCGAATTGTGAGGTAAAACAGGTAAAGTATCATTACATCGGTTCGCAATTAGCAGTAGCTTAAATATTATAAGTAATATACGGCCGCACTCAGAGACGTCAATTAATTTTTAAGTTTCATTATAGCGGCTGCGTCTTTTTCTTGCTATAGCAAAGAAAATGACAGCAGCAACTTTAATGAAACTTAAAAATTAATTGACGTCTCTGAGTGCGGCAGTTAGTGTATTAAATGTGGACAACTATTTTTCTTGTTGACCGTAACGTTACATACTAGTCTAGTTTGTCATGTAGACTTGCTAACTTCGCAGTTCAGTTAAAAAAAACATCGAGAATAAATTTAATTCGAAGCTAGTTGTCGCAAGAACACGGATGACAAACGGGGCCCGTTTAATGTCAATTAGTGAGGCGTTCGCTAAGAAACGTCCGTCTTTACGTATAAATAACTGCTCACCTAATACCCGTGGAGACTCAACCTTATGCTCTTTTAATAAGATTCACTAAACATTTTCTGCGATCATTTTGAATTAATTCTACAGATAGCATTTGACGTCATCTATATGCGTTATAATTGTTATAAAGACCTTTCGAAGAAGACCTTTCGGAAAAAGTCGCAATGAACCATGCGACCAGGAACACCGGCTCAAAATGTATAGGTATAACCTTGAAGCGATACTTAAGTTATGACGGTGATAAAAACTTTATTATGCGGCCAGAATTTAATTAACATAAAAACGACAATAGCGAAAACAAAAGAGGATTTACGACAAAAAATAATGAAACACGCAGAAGATTCTCGAAGCACGCAATCACTAAACATCAAATAAAGCCGAGCCCTTGCAATTAGAGGAGAGTCGTGCTTAGATCATCCTTTTCAATTTATAACTAAAAGGGCCTTACTCGGAATACGGCGTTCTTGCGCTGTCATTATCCGCCTTTTAAACTTACGTAATAATGGTTTGAAAATTGTTTATTATTGACGTCACAGTAGGTGATATATTTTATGTGGAGGTACAAATCTTATTCCCAGTAGTAGAAGATAGAAGGACATGTCCGGCATCTTTGAAACTCAGAAATCAAACTTAAACGCAAGAAATATTTTGTGTACATACGATAATGTAAAAGAGGTTTTGCGTAAAAAGGTCTTCATTTAAAAACCTAAAAGCTTAACCGAAAAATACCTTACACACGTTAGTAACCTTGTTAAATATTGTTTTAAGGGTCCGATTATGTGGTCGGCGAGATTCCCGCGCAGCGGTGGGCGGCTACCCTGTAATCAGACCCCGCCTTGGGACTCGATTACTGCAGGAATTTTACTGCTCCTTCAAATCATAGCTCTTCAGTTCTTCGTGCTCTTAATGGTCGGGTCTAACGATTTTGTGTCATTTACGTGCCCCGAATGGATAGAAATTGTTACGTTCGCTTTTGGTTATTAACTGTGAATTTAGGTTTCTATAAAAAGTCGGTAATACCGGGTTAAAAAGCCTCTTTGAGAATAAGTATCTTTGTCTTTCTTGAGTATCCTTAATGCGCTATCAATGTCTAATTTTCAAAAATCACTTGAGCTATTCTTTTGCGAAACAAAAATTATCTTGTTCTAATTTATTCGGTAATCGCAAAGTTAATTTATTGACGAATTACGCAGTAGCTGTTTTATAGAAAGGGCTGCAATTATAGCGGTAATTTTATGCACCAATTACGTTTACCGCAAAGGTCCATCTCTAGCGAATTTAATTAAAATGATAAGTAGGCTTGCTATGAGAAGGGAATTTTAATGCCCGATAAATTGCCACCAGAATTATAATATGGCATGTCTAGACTGTAATGCTTTTATAGGTCTTGTAAAACCGCTTTTAAAGTGATACTTTGAGCTTTCTGTAATTTAAACCCAGAACCCTTTAAGAAATAGTTTGATTACCTATTAAGTAATTTTCATTATTACTGCAAATAAAATCTAATTCGTAAATAATATGTGACGTTCTCAATATAAAGGGACCTTAAGGAGGAAGGCAGTTACGCTCTTCTTATTTTTGTAACTATACAAATACTATGGTAACAGTTCTAAAAACAGCGTAACCGCCTGCCTCCATAAGGTCCCTTTATATTGAGAACGTCACATATACGTTATTTTACTTATTCCCTTAATCTGGGTTGCCGTTTTCCAATGCGGTGTAGGAATGAAGATTTCAGACCTAACACATGAGCATGACTTTTATTAAGTAAAGTACAAAGATGGCGGAACCGACGTTAAAACGGCTCTCGCTCTTTCTTTCTCTATCTTACTTTATAGAGAAGACTCTTCTTCCACTTTGGATATTTATTTACCATTTCCCGATGAGTAAACGGGCTCTTAGACTCACGCGCCCGACAAGAGCCGATAATTGCCGATCCCAGCCGATCGGCCAGCGCAAGATTGCACGAGATTGCACAAATTGCCGCTTGCAACTCTTTGGCGGTTTCCTCGACAAATTTCTCTCATTGTTGAACAAGTTGTGAACTTCGTGATTTTATGTTGCGGTTACGGTATGAATTGAGGTTATGGCTACTGTGTCGTAAGTTTTATGAATTATGTTGTTTATGACCGAGAGCGTAGGTTATTATGGCGTACCAGAAACATCTTCATATTTTATATGGAGTTCTTACATCTACGCTGGCTTAGTTTAATTTACTATTTGTTGTTCTGTTACATTGCGCATTGTTTTATGTACCCACAAAACATTTTATTTCGGCTCGTGAACATTCAGCAATTGTCTGAAATTGGGGATATTCCTGGTATGCCCCCGCACACAAGCAAAAAACATATTTGTCAAAATTTCTAAAAATTTTACACATCAAATGACGCTTATTTGCGGTTTTTTTTCAGCAAAGAGAGTGGAATGCAACTTTTAAAGTGGCGTGAAGAGGAAGTATTAAGTCATATTAAGGGGTTTTTATTGTTGTTTTTAAATATTAGTGTTGTGGAGGTTGGGCCGATATACACGTTTGTGTAAAGGCCGTAATATAAATAAAAAATAAAAAAAAATAAAAAAGTCATATTTCTAAAGCATATTACTGATAAATTTGAAAACTAAACTTCTATAATTTCCTCCAAATCAGTTCCCCGATTCGGAAAGCATAATAACAATATTTTAAATACATTACTGGGCTTCTTGATACCCTGCCGCGCGACCACACATGCCCCTTTGAGAACGCCGCAACCTAAGGCCCAAGTAAAACAAACAGGGGAAAATAATATTTACAGATACCTACCTCTAAGGCGGTAAGACGCGTAAGTATACTTGTATGCTTAACTTGTAAAGGCTTAGGCTTTAGAGCTTGTTTTGAACATCTTTGTTTGAATCCATCATCTTGCTTGACAGTACAATACAGTACTGAAGATTGAAACAAACTCCTTTTTATGTCACTAATTATAATTGTAGTCGTAGAAAAAACACGCGTAACATTTTCACTACAATGTCCTACCTTATGAAGTTAATGGGTAACTTCATAAGGTAGGACGTTGTAGTGAACATGTTGCGCGTATTTTTTCTTAATCATAAAATATTTTTACACGAAGTTGAAGGTTTTACATCGTTCTTTAACTCTAGTTACTAGTCTAAAGAAGCTAAAATAATAAGACATAAGCTAACACGTCTCTTTCCATATCCCGTCCGAGACGAACGAGACAAAAAAGGCCAGCAATCGTGTTTATTTTACAACTCTGAAATATTGGTTAACCGCTAACCGCTCCCAACTCGGCCAGTCCAAATATTTGTTGTAATGAACAAGTGCTGGTTTGTTCCCCGGCGAGTGTTGGTTCTATGTTCTTGAGAGCAAGTCAAATAAAAGTTTTAACGACTCCGAAACATCTTGCGGGGGAAAACTTCTGTTCGGAACTGTTGGGAAAGTGTTTAGTTATGTTAAATAAGACGAGGACGGTTTAAGTTAAATATAGATAGTTATCGATAATCGGGTTTTATGGTTTTGTTTTGGACGCATTTGTGAATTTGAGTCACCGTCACCCATCATAGACCGAAGACAGTCCAGAGTAGCCCGGCTCTCTCTTCAACATTATCACATCAACCGAAAATTTACCCTCAGGCGGTATAGAATCAAGAGGCAAAGTTCAACCAGACAGGCCCTAGGTATTTATATGGACACACAGGCTTTAAACACAATAATCCTCCTTTTTAATACGGGTTAAAATAAAATCCGGCATTATAGTACTAATGTATAATAGTGTCAAGTATCATTGCATACATTACCTAAGCTAAAAGACGAGAACTGTTGAAATTATACGATTACTATTCCGAAATGAATTCGTCGGTGCTGCGCGCGGGGATTAACACAATACGAGTACGTATTTAAGTTCTCTTAACATGTAATCTACTTAAAGCCCTCGTGCTTTAAACTGATTCACGCAACTCTTTGATATAATAATACTATTACAACACCGCCATGCCGACACACATAACATCATGTGACGTCTTTATACGTAAGTAAACTGGACAAAGACATAATGCGAGTAAATATGCTTTCATATTTTATTATAAATTAACCTTTTTGATACATTTTTTTTTAGAAGAACCGACAGCCGCGCTGAAGTAAACGCGCTCTAGAGTAAAGACCGCGAATTGGCAAACATTTTGGAGGCTCTGGTGGAGGTGGAAAGACGATCTCTGCAGAGTTATACTCCTTCTACAGGATCGGGCGGTTGGGCCAACCGAGAGGAACGCAGCTATCTGTAAGAACGAGACGTATATATTACTATCTCATTCTGACAGATAGCTGCGTCCCTCTCGGTTGGCCCAACCGCCCGACCGTGTAGAAGTGGTTTTACGCTGAAAGCTACTTTAAGTAGGTACCATAACCATGCTTAGTTATGACCGCGTGTGTCGCGAAAAGTTAAAAAGATCGAAGACTATGTTCTCAGTCCTCATCCTCTGATGCGGAATTTTCCTCTTGACCTTGATTTCAATCTGGCGGCGGCGGCAGCAGGTTGGCCGGCAGTAGCTGGATAATGGAAGTCGAGGAAGCTCAGTGCCATTGATAAGGCGAGGCTCTGTATGCTGTGCTAATGAAGATACACTGAAATGTAATTAATAATAAAATATATAATAATGTAATTAATATATATAATTAATATGTGGTGTATTATTATTATGTAGGTAATTATGTTATGTTGTAAGTTTAGTTCTGTTATACTGTGCACCTACTACCTATATACATTTCCGATTGGACACGTGGTTGACTGGTAGAGAATGCCATTAGGCATTAAGTCCGCCATTTGTACTTATTTTGTGCAATAAAGATTAAATAAATAAATAATATATATTATTTAATCATTTTTACGCTATATTTCCTACTAACATAAGTGGTTGCTTCTAACAATAGTGACTGTTGTGTGTGAATAAGGTTGTTGATTACATACATACAATCATACATTACATACATACATACATCAACTACTACTATCATCTTTGGTTGATACTATCATAGGCATTTTATTATCAACTCGAGATAGTTTCTCTTACCTCATTTTTTAATGTATGAGCGACGCTAATAAAGTTAACAATCTACTTGTATTTAGTAAATCAACTGTCATAACTAAGCAGCAAGTGACTAACTCGCGCCTACGGCTAACTAATAATTGTAATAATGTAATTAATGAAAGAAAAGTCATTTCTACCAAACCTTTAAATAAATATCATGTTTCTAAACATAACTATCCCGCGGGGCGACAACCTCTTGCCACTCGTTTTTTATTCTATCGCCGTGAAAACCAAAACTATCTCGTTTTATTTAAAAAATACAGTTCAAAATGGAATGATTTTTCATTTAACACTGGCATATGCAAATTGGTAAAGTATAATCCGCTACAAATAAGTTGGGATTCAACGAATATCATAATTTATCTCATTAATTGCATTCGAATAGTAATTAATGATTCTGTATTAATTCATGCCACGAAATGCTAACCGAGTTGCACACGACTAATGTATTCGAATAGTCGAATCGATTAATTTGATGGTTTAATGATGTTGAATTTTAGTAATTATTTAAGATTTTTTTATGTTTTTTTCCTAAAGTACATTGAGTCACACTTCAATTATAAAATCGTTAAACTCATTTCAAGTTAAAAGAGTTTATAATAATGTGAGATATAATAAATTAAAGCTATCAGGCATTTTTGTCATTACCTGTGCCATTACTATAAATTCGATCCAGTTTTTGTCACTCAACCGGTAAACATAACCAGTTTTATTGCCACTAGATAAAAAACTTGCTCATAAATAGAGCAAATTCTTTTAAAATAAACGTCAGTTCAAAAAAATACAACCTATAAAACTATTTCAGATTTCAAATTCGAACACACAATGATGGCGGAATTCATAAGACACTCATGAATTTTAAAATTAAAAAAACGTTTCCATCTTGGTTTATAGATCAGATATCGAAATAATTTATGCAACTTCACATTATGTACCTATCTATTTCTTCAATTAGAAACGTTGATAGGTGTAGGTACATACCTACGGTTGGAATGCTGTTTTTATCGCTCACTTTACTCCCGAAAGGGAGTACTCGGGAGGGTTCGGGGATACTCGTGATGTATCATGCATGAAATTCCATTGTTTTTTTTCATTAATTTCTACAGTTTTCGGAAAAGCGTTTTTGAGAAAACGAGCGCTCAAAAGTAACATTGGAAAAAAAAGTGAAACGGAAAATATCGTTATTTTGAGATACGAACGATAGAATAAGGGCCTGCGCAAACCGGCGGAGCGCAGCGCAGATCACTTTAAATTTATCAATGTATATTCTTTTCTATTTTAATTACAATAAGGTATAAATTTAGAGCCGCAGCCGCAGAGTAGAAATCCCCCGTGATGCTCCGAGGTCGGTCTCAGAGCATTCAAATTTATACCTTATTGTAATTAAAATAATAAAAGTAAGAATATACATTGATAAATATAAAGTGATCTGCGCTGCGCTCCGCCAGTTTGCGCAGGCCCTAAAGGAGCGACCACACCGCTGCTCAAAATACGGTGACGCAGTGACGTGACGTATACGCCACGTTTCTAACGCATACCGTCCTCACAGGATCTCTATCTCTCTCACTGCGATTCCGTACCGTCACCGTATTTTAAGCAGCGGTGTGGTCGCACCCTAATAGTAGTGAAATATTTAATATACCGCTCGTCTGTTGTTTCGTGTTCGTGTCTCTTCAAATTCCAATAGAGCCTCTGAACTGTGTGAAAAGTTCTTAACTAGCTCTTACTTGTATCTTATGTATACCTAGTTGAATCTCTGGACATGCATCTTTATGTGTAATGGTTTAGTTAACAGAACAAGTAATTTCAGTGACGTAGAAGTGTGACGGGCGCTTGGTGGATTGAAACACTAAAAATATTCGGGCACCGCTCCGCGTGCGTCTTTAGACTTAAATAATCAACTTAACAGGTCCCTTGAAGCTAGTTATCTCCGCTTAAATGGATGCAAAACATAGGCCCTCTATAAAGATTAATAACAGAGATACGACCAGCCGCCTAGAATGCTTCAGTATCTCGCCATTAATGTTTGATAACTACGGTTTGTTAACGACTGGTTCAATAATCAGTTTTTATTTCCACTTACTTGCCTTCTGCTATAAAAGCAAATGATTTTAGTTTAGTAGTATGTGCCCCAAGATAAAACACTTGTCGTGGTTCAAATTGCTATTAAATTCCTCACACTGTGACCCTTTTACGTAGATGGTAGCGCCGCTAAACTTCTGACAGTACACATAAAATAACATCCTGTTTGTATTCCTCTCTCACTCGCTCACATACGGTTTTATTCTAGTCTAACCGATTTCACTCTAACCCGAAATACGTTTTAAGAACTTATGCACGGTATCTTCTTTACTAATACTTTCTTAAAAGTATCTTAAGCGTACGCAGAATGATCTTTAGAATTAATCTTCGAAATGAAACAACAGATGGCGTTTTAAACAGCAATTTCTTAACCTATAATTAATGAACCAATAATAGTACCCTTCTAAATCGTCCCAACAAGCCGATAAATTATAGATTAATGGCTGTTTATATTGTCTATCTCTTGGACACAATATAATAAATCTAACAACATAACTGTTCCACTGCTGGACACGCACACATCCACAAAACACCATAGCGAATCAAAGTACCGCATCACATACAAAGCCCTTACTATGTTTTACCGATTGGGCGACTGCTTTCATGAAATTAATCTTTTAAGTATGCGGAATATATGAAGTTTAAAACAAAACCCGTTATTTGTAAAATTATTACTGTAATATAATATATTATAATTGTAACATTATGTTCTTGCCAGTATCCTCCTTCCTGGATATATGTAGATGGTATTTGGGTTTAGAAGAAATAATTTATCACAAGATTTACATTCTCTTACGCAATAAAAGTGGAAAGACCTATAATATATATAAAGTCTAGAAGTATTGATTAGATAAAAAAAATTACAGCATTCTTTAAAAAAAAACAAATGATTGAACGAAGAAAGGCAAAACTCATAAATACCGTGGTAAGGGCGAAGCATTCCGCGCATCCCGGCCGCTGAGAACAACCGCATTCCTGGCCGTGGGCCACTGAAGCTAACTGAACTAAAATAATTGGTGCAAGAAAGCAAACTACTCGGGAAACGACTGCTATAAACCCTCAGTAAGACGTAGATTTGTGACAAAAACAAATATTGAGTGATAAAGATTTGAAAACCTGATTATTGATAAGTAAGTGTGATTTTGGTCGTATAGTAAAATATATTTGGTCACCCACGCGTGGGTCACACACGATTTTAATCTAAAAATAGGGTATAAATGTAGGAGATAGTTGTCGAAATCAAACTTACATCTAAAAAGTCGAGAATAAATTTGTAACGGAACGAAAGGTATTGGAGATAGAGATGGTCATAAAAGCCTTCGAAAATGCATTTAACCTTGTCTTGGGTGTCTACCATTTGACAGTCAGTGCTTTCATACAAATATGAGATGTCAAAACATAAAAGATAACTCGCCTAGTCACTTAGCACAGAGATTCAACGGCTCGATTGAACCAAATACTTTTCACGATCTAATTAAATTGAAAGGCAGTCTGTTCGGATAAGAGCGGAATGCGGCCGCTGTTGAAATATTGATTAAGCTTTCTGTTTTACTTCTCGCTCGACCGGCACACGTGATGCATCTCGTTAAACAACTCCAGCCCGCTAACTCTCCGAAAGTGATAATTTCACCTCTAACCACCAGGCGCGAGTTACAACACAAAACTCTTCGTTACCACCACAGTTGACACCTGTCGCGACACACACGACGCTCCGGGTTCCGTGTTTACACAATCAATTTAAACGTTTCTTAAGTCCATATCTGGTGTATGTTTGTCGAAAGTCAGCACGCGTCCCAATCAATAAGCATTGAACGGGAGATGTTATGATTGTGACAATAACGGACCTTTCAAAGTCGAGAGCGTTAAACGAACGGCATTGTGCATATGACATTTTACGTCGCCTACACAATCGAAAGGGTATCTCGCCGCCGACCGGAGCGGATAAAGCTCCACGCGTGCGCCGAGTAAGACGCAAGACCAAAAAAACATCGAAAGCCGATCGGTCAGGTAGTCGGTCTTTTGTGGCCATTGTTGCTTAACGACCCGATGAATAGTCGATTCTTCACCGAACAGGTGGCGTTAAGATCAAATCATCACCACCGCATCCTTGGTTTATTTTGCGCCTTTAGAAGTTCGACGAACGCGTTTCATTATTCAAATGCTATTCGAGCGGCGTGAAAGCGCGTCGATAACCCCGACGGGCCGACGTGGACGGCATCGCTGATAAACTGCCGTGTACTTAGATTCCGTATGTAATTCGGCTCGCAACCAAATGTAACTTCTAACACGTCGCATGAAAGGCTATCGACTAACATAATCTAGGCGCCGACATCCGAGACGGATCGGCCAGCTCATTTACATTATATCGATGCGTAAGCGACACGGCCTGAAGAACGATTCTGAGCTAGCGTTGATCAAACACCGCTATTGAATTACATTACTGAAGCGGAGTGCCAGTAGGAATAACTAGCGGAGCCGCCGTCAAGCGAATTCCTCAGACTCGTGCCGCGGCCGCGGGCGAGCGAACAGCACAACAGCAATTTTCCGAGGAAGTGTTCTCAACTGGTTACTGGCTATTTACGACCGCTATCATGGCTAAAGAATTATCGTTTGTTGCGAGTTTCACATCGTTGGTATTTGTAAACCGTTGTACCGCTATCTTCGCTTTTCGGATTCATAAAATGTCTACTTGCATGGCTATAAAAGTTTCCGAAATTGTTTTGGGTCCGGGTGTTAGTTGCAAGGCGGCAGATGGTGCGATAGTGCAGAACGCTACTCGACCCAGAGCTCTCGCATTCCGATGGAAATTGCCCGCGGCTGCAGCGAGATCGCTGGCGCCTCGCTTAATTACGCACCGACGAGGACATCCATTACTGGGGATAATTCAACGCAATTAGAGGATGAGGCGTGATCCGATAGCGATAACGCGAACGTGGCCCGTGTTCCCTGCTGCTTAACATTCCACGCGCCTGTCATACTTGAAAGCGTTTCGCGTGCCATTGAAAAACGACTGAAATGCGAAGAGCGAGGTAAAGAACTTAAGTAGAATATTTACACTTGGTACTTGCTTAATGAAAAAATAAGATACAAGGAATTAAGAAGATGAAAAGATATTTCACGCTTAAAAACTCTCAAAGCGTTACCATTATACTCGTAAGATTAGCCCAACGTAGTGTGGGGTAATTGAATACAAATTCAAAAGAGATTGCGGTAATCTTTCAAACAGTCCAATTCAAATCGGACAGGTGATAAATTGTCGAATAGCGGCATTGGAATGCCAACAAGGCCATGCCATAGCCTTGCCGTTTCCGCATCATCCAATCAGCACGAAGCACAGAAACCGGACTTTGCCGCAAACATTATTAAAGCAATAAACTATTAGATAAAACGGGCCCCGACAGCGTGTGAATCGCCGAGAGAAAGCCGCTGTCGCAACGCCTTATTACCATCTCGGAATTTTGACTACAGTTGTAAAAAACTAACGATTAGGAGTTACATCTAATCGTTCAAAACTTCGAACCTTTTAATATTTCGGCTTCAGCCTCGACCGACATCGTACCTAGTTGCGATGAATCATTGTTTGTTTTGAAACGAGCGCTTCTGTTTTAAGAATTATTGCTACCGGATCTATTTTCAGAAAGCTTTCATGTTAATCAAAGCCCGCTCTTAAAAGGAATTAAAGATCACAATAACTTAGACAATCTCGGGGAACTTAAACAATAACAAAGACAGTTAGATAACAAAACTAGTCAAGCCGATATCGATCGTGCAGAAACAGCATTTCTAGCGCAAGAGCAATTCTCGCAATCTAGCACTCTATCTAAATTGATTCGGACTGAGCGAAATGTTTCAGAGACGTTACTGGATATCCCTTACCTTTAATGAAATCAGGTGGACGTTGCAAGCGAAGTGGACTATCTGTCATCGGGATCTACCAAGTATCCTGCGAACATTTCAATCGCAACGTACTAAAACCGGTCTCGAGTAGATGCGTATCTTTTTGAAGAGGAATAAAACCTGAAACAGGCCATAGAATAGAACTCTTATTTGTTTCGGAAAACGCTTAACAAATTGGCGGACCAAAACGGCTGACCATTCTGTTTTTGTATCCCTGCATTCGCGATCAGCAATCCTGAATCACTGACATGCCTCAAGGAAAAAAACAACCAAGAACTTAATGATGCCTCTAAAAGTGAAATTTACGGCGGCATTTTTTACAATACACTTCATCTTCATTATACATAGTATCAATACCAAACCGAGTAATCTGGTGATGCCTGAAAAAGGGTTTTGAAGTTTTAATTATTTGTTTATCAGCGAAAGACCCTGGACAAACTGTAACAGCTTTAGGACTCAAATGGCTCAATTGACTCCAAAAATTCAAAGCAGGTTAACCGATTAGGGACGCAAGTCAAGGAGCATTAGCACCTCATTGAGCCGTGACACGTGGCAACTGAGACGGATCGCTCCCTCGGATTAACGTCCAAACAAACGATCATGCGCAGACGTCCTTCGAGGCAGATGCGCGTACACATGGCGTAATCATATAAGCTTTTTTAGGTCTACATGTCGATAAGCTCAATACAGACTGCATTGAGTTGGGAATTTAAGGAAATTATTTAATATTGTTCTTTTTTTGTTCCGATCAGTCTCCAAAACAAACTCTTTAGATGCATGAATCTTTATCATACCATTGCCAGACCAGACTTGCCTTGGTCGCTTTTGGTCATCCTAAAAACCCCTTTTTAAAATGCTTGTGCAGTAAAGATAAAAAGCACTTTCCTTTATCTTTAGACATTTTATCCCAGACTTACGGAACGTCTCCGACTCATTAGTGGTTTCATCCCTTTCTAACCTCGCTTCGTCCCACTCTCTCTCGTCTCCGGGGGCCATTTATCAATTCCAAATAACATGCCGGGACCTTTTCTCTTCTGTTTATTTGTTTTTTATTTACGTTATCCTTCGGTGTTTCTTTTATACCTTCCTTTTTGAGTTGAAATTGATTGTAAAGCTGGCCTAATGGCAGCCGTATTCTAATGTAAGATGCATTGATAAGCCTTTCTACGGATAATTAGTTAATGTATTCCTGGACATAGTAAACATAGACCATCGACAGTCCAGAAATAAATTACAACTATAAAGCGATAAAATTAATTGTTAATTCGAAATGTTAAGACAAACGTCGTAAAGTTAATGGCGGTAATAGAATCTCCGTTTAATAATAAACGTACGGGCAGTGCAATTAATGAAAGCAATATTGCGTGCAAAAGCCATTAAAGTTCGCTATTAAAAGTTTCCAATTTCCCTTGCGCAGGGGTCGGTTATTAACGCTGCTGTGGTCTTTTTGTCTGTCTCAATTCTCTTTTTGTTTTCCTTGATTATTTATTTATCGAAGCTCAGCTCGACTAACCGACATGTGACTTGATTCAGGTCTTATTTTTTGTCCTGACTTGAACCAATTTCGAAACTTTCATCGAAGCGCCCAAATTCTTAAACCGCTTCTCAATTTATTTGAGTAATTCATTAATTGCCGTTTAGAATTTGATTACTCTGTCCTGTTCGTTAAGGTCCGGGTTTTTATCGGGATTCTTTATCGATGTCCCACAGTCGCGTAACATCAGCGGACGAGTAACTAATCATTCGAAAATTAGACTTATAAAAACACGATTCCGTGAACGAAAGAGATATTCTTAAGATGCCAGGCCTCAAGGGGGGTCTTTCCTCGGTTTCCTGGGCTCTCGAGAGCAAATAAAGCGGCGTCCCTCTGAAATTAATTTCGTTTTGTTTCATCGTCTGGAGCCGAAGCATTTACATTGAATGCGGTCGGAGGCTGGCCGCTCGTATATTTATGTAGGGGCCCGTGGAGTATGACGTGGGCATTATTCATACACGATACACGGACGGCTGTATGTTTATTTTTGCCAGTTCATCGGCTCGTCGCCGACCGGCTCCCTGCTGCCGAAAGCTTTTTACTCTTCCGAAATATAGCTTCGAATTTTAAATGAAAATTTTCTTAATGGTTTAGGCAGGATATTGTGTGTCATTCGACTTGTTAAGTTTGTTTGCTTTGCAGCCGTACTGCCTTCCAAATTAAAAAGGCAGTAAGTGCTCATAGACCGCATAGTATTAAACTGCCTTTTTTTTTAGGACGGCAGCGGAGGCGTGGATGTAATGCTGAAAACGGTTAATAGCTTCGTGGCTCGCACAGATCGCGCTATAAATCGAAACCATCAAACTTTACGATACTGTCAGGCGCCGCACTGTCGAACGTCATGATTGGATTTGCAGGCTAGACTCGGTTTAGAGCATGCAACTGCACTAAACCGTTTAACTATCCATTAAATATATTCTATTGTGCTTAAAATTAATTGAGAATTTTATGTCTTGTTTATTTGGCTACAGCTATATTTCGAACATAAATCATTGGAAGTTCGGAGATTCCTGTTATAATAAAGCTGTTTTAGGCCTATGCGAATAAACAATGCCTAAGGCACGACTGAGGTTGTGTAATAAATAAAAGAAAACAAGCCAATGCCATAAAAACCAACGCGCATATTCTCAGGCCCGCAAATGACGTATTGTCTTAGCTCAGTTAAATATGAGGCGCTCGCTGCGCTCCCACAGAGCGTATATCGTCGATCGATGTACTCTTCTTTTGCAATGCAATAAGAACAAATAATATCTAGATTAATTTTTTTTTTCAGATGCAAGTACAGAGAGGGACTCGGAGGGAGTCCGATGTTACTGTAACACGGCACAGTGTGTCAGTACGGGGTACATGTGCCGCTCGGCGCGCGGCGGTGGGTGTTACAGCGAGCTGCCCGCGCCGCGCCGCCGCCACGCCAGCCACGGCTGCCTGCAACATCTAGCGGATACGTAAGTGAACCTAGAACTGCTACTGCAATAGGTACACCTATCTTGTCAAACGTTTTATATTCCAAATCTTTGCCTAAACTTTAAAATTCAATAACGTGGTGGTAAACAGGAGCATATTTTACTATTTATGTTCTATATTTGAGTAGTTGATGTATTACAAAATATTCCTGACCAAGTGGACAACAACAAACCGACGCGAACGTGCTTACCGGAGAGTAGTCTGCCTCAAAAAAACTAAGCGCTAAGTCTCTCGAATCTTATTTATTGGTGCTGTCTCAACATTTATTTACAATACTCAATAATACATCAATCAATAATCTAGCATGGTGAAGTCGAAAAATGTCTAATGGCAATATAAACTCACAACATTATTTACTAATAAAATTTGTCTATATGGAATTGTAAAAGTGTACAGAGGAGTAATTTACGAGCTATCTACGCCAACCGTGGCCACAAATCAATCAGCTGCAGGCTTGAGCTGTTGCAATCAGAATGACAGACAAATCATCAATATATTAGTACGAATACCTGCAAACAAAAATATTTCACAATTCTAAAAACTGACTGGTCAAGATAATAAATAATCAGTGAAGTATGGTGAACTTTATGCAAGTTGAAGAATTACACACAGACAGAGGTTAACTTTGCAGAAACAAAGGTATCTACTGTTGCTGATCAATAAATATGTACCTCTTTACTGAACGAATTATAATTTGAAGTGTCCCGACTGATCACTTTATTGTTAATCACTACCGTGAGGACAAGATTCCTCGGCCACGTTTCACTTTAAAGATTTTATCGCCGCTAATTACAAGTCGTCCATTTAATTTGCCTGCCATATGATCGAAAAAATTGCCCCGTAAAAGTCGTACGGTAGCATTCCTAAATTTATATGGCAACATTCTAAATTTCATCGTTTATATATTGGTATTATTTAAATGTACCCAAATCTGGCAGCGGGTCAACTGCAACTGTATTTTCTATCTTTCATTTTGATTTGTAATCCTCAGTATTATTAATGTGGTATTAATTAATATTAAATACGCGTTGTACATGTGAAACGCATTGTCATCCATCAATTCTGTTTATCACGCTCTCGTGGCTTGCTTCACTCGTTTTAAAGAGGTACACGCTGAGTACCCTCAATCAATTTGTCTTTTAAGCATTCCAAGATTATACAGCGGTCTCTTAGTAACAGTTCTTGTACTTTGTCTTAAGTTACGAGTAAATGTAATACAATCTATTGTCTTCTATACATACTTGAATGATAGCTTTGTTTTTGATATTTTCATTAGGTTTTTATATTTTTCAATTAAATGCTTCGTGTCTATAACAGTAATATCGTTTTGAATTATTAATTACTCAGACCGATGGAGGCACGCATAGCTTTTTATGCACTGAAATTACCCACTCGCTTGATTATCTTATTCGGATCGGGCTGCCGCTCGAAACCTGTTCTGAACTCCAACTCCGGCGCATGTCCGCTTTTATTTGCTTTAAACATTTTTTATACCTTTTTGGCAATCTCGTCCATTATCTTCGCTAACGATCGGCGGGTCTTCGTTAACATTTCGATTTTCAAATTGAAACTCTTACGTATAATCGGCTATTTGTTTTTACCTGGAGATGGCATAGCTTAAGGGTATTGAGCTCCGTGACTGACTATTATGTTACGCAAAATATTATCTATCCTGAATATCACAATTTAATTTTGTTGCAAACTTCGTATGCTTGCAAATTCCTGGAATAGATTTAATACATAAACGATAACAGCAAGATTATCCTACTTCTGCGTCCGTAATCACTAGAAACATCAACATTAATCCAATCAATTGTCATACCGCCATCTTTATCTGCTGCCAAATTTGAGTAGGTAACCGTAATATTACATGGACGAATGCCTGTTGATGTTGAATCTTTGTCCTCGTTGATAAACCTGGCGGCTGGGTTGGAGGTCGGGATCCCAGATAGCACGCAGCTGCGCGGGCGCCGACCCGCGATGCTTCAAATCTGCTACTTGATAATATTGTTTCCTCCCAACCGAACGGTTAAAACGATTCCCGCTTCTCTGTACAGTGCAATAGCTCTTAAAAAACTACCTTCGGTTTGTATTTCTCTTTCACTTATGCTACTCTTACCGACGTCACCCGAACCCGAAAGACTTTTTAAAAGTTGTTGCCTCCTGTATTATACAGACCTGCATGGATTTGCTTGTTTTGCTACCAAGAGAGAAGAAAATGCATCACCGACTATTATATTTCTACTTTCTTATACTTTCGATAAGCTGTGTTAGGTAAAACATATTCCGTTTGTTATGATTATTTCTATTGTCAGATAACCAACCAGGATATTTGCATTTACTTAGACAGCCTGTTATCAATACTTTTACGGAAATTCATATCTATCATCTGTTTGATATTGATTATTCTTCTGAATTTCTAACAAATTCTTTCTGTATACCTATATATATTATCGGGTAGAACAACAATGTATTATGTAATGTTCGTTTTCAAATAGGTAGTCTAAATGATCCAGCATCTGAGGTTAGCACGAACGTACAGACGCGGCTTAATATTATAATTTGTATCGTAGATATCTATCGTAAATTTTAGTGTATATATATGTATGTACTTCAGCTACCGAGCTTAAGATTTTAATTGGCAATAATTGGCATTATTTTACTCGTTAAACTGTTTACTTTACTTCGATCTTATCTTTGCAGTTTTTATGCTTTATTTACGGCGCCGATACGGGGTCGCTTATCTCCATGAATATTGTGCCCCTAATGAGAATTAATTGTTTTTTCTTTGCAATTTAAACGATCGCTTTTTAACCGACCACGTCGACTTTTTACACCTTTTAATATTGAAAACGTTAAAGAACAACCGCTTAACAACCGTTCATGTCGTACTCATACATCACATCACATTTGTTATCTTAATTATTAACATGCAACTACAACGTCTTAAGTAATTTATGCTATATTGTTCAATGATTTTTATTTATTGAACTGAATTACTGAAGACCTTCTGTTAATTTCCAATACTCTATATCTAAAATACTTATGCACTTTTTTATTACATATATAACTGGGCTGCAATCACGTCGGTCTCGGTTCGCGGTCATGTTATTATTTCAAGAAAAAAAGAAGTTAATTCCTGCCTTTTTAATGTTTACTCATGCATCTTTTTATTGGATACATGGTCCGATACAGTTTTTTTTTCGTTCGTGTTCTCAGATGATTTGAGGCTGCAGGCTGCGCGGTCCGTGTCTTTTTTTAACGTCCCCTTTTTGTTTAATGTTTGCCAAGATTTCTTTGTATCGCTTGATTCTTATTTTGTTTCGATTAATTTGCTAATCAATCGAATGACGTCATCGATTTAAGTGAAAAATCTTGGAATAAAATTGAATATATTTTGTTTTTTAATTAAGATCAAGTTTTAAAGTTATATTTTCGTTAATACACGCATTGTTGATAATTTATTTGTTGTGTAAGTGAATTTTATTGTTAACTTGTATTTTAACTACCTAGATCTGAATATTACTACAAATCTATCAGTTTTTATGTATTAATAAAAACTCACCAGTCATTTTATTTACCTAACGATCCAGCCATTAATGATACTACGATGTCACCGGACCAATTTAGTTTAAGTGACAACAGACATGCTATAGGCCTTTTAAAGACATGTACAAGCCAGACAGGCCGTTACTAATTGAATATACATTTATACAATACGTTGCACAATTACTCAAAATTTAGTTTGGTCCGTTTAGTACTTTTAAAGTTACATTAACTTAAGCTTAACAATATAACTTTTTTGTTTTATACATACAACGCATGAAAATTTCTTAAAATATAAAAAAATATATATGTTAAAATGGTTGGTGTTGGCCTTTGGGTTAATTAGGTTTCATTCCAATTATTTTTTTATTTTTCCAAATCAATGTTTACTTAACTCCTAAACTGAAAAACATTTCTGTCCACTACCAATCGTTTGACGTATATTGAGGTTTCGTTTTGAAAATGTCACAGCTTTAATTTTCAAAGTTTCACACGCATTGTCAGCTGAAAAGTTCCCATCGTCACAAAAATTCGTGAATTCCGTAACTCAAGCGTTTTACTCTTAGTGTTTTAAATATCCAATTTTTTGCTCTTTCGGCTACAATTTCTTCTTTATAATAATATATATATCCGACCACAATGCACGGTCATGTCTCAATGCTGCCCGCCCCGAGCCGGCTATTGTTTGTTTGTTTGTCGACTTTATCTTTAAAGATTATCTTCACTTGATTAATTGCGTCTCCTTTGGATTTTTATGTTGATTAAAAAGGTACTGCTTGGTATTTAGTTCTGATGTACTACCTGCTCTTAAATGGTCGTCATCATTTTTTGGTAGGAATAATTCAGATTTTTAAGATTGCTGTCATTGCTGTTTCTTTCATCTTTAGTAACGGTTGTTGTGTCTTCTTACACATACATATAAATCAGCCGTAATGCTTTCTCAGTAATTCCTAATTTTCTGTAAACATGGTATTGTACTCTATGTATTGTTTATGGCAATTAACAGACTTGTGATTGTGATCTTATAAAACCCTAAAGTAATCAACATTTGATATTTAGGTTACTACTAAACCGTATCATAAGACATCAAAATATAGGTACCGAAAAATACTCCACATAATGCCTTACCGTTATCCTGAAAATAAAATTGGATGGTTCATTTTTACAAACATGTTTTCTTCATCTGTGACATTCTCATCCTCAGTCAGTTTACAAAACTGATTAGTCACCAAAATAATATATAAATACTCAGATTACACAGACTTAGTCAACATTCCAACTGCAAATATTAGCGGCTTCCGATACAAAAGCCAAAGCTAACAGAAGTTATCTCAAACATTTAAATAGTTTTAAGAGAACCAACTGATACCAACTAATGTTCCCACGAGACCATCGTTGGTTCTTTGAATTTTAAATGGATGGATTAATGACACTACGATAGTATATCATGAAATTAAATACTTACCATAGATATTTAAATGATTTATATGCAAAATGTGCCTAATAGCTTTTACTGAAGTATGTTCAATTTGTTAAATTGCGTACACTTAGAATAAATGAGCTAACTAAGAGTCAAAGTAAAGTATCTATGTCAAAATTTTATTTTGTAGGAATGGAGCTACCTTTTATTCCCGCAAAAATATCAGTGGTTTGTCCACAGACGTTATATATTAAATTAATATTAATATCATCACAAGACACTAAAATATTGTTTTCATAAAGTTTTTAAATAAAAATACATGAGATATCAATAATGAAATTAAAAGCACAAAAAGCGATTTAAATGTGTGTAATCACAAAAACAAACGAGTCATTGCTTTACGTAATAAATATTTAACTCTGAGGGTAATAATGATAATCACTTGCGTGTTGAACAAAAAATACTGGTTACAATTTCGTCTCCTCACAGCTATGGTCACCGCATACTAATCAACAGTTTGGTCGTCGCAAACCACTCACGGATTGCGTTCTCACGACCACGTAAATAATTTAAACAATTTGGGCACTTGAAATAAGCAATTGTTTAGTTTGTACATGATTTGAAGATTACGATAATCGGTTTTTTCTTGGTCAAACGGCACGCCACAAATTTTGCATAACAAATTTAAGAATATTTCAGCTATTATAAATAAAAGTTATAAACCATACTTTGAGAAGTTTATATTATATCGGATGATCACCTACGAATGGTATAACCTATCATTTGAACACTTTAACTAAGTTACAGTTCTCTCATTTCCAGGGCCGAAGAAGCGGTGTCCCGATGCCAGAACTCACCCTCTGCCAACAGCCGTCCACCCTCACGGGAACAATCCCTGCTGCTGTGCTGCTTCCGGGACCTGTGCAACCACGAGGACAGCCCGCTGGCCAGAGCCAGGCTCAACTTAACCCATGATTCAGGTAAATATACCTTTAGTATATTATAATAGGTGGATAAGACTATAACAACAAGATGCTAGTTCAGATCCGCGCCTAGTGTAAGTTTAGCGACGTTTTTACGTCTCGATCGCGTTTGCGTAAAAGTGGCACTTTGTATGGAACTGTCAAACGTTTCAAATACGCGCGGCTATGCGCGCTGCCACATTTCCATACTAATTAAGAGTAAACGCAAACGCGAACGAGGCGTTTTAAATTATGCACAACTAATACCCGTAACAGACGATAGGATTTGGTCCGGGCCGGACAACGGATTTGGTTCGCTACGAACCAGATCCGGCCGTCTGTAGAGCAATCTTCGGACCATATCGGCGAATATGCGTGCAGAAGTTCGAGCGTCTGTTACGGGTGTTACACTAGGCTCTCTGGTCGGGATTCTCTACATCACGATCCAAGTGTGAAAACATCAGTCATTTTTTATAGACAGGACAGGATTGAAATGAAAAAGTACTGTAAAACGAAGTAAGAACTCTTTAGTACCTTGCCCCTTTTTGCTATAACAGACGAAATTATAGTTAGTTAATCTCTCGGTCTAAAAAAAGGTACTGATTGCATCAAATGACGCAACGCGATGAATACAAGAGGGAATAGTTTACTGACTCAAGCGCCGGTTTACATAAGATACGCCAATAATCTTTGTTCGCGGAATCTCGAATATTATTAAATTTATTGGAAACGTGATAGCGCATGGGGAATTGTTTTTAGCTGAGCTATGATGTGAAATATGCCTCAATTGTAAATCTTGGTTGGGTTGTGTCATAACAATGTTCTCATGATTATCCTGGACGGGGATATTGTTGTTCGATTCCTTTACGCTAATCCTACCTGATTCAGAGTTATTATGACATTGCGATTTAAAATTGATGATTTTAAATCCCGTCCACTTTGATGATTGTATTGTAAGGAAGAGTGTTGAAGAATGTCGATGATAATAATAGTTAACACCCAATCTTACCCGAGCTCGAAATTTTGGTACCTCAACTCTTTTTCTCGTTTTCGTAGAGAGATTTGGTATGGTACTCAGGGATTCGTGTCTAATGTAGGCTAGCGATCATTATGCACAGTTCCATCTCAAATATTATTTTTATTATCAATTTCACAAATATCCACATCCATAAATACAGTTACGCGCTCAGCCCCCCGGTCCAACAAGGCTATTCAAATGCGTACCGCATAAGCACTTGCTTCCTACTATAATTATGCAACAATGTCGATACCTATGCAGTGTACTTGCGCCGGCTTAATTGGCCGTGCCTCGGGGCTGTGTGAATGCAGCGGCGATCGTGAAATTAGAGGGGTACGCCGGCAATTTTATAGTCAGATGGTCGTGACAATGTGAGCGGAAAGAGTTTCAGCAGGTTATTAGAGACTTTGTTTGGGATCTAGTTTATAGTTTTGTCTATAGAAGGGAAGTTCTGCGTAACCAAAATTGTATCACTTTGACATCCTGATTTTATACGCTGCTGTAATGATTTCATAATTGATGATAAATATGCATTTAACTCTACGCTTAAAAAGTGTTTTAAGCTTATTATGACGAAAGAATTATGCGAGGAAGTCACTGATTACTGTTTATTTGTGTTACCTAAGTTACCTTGTGTTTGCAACCAAAGAGGCGAATTAGAAACTCTTTGGGTGATGTTTTCAATTTTATTGTGCCTAGCATAAAAGCATTTCTTGTTATTCCTTAAACTTAGAAATGTATTTGTAAGATTGCAGAAAACCATAAGCCTCACAGCCCACTTACCCCCAGGAGGGCTGTAATCTCGTTAGCCTTCTCCGTGCCATTAACAACATAGACATACACTTCTTATTAACCATTAAATAAGCGTAATCCCAAACAAACGGCAGCACTACAGCCCATAAAACATGGCGTGGCAGCCACACCGCTCACCAGAATCGTTATCACCCGTTAAATGCTCCCAACTTGCAACAGCTTTCTCAGAAACCACATCCGTTGACGAATTCAACTGCACATGTACTGAGAACCAATGATGCTGAGAACGCTGATGACCTGATATTTGGCTCCATCAACACAACTTAAACTCTCTATGAAACGAAACAAAGGTCTTTCTTTACTGACTAGAGGAAGACCCGTTTGATTGAATGGATAATGGGTATAGAGTAACAATTGCATTCTTTATGATAATTGATACTGTGCATTGTTCGGGAATGCGTGATAGGTAATTAAGAGTCGTGTTTGATGCATGATCACGTTCAACACATCTATGTCACGCTTTCTACTTATTTCACAGATTAGACGTACTTTTCAGTATAGGTACTATTAATCATATTTTTGGATAGCAATGCTCACACAGTGACAATAGCATATTGTTCTCAGATATAGAACTGACATGGATTGGTTTCTTAAATTTTAAAGTGTAGTTAGTTACCTTACGACTTAACAAGAATTCAGTTGATTGCAGAACCTCCCATTACTCATACGAAAGCGATAAAGATAACGACATCGAACAATGCTGTTATAATTACATAATCTATTTACATCTACTATACGGATCATAGGTGTACGTAGGGACTTTTTACGTACGAGTACCTACTACTATTATACTTACTTCTTTGTACGCGACTTCAACTGCATATAATTCCTTTTCATCAGCATCTTACTAGCGCTTTCTCCCGTTTTTCTGCGTGCGTTCGTTATGACCATAATTCCAGAATCGGTCCTAGATAGACGAAGATACATTACGCGAACTTAGCGATCCTTTTCGACTTGCAAGCAAACTTCTGCAGAATATCCGACAGTCTGTCCGAAAATTACTTTTTTAACTTGCAAGTGACGTGCAAGCCACTGTCAGATAGACTGTCGGACATTTCTCGCAGAAGTATTCTTGCAGGTGGCAAAGCTGCCTAACCACGTCTGTTATAGAATTTCAGTATTTTAACCCAATCGTTTTGTTAATTCCAGAAGGTAACACGATAGCCAGTGACTGCGGCGCAGGCTACAACAGCGAGGTGTGGTTCAAAGCCGCCACCATAGCAGTTCCAGTGTGCGGTGCCATCATCCTGTTCCTGCTCGTTGCTGTGGCTGTGCGGCTGCTAAAGGCTGACGCCTTGCTTCACGCTGACAGAAAGCTCAGGTATTTTAATAAGCTTTGGGGAACTTTGAAGTTTTTTATGCTATCTCGATCACGTATTATATTTATGTATGTGAAATAAGTTATTGTACAAACAGAAAAAAAAAGGCTAATAAAGGATCTCTTATATCAGGGGATGTTTAGTGGGTAGATTACAACTAGGAAAAGTGGCCGGGACAAGTGCTTGACAGTTTTATGTGTTCTTTTGAACAATATTTTAAACCGTTAAAGAGAAACGTAAAACAGTAAAGATTCTCTAAAACATTAGTGTCATCGGCTGACGTCTTTTCATGATAATCTAATCTATAAGTACTTATTTTACATCCGTTAACACATCACATGAGTGAACAAGCTGTTACTGATCCAGCGAACGTAGTCCGAACGTAGTAGTATAAAAATTAATTTAAAAATTTAAGAAATTCCCGGCTAAAAAATATTTTTTTAATTAAATTTTTATTTCTTGCTTTTTAAACTTTACGTATTACTAGTAGACACGTTACCATCGACACTATCTTCCAATTCACGCAAATATACTTTCCGGAATGAGACACGAAATTGCGACACGAGATCTTTGCCTCAATTTTTTGTTCAGCTCCTAAAAAAAACTCTGAGCAAAATCTTCCATCAAAGACTTAAACGGGCTCCGAGGACGTATGTACGTCACTGGACGGACTTCGTCACTACAAGATTTTAAGTATTAAAATCAAACCAAGCTAAGAACATTCTCGATTAAGTCACCTTTCTAACAAAAAAGACTAAATCAAAATCGGTCCATCCGTTTAGGAGCTACGATGCCACAGACAGATACACAGATACACACGTCAAACTTATACCCCCCCTCTTTTTGCGTCGGGGGTTAAAAATAGCACCATCAGGTGTAATTGTGGTGGGTTTATAAAAAGTTCCTGTAGCCAGACGTTAATGGGTGATTCCACGAGCGTTTCAACCGCCGTCAGTCCCTTGATCGCATTAAAGTCGAAATTTCTGTAGCATTGGATGCCATTTTCGGTTATTTTATAGAGTGCCCCGACTTCTACAAAATAACCGAAAATGGCATCCAAAGCTACAGAAATTTCGACTGTAATGCTATCAACTGACTGACGGCGGTTGAAACGCTCGTGGAATCACCCTAATACAGTTTACCGCTGAAAATATTCTCGGTAGCAATTTTCAGTGTAGTGCTTTTATTTTTAACCCCCGATATGCAAAACAGAAGGGTGCCGTTTATCGTGTGTCTCCCAAACGGATGGACCTATTTCGATTTAGTTTTTTTTTCTTTGAAAGGTGACTTGATCGAAAGTGTTTTAACTAAGTTTGTTGAAAGTCTGTTACGCTATTTAAGGGGTATGAGCTCTGAAATTAGAGGTCCCAAGTTTGTCGGAGGTTTGTATCTATCGAATAGTTATTCATTTAAAACATCCCTGTAACACTATTTGTATTTACCTTTTCCAGAGGGGGCTACATGTCGCCGCTCGCGCAGCACACCTCCGAGGACGTGAAGAAGGTGTGGGTGGGCAACTCGTCCGCGCCGCTGCTGGTCACCCCCGGCGGCTGCCTCGTGGCCGTCGAGCGGGCCCAGCTGGTGGACATGTGCCAACCAATCTGTGATATCCAGCGGTAGGACAATGAAATCTCTGAGCCGTGCCGTTCTGTTGGATTCGATTATGGTCTGAGTGGTTAGGATGTGCTTGAACTGAGTGCGTGGTCACATTTGGATGTGGATATTTTTTAGTCAAATGTAGTAAAATTAGTGTTAATATGTCAATATAGTAATGAATACTAATGCCCTTGTAAATGTCACAAAAGATAGCTGATACCATTTGAAAATGATTTTTGTCATTGTAAAATTTAAAGGTCCAACTGTGTGAACTCACATTTACTTTAACAAGCCTTTCATTATATATTTATCTATATTTCATTTATAGTTTAGTGCATAATCCTCTCCACAATATTCAATTGATCTCAAAAGTTACACACCTGTGAGGGACGGCACGGCTCGCGGCATACCAAAACAACAGTGTATATTTATCATGTAATATTTTATATATGCGCTTTGTGTTCCTTTAATATTTTAATCTTATGTAAATTTAACCTTTCTAGGTTGTAATGGGCGATCCAGTACTTAGTCGCTACCACAAACTTGGCGTTTGGTTTATTTTTTCTGATTCGTTTTGGACAACTTTGTTAAGTGTGCTATTTAAAGAACCACGTGTCTTGACGTTATATAACTGGAGTAAAACAGATACTTCAATATGTCAGGGTCCTGTAGTGACTCAAGAACAGTCTATAATGGTACAATATATTTGTCAGATGGGTAACCCCGAGTTGTGGTAACATTTGGATTCTTGTCTATCCTTACAGACAGTAAAAATACTAACAGTAAGGGCCTGGCCACGACATTGCGCAACCGGCAAAGCGGCGAGCGAATTTTCGATACATTGCATGTAACGTCAATTAACCGCTGCGCGGTAAGGGTCCCCGGCGCGATGAAGAGAAAATTTGCTCGCCACCGCTCAAAGCCGTGCCCAAGCTGTTAGTGTTCATAGTAGACTCCCTGGATCGTCCCAAATATACTATCGACTGACTTTCCTTAAGTTGTATGTGAAGTGTGACGTATGCATCTATTCCAGTTACCGGTCATAACGAATCTGCGTTTTCGTTATTTAATCTTCCACCTCATTAAAATTAATTCCTGGATCAACTAGACTTTTGGAACAAATGTTTTGTTTCTATTTACATTATATGATGTTGTATACCTTCCGTCCTTACTTGAATCGTCTAGAAACTTCTTTTACACGTTTCGAATGATAAGCTAAATCGAGTGTGGAATTTTCGTAATTTGTCTACTATATCTACCGCTCATTGTTTTGAAAGAAAGAAAGAAAGATGCATCAGACATGGAAATCATGTGGCTATCGCCGAATTTAATTAGGATGTTTTGATAACCATCGTGTAATTATCGCTTAATAATTGTTACTTCATTATATACATACTTTGCATGCATTTCCTCTCCCATGTACATGACTGTAATGTATAATTTGTAAATATAGTATATGTTAAGTTGTTACCTGTTATAATTATAAACAAATGAATTTTGTGAGGTGATTTCTGTAAGTGGAATCTATTCGGAGTATACCTAGTCTTTATTTATCTGATTTTTGTGCATTCACATGCAATTTTTTTACTTTATAAACACTCCGAGTAGATTTGACTTGTGGTCGAACAAATATACACTTTAGTTTTTAATCGCACATTGTTTAAGTCCCATGTGAATTGAATTTTATATTTATAAGCGATATCGAGCACATACTAATGTTTAATCAATTAGTGTTTGTTAATTATATGAATTTTGTAGCGGATGACATGAAAAATTTAATTATTCAGTTTTATCAAAGGAAAATTTCCCGCATTATGAACTTTTGGAAACATAATTTTAAATGAGTTAGCACGCAATATTATTGCCATTATCATTCACCCTGTAAAATAGTTGTGATAGCTTTTATAGGTTATTTCTTCGACCATACGCCAGATATCGACCTAGCTATGATGCTTCCCAAGGTGCCTTACTGTAGTCATACAATGTAGGTGCGAAAGTAATACTCCATAATGTAAAACCTACGATCTTATGTAAATATTATGTAATGAACTGTGTAAAGTTAATAAAAAAGAAATTATTTTATTACTGGACTTGGCAGTTTTTTTTTGTATTTTCCCCAAATTAAATACGCAATTGGATTCAAGACGACGAGGGAGCGAATTCTGTACATTTTTGTTTTCACCGTCTGTTGCCCTCAACGGTTCCAAAAGTTCTTGGGTCGGGTCCGTTGTTCAATAAGTTTGCTTTCCAAGATTCGCCCCTTTGGCGCCTTGTATCAAATTAAAATTCAGTTATTAAATGTTTAAAAAACGATTAATCGCCTGAATTATTAAGAGCTTGATTTTACAGATTTTACTGTGGATCTCCAGTTTGGTGAAATTTAAATAGTTTAATAAGTTATTTATACTAGTTTTCGTTATTTTGAAGTTTAAATTTAACATAATGCGAAAATAATACACAAAAGAAAAGCATCTTAAAACAAACCAACTAAGTTGTCTTATGCCCTTATGGTCTTAATCGCGGTGGATAAATGTGGATATAGCAACCGTCACTCTCGCACTTTCATACTGGTCAGATAGTGACAGATGTTTTATCCACATCGATTAACGGGTTTTTAAAAAAAAGTGTACATCGTTAAAGACAAAAATGAAGAAACGCTAACTTGTCCGGTTCGTCACGAAAATTAACGATACTAAATGTATGACTAATTTTCGTGACGCAATGGAAAAGTTAAAATTTCTTAATTTTTGTCCTTAACGATGTACAATTTTTTAAAACTGCCCTAACACGACCATAATAGCCCCCGCTTCTGTTAGCTGCGACGTGCGACTCGAACATGGAAGTTTCTAAATCGGACGTAAGCACATCGAATGCAAGATTGGACAAATCAAATGTAAACTTATCCTTGATTTCGTAATTAACCCCCTTACTAATAAACGTTGAGTAACGGCTGAGTAGTTATACAATGCTTTGTCCTTATCTGTCGAATTCAAATGTCACAATGACAGATAAGGACAAAGCATTGTATAACTACTCAGCCGTTACTCAACGTTTATTAGTAAGGGGGAAAGTATCTAATTATAGATGCATCACTTAGATTTGACCTGTAGATTACATACACACAGCAGACGGACGTATAGCGTCAGTGGCCGAGTGGTTTGAGTTGTCAACTCGTGACTGCAAGGTACCGCGTTCGATCGTGTACGTGATTCCACCGTGTACGTAGGTAGGTAAGTTTTTTCATACTTAATACGCTGAAGGGAAACATCTGAAAGTACTGTGTATGTAAGAAGAGGATTGTACAAAAGATCATACAGAGTCGAAGCATCCGTCCCTCTGCGGGCTTAGCATGCATGCACGAGATAAAATTTGACATTTGCTAGGGAAATGAATACATCTATTCCATATTCTAACGTAAGACTAACGCTTATGGTCTATTAGTTTACCGTGGGCTGAGATCAGTCTTATCGATGATGTCAATGAAATGGTAGCCAAATTCAATCAACTTATCATTGTATTGTTCGATAGGCATGCACCGTGTAGGAAGACTCGGCTTAATGATAAAATAAGTCCGTGGATTACCCCAACTATAAGACTAATGATATCGCTTCGGAATACCGCTTTGGTTAGTGCGCGTCGTGGAGGTGAAGGCCAGAAAAAATATTATAGATCCCTGCGTAATTCAGTGAATGGATCCTTGAAAAGAGAAAAAATTGCTTATTTTAAATTCTTTGTAAATAAAAACATCAACAAACCAGTTCATATGTGGCGACACTTGAAACGCCATACAGTAGTAGGCACGGCAACGTTACCGACTATACCACAGCATCTAAACAACCCTACTAATATTAATAACTTCTTTTAGACGTGCCTGGTAGCAAAGATACTGATCCTGATACTATAAACTTTTTCAAACATAATAAGTTCACAGAGAGCGAGTTTATTATTCAACTATGCACAGAAGACGCATTAGCACAGGCGCATCGGGTTTCGACGGTATAACGATCCACATGGTGAGAATGACTCTGCCAACCACCTTATCGGTTATCACGGAAATAGTAAACAGCGGGCCTAATATGGCTGACACAATCTTATCATGTAGATATGTATAAAATTGTATACAATACGTCTATTTTATCGAAAACCCTAACATGGTTGACAACATTGGTAAAGTTATCGCGTCGATAACGTAACGTATAATGTGTATAAACCAGTGTGACAAGAATTACTGAACTATTAACTACTATTTAACAAATAAGTTGCCAGTGTTATGAAATCAATAATTAGTGTGACATGTTTGATATTGCATAGCGGGCTTTATGTAATGCTCCTGAAATAACTCGTTTGCAATTGGTATTGAGGGACTAGACGTGACATACTTTGTAAATTGTACGGGTCATCTTTACAACTCGCTATGATAACAATATGGTATTATAAATAATCTATGGTTCGACCACGCTTTCAAATTCGTGGCTTAAAGGTCTCTGCACCCAGGCCATAAAATCCAAAAAAAAAAAAAAAGCTTTCAAATTCAAAACAACGATTATGGCAACAAGTTGGGATTATATTTTCTAATTTAAGTGAGAACCAGAAGACAAAAGTTGAAGAATGAACCCAACAAAAAAAGTGTGAGTAATATATATTTATGTTTTGTATGAGATTTAATACAGTAAGTTGCTAGATAAGCTTCATAGTCATGTTTTCTAGTAAGTATTATTCATTAAAACAATCACGTTGTGTTACAGCCGCTGCACAACTACACAAAAAAAAAAGCTCATCGAATACATGAGCACCCACTCGCTTTTTGCCAACGGGGAATTTGGTGGGCCACTTGGAGCTCAAAGGCACGAGTCCGAGTGGCAGAGTCTTGCCACCGCGCTGAGAGAGTATGGCCCAGAAAAGACAGTGGCGGCGTGGAAAGTTGTAAGTATTTAATTTAGCTAACCGGTGCAGAAGTTCTTTTTGTACTTAATCCAAAAATTTGTGCCGATCCCGACTAATTGAGATAAGGGCAAGGAAATGACGGCGATTATGCTGACGAGTATCATAATGATCTTATAATCTCAACTCATCGAGTTATTTCTGTAAATCTACGTCAACTCCAATAAATTCATCTGCCACTTAACTTGCCTAGATAAAATGTTAAATATTTTTTAAATATTGTTTACAGACTTGGAGGGACCTAAAAAGAAAGGCTCGTGGGGATAATGCGGCCTTTCGGCGAGCCGCGGTCACTACGGGCAACAATTCGGAGATTCCCCCTGTTGGTGAATCCGAGCAAATGGTGCTGTCCATCATTGGCACGGATTCGTCAATAGGGGTAGGTCCGGCGGAATCTTCGATTGGTGATGTAAATACTTGTACTATTGTTTTACCATGATAATGGAACCTTTACCTTACCTTGAAAACTCTAAATTGCATGTACTTTTAGATCATGATTGATTATGACGCTGAAGTGGCACATCCTAGCATACCCCAACCTGCACCAGTGTCGCTAACAAACTCCCCCCCAGCCCCTGAACACCACCACCACCTTTCCACTCGCCCGGCCCCCAGCTCTGGTCCACAAAGGAGACGTCGCCCACGGCCCGTCCGCTCTACCTCTCGGTTTGAGCAGTTGCAGGTGGAGCAAAATGAATACCTCAAAGTGCAAAACGAATACCTCAAAGTAATTAAGGTTTACTTAAATTTTTGCACTTACCTCATTTTTCCTCTGTTTGACGTAGTGGTTGACTGGTAGAGAATGCTTTAAGGCATTAAGTCTGCCATTTGTACTTGCTTTTTGTACTGTGCAATAAAGTTTAAATAAATAAATAATTTTCCTTCATATATTTGCCACAACATCTAACCATTCGCTATTTCACTTTGGATTTCACCATTGTTTACTAATCACTCTAAATAAAAGTTAATGTAATGTATTTTAATTTTACAGAGTATAGTTGAAGAGCTACGGCAATCAAATGAGCTAAGGCGGGAGCACAATAGAATATTATTAAGGAACCAGTGAGTTTTAATACATTCTCGTTTAGAATAAAACCCCTAGTAATCAATGGAATTGTTGATAATCCATACTAATATTACAAACATAAAACCCTGTCTGTCTTTGTATCTATTCAACTTTTGAGCTAACCTGCTGACCTGTTAAATTTGGTATATAGGTATCTAGGTATACAGGTAGCTTGAGACGCTATTCTTTATCCAGAAAAAAATAGGTGTTGTGCTTTGACTTTTAAAGTTATTAAAAAGGCTACACAATCTGTTATTACTATTTTAAATAATGAAAAATACATTTTGTTTCAAATGTAAATGTATTTATGAAAAATAATTATTTACAATATTGGCTCTTTTTTCTTGCGCCACTCTTAATAATAGCCTGTTTGCCGCAGGGACCGGACAACCCTTTAATCGGGAAAAGCCTTTCAATGGGCTTCCCTTTGAAATAGCTAGCCCAGTGGATTTGCTCACCTATTCGAATTGACAACCCATACGATTGACTTTCCCTTATCGAATGAAGAACCCAACGATAAGGGTAGCCGTCGGTAACGTGTAATACGTGTATACTAATATGGGTTTTATAAGGGTATTGGGTTAGCGCTTAGTTGAATGGGCTGTCGTTTACTTGCTTCGAACGGGACGCAAGGTAACGTGTGTTTTATGAAGTCTACAAAAGGTCTAAAATTGCGTATATACTAGTAACCTTTTTTAAAGGGTTTAGTAAGGGTATTGGTTAGCGCTTAATAAAATGGCTATCGTTTGGAAATAGCGCTTTAAAAGCACATTTAAAGGGTTTTGACGGGCAGAGGGTTTGGTAAGTAAATCCTTACGAAAAACCCATACAAAACCCATTGAAAGGGATAGCGGGCCGGTCCCTGGTTTGCCGGGAACCGCTGGGTAGTAACTCTGGCATCATCAGCATCTGCACTTTCCAGCTCTGTATTGTTGTCAAGAGTTCTGAAAATTAAATGTACATTATGAACAAAGTCCGAACTCTCTTAGGGCCTCTTTTTGGCACATATCATATTAATTTAGTAATAGGAAGCAAATTAATTTAGTAATTCATTTTTTGTATATATTAAATTCATTTGTAAAATAAACATTTAGTAAAAGAAAACGTAATTGTATTTAACTATAGCATATTTATATCCCAAGAAACACATAGCCTAAACGTTACACTGAGAAAAAGGATTGATGAAAAGTTTGTTAAATGAAACCCAACTTCGTCTACGTGTAGCTTAAAAAAAGGGACTACAAAACTAGGCAATACCTAACCAAATCAGTCGAGTTATAACATTAACTGTTTTATTCCTTACAGACAAACAGTTTGTTAAATCAACAAAACTTTAATAACGCCTTATCAAATTATGGTTATCTCTGAATTAACCGAAATAGTTTGGTTAAATATTTTTCTCAGTGTAACTTGATTAGACAAAACACTGACTCTGATTAAGTAGGTACAGTATTTGTTACATACCAAGAAGAAAGTATTCACCAATGTGAGAGTTATACAGCCTTTTGAGTTCTGTTTTTTTATGTTTGAATTGTTAAAAATAAACGAGTCATGTGTCCTTCCCGGGTATCTGGCGTTGACTGCAAGTATTTTGCAGTTCACATCTGCTACCTAAAAACGACATTAATAAGTTGTAAGTTGTAACAATTTGATGTGTCTTGTTATCGTCTTTATTAATGCAAATTATAAGAGTTTACTCTATGTCTAGTTACCAATTTACTTACTAACTGCACATTGATTGAATGTGACCCCTTCCTATTTAAATATTGCACGCTGTATGGTAGTGGCGGCGGAAAAATCTTCACATGTGTGCAGTCTATCGTACCTAAAATATTAGGGACACCATGAGCTGCTCGCAACCACACGTCGGCTCTGGTCGGTTCCTGGGAAAACCACCCATCTCCCCCTGAGCCAGTAAATGCATTACACTTGTTTTAATTTCGCTACCACACCATTTAGTTTGAAAGATAAGTAAAATATTAATAGAATAGAATATGAAAGTATGTCCGTATCCTTACTTTAATAATAACGTAAGTATACTACTTAAATGTGAATATGTTTTTATTTGTTTGTTTGTTCACTTTTCACGACTCAGTCTTAACTAATAAATGTGAAATTCGATACAGAGATAGGAGATCGAAATAGAGAATATAGTACCTACTATTTAATCCAGAAAATATAACCATTCTCAAGGGAATAGTAATAAACAGTTTCTAGGCAAATGAAGTTGCCGTAGTACAAGAGTAGTACATAATTAAATGATCGTAACCTACATTTGAGTCTATTATTTGATAAAAAAACAATATTGTTCGGTCTTATACAATAATAATATAGATAGTCATAGTCATATACATTTATTGCTTTTATGGATAAGTAATGTAAGGTATTTTCCCGCATTACATACCTTTTGATAACAGCATCTGTGAACTGAGCCAGGTAACTGCTGACAGTGGTCTGCGCAACGCACAAGCCGTGGTCCTGTCCCGTTCCGCGCTGGTAGTTGCCGTCAGCCAAAAAATGTAATGATGTAAGAACCTGAGAAAATGAGTATCTTTACGAATTGCATTGACACTTATTGCCTGAGCCCTCGTAGTGCCTAAACTAACGATATACTTTTATAGGTCTATTAGTACGTAGTCAAATTAACTATTACCTTTATGTATACGGGCAATCCGTCATTGTTGTGTGGCTGGAGGTCCAACTCCAGGCTGGCACATAAATAAAGTGCCATCTCCTTACACACTCTATAAATGTGCCGAAACTCAATATCTGGGAGTTCAAAGGGTTGCTGGCGTCCCTTATAATTTTTCTGTGAATCTTTCTGTTCTCCTTCTCTTCTTGGAGCGCGGGTCTGTAGTAATAATATCTTGACATCCTACAAGTAATATTTACCACTTAATACACGTAATTTAGATACGTATTTTTTGCAAGTAACTAAGCCGTTTGCGGCAAGTAGAATATTAAAAAAACTATTACTTACCCTTGATTTTTTGTATTTTCACGTATTAATAATATTATCGCTTGCTTGTCGTCACCTACTGCCACTCATATAAATTTATCTAAACACAATTGTCAGAACTGGATACAAGTGGCCAGCCATGTTAGGCAAATCGATAAATATGTCGTTTTATCATCTATATCAATGGATAATGGATAATTCAATTTAATCGACGCCACCATGTTAGCAATTGTCGACAGTGACAATTTATCGCTTATCTTGAGATAAAAACGGTTTATCACGTCGATATGGGGTAACCATGTTAGGCCCGCTGGCCGGTTAAATCTGGCATTTTCCCGGATGAGTGGAAGTGTGCTCGGGTAAAACCAATTCCCAAAAGCACGTCTGTCGAACAAATCAAAGACCTTCGCCCTATCAGCATACTGCCAGTCCTTTCGAAAGTAATAGAAAGAGTAATATGTACACAGCTAACGAAATACCTTGAAAATGAGCGGATACTACCCGATACTCAATCTGGGTTCCGCAGCGGGCATGGTACTGCGACCGCGCTGGCACACGTCACTGACGACATCCTGACCGCCTCCGACGCCGGATGTGGTACCATGCTCGATTTTTCAAGGGCTTTCGATTGCCTGAACGTTGATCTGCTGCTAACCAAAATGCGTTATTATGGGGTGTCTGCTCTTTCACGCAACTGGTTTAAGTCTTATCTCAAAGGCAGGACTCAATATGTGGAAACTGAAAATAACAACGGAGAGCTCGCGAAATCACCAACGGCAGCTATAGAGAGGGGTACTCCCCAGGGATCAATATTGAGTCCAGTTTTATTTATTTTATTTACTGCGGACATTTTGACCAGTATTAAGCATTGTAAGGTTCACCTATATGCGGATGACACCCAAATTTACTATTCTTTTAAAAGTAGTGAAACAAGCGTTGCAGAGAGCTTAGTGAATGAAGACCTTGCTGCCATATACCAATGGTCGACAAAAAACAATCTGGTGTTGAACGCGTCCAAGACCAACTACATGATTCTTGGAACCGCCAACCAATGTAAGAAGATTAAAGAAATGCATCCTATTATAAAAGTGGACCAACAAATAATTGAGCAAGTAAATTTAACCAGGAACCTAGGCCTTATGATGGATAATGAGCTGCGTTTTGTGGAACATGTTAAATTAAAAATTAAAAACGCGTATACGGACCTAGGATATATGCAAAAACGGCGCGAGCTATACAAAGAGTGCAAAACGCATGCACTCGATTTTGTTATCACGTCCCAAAGCGCGCGCACATAACTCCCTTTCTAAATGAAAATGGTACACTAAAAATGGCAGCGCGAAGGGAGCTTCACCTAACAATGCACAAAATAGTACAAACGCGAAGACCCCAGTACTTATTTGAGAAATTTACTTGGCCTGGTAAAAAAACTGAAAGGGATCGAGGCGTTAGAAGCATGCACGCCAATAAAGTAATTGTGCCTAAACACAAATATATGGGTTTCAGAGGTAGTTTCCTTTTCGAGCGTCAAAAATATGGAACGATCTCCCACCCCCACTTCGCACTAAAATGTCGCTACCAACCTTCAAACTTAAAATTAGGAGAACACTACTTGAAAAACAGCTGAGAGATGGCTGAGAAGCAAACCCTCTTTAAACCCTCTTTATTCTTTATTAATTAAGACCCTATGAACATAAAATGAAACTGTCTAGGTTAGGTCTGGTCGTAGGAGTGCTCTGTCGGATTCAATTATTAGACGATATAAATACATTTATTGTTAGTATTAGTGTATTAATGTGTAGTTTAATAAGTTTTTTTTCCCCTGAAAATTGTTCTGTTTAAGTTACGTGTTGAGTTTTTTTCTTTTATTTATTTTTTGTTATTTTCATGTCGTGAGCTAAAATGCAGTGTGCCCTAAGGCGTATCCACACATTGGGAAGGAGGTACAGGCTGAAAAACAGCGCTGTGCAGACCCCAGTCTCACAGCATTTGCTGAGTCCTGAGCCTTTTGCCAGAACATTGTTTAACTTTATTAGTGTTGAGTTTTGTGTAGTTTATTTTTATTTTTATTTAATTTGTATGTATATTTAACATTTATGTAAACTACTGTGTTGTGAGTTGTGAGTGGCAATAAATGTTTTTTTGTTTGTTTGTTTTGTTTGTTTTGTTTGAATTAGTATGTTTATCGTCGTCTAGTACCCATAGTACAAGCCTAGAGCTTAGTTTGGGACTAGCTCAATTTGTGTGAGATTGTCCCCTGATAATAAGTAGTAGATTAAGCACACTAAGCATTGTTCAATTGAACATTAATTGCATGTAATGTACAAAGACTCTTTCCTGCAGACAAAATATTCAAACAGATTTATCGTGTAGTGTTTTATGTGTAGTAGTATCGTATTGTTTGATTTAATAATAAAATAATAAAATAAAAAACATATTTATTTATATTCGTCTCATCTCATCTCATTGCCTCCTCATAACTCATGAGAGGGCTTGGCAATCCCCACGAGAACCCAGCATATTTGGGGCCCTCATACCCATCACTGAATTGATTTTATAATTATGTAGATTCCTCAGTATATTTTCCATAATCCAATTTCATTATATAGATTCCTTGCAAATGACCAAATGCGTTTTTAAATATCAAAGTTACTGTTTATAGATAATACTTAATATTAGCCTAGTCGCGGCCGTGTTAGAAAAACATCCTAATTATTATCAACGATAGCGGTGAACCAGGTTATTTAAATAGGTAAACATAATTTAAAATATTCATAACTGTAGTGTCCTTATATTTTTTCATCATACATCCTTGATAATAATGATTTAGATCGATATCTAAGATCCCTAATCTGATCTCCGCTTACTTCATTCGTTTAGGGTACCGTCCGAACAGAACTATACTTACTTATAAACTTTAGAACTTCTGGTAAGTATTATATGAGATTTTTTTCCTCGCAATTGTGTTGAAAAACGTGTCGTATACATATATGAAACGCGTGAGCATTGAAGTCTCGACTAACATACGCCCTCGCTTACAGCTCGGGCTGCAATCCCGCCTCGACTTTAATGACCAACTTAGCACACTCCTATCATAACATAATGTACTGTTCTATTATGCACCATACCGCGAAATTATTGCACATTTATACAGGCTGTTCCCAGAATGGTGGCTTGTTTTAGGTTCTAAATTTTTTACAATTATACCTACCTACTTTAGTACCTAAGAAAGCATTTATTTATACTTCTTAATTTATCTATGAACACGTAAAAATAAAACAAATCAACTTAATGCTTGTAGGCTTGACTAGACTAATAAAATATTGCAACTAGATAATATCTGTCGGTGAAACTGCAATACAGCGTAACTAACAAATTCAAGAAAGGGTAAAATACACCTTACAATACAAGTCAGTAAGGTGCATTTTACAACCTATTGAATTTGTTAGTTACGCGGTATTGCAGTATCACTGACGATATAAATTCCTATGTCCTTCATCAACACAGGTTCCGGTGTATCAAAACCATATCAATAAATTAACAAAATATCAATATAAATATTAAAAATATTTATAGAAAACGTGTAGAAATGTAGACAGACAACGTCGTTAGATTCTCATAAGAGATAAAGTCTTTATAAATATGAGATTTTTTTTAATCGGCGTTTATTATTGCAAAAGCTGCTGGTGCTTACGCCTGATATTATACTTATTAAAAAAGTGAGTAAATAAAATATTGTTATAACGTTGTTTATATGTCGTGAGTAACAATAAATAAGAATATTCGAATGAATATATTATTATGATAGTTCTGCTTCATTTTCACGCACGTCATACACGTGTTTGTGTATTTTCATGTTTGTATGTATGTGCGTGTGTGTGTACTCTTACTCGACTTTCCACGCGTGGATTTTAGAATTATTATTTTAATAAATATTTGGATATTAGGTATATCCAGTTCACAAAGTCGTAGCAAGATAAAATTTAATTTGTCCCGCGATAAAGTGCATAAACGAATAAGGATGAAACTACATGTAATTTGATCATGGAAAAAAAATTATAATAATTGTATGGGGTTTACAAAAATAATCTATGCAAAATAAAATAAAAACGATAATTTGTGTTTAATTTAATTTAATTTTTTTTAAATCGCGGGACACCTTGTATAAAAATAATTCTAAACATAAGTAAGCTTTTAATTATTTTTTTGATTAATAAGCAAATAAACAAAATGGACAATCTGACAGAAAAGAAAAAAACAAAAACCTAAACAGTTTGAAAATATTTTCATACACATACTGTTGTTTTCTGCTGTATGTTGTTGCTGTTTTATAATAGTGAAGACTAGCTACGTATAGCTACGAGTAAATAATCCTAGTACATAATGCAGTACAAACACTTAAAAGCCTAGAAATAAACAAGTAAGCGCAGCTCGCAGTTAGAAACCGGTCAGGTGTAACTACTAACTAATAGTGATTAATAAAATTATTACATTCCGATCGGTACGCAGATCACGTAAATATAATTGGCATTTGTCTATCTGAGGGCAGCCGAGAAGAAAAATGATTTTACTATTATATTTAAATAAAAAATAAAATAAATCAATATCATGGACAAAATTCACACAAATTGCCGTAGTCCCAAACTAAGCTCTAGGCTTGTAGTATGGTTACTAGGCAACGATATACATACTTAAATATATAGAAAACATCCATGACTCAAGAACAAATATTTGCCCATACCGGGATTCGAACCCGGAACCGCCATGCTCCGTAGGCAGGGTCACTACCAACTACCAACCGCGTCGTCAAATTAAATAATTACCTACCCAATTATTAACCGACTTCAAAAAAGGTGGAGGTTCTCAATTCGACTGTATGTTGCTTTTTTTTCTCTTAACATTTTCACAGAATATCCTTTTGGGCTTATAGGATGATTATTGAAAAATTTTATGATGTCTTAGTTCCAGGAAACTTACTTCTATTCTTACCCAAGAAAACTGGATATTTTTTCTGAATTATTGTTAACATTTTAGCTGTATCTTGTCTTTAGGAGAAAACGTTATAGCGATTTCAAAACTTGGCTCTTCACTCTAACGTGCACGTATTGACTACATTTAATTGCAATTACATTGATAAGTATAAAAGATAGTCGCTAACCTCCATCTCGTTATATCTAAAGCTGTAGCTGTCGTTTGCTGTTTATAGTTTAGTGAGATTACTTTGTTGGTACCTACTTTAAGGAGGTAGGTACGTTGAAGTGAAAGACACGGTATAGGTGTAGTCGCATCACGGAAATGTTGAGCCACTTGCCGACATTCTTAATTCGGTCGGATTGTCAAATCGTACATGGGTCGATCAACGTTTTGTTGTTGTTATTCTGTCCCGTAACATAGGAAGACAACATTGATAGTGTTTCTTAGACAGATGTTTATAATATTATACCACTAACATGCTTCGAAGAAAGCCCACAAAAGAATGGGCTTATAATTGCCACAAAAAATCATGTAATGTAGATTTATATCCTTTAAATTTATAGTTTTAAAGAGTAACTTATGAGACGTAACCATAGAAGAAGTTGATTGACCCACATATTCCAATAGTAATTAAATTACTATAATGTGTACGATGTGACAATCCGACAGAATTAAGAGTGTCAGCAAGTGGCTCAACACTCATGACACGACATGCTTTAGCGGAATGGTTGCTAAATATTTATTTACCGCAGGGGTTCAAAAATTTCAATTAATTTCTTAATAAAACTCATAACTTTGCCTTAACATGAGTTATAAAAGTGTTGGACTTTCAAACGTTGATTGACACGAAAAGGTTACGTAGGTGACGTTTAAAAATCCTTTGTTTATTAAGAGTCATAACTCATAAGTTTAAAATCGTCAACGGGGCTAGCAAAATTAACTGCAGAGTGATTTTAAAACTAGTGTCAATAAGTGTGGACCAGTTTTATCTCTTGTTTTAAATTATGAAAAGATGTTGGAAACTTGGAAGCCCGCAGTTTCAAACTACTCGTACCAAACAATTTTTTTAACAAGTGTAAGCGACAAGGGTATTTATAAGCACTTAAATTATCCATGGTAGGTATAGAACTGTAAGTAAGTCAAGGTCATAGGTATTTAGTTAAATTACCTACAGTTGTAGTCTAAACCCAAAAAAGTATATTTGTTTCCAACCAAATTGTAAATTAACTCGCTACCTACTTCACTCTGGCGCGGAATAGGCTGCCTTTCCATAGACGCGGAGACGAGCGGAGCTGTGGAGAGGTATGTGATTCCACTGAGGCGGAGACGAGCGGGGATGAGTGGCATACTATACAAATTTGATACAGTCGTCTCCGCTTGACTGTTTCCATTGAAGCGGAGTGGAGACGAGATGTGGATTACAACCAATGTGATTTGTCGATTCCTACACAGCTCCTCTCCGCTCCCCTCGTCTCCGCTTCTATGGAAAGGCGGCCATAGAGCTCTGATAGAGCTGAATTTGAAAAAAAGAGATTGGCACGTTACTGCACTCTTATCTGTTATTATCCTACACTTTCTTAATACCTTTTTTTTGTATAAGTTCATTAACATCAAAAGTTAAATTTAAATGGATAGTTAAGAAATTCTAGACAAACTATGCAAAGGATTCTTAATAAAAACCAAATTTATAAGATCCACGCAACGAAGGTTACGTCAGTCAATCATGAGATTCTGTCAAATGATATATTGTGTTTTAATGTTTGTTAAACAATTGATTTGTCTGATTTTCTTTTTTTATTTACAATGTGTTTTGGCCAGGAAGATGACTAAGGGGAAGAAACACGTCAAGAGCGATTCGAAGGAAGGAAAAGTGCTGAATTTCCACCATCTTGTGTTCCGAGTCTCCAATGCTAAAACGGTATGATTGTGTCTTTTTGTTTATTGAATTTGATCGACATATTTACTGTGTGTCTGTTTTACTGTGTTTTGTTTTAAACATAAAAAACGACGTTTTGAACGCTTTTCTGTCCTAAAATGGTACAAGTAAACTAATAGTAGGACTCCACGTATACGCTTGCTCGTCGTTTTTACGTTTATTCAAGCAAGTTCGAGTCGTGTACTAGTACATGTTAGAACTTGCTCGAATAAACATAAAAACGACGAGCAAGCTTGTACGTGAAGACCCACCATTAGACTTAGTAAGCCTAAGATAATGTCTAAAGTAAGTTTTAGTTTTTTTTACACAATTTTGTTTGGGTGTAAAATACAGGGTGTTTTTTTATTCGTCTTAAACATGTTGGGGGTTAAATCAGTAAGTCATACTGATCAACTTTCACTATGGGACCAACCCCGAAATCACGAAAAAAAATCTGCCCCTCCCATACAAAACATCGTCAGTTGACTAGCCAAAATGTGTATGGGATGGTCAATTATTTTTTTCGCGATTTCGAGGTTGGTCCCTAGTGAAAGTTGATCAGTATGACTTACTGATTTACTCCCCAAAATGTTTAAGACAAAAAAAAAACACCCTGTATTAACGGTAGTCTGTGACTATATGTGACGTTCTCAATATAAAGGAACCTTATGGAGGCAGGCGGTTACGCCGTTTTTAGAACTATTACCATAGTATTCGTATAGTTACAAGAACAAGAAGAGCGTAACTGCCTTCCTCCATAAGGTCACTTTATATTGAGAACGTCACATATGAATTTCTCGCTCTTCTTTCAGGCGTCAAGTTACTTTATCTCAAGGTTTGGATTCAAGCCTCTAGCCATCCGCGAAGCCAGCGAGTCTGTGCCGGTGGTGACTATCGTTGTGAGACTAAATAAGGTAAGAAATAGTGAGAATTACCATTCTACCCTCCTAAGCAAATTGGCGCTATCTCAGACAAAACTCCTGTGGCAATTGCAACCTCATTATTAACAGGGGAGGACTGAATCTGCTGTGGCTATTGTTTTTGAGATACTGCTTTTTAGCTTAGGAGGGCAGCATTATAGTAACACATTTAGCGCCGTATGATATCCAGTCCATCGATTGCATGTAGTTATTGTTTTTTTTTGTATAATAATCAGCCGCAAAGTGAATAAATAAATAAATAAACTATATTATAACTAGCTTAGATTTATTTCATGGTCTCTATTTTTCTCTCTCATTGAATTATACAGAGTAAAAACGAACTAAAAACTTATGATAGGTAATTCTACTCAAAAGAGGAATTCTTTTATTTTTCAAAATAAGGATAACATCAGTCACAGATTTTTTAAACTTAAGTATTTAAGAAGGTACACCTCAATGTCCAGTTATTTTTTCAATCCTGTAGACATTAACCAATCCGTCTTACAGTGTAACATAAAACAACCTTCGGTTTCGTACTTATAGATTGTCTAACTGACTTAACCAGAATCCTAAATAGGTACCTACTTTTAAAGACCACTCTACTGGTACCTGTACCCAGATCACAATCGCCTTCGAATCCCCCACTTCGCCAAGCAGCGAGATATCTTCAGACTTGTCTGCGCACGGCGACTTCGTGAAAGACGTGGCGTTCCTGGTGGAAGACTTGGAGGGCCTGGTGGAGGGGGCGCGCGCGGGGGGTGCCGTCGTCGAGAGGGGGGTGACGCAGGAGGGCGACGAGGGGGGGTCAGTGAGATACGCGGTGCTGAGGACGGTGAGCAACCTCTATAAAACTACTTAATATGTGACGTTCTCAATATAAAAGGACTTTATGGAGGAAGGCAGTTACGCTCGTGTTGTTCTTGCAACTATACGAATACTATGGTAACAGTTCTAAAAACGGCGTAACCACCTGCCTCCATAAGGACCCTTTATATTGAGAACGTCACATATGAGCAGTCAATCTTTATGGACCACAATGGAACTATGCAAAGCGTCATGTGTAAGAAAATTCTTACGATTAGATTTAGATTATTATTAGATTAGATTTAGATTAAGTCATTTTTACAAAGGTCCATAGTGACTCGATCAGGAATCAGTCAGTTGACGGTATAATTTACATAAATATTAACAACAGGATCTCCAATATTATGTTATTTTCCTCCTTACACAATAATCAGGTTTATTTTAAAATCTGGCAATACAATTCATAACAATTGTGTTGAAAAGTAACTTTAATTACCTCTCAATTGATACCTTACACTTGTAACCTTAAATTATCAATCTTATCATTAATAAATTAGGAATTAAAGTCGAATGAAGTAGGATTATCAAAAGGTGCTATTTTTATGACGCCCGATGGCATAAATTAAATGCGTTAAATACTCGTACCTGCCGCACTCAGAGACGTTAATTAAATTTTAAGTTTCATTAAAGTTGCTGCGTCTTATTCTATTGCTAGAGCAAAGACAGTGCCAGCAGCCATTTTAATCGAACTTGAAAGTTAATTGACGTCTCTGAGTGCGGCTCTAGATAGTTAACGGCGTCATGGTAAGCACTACGCCTTATTTGTCTTAAATACGTGTAAACACATTCTTCTGTTTATTTATGCGATGTTTTTGTAATAAATAATCGTAAACAAACCAATAGAAAATTAAAATATTCAAGTGCTTACAAGTGCCCGGTGCGAAGTAATTCATTGAAACTAACGCTGTATACGTATAATACATACTTAATAGAGGAATACGGGCCTTTTTAAATAAATAGCTGTTTAAATTACTTTGCCGCTATTATAGGCGCCCATTAGACGGTAGATTTTGCTGTCAGTTTTACCACAGTCACTGCTGTGACTGACGGATAACCTACCGTCTAATGCGATGACTGATGTTTGCATGATTATTATCCAGATATTTTGATTTTTGCGTCATGCAGTCATGACTGATGATGACTGATTGAATTTACTAATGCAAAACCTATCGTCTAATGGACGCCATAGAGGTGAATTTAAAAAATAAAACACAATTAAGGGTAACTGGACAGACCCAAATATAATAACGGCAGTGTCATTTCAAACTGCTATTATCTACTGTACATTTATTTTAAATTCACCCATTGGTCATCTACTTACGTGTAATGGTCATCAGTGTCATCCATCACACACTACAACGCCCCGGCACCCGACCAACAGTACCAGCACCGCCTCGCCTCAAAACTAAACGTTGAAAAGTGAGCTTTGAATTGTGTAAATACGGTACATATCTCAAATAGCAGCGTTTTCTATTTTTGCTTTAATTTGAAATATGTACCATAATTACACAATTCAAAGCTCACTTTTCAACGTTTAGTTTTGAGGCGAGGCGGTGCTGGTCTGGTGCCGGGCCGATAGTGTGCTATTATTGACCTTAAGGCCGTATTATGAGGTCACCTCAATTATTGAGGTATCAAACCTGCCAATTTCCAGTCAGTGAGAGGAATAGCTTCCAGCCTACCGAACAAGCCGGTTTCCGAAAAGGCTTTAGCACTATAGACCACATCCACACGCTGCGGCAGGTTATAGGTACAGAAGACCGAGGAGTATAACCAGCCACTATGCCTAGCGTTTGTGGACTATGAGAAAGCCTTCGATTCGATCGAGACATGGGCAGTCTCTTCAGCGGTGCCAAATCGACTATCGGTACATCGAGGTGTTAAAGTGTTTGTATAGAAACGCCACTATGTCAGTTCGCCTTCAGGACCAGAACTCGAAGCCTATCCAATTGCAGCGAGGAGTGAGGCAGGGAGATGTAATATCTCCGAAACTGTTTACTGCTGCATTGGAAGACGCTTTCAAGCTTCTGGACTGGGGGAGTTTTGGCATCAACATAAATGGCGAATACATCACTCACCTTCGATTCGCCGACGATATTGTCGTCATGGCTGAGACCCTGGAAGACCTGGGTACAATGCTCGATGGCCTCAGTAGAGTCTCTCAACAAGTGGGTCTTAAAATGAACATGGACAAGACGAAAATCATGTCAAATGTCCATGTCGTACCCACTCCTGTCAAAGTTGGAGACTCTGCTCTCGAAGTTGTTGACGACTATGTATTTTTAGGACAAAGAATCCAGTTAGGTAAGTCCAACTTCGAGAAAGAGGTCAATCGTCGAATCCAACTCGGCTGGGCAGCGTTCGGTAAGCTACGCACTATCTTCTCGTCCCAAATACCACAGTGCCTCAAGACAAAAGTCTTTGATCGGTGTGTGTTGCCAGTGATGACATATGGATCTCAGACATGGTCGCTTACAATGGGCCTCATAAGAAGGCTCACGGTCACTCAAAGGGCGATGGAAAGAGCTATGCTGGGTGTCTCCTTGCGAGATCGAATCAGGAATGAGGAGATCCACAGGAGAACTAAAGTAAATAACTGATATAGCTCACCGAATAGCAAACCTTAAGTGGCAGTGGGCGGGGCACATTGCTCTTAGAACCGATGGCCGTTGGAGCGGAAAGGTTCTAGAGTGGCGACCGCGAACCGGGAGACGAAGTGTCAGCAGGCCTTCCACAAGGTGGACCGACGATCTGATAAAGGTCGCGGGAAACCGCTGGATGACAGCAGCAGAGGACCGGTCGGCAGTGGACGTCTGGCGGCTGATGATGGTGATGATGAGAAGGATAAAGATATGCAGTGTTCCAATGTAACCATCAGATAATCTTTTTAATAGGTTAAGGCCGCGGATCGTTCGAAACGCCCCTCCTCTATGCTAAAAATACGTGTAACATTACAAATGGCGTTTACTTTCGTCTAACCTAAGCACGACTACATTGACTTATTGACTGACTTTTCATTGAAGGTAAATGCCGTTTATTATTTGACACGTCATTTTTGGTAGCGTAGAGGGGGGCGGTTCGAACGCTCCGCGGCCTCACTCAATAATTGTTTTAGTATGGCGACAACACCCATACCCTTATCGACCTCAGCCAATTTACTGGAATATTCCTGCCAGGATATAAACCGTTGGACAGCGATCCACTGGACAAGCTTCTGTAAGTGCCAATTCCTTATTTTCCTTACTAATAAACATTGAGTAACCGCTGAGTAGTTATACCATGCTTTGTCCTTATCTGTCGAATTCAAATGTCACAATGACATAAGGACAAAGCATGGTATAACTATTCAGCGGTTACTCAATGTTTATTAGTAAGGGCATTAGAATTTAGTTGGTCGATTAATCCCTCCAACTTAGGCAAAGTTACCAAACCAACTTGGTCGACGTCGATCGACTATTGATCAACGACCATCCATGCGATTTGTGTTGTAACCAGGGCTTGAAACCGGTATCAAAGATACCAGTTCAATACCGGTACTTACCCGGTTCTCATCATTTCGATTCCAGAGTACCGGTTAAGAAAAAATACCGGAATTAACACCAAAAACATACCGCTCCCTTATAAAGGTTCCAGCACGCGTGTACGACGTTAAATTGGGCGTTTTTTCAAAAAAAAGTACGCATAGTTAAGGACTAAAATTAACAACGGTATTTTTTCCATTACGTCACGAAATTTTGTCATACATTTATATACCGCCCTCATACGCGAATGCGGTATCTCAAATCCAATAACCAAAGCAGATTCAATCCTCACCGTTAGTAATAATTACAATTGCACTTGCTACAGGAGATTTGTCTGATATACCTACCACCATTTCTTTTATAGCAGTATAGTTAATTTTTGTGACATAATAGAAAAAAGTACTGTTGTTAATTTTAGTCCTAAACTATACGTACTTTTTTTGAAAAACGTCCACTCTCACACACACATACGTAAATATTACTGAATACTTACCGGTATTTTTACCGGTATTCTATCAGCATTAGAACTGGCAATTATCGGTACCGCCATTAGTATCGGTATCCGGTTCTATGTTCAAGGTCACGATATCGGTTCCTGAAAATACCGCTGTTTCAAGCCCTAGTTGTAACACCTTCAACCTACCTATCTATAAGCAAAATGAGAAAGTATGATAAATACGAACTTATCAAACAAAAACTTAACTTTTTATCTACTACATTTTACACAATATTAACCCTTCTTACTGAAGTTACTGAGTTGATTTAAGTTTAACGATAACTTAAGCACATGGTCTGTAACTTTAGGCCTGAAGTCAACTTGGAGTTCATTGACCACGTCGAAGGCAACGTGGCTGACGGAACCCTTGATGACTCGGTATCGTGGTATGAAAAGAACCTTAACATGCACAAGTAAGTAGTGGCCATATTGTATTAATATTTCTGAAAAGTAGAAAGATATACATAGTAGGATTGACCAACCCAGAGGCATCCATTTTATACGAGATGGTTTGGACTACTTTGGACTGAAACTTTTTTCTAATTATTACCCGGCCTTATGGTAAACGTGAATCACTTTCATTGCGTTATTTAGATATAAACAATGACTTTTTTTCAAAGTAGTTATGTATGAGGAATGAAAATAAAGGGTAACTGAACTATGCCTAATAATAAATAAATAAATAAATAAATCAGGGGACAATCTCACACAAGTTGACCTAGTCCCAAACTAAGCTCTAGGCTTGTACTATGGGTACTAGGCAACGATATACTTACTTATATAGAGAAATACATACATAAGTATATAGAAAACATCCTTGACTCAGGAACAAATACTCGCGCTCATCACACAAATATTTGCCCATACCGGGATTCGAACCCGGGACCGCTAGCTTCGTAGGCAGGGTCACTACCAACTAGGCTAACTACGTCGTCATAGACAAAATAACCTAAACAATTTAACTACTTAACTAGCAAAATAATGGGCATCATTGTCGCTTGCCACCAGACATTTCCAATTTTCATGATCAAATACTTCGAATTAGTTTGTCTATATGCAAATTTTGCACCCTTTTCAGATTCTGGTGCGTAGACTACACCCACGACTTAGTGCCGTATGCTTGCATCAACTCCGCGTCGGTTATAAACGATCACGACAATGTTCTTGTAAGTATACGCTTCCGTGAACTCATGTAGTGTCGCCTGTCCTATCTATGCATGGACTTACAGTCAGATTTAGCAGAAACCAATCTTTTACATGCCGCTTATGGCGGCTACAGACCTTCAGTTTTAACTGCACAGTTTTAACTGCACAGTTTTAACTTGACAGTCGCACTGTCCAGTTAAGCGGGCTACAGACCTTCAGTTTTAACTGAAAATTCGAACTGTTCATTTAAAACTGAAGGTCTGTAGCTGCCATTAGACAACACTAAATAAAAGTTGTGTTAATGCGGGCCGCATAACATTATGTACATACCAAATAATGTGCATTGACATAAGCGCCATCTATCCGTAACCCTATGAACATTCTCAGCTGTCAATGAACGAGGCAGCCAAAGGCTTGCGGCCGACGAGCAAGGCGAGCGAGTTTGTGAAGGCGCACGGGACTTCTGGCGTCGAACACGTGGCGTTCTATACTGACGATATAATTGCTACTGTGAGTAATACTAGACATATACACGACTAGTTAAATTAATTTCGAAATAATCCACATTAAAACGAAGAAAATCAATCAAAGATCTTCACTCAAAGAGCGATAAAAAACAAGTCACAATATTTACTTACATAATTCTATGTACATAGGAGGGTGGAGCACAGTGGATCGGTGGGGGAACAGTAGATCATTGCCTGTTTCTATGAGTAAAGGTTTTAAATGTCTGTCTCGTTCGCCCTCTGATAACATATTAGGCATACCTGATCTAGATACCAAAGATATAAGTTTAGTATTTCCCTAAAATATAGGCAGTAAACCACTGGTCCCCACCGATCCACTGTGCCCTACCATCCCTATGTCAAAATCGAAGATCCCATGGCAGCTTTAATTCTTGACAATAAGAGCATATAATGCATAGAGCATTAGAGCCCTAGTTCTCAATTTTCCTAATAAATATCAAATTTAAACAGATAAAAAGCCTCAAAGCCCGCGGCGCAGAGATCCTCCCATTCCCTCCAACCTACTACGACGTGATCCGAGAGAAACTCGCCGATAGCTCGCTGAAGGTCGCCGAGACCATCGACGAGTTGCAAGAGAGCCACGTCCTGATAGACTTCGACGAGAAGGGTTACATGCTGCAGGCGTTCACTAAGCATCTGCAGGCCAGGCCTACTCTGTTTGTCGAGATACTGCAGAGGAGAAACCACAGGGTAAGGCTAATTGTTGGAGAGTTTCAACCGCCCTCACTCCTCATCTCGAAAGCTCATGTCGAAATTCCTGTAGCTTTAGAAGCATTTTCAGTTAAAGCTACAGAAATTTCGACATGACTGCGGCCACAGGAATGAGGGCGGTTGAAACGCTGTAAATTATTTAAAATGAAAAGTTTATATTGTCATCTCATACATATTTAACAATAAGTTCTAAAAGTAAAAAATCTGTTGGTGTTGTATGTAACTTTTATGTGTACTGCAGACCTACAGCCGAGCCCATTGAAAACAATTTTAAGTTCACCCTAAGTATATTAATTGAACGCAGAAATTATAGGAACATTATTTTCGATTTAGTTAATTGGGTAAGAACTAATAAGTACTTACGGACATTTTTCTTACAAGATGGGGACTGGACTACGATTTTATTTCTCGTAAGTTGCATATAGTACATGAAGAACTATACCTAATATTAATCTAACATTTCCTTGTGCAGGGATTTGGAGCTATGAACTACAAGTGGGTGTTCGAAGCTATTGAACGTGCTGATTCCAAGAATACTGATGATTCTGCCAACGGTCACACTGTGGAGGAAGAAAAATAACTTTGAATACGTACTCTTGATACAAACATCTATTTCTACAGCTGGCTAGCTTATTTGCTAAAATCACTAAATAATAAATATATTATTAATATAATGCACTTAGTAACCTTTTGAACGCCATTGTCGGATATACCTATCCGTACCCTGGTATTATCCGTCTTAATAGATTGACAGCGAAAAATATACATTCGCATGTACCTACATGTAAGGTTAATATTCAGTTGCCTTTGGCTTGTGAATGCTAACTTTTGTTGACATGGCGTGAATAGGTTCAAAAAATCAGTTTTTAGGTAATTAGTGGGAAGGGAGCATTTGTATTTTGTAATATTGTTAATCTAGGTACTTAAATTGTACTACCTAACTAGTTAAGGTAAATAATAAATATTTATATGTACGTTTTGTTTGTTTGGTCGGGGCAAAAGTATTTTCGTATTTGGACCGTATAAGTTGTATTCAAACCTCTTTGTCTATACTAAATGTACCTGGCTGGTTTTAATACCATTAAAAGTCAACATTCTGAAATACAATAAAATTAAAAAAAAAACTGGGTCCCGGCATTTTTCAATTGTTTTTGAGCTATCAAAATGGACGTGTGTGACGAAGAAATTCGGTACATTTTAAAGTTTTATTACAAAAAAGGCAAAAATACGACTAATGCCGCGAATAAAATTTGTGCGGTTTATGGACCTAATGCGGTATCAATAAGAGTAGCACAATTGTGGTTTAAGCTTTTTAAGTCTGGAAATTTTAGTGTGAAAGATGAGGTTCGCTCTGGACGCCCTGTTACTGATAAAATCAATGCCATCTATGAAAAAGTGGAGCAAGATCGACATATTAGTCGTTACGACATTACTGAAGAACTGGATATTGATGACAAAACAGTGTTACGTCATTTACAAGTCTGGGTACAAGAAAAAGCTCGATATTTGGGTGCCACACGGTGTCACTGAAAGAAACGTAATGCAACGTGCTTTAATTTGCGATTTATTGTTAAAACGAAATAAATCCGAACCATTTCTAAAACGGTTGATTACGGGTGATAAAAATGGATTACTTACGATAAGAACGTCCGAAAAAGATCGTGGTCGACGCATGGACAAGCTCCACAGACAGTGGCAAAGCCCGGCTTAACTCGGAACAAAGTGATGCTGTGTGTATGGTGGGATTGGAAAGGAATTGTCCACTATGAGCTTTTGCCGCCGGGTAAAACTATCGATTCTGACCTCTACTGCCAGCAACTCATGAGATTAAAAGAAGCCGTTGAGAAAAACCGGCCGGAGTTAATAAACAGAGAGGGCGTAGTCTTTCATCATGATAACGCCAGACCGCACTCATCTATAGCCACCCAGCAAAAATTTAGAGAGCTTGGCTGGGATGTGTTGATGCATCCACCGTATAGCCCCGACCTTGCTCCATTGGATTTCCACCTGTTTCGGTCACTTCAGAATTCTTTAGGAAGCATAAAGTTAATATCAAGAGAACACTGTCAAAACTACCTGTCAGAATTTTTTAATCAAATATCTCAGAATTTCTACAGCAATGGAATCATGGCACTACCCACAAGATGGCAACAAGTCATCGATCAAAACGGCATGTACATATTATAAATAAATAAAAAAATATAACTTGAAAAATTGTTTTTCCTTTGTACGAAAAATACGAAAATACTTTTGCCCCGAACTAATATTTCCATCATCGATTAGGAAAAAAATCCCATCCCGAAAAGACAGTTGCAATACTTACGTTCAGAAAATGTTCCATTTTTAATAGATAACCACATAATCATTCCACCGTTTCTAGTTAAGGTATGCCGGAATGTAGGTCTCTTTATCTGATAATGTTTAAAAAACAATGAGCCGACTCTAAATTAAGAAGTTCGTTCCGTTCATTTTCCATGGATCCCATGAACAGATCTTGGCGAAACTTTGATGGGACCATCCCTGAGTATATATTTTCCAATAAAAAAAGAATTTATAAAATCGGTTCACAATAGACTAGTGTCCTGAAAAATTCTATTTAGTCCGTCATTTACATTATCAAAAAATATTGAACAAAAAATAACGAAGACATATTCAGTCGAAGTTCCGCGTGACGTCACGCCATGGCACACTTTTAACCACGTTGTGACGTCACGAGCCCCCACTCCCGAACTTTGATGCGCTATCAACTTTGATTGATTTGATAAAGCAAAAAAATATTTTTGATACCTAATCTAATTGTCGGACTAAATAGATATTTTTTTTACCCAGGATGCATCCCTATTGGCAAAGATATGGCGTAACATAAACACAAAAAAATCAAGAATCGAATTGAAAACCTCCTTTTTCGAAGTCGGTTAAAAATACCCTTCGCCGCCGCCTAATAACCTTCTTATGGAAACATACCAACATACTCTTGGTGCACTGAGCGACGCCATGTTGTTTTATGTCGCCCTAGTGTGCGCTTGCGATCACGGCTCTTCGATAGACGGCTGTCCGGTTTTCTGTGGGTCACTTTATGTTAGGACAACACGTGAACATTGCCGGCCTATGGTGAATGAGGAGAACATTTCTGAAGTAGGGTGGAGGCTGCAAGTAGGTCATAGAGGCTCCTGACCCTAGATATAAGTTTTATAACATCCTTATCAATATTACCTTCTCGATCGATGCCTTAAAAATGTCATGTTTGTCGTATTTTGGGGCCCCCGCCGCCCTGGACCGAGTCCTGGATTCATCCTTGCCTTGGTAACTACCTACCACCTTCCTAGCTTCCTACTAGAAAGCAAAGAGTGTATACCTCCGACTGTTGCAGTAATTGACCATTACACAACAATGCTTTACTTCGGAATCAAGTTTGCATCAAGATGTTCTTCATTTTGTAAGTATCGTACTGTTTCGATTAATTCGAGTTAAAATGACATTACGATTCCACATGACATATATCTTCTTTACAGAACTCTATAGGTGATATTGCGCCGTAGTATTAAATACTTGTAACCGTTTCCAGTTGACGCAATCTACCTCGACTGGTCTGCAAGCAAGTGGGGTGGATGCGCGCGCGGCTAAAAATTATACATGAAATGAAACATAAACGAGACGAACGGCGCGAGACTCGATAGAGTGAATCGATTGTTTATAAATAACAGCTGTTACCGTCTTAACTTCAGTAGTGGGTGATAACAAGATTTTTTTAATGAATTAAAATCAATTTAATTAATCTAATTGAACTTATCCCAGCTCCCAAAATATGTAAACTCTTTGTATGTACCTAAACTCTTTATTGCACAACAGGTTGATAAGTTAATATGTACACAGAAAAGAAATTAGAATAATATACAAAGGCAAACTTATCCCTTTAAGGGATCTCTTCCAGTTAACCTTAAATAAGAAAAGATGTTTCAGAATATTTGTGATTTTAGCTGTAGGTATCTTTTACATACATATATTATATTATATGTATTGATATCAAAATACTTATTATATTATGTACCTAAATGTATGTTTGTAAACTCTTTATTGTGCAAAAACCTATAAACTAGTTATTCTTGTTTGGCATTTTATTTTATTTTCCGATTTTTCCTATACTTTCAGAATTATTTTTCAGCTTGTTTTAAATACAAAGGCGTCACCTACTAATTTATGTTAAAGTAAGTTAGTTATGTATTAACAACAAAAGAAAATCCGCCCGGACAAAATGATGATCATTAATATGTAACAATAATCTATTGCAAATAATTAGTATGGGTCTAAGAGTGCCCAGCAGTGGGTGGGTCATAAGGCCTCCGTCACAATCTGTAGGTCAAGTTTGTGACGCGACGCCACCCCATCTCTGTGCCGCTTCTCGTTGGAATCCAGTTTTCTATATCGAATGTCATTTGCATTTTGTTTACCGGTCACCTACGCACAGTGGCTCGGCGTGACACTACTCTTGGACACAGTAAAGCAGTAGATATACTAAATGTTAGCATGTATTCTAAATACTTTATTTTTAGCTAAATACCAAACGATATGCTGAGAACGCTACACGAAGAAGAGTATGTAGAGCCACGCTTACTAATATAATAATTGAAGGGCACAGGGAAATAACATGTTTAAGTGCATTAGAATAACATGGAAATAGACATGTTCTTTACCTGTACCCATCAATTGGCTTTCATAAGCGTGACTCTCACTTCTTTCACCTATTCTTCTCCGAGACAGATTAATAAACTGGTCTCGTGAGACACCCGTTTCGTCAGGCTTGACATTTACTTTGACTTGAAACAGCCATCTCATTCTACATAGGTGCAGTTTATTCAAACGCCCCGCATCAGTGAAGCGTTAGCGAGGTTAGTGAAGGTAAAAAAAAGCCGGTCAAGTGCGAGTCGGACTCGCGCGCCGAGGGTTCCGCACAAACTTGTAGGCATGTAAATAGTTCTTAAATCACGGGAATACAATATAAACAACTCCAGTATAAACTGACACGCAATCAGTATGCACTTTAGTACTTAGTGAGTGTCAGCTTATACTGGGCTCATTTTTTATGTGATGTAACTACAAATTAACGGTTTTCGGATTTTTTCTTTTACTTGTGCTATAAGACATAGCTTCTTGCAAAATTTCATGATTCTAAGTCAACGGGAAGTACCCTATAGGTTTTGATACCCTTGAAATTCCCTTCAATATGCGGCATAAACGGCCGTATCTTTTGATTGCGTTGACTTAGATGTTTGATTTTTTCACTGATCCAAGGGACTGCCGACTTATGTATTTGATATGAATATCAACTTGATACCTCCACGCGTTCCTGAGAAAAAAGGTCTTGACAGACACACAGACAGACAGACAGACAGACAAACAGACAGACAGACAGACAGACTGACGGACAACAAAGTGATCCTATAAGGGTTCCGTTTTTTTCTTTGAGGTACGGAACCCTAAAAAACATTAGACTTTTTGCCCACTCAGTAAAAGTGCCGAGTTCCCAAAATCCTCTGTTTTCCTCATCCTCAGTAGGATGGAATCTACTCATTTTCCAACTGATTCACTAAAAGCCTATCTACGATTCCTCTGGTATTGCGGTTGTTCATGTTCAAGTTGAGCATGTTCTATGTTAGCAAGGGATATTTAACATCATATTATCGTATCTCGAGATATGGTAATATGGTGTTAATATCCCTTGCTAACATAGACCGTTTTTAGGGTTCCGTACATAAAATGAAAAAAACGGAACCCTTATAGGATCACTTTGTTGTCCGTCTGTCTGCCTGTCTGTCTGTCTGTCTGTGTGTCTGTCAAGACCCTTTTTCTCAGGGACGCGTGAAGGTATCAAGTTGAAATTCATATCAAATACTAAGGTTTGCAATCCCTTGGATCAGTGAAAAAATCAAATATATAAGTCAACGCAATTAAAAGATACGGCTGTTTATGCCGCATATTGAAGGGAATCTCAAGGGAATCAAAACCTATAGAGTACTTCCCGTTGACTTAGAATCATGAAATTTGGCAAGAAGCAATTTCTTATAGCACAAGTAAAGGAAAAAAATTAGCACATGGAAAGTTTATTTAGTCTTACTTGAACAGGTGCACTGGACGGCATTGCTAGAACACCGAACGACCTTGTTATTTAGGACAGGTTGGCCACTATTCTACATACAAAACACTTGAACCAAGAGCGACGCGGTGGTTGAAAATGGAACTAATTTTCAATACAACTGTGACACTTTTACGAAGACAGTGGAGCCTTACATGCATCACAAGAATAAAGTGACAGCACGAATAAAAAGTTGCTAGAGTAATTAAATATCATGCTTAGCTTAGAGCCTGTGCTCATGAGCTAGTGCACTAGCGTTTTTAACCCCCGGTCAAAAACGCTAGTGTGCACAGGCTCTTAATAGATTGAACGATTTATTTAATTACTCTAGTAATACCGGATAAAATCGCTTAGTAATAAAAGGTAATAAAAGCCAGGACGAGACACATTTATTTAAACCTTAAGTGTTCAGTCTTACGTTAGAATATGGAATAGATGTAGGTATTAATTTCCCTGGCACCTGTCAAATTTTATCTCATGCATGCATGCTAAGCAAAAAGTGATAATTTCGTCAGTATGCAGCCGTAAATCAACTGCACTGTACAAAATTACCAATCCTTGCTTAACCGATGATATTGTTCTCCTCGCATCTTCAGCAAGAGCTCCAATTAATGCTCCACGATCTGAGTTTGGCAAGCCTTCAAGTTGGACTTAAAATGAATCACGCAAAGACTCAGGTGATGACCAACAGCACAAAACGTGATGAGACGTGACGTGGTGAGATGGGCAGATTATACACTATGTTGACGAGTAGTTACATATATGTGGGCCAGTTACTCTCTTTCAGCAACGGGCAAGACAGAAAAGTCGAGCACCGTGTCTAAAAAGATTGGAAGAGCTAATGGTCTATGAAGGAACTTATGAAGGGGAGCCTACCATTATGCCTCAAGAAGATACTCGTCATGTGTATTCTGCCTGTCCTAACCTACGGTGCCCAAACATGGTCACTCACTGTGAGCCAGAAGTCCAAAATGCAGGTTTGCCAGTGAGCCATGGAGCGCAGCATTTTAGGTGGTAAAAGGACAGACCGTATCCGGAACACTGCGCTCCAAAACATGCATTGATTGGTGATCCTATGCCAGCCCTATGAAACACACTTTCCTATGAAACAGATGCGGGCAAGCATGTTGTACAACAATGCCAAATTTCAAGTTGATAGCTTGTGTAGTTGTTGAGAAAAGCTGCTGTGACTTACATACAGACAGACAGACAACTCATCGGCCCACTAACTACCCGCCATAGGGCATGAAACTGCCCGTTAAGACCTAGCATTAGATCTGCGAAACAGATGGCGCTGGCAGCGCATGTGTGTTCACGCCTCCCCTAATTTAAAAAGAAAGCGTAGGTACACCCCCCACGTCAAAAAAAACATTAAACAAAAATAAAAGATTTACAAAACAAAAACAAACGGTTCATAGCTGGGGTTCGATCCCGCGCGGGTCTCGGCGTGGGAGTCCAACGCTTTAACCATTGCGCTAGGCAGACGGCGATAGCTAGGCGATATAGCGCGGAAAATCTTTTTGCGTGAAAACACGGGGAAAACGAATTTTCCCAGATATGAGACCTAGCTAGATCGAATTTTCGCCCCCATAAGCTCCCATGTCGCAATTTTCGTCGAAATCGTTAGAGCCGTTTTCGAGAACATGAGTACAAATATATATAAGTACTCGTACAATTTATATGTATACAAATATTTCTCGTTGAATAGTATAAGATAAGATGAAACTATACGCGTTCATGTGGACGCCGCTTCACTTTTGAGTTGTTTTCGTATAAACCACGTTTCTGGCTTTAATATAAAACCGATGGAAAACAACTGGTCCCTAGTTCTAATAACAATACCGAACTGGACGGTCGTGTCCGTATTTTATCCCGAAGACACAAGTGTTTTTGTCCTTTAACGGACTGAGAATCCAGGAAAAATGGTAAGTACCTTCAACTTCAAGTCACTTAATTTTCAACATAATTAGATGCAAGTGTTAGCAAATGTGTGGATGTTTCAATAATTATGCAGTTACGCCATCACTTATAAACGGCTACAGATTCAAATGAAAATCCTTATCCTTAAATAGTATAAAATAAAGTCGCTTTCCGCGTCGTCTGTATGTCCGCTAACTCCTCCTAAACCACGCAACGGATTTTGGTGCGGTTTTCACCATAAATTAGATAATTTTTCACGGAAGGTCTATGTATATAATAGTACCCGGAGCGAAGCGCGGCGGGTCGCTAGTATATTCATGGATATTTCAGTTTTAGCTTCACTGATATAATGAGAAACATTGGGGTTTTACACGGTTTTTATTAACTACATATGTCAGTGGGTTAGTTTGTGTGGGTCAAATCTTGCAAGTCAATCTTTAACCACTTACCGTTATTGTAATTCTAAAATTTTGAATACATAAGTAACCATGGCAATTCAATATTATGGTGTCTAAGTTGTAGTGTGATTCTGTTAACGACTCGTCCTTCACATCGACTGATTCGAAGAAAACCGGCGAATTTACATCATCTGCCAAGGTGTGTAAATGACATTTGCATTTTCACTTAGGAATGTTATTTCATCTTGACGGACTACGTAAATTTCGCCGGTTTTCTTCGACTCAGTCGATGCGAAGGACGACGCCGTGACGGAATAACATGGTCTGATGATAAGAGTCGGAAGGCGGCTGAAGGATCTCTGCTGAACTTAACTTAAACCTACCGAGCAGCAGCACATTAGTTTGGTCTTGATAAGCAGAAGAAGCAGCGCAAAAGTACAGTCCGCCATTTTATTTTTTTCGAAAAAATACATTTTTGACTGAAACTCATTTACCTATCAATTCCTAGTTAAGAAGTTCATGTAATGATATGGAACATAGGTTACCGGAGATAAAGGTAACACATCGGGCAATGCTTCCAAGTAAAGCTAGTTTTGAGATGTGTCCATGAAATTAATATGCATTACGTATCAAATGAAACATCATATATTATCGGGTGGAACAATAATAGGGCCAGTGCCAGGCCCTCTATTTCCGTAAAATATCGGCCCAAAATCCAGTTTTTAACACAGTATTAATAAAAACATCACCTGATTAACCGGTTGGTCTAACGTTGCGCAATCTACCGCCGAGCCTCCATCTTAATCAGTGCCGAGAACCCAACAAGGAGTTAATTTACTATAAACAACAAAATACGTGGCACTCAGGGGTTAATGATAGAATGCTTCAAGTAATTTTGTTGTTTTTAGACCACATACACAGATAAAGGACGTAAACCTGACGCGGGGAAGTTCCTGGCATTCGACCATCTCACTTTCTGGGTCTCAAATGCAAAGCAGGTAAGTTGGTAAAGCGTTTGTATAAAGTACATTATGAGCGAAAGACACCGGTGGTTCAAAATGGAACTAAATTCCTATACCTATTTTTGTTATTTTTTTAAATACTAGCTCGCATACTATAGAAGCTTAACCCTAGCGATAAAAAAATTTAAACCCTCAGCGAGTCTAACATGCATCACAAGAATAAAGTGACAGCACGAATAAAAAGTTGCTAGAGTAATTAAATATCATGGTTAGCTTAGAGCCTGTGCACACTAGCGTTTTTAGCCCTTAGACCCCCGGTCAACGCTAGTGTGCACAGGCTCTTAATAGATTTGAACAAGTTATTTCATTACTCTAGCAATAGGTCCGGATAAAATGGCTTATTAATAATAGGTAATAAAAGTCAGGACGTGACAGTTTTACTTTACCTTAAGCGTTCAGTCTTACTTTAGAATATGGAATAGACGTAGATATTAATTGCCCTGGCACCTGTCAAATTTTATCTCGTGCATGCACGCTAAGCCCGTTGGACAAGAGCTTGTTTTAGCTGAGCTTGTTTGTACTTGTATTGCACCTTAAATCTTCTTGATGTCCTGCTAGCCCTGCCTCCTTCCTTTTAAAAGTTGCGCAGTGAGCCAAGGTGCAGGCGGAAAATCAGTGCTGCGATTGTAAAAATCATGGCACAGGCTGAGCCTTTTGCCACCAATGTTTGTTTTGTTTGTATCTGTGCTGTTCTGTGCCTCTGTTCTTGTTCACGTTCCTGTATTGTCTTCTTTGAATGTTTGGAGTGCCTGATTGTGAGATGGGTGGATGTGAGATGCCTGTATGGTGTAATTTTTATTTTGTGTTGTGTACCTAAGATGTAAATTGAGGCCATAAAAGATTTTTGAAATTGAAATTGAAATTTTGATGACTCTCAGTTGGCCCAATCCTTTTTTTTCTATTGAACACTGACTCGGGCCTTTTTTAAGCCTTCAACGCCATGCTAAATACAAAAGTCGGGACTCGCACGGCAATAACTGTGGGCCTATTATATGGACGAGTTTATCGTGTTGATTCTGTAGATAAACGTGGATTTAAAACTGTCACTTTACGACCAGCGGCGAGGGTGACGGATGGCTTTATCCAGCGCGATAAAAGCGACCATAATACGGGCCCTGAAGAACTAATTTTAATTTTACCGATACATTATACTTGCGTTTTACCTACCTAGACTGGACGTAGTTACGCGAAATGTATCCAATCTATCCATTTCAGTAGAGTTTGGCATTATATTGACAGAAATAGAATTCAAATTATAGGTACATTTGCATCTTGGATTTAGGGTTTCGGATTTCTCGAAGTTTTTTATTTCTAGGGGCTCGAGAATTCTCGAACCCAATTTCTCGGGACTTCCCGGGTAGTCGAGATTTTTTTAATAAAGATAATGCCGTCAGTGAGCCTTTTGTTTAAACACTAGCTTTTGCCCGCGACCATCCGCGTAGAAATCGTTTATCGCTGTTCCCTCGGGAACTGTCCAAGTTTCGGGATAAAAAGTATCCTATGTCCTACTTTAATTTCACATTTATTATAGACCGTGGATTGGATCCTTTTCGCGTAACTACGTCCGACAATGTTTACGCTTTCGACTGCAACGAATAAAACCATCGTTGGCGGTGAAGCTAGGGTGAATTGGACCAGGACTTAAAAATATGGTCTACAAAATTTTACTGCCAATTTTAGTGTGTATGTAGAGCCATAATGTAGGTACTTATTTTATTTTCAGGCAGCAAGTTATTACGTAACGAGGTTCGGGTTCGAGCCGTTGGCGTTCAAGGGTCTCGAAACTGGCTCCAGACAATTCTCGTCGGTTGCAGTGAGATTGAATAAGGTGGGACCAGAATATGTGACGTTCTCAATATAAAGGGACCTTATGGAGGAAGGCAGTTACGCTCTTCTTATTCTTGTAACTATACGAATACTATGGTAACAGTTCTAAAAACGGAGTAACCGCCTGCCTCCATAAGGTCCCTTTATATTGAGAACGTCACATATTTATTTAAAGGTGGCACGGTTACCAGCAAGTTATGTCTGAAATGAATTCATTATGAATGGTGAGATCGCTACAGTACAGTCGAGGACAGAAAGATGTTTACACTTTTTCACCTTATTCCATTGTAATAAGGTCCAAAAGTGTATACATCTATCTGTCCTCGACTGTACCTAGTGAAAGTAATCACATACCACAAGTATTTTATATGATACATTAGTTACGTTTTTGTTTCTGAAGCTCGGATTGAAGAATTATATAATTTTAAAGATTTTTTCTGTACTGGGAACTAAAGCCCAAACCCTCCCATTGTGAGGCCTGTGCCCAGCAGTGGGATTTATATGGGCTGGATTATTACATTATTATTATAGAGATTATTTTATTTCTCAAATAATTTTACAATAAATACATCGGTTGTAAGCAGCATTAGTCATAGACTGTGTAGCAGTTGTCTACGCCCACCTCAGGACTTTATGTTCCAACATATTATTCTAACGTTGAATTATTATTTATTTGTACAACTGAACTAAAGTTATATTGAACGTCACTAAATGCCTATTTTGCCGTATTTTACTGGCGGTATTCTAGCGCAGTAATGCTATGATAATAAAATAGTTTGGCTTGGTATTGGTCTTTATCAGCAATACAGGATATCTTTTTACAGATAGTCTTCGTCCTCCAAGCCCAGTACGAGCCTGAAGACTCCCAGCTGGCTAGCGAGGTGGCGTACCACGGCGACTTCGTGAAGGACGTCGCCTTCCAGGTGGAGAACTTGGACCACATCGTGCAGTATGCCAGGAAGCAGGGGGCGGTGGTCGTCAAGGGTATTTGGGAGGAACGCGACGAGCATGGTGTTGTCAGGATGGCCGTGTTGAAGACGGTAGGAATTTTAACTACTATCTATCTATATTACTTATGGACAAAAATCCGTCCGTTTCAGCTTCGGCAAAAATGCTTTCGTATGTCCGGCTGTTCTCTACAGAGCGCAATTCTCAACTGATTCTCGTGAATTTTTGTGAGCAGGTTCGATATTTATATGTTTTTTTTTGCCGCAATTACAGATTATTTAGGTATAATGTATATTAATCGTTATCTGACAAAAAAAATATCACTTTACAGTATGGGGACAACACTCACACGCTAGTGGACCGAACTAACTACACAGGACCTTTCCTGCCTGGATATAAGCTGCTAAACCAGGATCCTATCAACAAATTCCTGTAAGTTATGCCAGAATCTTCTTCTTAGTCATTTCCTCATGGCCGAGGGTAATGGATAGAGCTCCAGGGTGTTCTTTGTTAAGCCCGAATGCGGACTGGGTGCTGCAATTTAGGGCTTCCAGTGAGGGATCAGTCCAGCGGGTTGTGGCTCCCGACGCGCCACCTGGCCGAAGAAGGTAAAAGCTTTCCGAAAACATATCACCCAGAAGCGTGTTTGAACATACCCTGTCTGAATGGACAACGATAATGTTGCACTATTATTTAATTGAACTTTGTTCTAGCAGCGCAAGAGTGACGAAGGGATAGGTTTTTGCTCCCCCTCCTGCCTTATCTACCTCCTACGTTAACTTGCGATTCCTCTGGAATCATCAAAAAGTGACTATTTAACGCAACGGCGCGAGTAGCCAAGTGGTAGTAGTGACCCTGCCTGCGAAGCTAGCGGTCCCAGGTTCGTTTCCAATATGTGCAAATATTTGTGTGATGAGCGTACGAGTATGTTTCTGAGCCTTAGGTATTTTCTTTATATTTCCCTATATAAGTATATTCACCGTTGACTAGAACCCAATAGTACTAGAGCTTAGTTTGGGACGAGGTTAATTTATGTGAAATTTATTAACCTTATTTCATTTATTTAGTTATTGAATTTAAAATTGTTATGTTTATTCTGTAGGCCGAAGGTGGAGATAAACTTCATCGACCACGTCGTCGGAAACCAGCCTGAGGATGGAATGGAAACAGCTGCGACCTGGTACGAGAAATGCCTGCAGTTCCACAGGTAGGTTCCAACGAGACGAACCAAGCAGCTGTGCATGATAACAATGAATGTTGAAAATGAAAAAGAAAGCAATATTTCAACAAGGTACCTACCTACTTATATAACCTCTCTAAAATCATAACCTAAATCGATCTAGAGAAATCCCCGAAATCGAGTGTAAGATATAGGTACTTAGTGAAAGATATTTCATACATAGATCAAACTTAGATGCTCGTACGTATGATTTTCAACTTACGAATTTATACAAATTTTCGCTGGCACGCGAAGTTGTAAATATGGCCGCCATGTTTACCGGCACACCGGGGCGGGGCGAACGCGTCGCGTCAGCGCGGCGTCGGCGCGGGTACTAGTCGTTGTATTTTTTTACAAACGCGTGGTGGATGTTCGCGCGCACCGCGCAGCATGTCACACCGAACGCAGCCGCGAGGCGTGCACAACGCTGGCACGCGTTCGAAACGCGTTGAAGCCGCCGCCTGCCTGCGGTGTGCCGGGTGCTGTGTCGCTCACGCCACGCGACGCGACGCGCCTGACACGCGTTTGGTGTGCCGAAAGCTTTAAGCAAATCAGAGACGTCAATTAATTTCTCACTAGTTCCACTACAGGTCCCGTTCACATTGGGGAATCCACTAACTACGTTGTTCCTTAGATTCTGGTCAGTGGACGACAAACAAGTATGCACAGAATATTCCGCCCTGCGCTCCATCGTGATGGCTAACTGGGAGGAGACTGTCAAGGTGCCCATCAACGAACCGGCGCCAGGAAAGAAGAAGAGCCAGATCCAGGAGTACGTGGAATACCACGGCGGCGCGGGGGTGCAGCACATAGCCATCAACACAGAGGATATTATCACTACCGTAAGTGGCATAGCTTTACTCGACTGAGGGAGATTTTAACAGTCTATGTATGTGCGTAAGTATGTATGTATGTATGTGGCCAGAAATGGTAATATAATTGTAAGGACGCATCATACTATTTAGTAGCCAGTCGAGTTTATTTTGCAACTTTTTGAACCTTTTAAACGCCACGGTCAAGGTTATAAACATAGATACGTCCAAAGCCTCAAAAATATGTAACCACGATCTTATGTCGCCGTAAAAAGGTCGTGGTTACATATTTTTGACACTCTGAACGTATCTATATTTACAACCTTGACTGAACGTGCCCCTGACGCATCAAATTCATTTATTTTCAGGCTACTAGGCCCATAGATAAATACCTTACTGACTGAAATACATATCGCCATACGCCGAGAGAAAATGTATGAAGCGTCCGCGGCACGAAAACCCGACGTGTATTGCCGACGGGGCATTCAAAAGGTTAAAATATCAGGACATAATTTGCTTTGTAGTTAATATAGACGGATTTCGTCTTCGCTTTTAAATATCCTAGTAAAATACACCAGTTACTTGTGGCAGGGGTTCCCGCTCTTCCAGCCACAGTATAAGAGTATAACCAACAAAACTATACATAAAAGAAATAAATTAGCCTAATTTTACACCCCAGATCGAGAACCTCCGCGCCAGAGGCGTCGAGTTCCTCTCGATACCTTCCAAATACTACAAACTGATCCGAGAGCGACTCAGAGAGAGCAAGGTCCGCGTGGCAGAGAGCCTCGACACCCTGGAGAGGTTGAACATTCTCATTGATTACGACGACGAGGGCTACCTGCTGCAGATCTTCACGAAGAACACGCAGGACAGACCGACGCTGTTCTTAGAGGTTATACAAAGGAGAAATCATAACGTAAGTTTTAAATAGATTTCAGAGTTGCAGTACTTCCGTCTTTGATTGGTTCTATTAGAGCAAGACGAAGCAAAATCCAAAAACGTTGAAATGCCTAAAGAATGAAATTGGATTATTTATAGAATGAAACAAAACGAGGATAAATTTCACGACTTGTAAAAATGTATTATTTTTCCAAATCCTTTATTGCCAAGATGTAAGTTATTTGCCTCAAAGATAACTTTTGTCCCATTCCTAGGCCTTTTTCTGTTCTTATAAGTATTTAATCCTAGTTCAGACCATTGCATGTGATTTGTAATATGTTTTTACTACAACAGGGCTTTGGCGCTGGCAATTTCAAGACACTATTCGAATCGCTAGAACAGGAACAAGAAAAGAGAGGCAACTTGTAATCGCAGCTATAAAACTTCAGGGTCGACCACCGTTGCTTACCGGATCCAGTGTGACTATTTTTATTTAAATCGCAAACGAGTATGTTAATATATTTTAATTTAAAAATGTTCTCAAAATGCCGAAATATATTAAATCAGGTTTAAAATGCAGCCCCTATGTTATATTACTCCTTTACTCACACGACCGTTCCAACTGGAATTTGGGGAATGACAAAAAATAGCACTGATTTTTTTTCTTCTGATTAGAAAAAACCACGTTAGTTCTGAAGTATAAAAAAATGAAAACGTTCGTTTTGTCCCAAATGTCAAAAAAAATCGGTGCTATTTTCTATAATTTTCAGGTGATTTTAATTACCAGTATCCAGTCTAGTTTTTGGTAAAATAAATCAAATATGGACACGAAACAAAGTAAATATAGCTGTAAGTTATAAATTTGCAGTGGTCGGAATAAGTAGTGCTTGATTTATTACATAAATTTGACGCATGTTCATTCATTCATGAATGAAATGGGAATATATTATCGAATGAACATGCGTCAAATTTAGGTAAATATCAGCATTACATTAAAGTTACTATTTTGACTTTATTATAAATATAATAATAAATAATAATCCAGCCTATATACGTCCCACTGCTGGGCACAGGCCTCCACTCACAACGAGGGTTTTTGGGCTATAGTTCCCACGCGGGCCCAGTGCGGATTGGGAACTTCGCACACACCGTCAAATTGCTTTGCAGGTGTGTGCAGGTTTCCTCACGATGTTTTCCTTCAACGAAAAGCTCATGGTAAATTTACAAATTATATTTCGCACATAAATTCCGAAAAACTTAGAGGTGCGAGCCTGGGTTCGAACCCACGACCCTCTGGTTAAGAGTCGGCAGGTCGAACCATTAGGCTACCACGGCTTTATTATTAATAATAACTAAATAAAGTACGCTAAATGAAACTCGTATAAAAAAGAGTATAATTATATTGAATTACAGTTGATTAACATTATTATGTCGTCATAACATCAATTATATCCAATACGAGAATGCGTATTTACAAATAGATAAATCCGAACATAATCCACAAAACCGTGATCTTCTACGAGCTATCGCGGTTCCTGATTGGTTTAAAAATACCTAGGAGATAATTTGTCGTCGCCTGATTGGCTGATATTAACTGTAACACAAGTTATGGACCAATCAGAACGCGGAGTAGTTCATGGTCTAATGAACCCTCATGTCATGTCATGACCCCTGTGACAGCAAAAACTATACATTTACAACTCAGATCAGCTTTCAACTGTCATAGCAATAAATATGATTCATTTTTGGTTGTCTAAATATAAACTATAAGGTACAGTCAAAAGCAAGAATAAACAACCTTGCAAAGCTACGAAAATATTAATTTTACTGCTAGTAAAAAGGTTTTTATACATTTTGGGATTTAAACGTACACATATTTTTACCCTTGACTGTACAAGATGTCATGACCCGCAGGATTAAATTAGAAACTTCAAATACCCCTCTCACTTTGTTCTGAGAGAGACAGGACTCAAAACAGAAATTTACAAGTAGAGTCCAACATAAAACTTTACACTGAAAATTACGCTTTAACCTGACCTTATAAATTATTAGGTGATTCTACCACAGAGTTAACGGACGCTAACACAAAACAATTGATTCAAGGTTTAAATAAATATTTTTTCTATTAGACTACGATTTAATCGTCTGTTATTCAATTATAATTTCAGTTAATTTCTAGGTTAAATCCGTAAAAATTTATGTGTGGCCGGAAAATTGCCGTCTCACTCTTACTTCGTATGTTAGAGTAACACGTCCATGTTGCTCGTTTAGAAGCCCCCTTAAAAACGGCCAGTCATTTTGAGCTTTAATTAAAGATCACAATCCAAAAAAAGGAATTTGACACGGATGAAAACATCTTAGTTTATTTAACGTGACGCACCAAGTGCGTCAAATCATAATAAGGACGCACATGGGCTTTGAAACACGTTACGTCCAACCGTGGTCAAAAGGTCCTTCTGCTGCGTCCTTGTTATTACGAATACCCATAGTTCAATAACAATCAGCTACAAATATATAATAGACTTTAATGCCATAACATTAGATAGCATTTTGGAGAATCACTTCTATATATTTGTCACTAACTGCTGTATAGATAGATATACATATTTCACCCGCGACTCCGTCCGCGTAATATTAATTTGTCGAGATAATAAATAGCCTACCGTCAGGCATAGTGATAGGGCGTAATTAACAAATTCAATAAGGTGTAAAATGCACCTTAACACATTGGCCGCCGCTTAACCTGAAAATGTATGTCATTTCGACACACCAGACACCAGATGTGTTACCGGCTCCGAATATGATGAGAAAGTCAGTAAGGTGCATTTTGCAAGCTAATTGAATTGGTACTTATGACACTATGCCACAAAAAATCACGTCAATTCGCTGCGTTGCTGTATTAACCTTTTCAACGCCATTGACGGATATATCCGCACCACTGGTTCAACGCCAACGACGGATATGTCCGTCACGGTTGACAGCGAAAAATAGACCCGAGTGTCTATGACGTAAGGTTGAAATGAGCTCTGGTTTTCAGCTGTCATTGGCGTGTGAGTGACGACTTTTGTATTTGACATGGCGTTGAAAAGGTTAAAGACATTCATAATATTAATACGGATTCGGTGATTGTAGATAAGTTTTGAGCCTAGCCATAGCCAAGCGTAAAGACAGCACCAAATACAAAATGACGGCACAACATAAAAATGTGTGCAAAAAACACATCATAAATACAACACAATATAATTTATCTAAAATTCTTATCCATGATCGATTGTAATTAAACAACACAGCTAAAATATCTATGGCCCAATTTTGTATAAACCAAGAAATCTAGCACTGAATGTGTTGTAGTCGCGTTCTGTAATCGATTACAATCGATATAACAGCGATTCATCTTACGTCCATTTGATTTAACTCCTACGTCATCAAGCGATCTTTTTCATTAAAAGCATTTTTATGCTCTAGATAGTCAAATCACGTATAGCTTGAAGATTAATATTGATTTTCAATTGTATCACGATGTCACGAAAATTTAAATTTGTCATTACAGTCCAACAAGTAGTTACTTATATTAGATTATAGACATTTTCGAGAACTTTCTCCACATTCCACAACCATGTTTTCGTTCTTGACTAAACATTTTCCTTCTCAGAAATCTACTAACCTTTCTTCATAATGTGGAAAAGAGACAATAACGCTACTTTACAGGTTAACATTTGAAAATCAATCTTTCAAGCATTTCTATATTATAATAACACCACGTTATTAATTATCAACGTCCATTCTATTCGTGTTTCTGCCCTACACTCCCAACGCACTGAGCAAGGCACATTAAAAAAATGGAAGACAAATAAATGCAACATAAATGTCGAAGAAAGTATAAAAATAAATAAGATGATCTAAACATTGTAAATAATTTTTGCTTTAGCATTTTTAACTTTATTAATTTAAACATAAAGACCTTAGCATTTTTGAAATGCCTCGTCACAGTTTCAAGTGTCAGGAGTAGAAGATGAAGTACTTGGTTCAGTTAATTTGTTTACGCCCTAACAAATGACTTATTCAACCAAAAGCAAACCTTATTACCTTTTAGCAATGGTAGATTTTGGAAAAGCTATAAAATCAGACTCAACTTTTGTTTTCGACTGATTAGTGAATATATTTGACAAAACTTTTTTTAATTAACTAACTGGACCATGTAAAAATAACATTATTACAAAAATACCGTAAAGAAAACAATTTTAAAGACAAAAAATCCAATCTCATATTCTTTAGATGAAATCTTCGGGCATATGAGCCGTTAGGAGACCTCTTTCTTACAAAAGATAAGTCGCTTTTAATTGTTTCAATCAAGAAAAACGAAAATACGCGACAAAAAGCCCGCTCTTAACAATGACCCACGTATAGGTCGTTTCACAAAAGCTGCTATGAATGGGACGAACGAAATGTCAAAAATAATCCCGTTTTAACCCGTTTGACAATGTTAATCACAGTGGACAAAACATAACATTCACTTTTTTATATTTTTTGTAACTAATTTTTCATGTTTATTTTTTAGTCTAAAAAGGTTTGAATACCCGACTATATTTATTTTTGCCAAACTAATAGTAACGCGTAGTTCGAATTTCAAACCGAAAATCTTATATTAATTTTACACACATTTACAGTACAACCAGAGTATTCAAAGTACTCGGTTGTCTATAGCTGTCACTCTCTGGCACCACAAATATGTATACTGACGGATGCCAGAGAGTGACAGCGATACTTTACTTCCCATGCCATCCATTCATGGCAGCTCCCGTGAAACGACCTATACTATAATCTCAATCACATTTCAAACGCCTCGAAGATAATTTGAACGTTTCATAAATAGCTACAATAAGACTAGTTGTAAAATAAGCATGTACCCTAGCCCAGTGCGTGCGCGGCGTGTGGCGCGTGTGACGCCTACGCGGCGTCGTCTCGCTCGTCCAGGTCGCCGGGCTCGACGATCTCGAAGTCGCGGTCGGTGGAAGAGCGCTGGCTGTTCTCCGACTCGGACTCCGAGTGCTTCTCGGCCGCCGGCGTTGGAGGTTCCTCTCTGGAAATTGAGGGTTATGATATATACAGGCTGTTTTTTTATTCGTCTAAAAAAATTTGGGGCTTAAATCAGTAAGTCATACTGACCAACTTTCACTATGGGACCAACCCCGAAATCAAATTTGAACGCAAAAAAAAATTGACCCTCCCATACATAACATCGTCAGCTGACTAGCCAAAATGTATGGGATGGTCAATATTTTTTTCGCGATTTCGTGGTTGGTCCCATAGTGAAAGTTGGTCAGTATGACTAACTGATTTAACCCCCAAAATTTTTTAGACGAATAAAAAAACACCCTGTATATAAAGAGAAGGCCTGACTGCGTGACTCATCAACGCCGTCTTAACCCTTGGACCTAGAAAGCTGAAATTTTGCACAGAGGTCCCCTTTATGATGTAGACAAGGAATAAGCCGGGATTTTTCGAAATTCCCACGGGATCTGGTTTTCCACGCGGGTGAAACCGTGGGCGAAAGCTAGTTGTTTTATATGTAACATGTCTGGATTTGTAATAGCTTAAACTACAGTAAACCCCAGGATATACGGGCGTAAAATACAGTTATAGCAGGTTAGCACAGCGCCTCACTATTTTAATCATAGGAGGGAGCCTTTAAGATTCTAAAGTTTATATTCTTCGGGGGCTTCCAGCAGTGGACCTCTTTCCGTTGATATAAAGGTAAAGTAAAACCCGAATATAATACTACTCAACTGGCTGTCACACTCTCTGGCATAACAAATATACTGAAAGATTCCAGAGAGTGTGATAGCGTTAGACAGCCGATTACTGTTTAATGCTCTGCAGGGCTGGATTTAGAGGCCTGGAGGCCCTGGAGTAAACAAAGGAGTGGAGGCCCCCAATTATTTTCCAATTAGATAAAAAGAATCAGATTTTTTTTTAGAAATTATCATCCTCATCCTTCTCTTGTAAAGGCCCCTCCCTTAAATAGGGAATATGCATGCTTATTTTTTTAATTTGACTTTTTGCCATCTCTTTTACGGTGTTTTCATATTTTGTTAAGAGATGCAATAAAAAAATGCATATTCCATATTCGGCCTGACGCTTTGCCTGATGCGTATACGCACTGGGCGGCGAGCGGCGCAGGCGCGGGCGCGGGCGCGGGCGGCGGCGGCCGCTCCTCCTCGTCGTCGGACACCTTGTCTTTCTTGCGTTTTTTCTTCTTCGAGGACTTGTCGCTTTCCGAGCCCGGCCCGCGGTATTCGTACTGCAATTATACATATTATTGGTTAATATTTTTTTTGTTTGTCATTTTACTAGCTAGGGGAGAAACGACAGACGAATCATAACAGTAATTGTAATGGCGTTAATAATGAAAAATTAAAAGGGATCACTTAGTATTGAACGGTTTACCAATACATCCTACTTATTAAAAACGACTCTAACGATTTCGATGAAATTTACAATTTAGTTTAGAAGTTTAAACTAGGAAAATATCTTACGAAAACCGTTAAAAAACCCTAAAACTTAATGTGATAGGTTACGTTACCAGTGTGTTAGGTTACCTATGCTGCCCTCGTAAGAAAAAAGGGCACATCTGCGAATTATTCACAGAAGCATATTAAACCCTGTGTAGGTTAATAAAGGTCGCTTGTGCAATACCAATTCGTTTGCACATGTGCCTTTTCTTCTTATGAGGGCAGTATGGCATCCTTACTGAATTACCACTTCAGCTGTTCACAATTTAGCCACTACAGAACCCTCGATCTTTCTCGTAACTCAACGTTGTCATTATGACAGTTGTATGGTGGGTCAAGTGTCGTGAAGGTCCAAGTCCAAGCCCTTACCTTGTAGAGCGGCCAGAAGGAGGCGAAGAAGCCGACGTCCTCGGTGAGGTTGGGCAGCAGCCAGAAGTGGTGGCGCGCGAGCGTGAGCAGCCACACGGCGCAGAACACGGCCACGCGCAGCGCCGCCAGCGCGATGATCAGCACCAGGAACGCCGCCGCCGCCACCGACAGGTAGTACACGCCTTTCCTGCAGTGCGATCAATCAATCACCTAATGCCGGCCTTACAGGTACACGCACGGGTAACCGTACGGTGTCACTCGAAAGAATTGATTTTTGGTTTTGCTCCGGTCGCCTGCGCCGGTACCTGCGCAGGCGACCGGAGCAAACCGGTGGACCGTAACGTGTATGATCGGCACAACAGATGTTGTCAATAATTAAACGACATAATATTTTCAACCGACTTCAAAAAAGGAGGTTCTCAAATCGACTGTATATTTTATTGGGGTGTATGTTACGCAATATCTTCGCCAATTGTGGACGGTTTTTTTTTTTTTTTTTTTGCATTGGTAATATCTCAAGCGTGGTCGCGTTTAAATGTCAAGAGCTCCATAGACAATCAACGAATCTTCGTGGATTCCATAGAAAATCATGGAAATTCGTTAACAAAGTTTCGTTGTCAAAATATTCAAATAGTAGAAGTCGTTTATCCCTACACCCTCGGGAACAGACCAATTTTCCAATATAAAATGTATCCTATTTCCTTCCCCGGGACTCAAACTATCTCCATACCAAACATCTAAATCGGTTAAACGGTTTAGCCGTGAAAGCATAACAAACAAAGAAACTCACATTCGCATTATTTTATAATATTAGAGTAAGATTTTACCAACCAAATTACTTTGGATACTATATTATCCAAAAACCGTCAAGCGGTTAGGGAAATGAAAGCTCTTTTCTCCAACACCTCCAACCATACCATACCATACCAGAGCAGAGCATTTCTAAAAAAGTTTGTACAATTTTAAGGATTTAAAAAAACAAGCTACGATTTAAAAAAAATCGTAGATAGATTGGGTGCATTAAACTATGCAATTTTAACATAAATTCCCAAAATGTAAAAAAAAAAATAGAAAATTCCTATTTTGTTACCAAAGCTCATACATTGTTGGTAACGAAATAGGAATTTTCCATATATAATTTTTTTGGAATATTTTGGGAAATTATATAAAATTGCTTAGTTTCATTTATCCAACCTACCTACAAATTATTTTTTTTTAATCGGAGAGTTGAATGAAATGTACAAACTTTTTAGAAATGCTCACCAACTGTTCGGAAACAATGGCAAATTAACCAAATAATTTGATCCACATCTCACCGGACAGTGGCGGGCCACAGCGGGAACATGCAGACGCCGATGGTGCCGGCCACGACCAGCGCGCCGCACACCCAGTAGTACCACGGCATCGGGTCGTAGATCCAAACGTACGCGTCGACCGTGTCCAGAAACACCTGCTCCATATGCATTTCCAGGCGTATCTTGCGTTTCTTTTTCTCTTTGTCCTTGTTGTCTTTGCCGTCTTTTGTGTCCTGGAAAAAGAAAAAAAATAACGAACGCCACATTGGAAAGTACCTTAAATACTCAAGATAACTAGTCTGTTTCAATCCGATTTGTTATTATTATTAACAAACGCGTTGTCAACTCAACCGTCAACTGATTAACCTATGCTAATGTCAAGCTTCCTCAAATACACTTAGGTCTATTTTGCGCTGTCAACCATGACGGCTATAGCCGTCAATGACGGTTAAAGGGTTAATGATGACAAATCCAAGAGCTAATTACAAATCAATTAATTTTATGAATTACTTGATTCATTATTGAATCATCACCTTTATTAAATTGAAATGAATAAAGTTCATGGTACCTATTCCACACCGTATTAGCCATCTAGCTTGTATATCGTACTCATATTACTAACGTTACGGTTACCTGTGTCCTATATTACTTTCTAATATAATAGTCTTCTTTGACATTGTTGTTTATTAATTCAAACATTTGATCTTACCTTTACTTCGGAAGCACTAGCCGGCCCTTTCTCTCCTTCCTTCTCATCGCCGCTCTTGCTCGCCTTCTCTATCTCCTTCTTCTTGGATTTACCTTTCAACTCCTGTTCACTTACAGGCACCTAAAATTATATTACGTCGCGATTAATACTAAGTATAATATACACCATACATGACTAATACTTCCTCTACACACGTTCAATAAGTTTTCAATATTTTTTTACTCCATACTCACGACTTCTGTATCATAATATCATCAAATATAACGCCGTAAAGATATAGTTTTATTGTTAACAGAACAGGGGGCTTAGTCAAATTACATTCTAAAGGATGTCCCATAATTTACTCAAGATTTGTATGAAATAGAAAACACATTTTTTTTTTGTTTTTACTGTATTTTTTTTATTTACCAGTACTTTTCCGTACATAAGGAGGCCAGGGTGATTATCAAAAAATTTGTACGTAGTACCATACAATCAATCATATGGCTAACAATAATTCTCTTACTATGTCAGCATTGTATTCTGTTGCTGTCCGTATTAAATAAATAAATAAATATGCTTAACTTTCGTCACACAATGGATGAAAATTAACGTTTCTTAATTAAGGCTTAACTACGTGTTTTTTGATAATCACCCGCCAATTCAAATCTTCCGTAAATTTCGGGACACCCTTTACTATAGCTAACGACTTTCAAAAACTGACAAAATGTATGGATAAGCGCCTGCTGCGACCGTCCGGCAGATTAAATATACTCGTATCAATCCCATACATTTTCTTTAATTTCGGTGGTCGATAACTTTCGCACAATGTATCTTATTAAGGCCCACATATGACCTAATAATATTTCTTATACAAACGTCAAAAAATCTAACCATTCGATTTCGTCAAAACTATCTAACCCTAATGCCGTTAATAATAAAGGAGTGTGTATATATATATTGACCACATTGAATTATGTTTTAACAGGGGTTAACACTAGTGGACCTACAATCAACAGTGGATTGTATACAATCTGAACCTATTTAAAGCTAGGGTGAATAGGCATCTTCTGGGTGAGCTCGCTACATCGTAGACTGAATCTTCGTCCTCCAAGGGCGGGAGTTGGTCAAGAGCAAACCCATTATGTTGAATGTTTAATGTTTATTTGCGCACAAACGGTACAATTGATACTATTACATAGATAACTTAAATAAAACATTGACCAGTGAAGATGCCACAGTTAAGTAATACACCAAAGAGTAACCCGTTACAAATCAACTCGAGGCTATATGAAAAATAAAAACGAAAAAAAATCCGCAGTATGGGCACCCCCATACTGTTAAATAAATATCTAAGTTAATGATTAATAAGGCCAGTTCTGAATTTATTAAGGGAAAGGTTAAAGATGTCTAAGTCAGAAAACGTGCTGTTATAGGTTTTACATGCTCTGCTAACAAAACCATTATCAATAAAAAAAACCTATAATGGGCGACCGCACCGGATAAACACGAGTTTATCACGAGGATAAAACATCTGTCACTTTCTGACCAGTGCAGTTTCTGGCAAGTGCGAGAGTGACGGATGCTTTATCCACACTTGTCTTATCCACCGCGATAAAGGCGACCGTAATACGACATACCTTCTTAGCTCTGTGGAAGAGTTTGTGCACCAGCATGAGATGCAGATAGTCCGTGACTTCCGGCCTCGTCGTAAAGATGGGGGTCTTTCCGGTCGCCCATTTTGACGTGAGCAGGGCATCCACGGCCTTGACGCCTGAAACATGAAGGACCGTGTGCTTAAGGACTTGGTAGCTGGAGTATTTTCACGGTAAGGGAAGGTTCTGGATTCGAGTGTCAGTTGCGGCATATTTTTTCTTGTATTTATATTTATGTTTGTATATTTAGGAACAACTCGAAAGATTTCTAAGGATTGATAAGTATTTTTATTTTATAGTTAAAAAAGCTCAAAATCTGCAGATTTAAATATTATATTTTCAAAGTTATCAATAAGGGCTACTTGCAGCGAAATTATAAATCGGGCATCATTCTTAAGCTTAGTTGTGTCAAAATGTATCTCACTATCGGTCTTAATTCTAGTTTCATCGTTTTCATACATCCTGACAAAAAGTGATAAAGTCTCTAGGGTTCGGATGAAGTCATGCAGAGTCAAATAACAGCGTGGGGGAGACGAACAAACCCGAAGACTGTTCCAAGATCTATAGCACTGTGAGCTGATTAACCTCACTTCAAAGAGTAACTTGTAAAATGTTGCCCTATCGTAGACGAGACGCTTTAAAATAGGGCGCGACAGTTATCTCGATTAGTGACACTCCAGTTACGAAACAAAATAAATAATAAGTTAATAACCGAGGTCCGGCAATTGTTTCCAGCCGGCGTGTTATTAAACGTTCTAGACGCGCATCGATAAGATGCGTCTAATGGATTACGGCGTGCGGTTGAATTATTTTTATACCTATCAAGATGGCTGATAGCGGAAATGGGGAAATATGCATAATTTTTTTTTTCGCATTTCTTAACAAACTATGAAAATACCGTAAAATTTAATTGTAAAATTGGATTAAATTATATTTAGGCTTCAATAGAATTTGGTGCCAGTGGCCCTATAGTAGATTGTACAACAAGTGCATAAAACACCATTTTACGCGAGATGGATATAAAGTCGAGTGTTAAATAGGTTTCATCGACGAGTTGTACACTCTATTTTTCATTTCGATTGCGAGGAAATGAAACAGCAACATGACAAAAATAATAATAATAATAAATGCGACGAAATAAAAATTATAAGTTCATTTCATGAAGCTTTATTGTGTACTTTGGCTGTTGGTATCCATGCCTTGGTCTTAGAACACTAACGAAACGAAATAAAATAAAGAGGTTATTCTATGAAGTTAAAGTTGTTCGTGTGGCTGTTGGACCGATTGCCTAGGTCTTCGACGAAGATTTTACTTTATGCTCTAGAGCATAAGAAGCTACTTTATGTCGCCTAAGCACGACATAAAGACGAACTTTTAGAGCATGAGAAGTGAAAAACTTATTTATGCGTTCTTTATGATTACCGGAAACTATAGAGTGGTTATCCATGGACAATACGCTAGTGACGTCACAGCTCTTGCTTTACTTGATATCTTCGATACAAAATTAAATTTAACAAACCCTAAAACCCTGCGTTTACTAGAGCAACATGAAAATTTGAGCATTAAAATTAAATATTACCTAACACTCCTTTGGTTAAAACAAGTCCATCGATACCCCGCCCATCTAAATCCAACAAGCCGTTAAGCCTAGATAGAATATCACAAATAAACAGTCACAAGGATACATACATACAAATATACACCCGAAAAACATTATCCTCTTTCTTTGGAATTGTGCAAACAATCACCCGTAACGCTGCTGTTCATACAAAATATGCAAAACAATAGCGATTCATAACTATTCTTAGATTATTAGTAAACAAAACATCCGTACGAAACCGCCATTGATATCAAATCGACCTAGTTTTATATATCGCAATGTAAATTCCGAATAAAGGGCCCCATGCATGGGGCAAATTATAGTAAGTACCTAATGACTGATTTTACGTGTGTGCGCTTCTTCATTGACCGATGTCGTGTCGGCGCGACGGGACGCAGTTATGGGTTGGAGCGAGCTCGATGTACTACTACTATCTTACTGTAACCCATAACTGTGTCCCGGCGCACCGACACGACATCGGTCAGTGATGAAACGCTCAATATCGCATTCAATTTTGTAGTCGAATGACGGATCGTACGATTTTCTTGACGATCTATCGAAACGAGAAATCGTCCTATGTATGGGTTAATAAACTAATACGTCTAGGTTTCATTAAATTATAATGTTTGATAATACAACCTGTGCTTTTATTAAGATACGAAAGAGCCTAAGTATACTGTGCTTATGACTTTCGTTAAAAGAATTAAGACGAGATTAAGCTTAACGATGTCACTGATAGAGAAAACGGATTCTGTCGAAGTCTTTCAACAAAAATAGATAGAAAAAGATAAAAAAACTGTTTACAAACGAGATGTGCTGAAGAGTCGCTATTTTGGGGATAAACGTGTCGATGCATTTCTATTTTGAGAAGTCGACTAGTAGAAGACGGACGGAATCAGAGAGTTTCTGAGATAATTTTACGAAGAAAAACATAAGAAAGCGTGTGGCAAACCTCATATCAATTCAAGAAAAAATCGTTCTTGATTTCTAACGTTAAGGATCCTCACTGAGAGCATTCTTACCCGAGCATTTGTAAACGAGCAATAATTTCAATAATTTATAAGCCACGTCCACACCACTCGAATATTCGACGCCGAATGCTCATTACACGCGAATGCTCCTCTCCAAATTACACTTAAGGCCGATTTTTCGATCCCCATATAACACTATTACCTACGGCTGTATCTCGAAACCGGATTTTTATACTTGGTCTCTTTTTGCATAACTATGGTCATATTATTCTAACCTTTCTATACTATATTATATAATAGTGTCTTATATATGTTGTTGTACCAACGTTTACCTTAATAAATAAGTCGAGATAAGTGTTTAAATTAACTAATAAGTTTTTTCAGTAATTATATATGTATTATCCGCACATAAACTGTCTGTTGAAATAGATTAAGTGGCCCTGCAACACGGGAAATCCTAGCGCAGGACCCAAAACCTTGTTATTCCTTAATTTAAGTTTTTCTGAATAAATATTTTTCATTTTCATTTTCACTATCTGTCAGATAAATTTTATCATCCTTTTCTATCATAGGACAAATAAAAGGAAAGTAAGTGTCATGGGTGGTAAGAGAACCCCCGGCCTTACCGGTGAAGTACTCGACATGGTGGTTCAGGAACTTGGTCTTCTTTGTGGGCACGTTAGCCTTCAGCCACTTGGCGACGGCGAACTCCTCGCGCGACGGCTTCTCCGACTCGGGCGGCTCGCCAAATTCCTGGACACACAGGACAATGTATCAGATACGATTAAAGTACTTTGGAACGGTTAGTGCATCTTATCGTTTATAATTGCGTATCCGTATGGACTAACGGTTTACGGTACTGTCGATGGAACAACAGTGTATGGTCGAAGGACTAACGGTACACAGTCGAAGGACTAGTGGTATACGGCCAATGGACCAATGATATATGATCGTAGGACCAATAATATACGATCCAAGGACCAAAGTAATACGGTTGAAGGACCAATAGTATACGGTCGAAGGACCAATGATATACGGTCAAAGGAAAATCGGTATATTCGAAGGACCATCGCTATACGGTCGAAAGAAAAGTAGGTAAGTGCATTTAAGCCAAAAAATTATAACATTAATGTTTATTTATTTATTTATTTATTTACTTACAACAAAGAACACGAAACATTACAGGTTCACGTACACACACAATAACATAACTAATAAATTTCAAATGTCAGTACAGTATTATTATTAAAATTACTATTAAGTATATAAAGATTATTCTAGATTATGGATTGGGTATGGAATGGATTGGTTACAAGTGATATTTTATACTCATTAATTTTCCTACTATATACAGGGTGTTAGGTAATGAGTGGATAAACCGTGATCTGCTGATAGGGGGCACTTAGGTCGTTCTAATAATGATAAATGAGGTTTAGTAAAAGTGCCACGGTTTTCGAGATATTTGGACTTTTTTAATTTTTTAGGAAATTGACACCCTTACTCGATTTTTTGGTCGTGGTTAGTGTACTAAAATGTTTTTTTTTTATTTTATTTTTAGCTTATTATTGTTTAATAGTTGTGTTATCCGATAAACATTACCATTTTGGCGTAACTACCGTGGTTTAATTTAAAAAAAATCGCAAACTTTAATTTTGCATCTTCGATCGAACATTTACCAAATTTTGAGCTCTTGCGGTGAAAAAAAAAATTACTATCACATGGTAGCCAATGAGCTAAAAAACATGCCCATTTAATAGAGATTTTAAAACAGTAAACATCTTTTTATTTAAATATTAGAATAAAAAACAACATCAGTTTTCCGCAATCGATTCGATTATTTCCTGTGATTATTTCATATTAAATTTGTGCTCCACAATTCCAAAGCGTACCTAATTATGACAAACTTTTCCTTGCGAAAATAAAAATACTGGCCACTAATTTTGTGAAACCTTTTATTGAAAAAAAGTAACGATTTGTGATCCGAGCGAAGCATTACACCCTTTTGTTGCAATAATAACAATACTGGGCAGTACTTTTTTTAATGCCTCTTATTCGAAATTTAGCCATCCAGACTACCGGATTTTTAATCGAGTACATAATGCGTTCACTGAAGGCAGAATTCTTGGTCAGGGTGTGGGTGGAACAAGTGGAGGAAGACCCACCCGAGGAGATGACGAGAATGTTTTGGACCTAGTTGAAGCAGATCCTTCTCTATCCGTGCGTGATATGGCAAATTACCTGGGTTTATCTGTATGAAAAGTGCATACTACATTAAAAGTACACCAATTACACCCATTTCACGTCCAACGTGTGCAAGTTTTATTGCCTAGAGATTATCCCTTAAGAGTAACTTTTTGTCGAGTGATGCTGCGTCGGATGCGTGAAGACCCAGACTTTTTTAACAAGATACTGTGGTCGGACGAATCATCTTGCCGTCAAGATGGCTACATGAATCTACACAATCTGCACAGTTGGCAGTTAGATAATCCTCACTTAATGAGATAGGATAGATCTCAGTACCAATTTAAGGTAAGTCTTCTCATGATCACGGTATTCACGGTTGTTGTAATACGATAAAAACGTCAAGGTTTAATTAATTATGCTTTTTACCGCGATGAATCCCCTATCTATTACAAATATTAATTTTAGGTAAATTTGTGGACCGGTATCTTGAATGGCGAAGTGATCGGCCCCTTCGAGCTGCCATCTACTCTAAATGGAGATAATTACTTGGAGTTTCTTCAAAATGATCTACCTATCCTTCTGGAAGATGTGCCGCTTGCACTAAGGCAAGTAATGTGGTTACAACAAGACGGTTGTCCCGCACATTACGCAGCACGAGTGCGACAGTACTTAACTGCCGCATTCCCAGAACGATGGATTGGCCGGTTAGGCCCAATACTATGGCCTCCGCGTTCACCGGATTTGAACCCCTTAGATTTTTTTTATTGGGGTTGTCTCAAAGAGAAAGTGTACAGCCGTCCAATTACGAGTCTTTCTGGGTTACGAGAGCGAATAAGAATTGCTGCTCAAGAAATAGGGAACTCTGGATACACCAGATTCGTCAGGCGTTCCTTTATCCGACGATGTAGAGCTTGCATTAGGGCTGGTGGACGTCAATTTGAGCACATTATTTAACTTAACTTTATTAAAACATTTCCTTTTTATGTTTTTTTATTTCACAGATAGCATTAGTTAAATCATTCATTAGAAAAACCGGCTTCCTTGCTACTCCAATACCTACTTTTTTAAGTTTTATTTATCAAAACCAATAAACGTTTACTGTTATAAAATCTCTATTAAATAGGCATGTTATTAAGCTTATTAAAAGAATAAAAAGCTGTCGGGATATTTTTTAAATTTCGAATAAATGGCATTAAAAAAGTAGTTAGTGCCCGGTATCGTTATTATTACAACAAAAAGGTTGTAAAGCTTCGCTCGGATCACAAATCTTTACTTTTTTCAATAAAAAGTTTCACAAAATTAGTGGCCAGTATTTTTATTTTCGCAATGAAAAGTTTGTCATAATTAGGTACGCTTTGGAATTGTGGAGCACAAATTTAATATGAAATAATCACAGGAAATAATCGAATCGATTGCGGAAAACTGATGTTGTTTTTTATTCTAATATTTAAATAAAAAGATGTTTACTGTTTTAAAATCTCTATTAAATGGGCATGTTTTTTAGCTCATTGGCTACCATGTGATAGTAATTTTTTTTTTCACCGCAAGTGCTCAAAATTTGGTAAATGTTCTATCGAAGATGCAAAATTCAAGTTTGCGATGTTTTTTTAATTAAACCGCGGTAGTTACGCCAAAATGGTAATGTTTATCGCATAACACAACTATTTAACAATAATAAGGTAAAAAGAAAATAAAAAAAAACATCTTAGTACACTAACCACAACCAAAAAATTGAGTAAGGGTGTCAATTTCCTAAAAAATTAAAAAAGTCCAAATATCTCGAAAACCGTGGCACTTTTACTAAACCTCATTTATCATTATTAGAACGACCTAAGTGCCCCCTATCAGCAATTCACGGTTTATCCACTCATTACCTAACACCCTGTATACACTAATGTTTATCTTGCGTGGTCCAAAACGTAGTACTGTTAGGCAGTTAAAACGTGAAAAAATTAAACATCAATTTATCTAAGTACCTATTAATTTATTAACTTTAACACAAACCTTAACTTTGCAAATGTGTTAATGCGATTTAATTAAACTACAAAGTAAAGTTTTTGTACGTTTTTACTTAATAAACGTCTCAATAAAATGTTATAGGCAAAGGTCAATCTGTATTGATTGCTGTATATTTTTTATTAGGTCTTTGATAACGGTTTTCGTCTTTATATAAAACGGTAGCTTCATTTCTTTGTTAAATAAAAACGTAAAGCAAAGATAATGTTTAAACAAGTTGGTCATTATCATGCATTCCCATGTGGTACAACATAGCACCGTCATAACACTATACCATTAACACCGTAAAATAATAATATACTGTATTATTACGAGTATAATAAATAGTACCTGAGAGCCCGAGCGTGTCTTCGCTCGGGTCGAAACCGAATTTTCATCGATTTCTATACAAAAACCAAAAAAAAAACAATAACAAAAGATTTATCCAAAAAAAGAACAAAAAGAAAACAAAAAAGCCGGTCCATAGCTGGGGTTCGAACCCGCAGTCTTGGCGTAGTAGGCCAACGCTCTAACCATCAGTCTAATCAAACGGCGGCAGCCGCATAGAAATTACGAATCATATTGCACGGGCAAATCTTTTTGCCTGAAAATACGGGGAAAACGAATTTTCCCAGATATGAGACCTAACTAGGTCGATTTTTTGCCCCCATAAAACCCTATATTGCAAATCTCATGGAAATCGTTAGAGCCGTTTTCGAGAACATGAGTAATGTTTCCCGTTTAATAAGTAGGATTCATTTGACTGTATTCTAGTGACGTATTCGTGACGTCAATAATTACTTTCATTCATCTTTGAACGCGCTGTAGAACCTTCCACAAAAAACACAACCGTTAACTTTGCAAAAAAAAACACAATACACTACTACTTAAGGTCTAATTTTAAATGCCACTAAGTTCGACACCAGTTTGCAAAACAACAAGCAATATACTACTCCAAATACAAAGAGCCGAAGGTTTAATTTTCAAGTGACAGGTTGTCGCGCCATTAACCTACTTGATACTTGTTAGGTAAGTCGTATTGGAATGCTTAAGTTGATCGTTGGTGTCACGATCACTGTCATGGCCGAATTTTGCAATATGTTCGCTCGTATGCATCAGATCCGTTATTCGGTGGACTTTGGCCGGCCATACACGGACTGCTCGAGCAGTTAGCCAGCGATCAACATACAGGGACCGCTCTTGCAGTCAGAGTCAACAGCTTGAAGCTGCCATTGATAACTGCTGGAGCAGTTCATACCAGCAGTTGGTATGAACTGCTCAACAAGTCACAATTTCATAGACACGCGCGACGTGGAATGAAGAGCGCGGGCGGAGGTAACTGCGCGAGAGAAGTCGACAGCTCGAGCAGTCAGTGTATGCCTGGCGACTGCTTGACGGCACGATGAAATTTCACCGCGCTGCCATCCGCCCGAAGCAGTCGCAACTGCTCGAGCGGTTCCATTTCCATGTATTCAAGCTCTCCGTGTATGGCCGGCCTTTACGACAGCGGAGAGCGGTGGAAACAAATGCATGTATGGGAGGATCACCACCCACCGGACGGCATGGCAACGGATTTTACAATCTTTAAACGAAATTTAACTGTCCACACAGTAATTAAAGTCTATATTACCAAGCCCGCTTGACAGCGTGGCGCGGAATCTACCCGCGGTCAAGAGGCTGTGCGCAACTTTGTAATATAGAGTTTAATTACTGTGAAAACAGTTTAATTTCGTTTAAAGATTGTAAAATCCGTTGCCATGCCGTCCGGTCGGTGGAGATCGTCCTTAAGTCGCCTCATCGCCGCCAGTGACTTGTGACATGCTTGATACATCTCTATGCATTTGATTCCTGCTGCTTGTCGCTGTCGCGGTCGCGCAAAGTCGTGGCCCGGTAAGGCTAGCTGTCCACTAGATTGGATAACTGCTTGGGTAATTAGTAAATACAGAACGGTGGGATTTTTTAATATTGTAATAATACTGGCTATTTATATTGGAGTAGCCGTACAATAATATACATCCTACATATTATAAATGTGTGTGTGTGTGTGGGCTAGTTTGTTACTCTTTCACAGTGCAGTGGCTGGACGGATTTGGATGAAATTTGGAATGGAGAGAGCTTATACCCTGGATTAACATAAAGGATACTTTTAATCCCGGAAAATTTGGTAGTTTCCAAGGGAAAATTGATAAACGACACTTCTACGCGGACGGAGTCGCGGGCTAAAGCTAGTACATAAGCGTGATAAAAATGAGGAAAGCTGTTCCCTGTGTTAAGACTACACGTATCCCGGTTAGCAACATGTTGCTCTTATTTGTTAGCGAGGCCAGGCTAATAATTAGTGTGAACGCGTTACTAAGACGTCATATGTTTGCAAATGCTATTGGAGCAGACACACCTGTTATAACAGGCTTCGGCAGATGATAGCTTGATCTCATATGACTTTGTGAAGAATAAATCGAGGCCTAATCAATATAATACGATCGCACAAATATAACATCATCAAATAAATATCAGGGACAGGGAGACAAATTGAGTAGTCCCAAACTAAACTCTAGGCTTCACTTCACAAAGTCACTGTGACGTGCGACTTATGGATAGTGTTGTGCCGTTAGTAAATTACCGTTACCGGTAATTTCCTATTTTGGAATATTCCCAGTAAATTCCCATTGTTCCTGGTAATAATCCCAGAAGCAAGTAATATACAATAGAACAATAATGAATCCACAGGATTCATTATTGTTCTTACGTTATAGGTATTTAGTTCATTTAATTGGAGACAAGTAGAAATGGCTCAATTATCTTTAAGTCTCTTTCACTTTTAGCATCAGCTATCTCTTTCACTCAAATGTATTATCGGAATATTCCCACTAGTATTGGGAATTTACTTAAAATGTAAACCTATGTTGATTTTTTGCACTTTGTATGATATTAGTCCACACGTAACGGTTTAATGTAAAAACAACGTATGTTTACATTTATACAATTTTATAATTCCCGTAATTTACTGATTCTAGGGAATATTACCGGTAACGTTACCGGGAATATTCCCACCTCGGGAATATTCCCGGTAACGGCACATCACTACTTATGTTTCAAGTATCCATACTGAAATTACCGTCAAGTTTGCAAATGGCTTGTTTCAAGTTAAAATGCGAACTTAAAGCTAGAGAACACAAATACAATAAAGTCAGAACAACTAAGGTAAAACCATCTATTAGCAATGGACTGTGCTCCAGTTAGAACAGTCCAATAAACAAGCTTCCGCGATTGATATGCTATTAGCGTTTCAATTAGATTAAGATTGAAATTATTCGGGATTACTACTATTACTAACCGAGGGGTCTGTATTTAATATTATGGTTTCCATCAAAACTATTTCCCAATATTGAATGTTTCGAAATATATAAATATTCCGACGCAACGAGTCGGGGCCATTAATAAAAAAAATAGTTAAAATAAAATTTATTTACTATGTTAGGTTGCATAAATTTTAACAGTAATTTTCAAAGATATTTGTTAATATCTCAAAAACCATTGATATTCATAACTTATTTTTATTGTTTTTATAAAATATAGATAAACGTCTACAAGTCTGAATTATTTCAGATTTTTCGGCGCGTAAACTTCTGAAACAAGAGGGCGGGACATTTTTTGTACTTTTTGGTCATAAATCCGTAACTAAAGGTCTAAAAATAAATGGTTTTGAAATGTGCAAATCAAGCCCTTTAATATGATACCCTATTACTATAATAGCTTTACTTCAATGTATAAACCCCCCTTTTAGACCCCATTTCCAATTATCATAAAACATTTTTTAAATTCTAATAATGAGGCCTTATGCGGAACACTAAATACAACGTCTGTCCTAAATTTCAGCCATTCCTGAGAAAAACTGACGTACTGACGGACAGACGGACAGATTTTTCATCTTCAAGGGTTCCGTTTTTCAGTATTTGGTACGGAACCTTAAAAAGGTTCATTACTAACTTACTCTTATTTACTCTTTTACTGATATTTTAAACACATATAGCATTTACCTATCCCTCAGTTTTAGAAATATCACCGACATTATATCATACATACAAAAGCGTTATTCACTCACGTCATCGTAAAACTGTTTGCCCATCGTATCCCTTTCACACAACCACTCGGCACTGTTCTAACAGTAAGACTGTCGCTACGGGTGAAAGTAGGACGTTCTGCGGTGCCAATATACTGAGACTAGGACTTACTGGTTACTGGTTTGATTCTAATACGGGATAAAAACCGAGTGCAGTTCACTATCACGCAAATAATTGAAAAAGATAAAACTCAAAAAACACACTTATAATTTTATTAAAGAGTGGTCCAGGAAAAAAGTAGCAAGAACCTCTTTTGAATTTTGATCAATTCACGAAAAATTTATAAAACTGTTTGTTTCACATCTATCACGTAACATACCGATAAGTTATTTTATGGTAGCAATTATTCGATTTATTAAAAAAAAAAAATATCGCCATCTGAAGTTACTCTTCGTAAGTTAATTATATACACCTACCTAGAAAACGCCGGCTGGAGTCAAGTTTAGATCGCCAAACATTTAACTATACCCACCACTGGACCACTTCTTATTATACAGAATTAAATTAAATTTAGTCTCCAAATTTCGGGAATTAAATCAGTAAGTCATGCTGACCAACTATCACTATGGGACCAACCTCGAAATCGCGAAAAAAATCGACTCTCCCATGATAAACATCGTCAGCTGACTAGCCAAAATGTATGGGAGGGTCGATTTTTTTTCGCGATTTCTGGGTTGGTCTCATAGTGAAAGTTGGTCAGTATGACTTACTGATTCAACCCCCAAAATTTGGACACTGAATTTAATTTCACCTGCATACTAGTTTTGCCTCATAGAAGTATTTATATCAAAATATCCGAAATAAAAGGTATCGTATGCGTCAATCCGGGATAAAGACTATCTGTGTACCAAATTTCATCCACATCCGTTCAGCCATTTAGGCGTGATTGAAACACAAACGTCTATAAAAACTTTACAATTATAAACATTACTTACCGCCGCACTCAGAGACGTCAATTAAGTTTTAGATTTGATTAAAGTTGCTGCGTCTTATTCTACTGCTATAGCAAATAAAGTGACAGCAGCAACTTTAATCAAACTTAAAAGTTAATTGACGTCTCTGACTGCCGCACTCAGAGACGTCAATTAAGTTTTAAGTTTCATTAAAGTAGCTACTGTCACTGTCTTTGCTATAGCAATAGAATAAGACGCAGCAACTTTAATGAAACTTAAAACTTAATTGACGTCTCTGAGTGCGGCAGTGAGAGCGGCCGTTAGTGGGATAATAGCTATCACACATTCATTAAAATCGGTTAAATAATCCAAAAGCTAGAGTGGAACAATCGATTTTTGATCACATACACACATAAGTAGACTGTTAAACCCATTACGCTTCTTTTCGTTTTGAGCAGTCGAATATAAAATCAAGGAAAGACTCGATAGTGGCAGTGGCCCTGAAAGAACGAAGCTAGCGGTCCCAGGTTTGATTAGGGTAAAGGCGAATATTATTAAACGTTTGTTACAGTCTTAGATATTTTAGCATAAATTAAGTATTATTAGTAGTTTATCTTAAGTCTCTGTATGATGGTCCGGACCTATCATGGTGGTGTTTATCGCTGTGTATAAACGTGGATATAATACCAGACGGATGCTTTATCCACCGCGATAAAAACCACCAATACGTGGGCTGCTATTTATTTTTCTCAAAGCTAAAGCTAGCGGAACTAGCGGCTCAGTTGGTTACTTACCTGGCGCGACGGCGTTCCTACGGCGAAGCAAAGATAACTGTTCGAATCCCCATGACAAGGTTTCCCATGTTTATTTGCTATCTAACATTTTATTACATAATAATTAGATTGCTAGTTAAAAAAAATCATAATTAAGCCCTAATAATGTAGAAATTTTATAGAGCATAGTAAACCCACCATTTAGGATATGAAACCAAAAAACTATTTTAGGGAGCCTCCTGTTTCGCCAAAATATGTTTAGGTTTGGCCGAATTTCCCAAATTTTCATTTCCCAAAAAGTTATTGGTATTATTTTTGTTTTATTTTCAGGATACCAAAAAAGCTATTTAGATCGGTTAGGTTAGGTGACATTTGTGAGCGCCATACAATGCTATTTTTTGCGGCGGGAAATACCTTTTTGGCAAATGAAAATTTGGGAAATTATACATTCGACCAAACATATTTTGGCCAAACGGCAGAGACCCTTTTATGATGTTAAGTAAAAAAAATTGTAGGTTTGAATGTGCAAATACAGAGGTTATTTATTCATTACACATTTACTTACAACCATTTATTATATAAAGCCAGGGACTCACTAGGGGACAAATGCCCTGCGACACGTGTCGGCGACATGTCAGGTGAAGTTGAGCGACTTAGCTTGACATATCTGGCGACATCGCGCGACACGTGTCGGCAGCGAAGACCATGTTGCCAGACACGTCGAGCGAAGTCCGGCAACGTTGTACCACTTGTCCCGACGTCGCTGGCGACACGTGTCGCGGGACATTTGTCTCCTAGTGTATCCGTGGCTTAAGGTGTCCCGTGTCACTGTGACAGACGACTTAATGGATATCAATTTAATGGATATGTAGAACAATTTATTTTCAAAGAAATTAATAACAGCTTTATTCGATAATGCTATGGAAAAAAGAGACCAGTTCTATTTTGCCAATTTTAATAAGATTATAATAAGTTAGTTTAGGTAGGTAGTTCGTTTTATTAAAAAATCGAGATCCGTTGAGCGAACTCAACTAGACAGTAAAACAAGCAACGTATGAACGTAAGTGTGTTAACCTTTTCAACGCCATTGACGGATATATCCGCACCACTGGTTCAACGCCAACGACGGATATGTCCGTCACGGTTGACAGCGATAAATAGACCCGAGTGTCTATGACGTAAGGTTGAAATGAGCTCTGGTTTTCAGCTGTCATTGGCGTGTGAGTGACGACTTTTGTATTTGACATGGCGTTGAAAAGGTTAAAAATGAAATTTTTAGGCTAGGCTATTTTATGTTTCAGCTTCTAATAAACAACTGCTGGCAGCATGGATAAAACTGAGTACCCATAAAAGTGATTTAAAAATACAAATAAGACAAATACAAGTGAGAGATAATTGTCTAAAGACAGAAATTGAACATTTGAGGGCTTAGTAACAGAGTATAATGTTGTCTCAAAACATTTATCGTCTTATTCATAAACGCACAACAACTAAATTATGCTTACAATATGCTTTGGTCTTATCTTTTATTGTGATATTTGAATTTGGCAGAAAGTGACAAAACATACTTTAAGTAAAATAGGTCAATTGTATGTTTATGAATAAGGTTGTTCTTGAACACTTTATTCATTTATTTTTACTTAATAGATTAACCAACAATGTGCACAAATAAATATAAAACAAATTAAATCTTGAAGAGTGCAAGTGTTTATTCCATATTGCAAATATTATTCCTTAAAAAACAAAATTCCCACTTAAAAAAAAACTTTAAAAAAGTGTATTTAATTTCATAGTTAAGGGGAAAAGGAAAAGAAGAGTGTTAATAAAATAGATAAGACTGGTTGAACTTTTCTTTTAAAAAATTACAAAATACATTTTAAAAATACTTTTGCCCCTTTTATTGTAGTTCAACTGCATTAATTTGTATAAAAGGAGGCAAAAATCCTTTTAAAAAGTTGTATCTCTTTAAAAGTAGTATTTACCCCATAGCTGCACTTGCCCCTGTTGACCTTAGTAATTTATTAGTGCTTGTGCTATCCCAAGTAGATATTTAATTTTACCACATATGTTTCAATGCTTGCTCGTGTGATGTGTTTTAAAATACCCAGTGCTAGATTAAGCTAACAGTAACACAGGGCCTGTAGCAAATTCTATCAAGGGGCCCTTGAAAATTGCTTTAGGATATCAAGTTTATGGTATTAAATAAAACCTGGATCGATCAATAAAATCCATCTAAATAGATACATTTTAAGGTCAGCAAGCTTCGGCCCGTAGCATTTGCTACTCTCGCTACGTGGCTAATCCACCACTGAAAATACCTGTCAAAGTGTTGAAATGTGCATAAAAACATTGTGCTCAAACAAACCGTGATATTATTAAAGTTAAACATGTCTAACCTTTTTTCGCTGAAATAAAACAAAACGGGGCATTATTAAACCATGCATAATGACTTAAGAGGGATTTTACTGTAATTAACTTTTTCCAAAATAATTCCTTTTACCACACTTAGTACCAATTTCACTATATGGTGTTAAAGGTTAATCGACTGTTAGTTCATACAATTCGACATAACTATGAAATAAATATGAGTTCACCAACCACTTAACAGATGATTACAGTGTAGAAGCTGTCAAAATATATGAACTAACAGTCGATAATATTAACGATTGGTGAAATTGGTACTTAACGTACATGTCGTACACTGTAAACTGAAATAAATACACGTTTTATAGTACTTATTGCAAATTGCAATAGATTTGATTTTTGATTTCTTTTCGTAAATACTACACAGATATAAAATAGAACTAAAGTAATTAAGAGCAAAATAAAGCAGAACAATGAAAACGCGGCGATTATAAATAACATAATCCTGAACGGCCAGACAAAGTGCAGTGAGCGTGAATGTACAAAAAATACGTTTTGCGTCACAGTTCAAAATGACACGCACGTGTAAAATATGCGACGTAGATGCCTAAATTGAACGTAGTTTCTCGCGACGTCGGGATAACACGGAGAATCCTATGACACCGGGACCATACGTAGGTACACAAAACGTAAGCAATTATCACGCGCGATAATTATAATATAAAGTATTCGAGCCCTAAAATTACCAATTAAAACTTACCTCTTTACGTTTCTTAGATTTTCTCTTGTCTGCCATTATAAATTAAATTTGTCAACGTTGCGAATTTTCAGCTTTATTTCTTTTGCACTGAATGACGGATAATGTAATGATGTTTGACAGTTCCTTGACGACAGAATAGATCGACGATGTAATCTAACGAGACGGCAAAGAACGGACGTAAAGTAAAAGTTAAGTTTTGCTTATTGACTATATAAAATTAATAACTGAAAATTTGATTTTTTTTTCAACACATGTACTGTTGAAATATTATAAAGCAATAAATCGTATAAAATAATATTATGATTGTTACTTTTGCAGCATAGTGGGAAAAACTCATCATTTCCTATTCTTTTGTTTAAAATTTAGCAGGAATCTTAACTTTTGAACGTACTTACAAAAAAAGTAGTAAGAGTGAATGGCAACATTAAAAAAAATCACCCGCCACAGATAGTACCCATTTATGGTTCGTGTACCAATTTAGTTAATGTTTCAAGAAACAATACTACCAAAACACAGAAAGTAAGCTGTAAAAATTAGAAAGTAAAAAAAAAAAAAGATAAAAGATATTTATTCAGTAAGTAGGCCGCACGGGCACTTTTACACGTCAAAATCTACCAGCGCTTCCCAAGAGGAGACTACTGCTGAGAAGAAGCGCCGCAAGAAACTCAACAGTTAGTCATTTTTTAAATGAAAATATAACAATGTCACTACTTATTCTAACATTATATAAAACTGTAAAAATAATATTAAATATCTGCGTAGTTTTGCAGGAAAACATGTCAGAATGACTACGAGAAAATGTATATATATATCACACAAAACAGTTTTGACATGTCTTCCTACATAAACCGTGTCCCCTAGACAAGATACAGCGTTTACATGATTTTTATGAGGTATGTACGAGTAGTAGGTAAGCTATTGAACATTAAACATTAGTTAATTTTCTGGTTTAGGCCAAGCATTTTTGTCCGTTAGATAGTCCTCGACCCTATAGTACGCCTTTGACATCAACGACTTTTTCAAGTAATTTTTAAGTGCTGGAAGGGGTAACTCTAAAACTACGTCGGGTAATTTATTATAAAAATGAATGCATTGACCTACAGATGATTTATATACTTTACGGACACGAAACTTTTTTATGGCAATTTTATTTTTATTCCTAGTATTTATATTATGTATATCAGAATTTTTAACGAAAGAGTCTAGGTTCTTAATAACATACATAATATTTTCATAAATATATTGGGATGCTACTGAAGTCTGACAAATTGCTGCTTTTTTGACCATCAATTTGATGCTTTGTATTAGTTTCGTTATTTTTGTGCTTACTTTTCATTACGCCGTCGACACCTTGCGATTGACTGACTTATGACTGCCAAAACTTTTTTTTTTTAATATGCTTATATATCATCAGATTTGCTTTTACCTAAAACACGGAAAAAACATTGAAAATTATTATAGCTTGGCAAAAAAGTCAAGCAATAAAATGATGGTGACACTATGCGGATAGAGTCGTGAGGAAAAGCTAGTTGTTTATAAAGAACTAATAAACTCGTTTACTGCATATATCTTATCGTAATTGCCACGAAATATCTATACTAACACTAAACTAATCAAATTATTGCCGTCTAACGTTGTAAATAAATTAACATTAAAACGTACCTATATCTTACTGTGAACACGTAGTTTATACTTATAAGTGGTCCAGACTTTATATTCCTTCCATGTTTATTTTTATGTAGATACTTAAAATAAATAAATAAATTAATTAATTGTAAATTGTTTTGTGTGAGCCTTAGAATAAATAAATAAAATAAGGGTAACAGTACGTAACTATAGCGAAAATGACACTTATTTTACAGCTTAATTTCCTAAAGGGTTCCCGTGATCCAAACATTCCTCTCCCCCCGGACCTCCGCACGGAGTAGACGTGTCTACTAAACCTGTAAATATTTTTTAACCAAATTTAAATTCAATTTGAATTCAAAAAAATAGAAAGTAAAAATTAGGAGTGCATAAGATACCAGGAAGCAATTCAAGCTACAAAAGTGACAAGCGTGCATCGTACATTGCTCCGAACGGCTGCCAACCTGGTACCCAAACCTCTTTATATTTTACTAATTTTGAAAATAGGAGAGAGACAACAACAGTGATAGCAATATTTTGGTCTGCGCTTGCTTCATTCACCCCAAACAGCGGAGAGGTCTTCGCTGAGTGGACGGAAAGTCATTTTGTTCGAATCTCACGATCGGCGCCCAGATTACTAGATCCCCGCGCTCTAACGCATAAGTACCTCTTTGGGAATATTAATTACTTTTCTCCTGGTGTTTCTTTCGTTACTGGAGACATGAAGAACACGAAAACAAAACGTTTGGCAGCCGCATCGCCAATGCTTGGGGCGTCGGCGGCGTCGGCGGCATCGAGCAGTACCACCGTACTAAGTAACACAACCGCGGCATCTGTTTCAACTACCGATGTAACTGGGGATGAATCGAATATAACAGTGACTATAAAGGACATGTTTTCCGCCTTCTCTAAGGAACAAGAAAAAAGATTCTTTGACCTTACACGTACAATTACTATTATCAGGGAGCAAAACGCAGAGTTGACAAAAAGTGTCGAACTCATGTCAAGCAAGTACGACGAATTTTTGTCCCGTATTGCTGCTTTAGAGGCTAAGCGGAAAGAAGACAGTTTGATTATTCAAGCCCTTGAAGAAAAGGTCGAGAATATGGAGCGTAAAAGTCGTGATACAGGGTTCGAGATACGTAATGTTCCTAAAACAAACGGTGAAAGTAAGGACAGTCTTTGCGACATTGTCATAAATTTAGGAAAGACGATTAAAAGTGAAATAAATAAGTCTGATATCAAAGATATATACAGGGTCAAATCCAAAGACTCATCAGAACCCATCATCACTGAACTGAACTCAGTATTAAAGAAGGAGAACATTTTAAACGCAGTAAAAACCTTGAATAAATTAAAGGCTAAAGGGGAGAAACTGAACACCTCACATTTTCACCTGCAGCATCCAGTCAAGCCAGTTTTCGTGTCTGAAACATTGACTTCCAAGGCGCAGCGACTCTTCTTCTTGGCACGAGCCTTTCAAAGGGATAGCGGATACACTTTCTGCTGGACCTCGCATGGAGCTGTTTATTTACGTAAGAATGAAAACTCACCTGCCATTAGAATCACAAACGATGTAAAATTAGAGGAACTTAAAAAGACCGCATGACTGTTTTTAGTTCTGATAGAGAATGTTATAAGCTATTATTTTTTGTATGTAAAAACTGTCACACTTTACACTCAACTACTCATTACACCTACACTATTACAATACACAAACACACACAAGTTCTGCAACAGCCTACAATGGTTACAAGTTCAAAGTTATACCATAATTGATATCACAACTATGGACCAATATAAATTTTACTTTAAAATTCGATAGTCTTAACACGATAATAGACGATCTTGATAATGTCTCGATATCAAAGTCTTTGTCTTGTGATCCTGAAAATGGTTTTAAACATACTCCACCACCATCAACATACTTATCAGTACTTACGCAAAATATACGCAGCATAAACTGTAATTTTACTAGTTTTGAAGTCCTGCTCCACCAACTTCGAATAGATTGTGACATACTGATACTTACAGAATGTTGGTTACATCAAGCACCTCAAATACCACAATTAATAGGCTACAGATCATTTGCTACAATAACTAATCACAATCAAAACGACGGTGTAGTAGTATATGTCAAAGATACACTTGCCTGCTCTATTGATGAACCACATTTTGAAGCTGGTAATGGCCTGGTGATTAAATTTGGTAAAAATACTGCAATTGTGGCTATCTATCGCTCGCCATCCAGCAGTACTGATTTATTTACGACATGTTTAGATAGGGTATTACACAACTTATCAAATTTTGAAAACATTGCAGTTATTGGCGATATCAACATTAATATAGCCACAAATACTATCGATGTTTCTTCTGACCGGTACCTTACACATACTGCATTCCATGGCCTTTTACCAACACACACATTAGTAACAAGAGATGCAGGTAATAGTTGCATTGATCATGTCTTGCTAAAAAGTAAAAAACCTTCACTTACAATTGTTCTACAGACTACGCTTACTGATCATAAAGCTGTTCTTTTATGCTTAAATCATAAATTAGCTCGCACTCATGAAAATGCCACTCGTAATAAACTTAACATAGTAGAATTTAGTAACTGACGTCAAAAATATCGATTTAGAACCTATTTTCAAGTCACAAGACCCTGTATTTTCTACGACTTACCTGATGACATCATTAATATTAGCCATTGAAAAAAATACCCAGACCGTTACACTCACTGGGCGTAGAAAGATAATTAAACCTTGGATCACACCGGGACTCCTACGCTGCATAAGACATAGAGATAAATTGTACCTTAAATCCAAGCACTCTCCTGATAATGAGCTCATTAAATTGTCTTATACACGGTACAGGAATTTTTGTAATTCTCTTTTAAAAAAGCTCAAAAGATCTCATGATAAAGAACTGATAAATAAAGCTGGAAAAGACAACAAAAAGTTATGGGAAGCCATCAAAAATATATCAGGTACGTCTAAAGTAAATATATTTCCAAAAGAACTATTAACTTTACATTCATCCCCACAAAACTCCGTAAATGAGATAAATGATTATTTTGTAAATATTGGCAGATCTTTAGCTGAAAAACTTAAAACACAATCATCGGCGACAGCATCAAGCAAAAGGTGTAGTCAAGGTTCAAGTCAAAACGAGACTCGCTCTTTTGTTTTGCTAGACACTGACGAGGCTGAAGTAAATCGTCTTATTCTCGGTCTAAAAGAGTACTGCTCCGTAGGATGGGATAAAATTTCAAATTTAGTTCTCAAAACAAACAGAGCGTTTCTTGTTCCTCCATTAACCCACATTTTTAACTGCTGTCTTAGATCTAGCATTTTCCCTAAACAACTAAAAAGGTCTGTTGTAACGCCAATCCACAAAGGTGGAGATAGAGATCGTGTCGGCAATTTCAGGCCAATATCTATTCTCCCTGCACTATCCAAAATCTTAGAGAAAATTATCAACTCCAGGTTATTCAACTTCCTTGAGAACAATAACATTTTATCTGATAAGCAATTTGGCTTTCGCAGAGGTAAATCGACCAATGATGCTGAACAAAACTTTGCAGAATTTGTCTCCGGGAGTTTAGATAAAGGCCAAAAATGCGTCTGCATTTTTCTCGATTTGGCCAAGGCCTTTGACACTGTATCTATCCCTATTCTATTAGAAAAATTGGAGGGGCTTGGCATTAGGGGAACACAACTAGAACTGTTTAAGAGCTACCTATCTGAGCGATTCCAATGTGTTAGGTTGGGAAATCACATTAGCGGTGAACTTCCTGTATCTCACGGAGTGCCACAGGGCAGTATACTTGGTCCTACTCTTTTCCTGGCTTATTTGAACGATCTATTAAATCATTCAGCTCTCCCAGGAAAGCTTATTTCGTACGCGGATGACACTGCTCTAATTTTTACTGCAAATACCTGGGATAAAGTTTTCGAGACCGCCCAAGATGGATTCGATATTGTCAAAAAATGGCTCCGGGAAAATGTATTAACTCTTAATGCAGATAAGACCAAGTACATTGCCTTCTCAATAAGAGATACCAGTCAACCTTTAGAAGCGCTCAAAATTCTCGCACATAACTGTTATCAAGAAGAAAATATAAACTGTAATTGTAAATCATTAGAACGCGTCAAAACTATTAAATATTTGGGAGTTGTTTTAGACATGAACCTTAATTTTAAGCAACACATTTCCATACTCACAGGTAAAATACGTAAACTCATTTATATCTTTAAAAACTTTCGCCATGCCGTGGAACCAATATTGTTAAAACAGATCTATTTTGCTTTATGCCAGTCAGTCACTACATACTGCATCTCCTGCTGGGGAGGAGCACCAAAAACTTTTCTAATACCTTTGGAAATAGCTCAGCGCGCAATTCTCAAGGTTTGTACTTTTCGGCCCATATTATTCCCAACCACAAAACTCTATCAGACCTGCGAAGTCCTTACCGTTCGGCAGCTATTTCTGCTCAGCATTATTATGAAGCAACATAGCTTAACGACATACGACCCTTCCATCTTGCCTAAACGAAGAAAAGATATAATTGTTCATCAGCCGCAATATTTTCGTACTTCATTTATTTCAAGATTCTTCTGCTTCTTAGGTCCCTATATGTATAACAAAATAAACAAATTAAAATACATTTTTTCGCTTAACAAGATCTTATGTAAAAAAGAATTAACGTCTCTGTTGCAAACTCTCACCTATGAGGAAAATGAAGAACTTCTGTCTATTCCTAGATAGATTTTTACAACCACATGTAGATACAAACACCACACACACAAACACACAAACACACACACGCACGCACGCACGCACGCACGCACGCACGCACGCACGCACGCACGCACGCACGCACGCACACACACACACACACACACACACACACACACACACACACACACACACACACACACACACACACACATACACACATACAAGTTATTTCTCTAAACTGTTTTGTATAACTTTTTTCTTTAAATATTATTTGCTTATTTGTTTATATTCTTTGAAAATCTTTATAATATTAGTTATAACTACCCGACGGGAATGAGCGCTGTCTGCTAAAATACAGGTCTCCGCCTAGTTTAGCAGCAGTGGCCAAACATTATTGTAACATTTTAACATAAGTCAGTCACCTATGTAAAATTTGTTTTATCTGTGAATAAAGATTTATTATTATTATTATTATATTATTTATGATAACATAGGTACACAAAATGATTTTTTTTTCGAGCTATCCAACGATACTCCATTCGATGTTGTAAGATAAATAAATAATTTCACGCTTACTTTGGGCCGAAAAAAATCTTTACTCATTTCATTATTGGTATTTGTGGGCGATAAAAATATTTATATGCGTACAAAATTTCAGCTTTGTAGCTTTGACGGTTTCTGAGAAAAAGTGAGTGTGACAAACAAACAGACGGACATAGAGAAACTATAAGTGTTCCTAGTTAAAAAGATAAAAAACATAAAAGATATTTATTCAGTACGTAGGCCACACGGGCACTTTTACACGTCAAAATCTACCAGCGCTTCCCAAGAGGAGAAGAAACGCCGCAAGAAACTCAACAGCCCTTAACATTAAAAAATAAAGTATATCAAAAAATATAGGTTCTTAATAACGTAACATACATAATATTTTCATAAATACTCGTATATTGGACGCTACTGTTAAAATTATAATTATTTTAGAAAGTTATCTTAAGGAATCACGGGAATTTAAGTTATATATGGGGACTCCACTGCAAATTCTCGTCTATAGTTATGCCTAATAAAAGTGCCTTATCTACCATTTCTAAACACTCGCCATTAATAAAAATACTAGAATTTACCGGTTTAACATGAGGCAAAACGAACCTAACAGTTCTCTTGGCATTGAGTAGTAAATTGTTACTAGTAAACTAATTATTTTAACAAGCGTGGCGTTTATCCTACTGTAGTCGACGGATTTTTGGTCTACCTTGAAAATTAATGACTTGTTGATTACGGAACCCTAAAAATGCCTTACGGAAACATTCTCATGTTGCCTAACTTGATAATTAGTTAGGACTGAAGTATGTTGTATCGTGTTGAGTTGAACTAGTTAACGTTAAGTCATTATTCACTGTCTGTGGTTGGTGGTCGCGTCGCCGCCTTCGCCGCCCGCCACTTTTTCCGACGATTAGTACACTACATGGCGTTTTCTGAGTACTAAAGTTTGTTAGGATCTCTTACTTGTCTTGTTAAGCAAAATTTTATGTGTTTACGTTCTAAACATGGCTGGAATCAGATCCTTAGCGGTTAGGGGAATACGAAGCTTCGGCCCAGAGAAAAGTGATGAGCAACGCATCTCATTTAATACACCATTGACGCTTATATTGGGTCAAAATGGTTGTGGAAAAACCACTATTATTGAATGTTTACGCTATGCTATCACTGGACAAATGCCTCCAGGAAGTCAGGAAGAGTGCTTCGTGCACGATGCTAAAGTAAACAAATCTACAGAAGTGCTGGGAGAAGTGAAATTAGAGGTGAGGTTAGAGTTATGTTTTATGCCGGACTTGTCCATAGAAGCCGCATATTTTGTAATACATAGAGTGAAGTATAAAGGTTATTGAACTTATAAGTGTATATTAGATTGAGTCTTTCAAATTGGAGGGTTTTATGATATTTAATGTTATATTGACGCAAGTGTGGGTATGTTTAGACAAATCTTAACTATATTAATGATCCTTGTAGGTAGGGCTTCGACTTATCTTGTTATGGCATTAGAAACATAAAGATACAATTTTTTACACCACCACACAAAACCACATTCAAATAGTGTACAGATTTAGTGAATAATCATAATAAATAATAATGACATTGTTTTTCTCAGATAAATTCATATTTATATTGCTTTCTCAACCAGCTTATTAATGGGCGCTGCAGCTGATCATAGTCTACATAGGAGACTGATAGCAAGCAGGTCGAATAAGGACAAAAGAATCTGTACTTATCTTGCCCAATTTGCTAGTTTGCTAATTCTCCTACCTTCACCCATAGCACAATATAATTGGTTCATAAGCTTAATTTCAATAAACATACTTACCTGTGCTGTGCGGTACCGCCTCTGTGCATTTGAAGCTTTCCATCAGGTCTGGTGCTTGCTTGCCTTCTCCATTGTGAAACTTTGAAAAGTAGGACTAATTTAAAGGTAATAAAGCCAGGATATCTTGCAAAAAATTGAAAACTTTGCTTGCTAGTTTTGTGGCAACAACCTATCTAAATTCACTGATCTGCACAGGAAAGCATAATGATGCTGCTGATTTTCAAAACAAATTTTAATAATTTCAGACAGTTACTCGTCTGAGTACTTCCAACATTAATCCCACTATTTTTTTTCTACTATACAGATTATATCACCAGATGATGAACATCTTGAAGTAACTCGTGCTATGCGGGTTACAGCTCTGCCGGACCGAAAGGTCACGTTCCAGAACTTGAGCTCAAGTTTGAAACTCATCAAAGAAGACGGGGAGACCAGGGATGTCACACTGGATATGGATCACCGAATGAATGATGCATTAGGTAACTAGATGAAATTTGGTACGGAGATAGTTCATAGTCCAGTGTCTGACATAGAGTACTTTTTGGACAGTTCCCAAGGCAATAACGATAAACGAATTCTACTCTGGTGAAGTCACACTATACATGCTGTAAACTATACTAACCACACTATAATAATATTTCAAATAGGTTTGGTTAAAACTTTAGAACAAGTATAAATAATGGGTGCACCTTTTTAAATGCAGTGTAAAATACGAACACATCTCGAGTTTCAATCTAGAACGGGTTAATTATGCTTGACTGAAACATTAAGGAAATAACAAATAGGTGACGAAGCTCCCTGAGGAGCAACGGGCACTCAAGTTGGCTATGCAAGATCCGGTCTACTGTGATGATTAAATAATCTGCATGTAGCCAGCGAGTTGTACCCGACAGTACCTTATAATTTCTGTGTTAATATTTTTTCTTTACTATTTTTTTTTTCAAAATGTAACAAAATGCTCATTCTTATATATTAAAATTTAGATAGATTTGTAAACAATATCCACATTCTATATATTTGAAACGAGCATTAGTTTAGTTTCTGTTGTGCTATTCCCAGTAACTCTCTATTAATAGTTACCAATCTAAAATTTCAGGTGTTTCAAACGCTATCTTGAACTCTGTCATATTCTGCCACCAAGAAGACTCCACATGGCCACTTGATGATGGCCAGAAAGTGAAGGAGCGGTTTGACGAGATCTTCGACTCTGAGAAATACAGTGAATGCTTTGAGCATCTCAAAAAGCTGCGGAAGGAGTACAGTCATGATATTAAAATACTTGGTAAGTAATTCTTACCTGTTACAATTAAAGCTATAGTGTTATCAACAGTGATCGGAATAGGTAGAGTATAGGTATTTACCTAAACTTGACGCATGTTCATTCATGCGTGAGTGAGATGGGAAATTATTGGGAATACATTATTGAATGAACATGCATCAAGTTTAGGTAAATATACTCTACCTATTCCGATCACTGGTTATCAATCTATGAAGTTAAGGAGTCAGTTTGTACGCAAATGGGCAACGTCAATTTGATTGGAGGGGCCCAACTTCGAGAATAAAAATCAAATCCTTTTTTATTCAATAATGTACTAAAGTACGCTTAAAATATGTTTTGGCCTTATCTTTCATGGTGTCATTTGAATTTGACAATACAATACAATACAAATATCACAAGATACAAAAAATACAATAATACAATCATAATGTACTTCCTTCATTAAAGTACTTAAAATATTTTTTAATATGAAAATACTAAATTATTTTTTTGAAGATAAAAATACGTAAACCCGACAGTATATAGGTACTTGTTCGCCTTCCCAATGCAAAACACGATTGCCTGAGCTTGGAACACAGCTCTTTGATTTGAGCCCTCCAGGTGAGAGAGCTGTCCATGTGGAAGACCAATAACTTCGTGGCATGGACTTGTTACCCCCCGCCCTAGGCACTTTTGGGACCTTTCCGTTCAGGTTAAATGTCATGTTCAATTTAGAGTTCGATGTCAGACGGAGCCGTGATTACAGTGGCCACATCATCTGCAATCTGCATACATATATATCTCAGCGTTATTGATGGTTGCGGGTAAGTCATTGTGTAGCAGTCTAAACAGTGTGTTGGACAGGCACGACCCCTGTGGCACTCCTAGCAAATTTTCCATTTCCGCCGACTTCACGCGACCTCTGTCGCTAATCACAACTTGAGTCCTTTTAGACATGAAAGACGTGAGCTAAGAGAAGGCCGGACCTTGAATGCCGTAAAACTGGAGTTTATCAGCGTTGAGAGCGTGATTGGCGGTGTCGAACGCCTGCGAGAGGTCGCAGCACAGCAATGCGATTCGCTGGCCCGCCTCGCGCGCGCTCAGGACGCGCCACACTACCTCGCGCACCAGATCCGCGGTGCCGCGCCTCACCCGGTACGCATACCTAACTGTCCGAAAATACATGGCCGTTCGTTATAAATTTTAAAAGTCTTTGATTGATCTTCGACCTCGAGTATCTTACTGACAGCTGGTACCATCGCATCGATATCGGACGATACGATTTTGTTTCTGCTTTGCTCTTGCCTTTATACAAGGACTTCACATTTTTCGGTCGGGTAGTTACAGAGGTGGGATATTACAGCCGCCAAAGGTATTTCAGCAGACTTTAGTACACTGGCTGATAATCCGTAGTAATCAGCACCCGTTTTTGACGCGATGTGGTTAAGGTCTCCACAATTTCGATTGGCGTGAACGGAATTAAGGCTTTTCCACCGGCGAGGCGAGACGAGACGATGTGGGACGAGAATTGAAATTTGTATGACAAAATTTCTATTCTCTCCTAGCGCATCTTCGGTGGAAACCGTATGGATTGGCGAGGATGTGCGATACGAGAGTTGGAATTTTTGTTATTATAATAATGAACCGTATTGCTGCGTACATAAAGTGTTTATTTACTCTGCAACGGAAACACGATTCTCGCGTGTCATCGTGCCGGCCCGCGCGGTATCGCGCGTGCTCGCTCTGGCTCGCGCTGGCTCGCGCTGGCTCGCGCTGGCTCGCCCGTGCTCACGCTTAAAAAACAGCAAGTTCCGGCCATTTAGGATACCATGGAAAATATACAACATTAAAACCGGTCGAGTTTATATCGGGCCACGCTGTAGGGTTTTTCTAACTAATAATGAAATAAAATGAAAATGTAACAGGAGAAAACGGTCAAGTGCGAGTCGGTTTTGCACACCGAAGGTTGCATACCACCACACGATATTATTAGTATATTTATGACACGCTCACGGAACCCGCGGCCTATTTTCACATTAATAACTCTCCACATGCGTTTTGATTTGTTTAGGTCGTCACGGATCTGATCGGAATAAAACTGAATACGCTTTTGTTTTAGTAACCTGAGAAATTTTTATGCAATATGGGAAAGTGGTTTTTAACCTTGATGAGTAGTTTCGTACAATAGGTGTTTAACATTCGTTGAGGCGCGCGTCCTCTCCGGTGACACTCGCGGCCCGAGCCGCGGGGAGGCTTGTATATATATATGTGGCCGATAAGAGTGCTACTTCGGCCATCCACTCGAGTGGGAACATCTACTAACTGCCTAAAACCATGTAGCAAATCTGTCAAATGGTTTTTATAGATGACTCATCTATAAAAGTCAGTCAAAAAGTGACAAAGCATATTTTAACTGATATAGGTTTATGTACATTTATGAATAAAGAGGTATGTTTGCAAACTGAAATACCATTATATTCGACAGCTGAGGATAAAAATAAGGTAATTGGCTAGAAAGGTACGAGTTTATGTGTAACGTAGACAAAGTTTTTTGTTTGTCTTAGAGTTTCATAGATTATTACATAAACTTACAGAACAAGAAGTAGATCACCTATTTGAGAAAAAAGAAGAACTGGAAAAGAAGAAACTTGACGTTGAGAACACAGAAACATTGATCAATGAGGTCAACTCTAAGGTGCAGGAATTGACAAAGGAACTGGAAGGTGTTACTGCTAAACTAGACTCCATTAAAACGATAGAGAAAAGTATCGTCGGGCTGGAGAATAAAAGAGACAAGATTAAAGTGAAGTAAGTGCCTTTAAACAATTGTATCCATGTATATTATTAAAACTCTATTGTCGCATGTATGAAAGATCTTCACTTGAGAATGGCTCGACTGATTTGGCTGATTTTTTTTTTGTTTTGTCTGGATAAGATTTGTATAAAATGAAATAAAAGTACCTCACATGACACAGTCATCCTACTAATATTATAAATATGAAAGTTTGTTTCTCAGTCACGCCAGAGCGGCTGAACAGATCTGGATGAAATTTGGCACAGAGATAGATTATAGTCTGGAATAGCGCATAGGCTACTTTTTATCTCGAAAAATATGACAGTTCCCGAGGGAGCAGCGATAAATGGCTTCTACGCGGACGAAGTCGCGGGCAAATGCCAGTTTGTTAATATTTATTTAAACGCAACATTAGCAACAGTTTGTATGTATAGTGATCTTCATTGCACTGGGTTGTCGATAGTAGCTCCAGATCAAAATGGTTAAGTATCATATTTGGATCGAAACTGCATCATTTTGAAGTGTAGTCTCTAAACTCTAATCCAAATGTATTGTACGAATGTCAATAATAATGGTGGTTTTTATCAAAGTGTAATATTTTATTTATTTATTTGCAGATTAGAAAACTTTCAAACTCAAGAAAGAGAAATGAAGAACACAATTAAAACACTATTTGAAGGAACCGTTGAAGAGTTAAAAGAAAGTATTGGTAAGTATATTAGAAAATCAAAAGTCTAAAAATTATTGTTAAGTTTGGCTTTAAGTTAAGGATACAATTTAAAATGAAATTTAATAATAAATCGCTTTGTTTTAATTTCAGGAACCCATGATCAAACAGTGAAAGACAAACAAAAAGAATTAATAGAGATCTACGAAAGAAAATCGGCGTTCGACAAAGAGAGAGAGAAGATAGAGAATGAGATGACATACAACAAGGTCAAACTGAACGAGTTTAACTTCCTAGAGAACCAAAATAATGAAAGACTCGATAGAAGGAACAAATTGATTGAGGAAGCTGCTGTTTTGGCTGGTAAGATTTTAGTATTATATATACTTAAGGTTAGGTGTTTGTGGTAATATTACAAGCTTTTGAAGAGTTCCGTCGATTTCCCTAGGTTTCTATCACCACATCCAGACTTAGTGACAATGGGACCACCTCTCAAGTTTACCCTTTCAAACGAAAAATGAATTTTCAAAATAGGTTCACAATTTTATTGACGTAGATGGTCGGGTAACATGAACACAAAAAAAAAAAAAAACAGCTGAATTGAGATCCTACTTCTTTGAAAATAATCTACCTACAGGTGATATGTATACTATTTCAATTATTGCAATTATAATTTTGTTTTTCAAATCAATATTACAAGTTTTGATAGGTTAACTTTTTTATATGTATTTATTAGCTATTTTGAATTTTTTAAATTTCATTCACTGTTACTGAAATCCGAAGTTTTCATGTTTGTAACGCTCTAGGCACTCCATTAGGAGTCCTAGTGACGTGTCCAGCGGTTTAAGCCGTGCATTGTCTGTCTAGCAGTCAACTAAACTTATAATAGGTTAGGTTAGGTTATAATTATGATCAGATGGTGAGTAAGTAATCATATATTTGTGATACACAGGTTAGTTATACGTGAAAAACTTAAGTAAAGGACCTGCTGTATGTAGTAGTGTACAAAACTTATATGGAACTTAAGTCACTTTTCAAATTGGAACGTCAAGGCATCTATACACACTTTATTACTATATACAACAAAGTTTTTCACCTATATGTATACAGTTCTTATAATATTTTAATGAGATCTCTGTGATCTGCCTTATAGGCGTACAAACTGTTTTTTCTAGCTAAAATTACCGATATTAATGTTTTTTTTTTCTTTTTTTACTTGTCAAAATGAGTAAATTAAATTAATTCATATCTGCATTAATTACTTAAAGAGATGGAACCAACGACAATCAAAACGGAGGAAGAAGCGGACAAGGCCTTCAAAGGCTTGCAGCTGAAAGTGAAGGAGTTGAACAAGGATCTGGTGACGACGCAGGCGCAGGCCGACGACGAGGCCAACAGGCTGCAGTCACACGTCAATGCTAGCAGGGATGCTTTGGTACGTATACAAGTATCTGAGAGACTGGGCGTCGCTCAGGTCGAAACGGTTTTTTTCCGAAAATTACCCTTAAAATCCAGCCTATATACGTCCCACTGCTGGGCGCAGGCCTCCACTCACAATGAGAGGGTTCGGGCTATAGTTCCCACGCGGGCCCAGTGCGGATTGGGAACTTCGGACACACCGTCATTTTGCATTTGCAGGTGTGTGCAGGTTTCCTCACGATGTTTTCCTTCACCGAAAAGCTCATGGTAAAATTACAAATTATATTTCGCACATAAATTCCGAAAAACTTAGAGGTGCGAGCCCGGGTTTGAACCCACGACCCTCTGCTTAAGAGTCGGCAGGTCAAACCATTAGGCTACCACGGCTTTTTTTTACAGTGCGTTGGTTTCCACAACTCGATGACTTGCGCCTATTTTGCGTGTGGCGTCTTAACACGTATAACCTAACTGATTGAAATCAAATTGAATTGCAGTCGCGTCACAATGAGAAGATATCCAACAAGGAGCTCGACATAGAGACTGCGAAGAAGCACATCCTGAAGAAAGATAACGAGGTCAACGACGCCAACGTGTCGCGCTCGCGGCTCGACGAGATCGAGTCCAGGTTCAAGATCGCCGAAACGTGAGTAACACCTTCGAGGCTAGGTTAGGTTATGATAGATTAGGTTAGTTAAGTTATCCAAGGCGTACTTACAGGGTAACCTGGGGGGCAAAGTTATGGCGCTATAGCGATGCCTTGGTCTTTGTCAAAAGCGACAGGTGGAACGCCCCAGGGTTTTAGTCCGTGCAAGTCTGCCCTGCTAAGGTAAAGGGCAGTATTTTACACAAAACTACTGTAATAATTGCAACCTAATTACTGGGTAATAAGGTTGCAATTGCTACAGTACTTTTGTGTAACATACTGCCTTTTACCTTAGCAGGGCAGAAGTCTGGTCGGACATAACCCGCCCTGGCCCCCGCTGGGGCGGGTAGGTATAGGCATTTCCCCCAGGTCAAAAAAAAAGTTAGTAAGGTTAAGTCAGGCCCGGCGCACTCCGCTATTTAGGCGCGAAGTTACGAGTACATCGGCTTGCATCCTCTGGGTGTGAGTTTTGTACGGCTCAACCCAGCCAGCCAACTCAAGTGCGAATGAATACAAATTACACGATAGAAAGGGAAGCACAGAGTAGACACGTTCGACCTATCTGGGTTAGCTGGGAAGAACGCCTGTAATCGTACACATTGCACGCTTAGTAATAAACAGGCTCAAGTCGAAACAAGGCAGTTTGATTTTAAATTTTAAGTTTTTCTAATTACGGTTGAAAATGGAATATAGGTTTATTTATTTCGACTTGAGCCGGGTTCTTACTAAACTTGCAATATATTCCAAATCCGTCCGTGTGTATCTTGTGGCCGAGTGGCATTTAGCGAACGTGATTATAGAATTATCGCTTCTATTACCATGAAATAACGTTCGCGGTGCCAATGATCGGGTGCCAACAATGGGCAGTTTCTCCTAATAAATTGTTAACATTTTCTATTCTGTAGGGAGTACCAAAGCACAGTAGACGAGGTGAATACTGAAGAGCTACAGAAGGAAATGGCGGACGACGAGAAACTGATGGAGCAACACGAGCATAATTTAGATGAGCTCAATCAAAAGGTACATTCTTAGGATTTTATTTAATACTAGGCAATTACCCGACTTTGTCCGCGTAGAAGCCGTTTATCGCCGAGATTAATAGTATCCTATGTGTGGACTATCTATGTGCGAAATTCAAATCCATTCAGGTGATCTACATCTCGCTCTTGTAGATATTTTTTTTTTTTATAAATACAATGCTTTGACTCCTCTTTACATTACCTGTTAATTTCCTAACAAATTATTTACTTTATAGACTAACACAACTATCCCGTCCACAGATAACCAAACTCCAAAAGCATACAGCCAAAATCGCCGAGCGCGACACCATAGAGCGCTCGGTCAGAGACAAGGAGGAGCAGCTCAGCTCGCTGCTCAGTAAGCACAGCACCGTAATCGCCGAGCTCCTGGGTTCGGTGCCGGACCAGGACTTCGCTGCTGCCATCAACAAGGTCGAGGCAGATTGGCGCGCGGAGCAGAAGACTGCTAAGCAGAAGCTCAAGGAGAAACAGAAGGAGGTTTGTTATCTTTATTAATTTAATTGTTTAATTTAGAGTGGATATAGTCGAAGAGTTCTTAAAGGGGCTCGCAGTTCCGAATGACCGACACGAAACTACGCCCAGTGAGGGACGAGCGACAGCAGCTCAGCTCGCTGTTAAGTAAGCACAGCTCCGCCAGCAGTCGACGTCCTTTGGCTGATATGAGGATGAGGTATCGCGTTCAGCTACGTGTTAAACACCGGGGTTCAGCTGAAAACCAGCGCTGCGGCTCTGGCTGTAGCACATGCTGAGTCCTATCTGACCTCACACTATAGCGCAACATTGCATTTATATCTGTGCATCTTACTTATCCGTGTATCTTTTCAGTTCTACAATGTTGTGAGTTTGAGTTTGAATAAATTTAATTTATTTCAGTTAACAAGTCTCGAGGCGGAACGTAAGATGGTGTCCGAGATGTTGTCAGAGAAAAGAGCGGACATCGTGAAAGCTGACGCCAAAATCAGAAGGGCTTGCGGCAACCAGTCCTACGAGGACGTGATGTCCGAGTTGACCAACCGCGTGGAAGTGTTGCAGGTTTGTTTTACTGTACACTTCTTACTCCAAACGTAGACGAACGTTGACGATTACCATCGCAGAGTTAATGAGGTAATTAGAGAAGGTTTTCATGGATGTTTTAAAATTAACCATATAAGAGGATATACGCTGCATCAAGACAGTCTTCAACACAAGACAGGAGACGCGGACTACCCTGGCCTGTTTATGTTATACATCCTTGTATATTTCATAGTTATTTTATTGCGTAGTTTATTGACACCATGAATTTTATTTCGAGGTGATAACTTTATAATCACCAGCGGGCCTAATATAGTTGTGTTTGTCATGTGGATAAAACATCTGTCACTCTCTTTATCCACATTTATCCACCGCGATAAAAGCGACCATTATACCGGTGCAGGTGTAATATTTTGGATATATTACCCTATACCTTCAAAGTGCTTTAGAAAGTGTCAACACTACAATTTTTATTCAAAATCCAGATGAATTTATTAGTGTCAATTGACTTGTTTTAGGAAAAACAAGCGGTCCTTCAAGCGTCTACGGTGGTCATCGACAAATACAAGGTCCAACTGAAAGACAGCAGTTGCTGCCCGCTCTGTAACAGAGGGTTCAACTCCGATGACGAGGTGAGTTTTAGTTAAATGATCTAACATATAATAGTTTCTAAACCATGACGTCTAAGTTTAAAAAGACGAGTTTATAACGTGTGTATCTGTGTATCTGTCTGACGGATAGACCGATTTTGATTTAGTTAGAAAGGTGACTTGATGGAGAGTGTAAATTTGTGATTGAATATACAATTAAAATTTATTCGCAGGTATCAGATCTAATATCCCAGCTAGGCAAGCAAGTCCTAAACGTGCCCGCAGAGCTCGAGAAGGTGACTGAAGAGCTGCAGAGGACGTCGGCGAAGAAGGACGAGGTGATGGCGCTCAAGTCGCTCAGCGGGAAGATCACCGGGCTCAAGGAGAAGGAGAGAGAAATCGATACTAGGCTGGGAGGGCTAGATGAGGTACCGTTTATACTTACTATCACTATTCTTACCTGCGATTCGTTTCTGTGGCACTCTTTTCGTTTCTTTCACGACAACTCCCTGCCGCTCCCTGCTGAACTTGCTTGACTTCTACAAAATAACTGAAAATGCTATACTAATGTACAGGAAATTCGACATTAATGCGACCAGGGGAGTGAAAGCGGTTGAAACGCTGGAATTACCCAAATTTTAATTTTTCCGAGACAAAGTATTCTATACGCTAATGCAGGACAGGCATTATCTATAAGCCGATTTTCATTAAAATTCGTTCAGCAGTTCAAGCGTGATTGAGATACAAACATCTTCACAAACTTTCACATTTATGAATATAATTTTAGTAAGATTTGTAGGGTGGTAACGTGATTATTGGTCGCATGCCACTTGCCCCCTTGATACGTGCGCCCTGCTTACACTTATTAAAATATGGTAGTCCAAATCGAAAGGGCTCTTGTGGCGGCGGGCGCTTACGCTGTTAGTTTTCATTGTCTTTTCATTAGTATATCAGCCGTGTGAAAAAAGGCGTAACCGCCTGCCTCGATAAGGTCCCTTACGATTTGGACGACCAAAAATAGATACATTTTGTTAAAACAAGTGTGTCTATTTGCAGAAAATCAAAACAGTTCAAGAAGCAGTGGGCGAGTTGAGTGCGTCCCTCAAGGGCCCGGAGCAGAAGCTTCAAGTTATCAAACAGATTCAGGGCGACATGCCGCTGCTCGACCGGATCAAGGTCGAAATCGCCATCGCCGGGAAAAAGGTAACATAACAATATATAGACTTTCTATCAACTAAGTCGCGCGTCACTACTTAATTTTACGTACATTAACGTAACTGTGCAACGTCAATTTCATTTTGGTGGCGCGCCGTCGTGGCTTGAAAACGCTATCTTCCTTAGACGTCATCTCCGCGGGCGAGAGTCCGTCCTACTAGTAAAGAAAGTATCGCCCTGTGGAGATAGGCCTGTAGAGTTGGTATCGAATTTAGTGGCACGGCGAGACTATCGCCTCGATTCACTCGTCCGTGGAGATGGTGCCTAAGGGCTAACGCAAACGGTAAACTTAAGTTCGGAAATTATTTGGAATAAGTAGCTGATGTTCATCATTGATTTTGTCAGGGAATTTTTTTGTGACTACCTTTTGACCACGATTTCGTCCGTGTACATTTTTTTATCGCTATTCCATTGGGAAACTACGCTTTGTCTGTCCTCGCGCAATAAACTATGTCTGTTCCAAAATAGACAACGATTGGTTGAGGCGTTGAACCGTGACGACGGAACAAACAAACAATCACGCTTTCGCATTTATAATATTAGTGACTGTCGTGTAATAAGCACAATGCTGACCCTTCAATCGTGTGAGCCATTTAAAATTGATCTAGGATAAACGTAAATTTTACCCAGAACTGCGTAGGGCCCCTTGCAGGAATAAGTTTAGTCTGGTTTAAGTCGTCTGGATTTAATACTGACATTTCCATACACAACAAAATTTTATGCCTAAATCTAGATTGAACTTTTTACTGCAAGGGGCTCTAAAAGAAAAATTTTATAATGATCTTCCAGCTAGAACAACTAAGCTCCCAAATGGAGCCAGTAGACAGCGACCTGACCCTCGAGGAGGCGTCCGGCCGCCAGCGCGACCTGCGCCACGAGGTGAGCGCGCTGCGCACGCGCGTGCGCGCCGCGCAGAAGACGCTCAACGCGCACACCCGGAAACTGCAGACCAAGGGGGAGGCGAAGAACAAGCTGAAGGAGAAGATGCTCAATATACAGAAGAAGGTAACAATTCTATATATATTCTAACAACAAAATGAAAAAAGAAGGATGCCCCTTTCCGTGACTGACTGACTGTGCATAAAATTTTACCTCCTTGCATTGCCTTATAGATGGAGGTTAAAGTCTATGTAATTATGGTCTGTTATACTATACCTATGTCTAATCTTTCATCATTTGCGATTTGTGTTCGTGTTCACTCGTGTAATCTCGGAAATTCATAAACCTGCTAAATTGTAGTTTCAAAGTGACTCAACAAATAAAGTTCTTCTCAAATAAAAACTGGTCCAATTAAAATAAACAAACGCAACTTGACCAAAGAATCCGCGAGTAACATGTGGGGTTCATTATTGTTTCTATATTCTCTAGGTCCAAAGTATTTGCACTCTTCAAGAGGCGATCAAGCAGCTGGAGGAAGACAAAGACAGATACATGGTCGAGATAAAGGAACTGCAGGCAGCCACGGACGGGTTCAAAAAGGAGCTGCAAGACAAAGAGGACGATAAGACTGAAGCCGCCAAAAAGAACAGGTAAAGGGATATACCTGGCTAGCTATTCAGCGGGGTTATTATGGTCGTGCTTATCGATGTGGATAGACGTGAGTAAAACAACTGTCACTTTTTGACCAGTACATAAGTGCGAGAGTGACGAATGCTTTGTCCACACCTATCTATCGCGATGCAAACTACCATAATACGGGGTAGGGCATATTAGTGGCGATAGGTGCTTATGTAGGGTTGCTACCACCATTTCATCCTTTAACACGTTCGCAACCAAGAACCCGCCTGGTAGGCACTCGTAATGTTTCCTCAGATGCCGGCTCAGCCCGCTAGGCGGGCAGTAGCTATAAACCTACACGCCGCGCCAAAGAGCCCGCCTGGCGGGCACACATCTTTGCCACCACAGGGTTGACACTAACAGAAAGGTTTTAATACTTCTGATTATTATGTGGTCGAAAAGTAGGTACAGTTGATTTTTAAATACACAGGCGGTGTTTTTTTTTTTTTCACCTAATGCAATTATAAAATAAAAATTCTTATCAGTTGAATTTAACCTCTTTTTATATATTTTTTTACTAATATTATTATACGATATGGGCGAAATGCTCACATCTATTTAAATAACAAAATTCAACTTAATTTGATTAGCCGTTCTCGAAATCGTCGTAAATATACATCTACAAGAATATACATGAAATGCTACCCCACTGGATGCATTGTGATAATACGAGGGGCATAAATAGATCAGATAGTAGATTTAATTTTATTCACGTATACGAAAGTCGATGTCGGCGAAAAAACCGCCAGGCTGAAATGGGATTGGGCCGGTCATGTCTGCCGCATGCACCCAGACCGGTGGGCTAGTGTAGCTACCAAGTGGGTGCCGCAAAATAGGCGACGCAGACGGGGCAGGCCTAAACGGAGATGGCGGGACGACTTGGACGCATTTCTTGGGAACTGGCCGGAAGAAGCACCGAATAGGAGGAGAGGCCTTTGCCCAGCAGTGGGACACTCAAACAGGCTATTAAAAAAAAAAAAAAAACGAAAGTTACTTGGCACAGCCCTGAGCGTCCGCCTAGTGCCCGCCTAGCGGGCACGCGGCGTCCGGCATTGCGTGCAAGTCGTGGAACGCCTAGCGAGTTCTGTCGGTTTCTGGTGTATTGTTCCATTTTTAGTCCGGTTGCGAAAGTGTTAACGTATACCGCCAAATTCCAGTGTTCGCATTGTGGTGTTCCGGTGTGGGGACAAGACTGGTGAAAATACTAATAGAAGCATTCCATATTAGTGTTAGCAACGCATGTAGTCTTAGGATCGTAATAGTAAACTCGACTGAGATGCAATTTCAAGACACATCAGAAATAACAGTGTTCTATGCCTTGACGTTTAAGGTTGACTTTGCCTTGCGATCGCATCTCGGCTAAGATCAGTTTATTAATACGACCTTTATAATTGCCGTCTTGAGATCGCAAATGTCTATGGGTTTCAGATCACACTTATCTACCATTTCACTACTTATTTACCACTTATTTTCCATACCATAAAATGAAAAAAAAAATTTTTTCATTTACTTTATTGTTTGTATGAAATGCTAACCAGTTTTGTCTACAGCCATTTCTTTATCCCTATTACTCATGTCTCCTTTTCAGATTAATTATAGAGTCAAAACGCAATTACATAGCCAAAGTGGTAAAATCAGTGGATAAAATCAAAACGGTTTTATCAGAGCTGAGGCAGCATGAGGAAAAGAAGATTCCTTTACAAATGAATATGTTCAACGAACTAAATGACAAACTGTCGGACAAGCGGAGACAGATCCTCATTGACGAGGGCGTGCTGGGCAAGAGGAGGCACATCTTAAGAGACGAAATCGCTAAACAAGAGGTAAGATATATGTTAAAGGGACAGGGACAATCTGACCCGTCACACAAATTGACCTAGTCCCAAACTAAGCTCTAGGCTTGTACTATGGATACTAGGCAACGATATACATACTTATATAGAGAAATACATACTTAATTATATAGAAAACATCCATGACTCAGAAACAAATACTCGCGCTCATCACACAACTATTTGCCCATACCGGGATTCGAACCCGGGACCGCTAGCTTCGTAGGCAGGGTCACTACCAACTAGGCTAACCGCGTCGTCTAGTTGTAATATGTTAAAGCTCAGGTATAACAACACATTAGAACACTGGCGTGGCGTTTAACCTTTACAACGCAATTGACGAAAATATCCGTCATGGTTGACAACGCAAAATAAACCTGAGCATGTATGAATTAAGGTTGACATTAGCTTTAGTTTTTATTTGACATGGCGTTGAAAAAGTTAAGAGCGTTGGTGCATCCATTCCGTAAGACTGTCAAGAGGAACATGGCAAAGTACTGGTCGTTAATCTCTCAAAATAGTTATACCGAATTAAACAGATACAAATAATACAGTCAAGTGAAATCACATTACAGTTTACAAAACTATAGCAAATACTAAAGCACAGATTCTTTGTAGTTTCTACTTATATTCTATATTTATTACCAATCGGAATTTAAAATTGTTTTTTTACAGATAAGCCATCGGGACCTAACAGACAACCTGAAGCTGCGCGGCATACATACAGAGATAGCCAACTGTGAGAAAGATATGTCAGAGATCGCGGAGAAGACAAATGGGTTTAATATGGACCTTCTCACTGAGAAGAGTTCTCTAGTTGCTAAGGAAAAGCAAATAAATAAAGACAGAGAACAAAACAGAGGCAAACTCAGCGCGCATAAGGTTAGTTAATGAGATTTAAAAAATTGTATAGCTTGGCAAAAAAGTGTGGAAAAAATGAGAGCTGTTTAAAGTGAAATTGTCAACATGATCCAATTCTGCTGCTAAATGGTGGTTGCCGCGATAACATGCCTCTCTGTGTCCCAAATTTCATCCCAATCCGTTGGCCGTTCTTGCTTGATTGGTAGAACATCCAAACATCTAAATGTTCACACAATTTTTCATATTTATTAATATACTAATATAAGTTGGAAAATTAATAGGAACATGTTTTTTAGGAAATACTAAAACAATGCAAACAAGACTTGCAAGACATGGAAGACCAAGGAGTCGAAAAGCGATACAAAGAGAAGTATTATGAGCTAACCGTAACAAAAGCATTGAAGAAAGACATCAAAGAGTACTCCATGGCACTGGAGAGATGCTTACTAGAGTTCCATAAGGAGAAGATGAAGAATATCAACCTTATTGTTAGGTGAGTTGATTATAAATAAAGCTTCCTTTTGCGTTTGATAGAATGTTATACTATACAAAATAATTTACTGTTTACCATACAAGAACATAGTCGTTTTTGTGGTTGTGACTCTGACTAACTAAATTGAAATTGGTATTGTTTGCCTTTCAGAGAAATGTGGAGAAAGATCTATAGAGGAAACGATATAGACTACATCGAGATAAAGACTGAAGGTGGCCTCACCGAGGACTCGGAGCGATACAAGTACAATTACAGGTATGAAGTGTTACTGGTTTTTGATTTGGCTTGGGTACATTAAACAGTCGTATAGATTAATAAAATAAAAGGGATTACCAAGGGTCTCTCAAGGGTCGAACAAGTTTGTGCGGTTCGTCGTTCTGCGGGGTGAAATGAGCTTGGTATGGCCAAGGAAAAGCGGCCGGCTTGGCTGTAGCGGGAAAGGAAAGCTAAACGTACTGGCATGAGCCGTGTCCGTTTGTCACTTCGTTGGATACCAGCACACGAATTTGTTTGACTATAACTGAATTAGTTTGACCAACTCGATCTTATGTGCGGCAAGCACATTGTATATTCTCGCTTGTCTCTATCGTTACAGACGTGTGCTAGCCGTCCTGGTCTCCTAAGGAGGATGGCGGCACTTAATTTCGCTATTATTATTGTTATCAAATATTTTCGTTGCATCTCATTCATTCGAAATTTATGAGAAATGTAAGATCTATATTTGGCAAACATGTCAAGTGAAGTGCCAACATGAATAGTGTATGGTTGCATCTATTGATTGGCTACTTGCAACCAAATCAATGAGACAAGTGTAATATGTGTTCATCTTAGCTGTCACAGGGATCAGCGTAAATCGAACCAGATATAATAATAAGTGCATTTTTATGCAGGGTGGTGCAGTGCAAGGGCGGCGTGGAGATCGACATGCGGGGTCGCTGCAGCGCCGGCCAGAAGCTGCTCGCCTGCCTCATCATCCGGCTCGCGCTCGCGGAGACCTTCAGCACCAGGTCAGTGTGACCGCAACAGGTGTTTAGAGTTGGAAATCACGCACAAAACGACATCTCATGCATTGACAGTGGGAATTTGAAATTCTACTTTTTCGCCTTCCCGCGGCCCATATCAAAGTGTCTACCTTGTGTGAGGTCTACCAACCTATGTATGAATTACACCTATGTATGTCGGTAACTTAGTTCTTTCCTTGATTGCTCTGTCTTTAAAATGTTTCTGTCTTCTTTCAGATTTGGAGTCCTAGCGCTAGACGAGCCCACAACGAATCTCGACGAGGAAAACGTCAAGTACTTATGCATGGCACTCAACGAGATAGTTCAAGAGCGGATGGCGCAGAAAAACTTCATGTTTATCATCATTACGCACGACAAGGATTTCGTGCACTCCCTCGGACACATGGATCAAGTAGAACATTACTACGAAGTTTCCAGAAACAGTGTGGGCAAGTCTGAAGTCAAAGCGGTATGTTTCTCTTAATTTGTAGTCTCTGTGTCGCTATCTGAACGACTTTAACAGGTAAATTGGTGAGAACATTTATTTTTTGTCGAATCCGAAGTGATTCAGTTAAAAGACAGTTTGTGAGATTTACGAAAGTGTTGTAGATATTGCGAAGTACGAAATTCAGTAATAAAAGTTCAAGATCTTGCATACTATTTAGAGCAGTTAAGAGTTTATTTTGTGCGTGAATCGCGCCATATTGGCGTTGTAGGCAATATGCAATGTTGCATATATCCGGGCCTTAATAGGCAATTCGATGATAGGTGATCAATTTCTATCATTCTTACTCATCTACCTACGAGGTGTTGAGGAGAATTTTCCAAATTGATGGCTTGAACAGTAAACGTATGTCTTTCAATGTTTGTCGATAACTACTATAAAGTTTAATTTGTATGATACAGTCAGTGTCAGATACTTGTAACTTAATGGAAGGAGACACGTTGTTCAGATATTAGTTTAGGCATATAGCACGAACAAACCGTAACCGTATAACAGACTACAGCTATGTCCACACCTGTGCGCTTTCATGTTCAACTTGCGCTTTCATCTTTCAAATCGTCTGCGTCAAGCGCATCAATACGAGGGTGACACTGAGTCTTCAATAAAATCCAATGTTTTGACTTTATCTTCCGCCATTTTATTTGCAAAATGTTGCACGTCAACCTAACGGTGACGGATCAGCGTGCGCTACGGGTATGCGCTGCTATCAAACCAGTTTGAGCGCATGCGTTATTGCACGCGCTGTGGTAGTAGAGGCATGCTTCAGAGGAAAGCGCAAGATGAACGTGAAAGCGCACAGGTGTAGACATAGCTTACTGTTATCGTACAAGCACCGTAAAAAACGCGTTCGCTATGAATTACTAGTGATGTTACACTGGGTTCTCAATCCTCCACACAAAGGTCGACACGTGGGTTACCACTGACCCTCTCTGTAAGGACTCATATCTTAAAGGAAAGTTAAAACAAGATGGAAAGGTAGTAAATTCGATTTTTGGTTTTTAATTTTGTACATGCCACAGTACAACTTCAACAACTTTTAGATATTGCCATTTCTACAACATTATGATTACTTACTGAGCACCCCATCCATCCTGACGTGTTTGACGCTGACTGCAGACTGTACTTGGTTGGTGTCCTAAGCTTAAATTTTGTGTGCAAAGGTTTCTAGAAGGCTGTGCCTATATTTTGTTCAAGAGGTATATATTTTTTTAACAATTATTAATATTTGTTTTGATTTAAATCTTCCGTTAGTATATTTAAAAACAGTAATCTATTGAGAGGTATAGAACTTACACTTTAAAAATAAATAAGGTTTATATATACGACTGGCCTGCCTCACAATCGTCAAGTAAAGCATATCTGTCACATAAATTAAGCCCTTTCCCTTTTGTACACTTGAAAATAGACAAGGAGTGGGCTAACTTTAAGTGTCAGATAAATTTACTTATTGATTGCGAGACAGGCCCTTAATCTCTTAATGGATATACATATGGTTTTTATTATTAAGAGCATGTCATATGAATCAGTAATAGATAAACAAAATTAGATATCTGCAATTGTGAATGTGATCCAAGTATCTAAAAATAACTGAACATGTTTAACCTTTAAACTATTAAACTACACTTAAATTACACTCTTTCCTTAAAGAAATAAGGAAAAAGGGTGTCGTTTAACCTGTTTTTTTACCAAATAAAACCTACTGATAAGATTAGCTTCCACCATGTGCATGAAGTAAGTTCAATACCAATGTTACCTGTCACCCGAATTTGAGTTGACTTTTGTAATTAGTTTTGTAATGACATCGAAAATATTGAAAACATTTATTTTGAGAACTTTGAGTTGTTTATTTTTGTATTGCCGTAGCTTGCAATGATATCGAGTAAACAGTTTCATTTTTAAACAAATTGTTTGCTTACTTCCCATTTTAAGATTTATTCAGCTTTGTTCGAAAAACTGGATTGAGTCTGTTGCGGTTAGATACAAATTCCACTTGTTCTATAAAATATGTTGAATATTGAATAAAGAATATTTTTTTTTGTTTTTATGAATTAAATGCCACATTCGAATAAAAACATATTTTTAATTAATATAATTTCAATGAAAACCTTTACGCGTTACAGGATACATCATTGTGATCCGCATAATTGAATTATTGTATTGTTTTCATTGTGCAAAGTGAGTTAGTGAAAGATTTAATAAACTATAGTTGTGTATGAGAAATGTGGGCATTATGTTGCTATAATACTGTTCCGTTTCATCTTAGTTATAAAAGACCAATTTCCTATTTTTTCTCGTGGTTTTTCTTTGAAAAAAAACGCCCATATTATATTTACATAATGCTCGGCATTTACTTATTAGATTTCAACGTAGTTCCATATTTTTCATTATCTGGTACATTTATTGTATGTGTAAGCCTTACTGTATTTCTGATTAGGTTTAAGACAAGAAAAATGCGTGAAAATGAGCATGTAGAAATAAAAATATTTCTATTTCAGCATTGGTTTTTATTGTTATTTTAGCCTTATATTTCTACATTATTTTTTACTACCCTCACACATTTTAATAAAAATACACGGCTCTATTCAAATTCGCTGCCGCATATGTGGATGCGGCTTTAACTCTTTCGGCGCGAGCCCCTCCTAGCGCGCTGCAATGCTCACACGCGCGGGCCTCACTGCGCGCTGCAACCCGCCCGCGCGCACATACATTTTGTTTCGTACTAAAAACCATGATGCACCCTGTGCATCATCGCCGTAGTGCCGCGCACTTTTTGCTGCCTCGAACAACAAAGGAGTGGATGGCGTCATGCGCTGTTTAGAATAACCAAACACAAAGTGTTTATTTTCGGGTAAAATAAAAAAATACTACGCTAAAACGCGCGGGCGTATATCTGAATTTTTATTCTCACGGAAAAATGTAAACAAAGGTGTCGTCGAAAAAAAATTTAAGCATTCAAAATACTACTTTCCAACTTTCTATAAATAAACTGTATATTAAAATCAAGAAAATAATTTAATTTGTTGATGGCAGACTTTATTTTGGCACGAACTCTTTGTTATATAAAGGGTCAGGCCGGAATGCCATAGGAAAATCGCCCCTGGCTGAATATGAATTATTCTTATGCACGTTTATTTGTCTTATTATAAGATATAATTTTACCGAATATTAACCCTTAACTGCTTGCGGTTTGCGAAAAAATTGAAAAAAATAAAATTCAGTTTTTTTTTAAAAGTATTTAACGTCCCAGGACCTTAATTGGTCCTAGGACGTTAAATAAAATAGCGGACTGTATAAATAGGGTTGGTATATTCGCCGTTAGCAATAAACTAGTCTAATAGTAAAATAGTATTTAACGTCCCAGGACCTTAATTATTGGTCCTGGGACGTTAAAAAAAGTAGCGAACTGTATAAAATAGGGCTGGTATATTCGCCGTGAACAGTCTAACAGTAAAAATATTTATACTAAAATAAAAGTTTGAACGCGACGAGATATATATAATATATCAAAATATGGTAGGTGTCGCTAACTCGCAAGTAGTAAAAAAAAAAAAAAAAACTTAAATAGCACAATTTGTCTAGTTAAAAAAACCTTAGGAATCTATTTTTTTTTTATTAAATGTATTTTAGATATATTTATAAAACATCCAAATAACAAGTGAATCGGTTTAGTAGTTTAGGTAAAAAAAAACTGATTTTTTTTTTAATTTTTTCGCAAACCGCAAGCAGTTAAGGGTTAATATTCGGTAAAATTATATCTTATAATAAGACAAATAAACGTGCATAAGAATATTTCATATTCAGCCAGGGGCGATTTTACTATGGCATTCCGGCCAGACCCTTTATAGAGTTCGCAATTATATTGTTGGCATGGTTGGCATCACAGTAGAGTAGACGGTACTGTCAAGTCAATAACAGCTATCATAACTTCAAAAATAAGATTACGATATTAGAAAGATGAGCTAAAGGTAGAGCAGAGAAAGGCAGGTCAGTTGACTGCCAGCCAATTCAATACTTTGTTATCACTATCAGTTAGGGTGACCAGATCTGATTTCCGGTTTTACGGAGCAACTGCATTGAAAATACGGGATTCGAGGTTCACATATGGGACAGGTAGCTTTTGTTTTTTTATGAAACTTGTACATTAAAAAAAAGTCAAAATCAAGAGTCACTCGTTCACACACTCGTCATTCGACCGAATATGCGTTCGCGATCGCGCAGATTTTATTATGTATACCATTGAATCGTAAAAGTACGGGACAATATACTGTCCCGTATTGGTTTCGCCAAATTACAGGACAAGGAAAAATTCATGCCAGAAATACGGGACATCTGGTCACCCTACTATCAGTGCAAAACATACCAAACACGAACCTGCGTTTGCGGTAATGTTGCGGAAGCAAGTTTTGAAAAACATGACTCATCATCTTTTGCCACTTGAGAATATTGTAATTCCACCTGTCCCCAGTGTAAAGTAAAAAATAAAAATAAATTAGTTGAAAGTCGACCTACAGCAAAAATCAAGCGATTCCGTTTTAAAACCTATCTCAAACAGGTCTAATTGTCACTGTCAATTTGACAGCATCAGCTTGAATACGAACGTAATTGGTACCGAGAAAAATTCCTACGCGTGAAATTGGAAATCGATAAAATTATGTCATTAATATTGCTGTTAAATTTCATTTTGTAGCATCGACATGACATCACTGTAAAGCACATTCTCCTCGCGCCGTCCGGATGGAGAGGTTAATTTCGTAACCTTTAGCTCGGCGACTGCGGTCACCTTAGATAAACACGGAATTCAACTTGTTCGATGTTCCGTTCTACATAAAAGGAATATATATTTGTTCAGCGGGATTTTGTACCGGTGTTGTGACTTGTGTTTATTGTGAAATCAGAAAGGTTAAGTAATGGCTCAACAGAAAATTAACGGACATGAAAATGGAGAAGGTAAAATATTACTATTTTAATTTAATTTTGTAATTTTTAATTTGACGCATGAATTCCGCTTCTATCTTCTGATTCCGTAGCTTCAGAGTTGTTGTATCGTTTTGTTTAGTTGTTGGACAACAAACTACATTATATATTGTACAGTTTTTCACATTTTATTAATTTTTGTCTCTTAAAAGGTTAGAGTTTTTACACTTACTTTATTCATCTTTACATCCACTTTGTCAGTAGTATCTATTTGTAGAATTGTTAAGGCATTATTTTCTAAATTATTTCTTAGTTTCTTCATTTATGTTTTTTTATTTTTAATATTTTTTATTCACATATTTATTACTAGTTGACCCGACAGACATTGTTATGTCCAGTTTTTTTGGAACCATTGTTTTGAAAAACCTTATTCAGACTATTACGAACATGATAAAGCCAAATTGTTCCAGCCATTCTCAAGTGATATGCTTACCATAAACACCATTTTATTTTTATTTACCTATAAATGAAAATGTGTTTTTTTGTTTCTTAGTGCCATCTTCACTGTTAATCTATCTAACCAATTGATAGAAAAATTTGCATAGAGATACTTTCTAGTATGAAAACTTTCTACCCTCAAAAATGTCACAGTTCTCAAGGGAAAAGCAGTAAACAACACCTGAGGGTAAAAGCTAGTTTACAATATGTTACTTCACATGTTTGATTGGAAGCAATATCACTTTTTTCATTGATTAAGTGCCAAGTGCTTTCTATATTTTGTGTATAATAACCATAAAACATTTCATGGTGTCATTGATTCTAAAATTATTCAGGTTGAAGTAGAAAGTGTTTGATGATGAAACTTTTATAAAGTAACAAAGGAATATGTTAAATTCTTTACATTCATGTAATTACTTACAAATCTATTGTTCTTATGTTAATTGCAACCACCCTGATTTCTAGAACTCTGCATTAAATCGGGTTTTTGTCTGTTGCTGTATAAAAGGTCAAGGCAAGTGTTTACATTATTCCCTTTGAAATAAGTGTAATACATGCTTACTTATTATGAAACTGTTTAAAAAAAAACATAGTGTATGTGATTGATATGTAAAATAAGGGCCTGCGCAAACCGGCGGAGCGCAGCGCAGATCACTTTAAATTTATCAATGTATATTCTTCCCTATTTTAATCACAATAAGGTATAAATTTGAATGCTCTGAGACCGACCTCGGAGCATCACGGGGGATTTCCACTCTGCGGCTGCGGCTCTAAATTTATACCTTATTGCAATTAAAATAGGGAAGAATATACATTGATAAATTATAGTGATCTGCGCTGCGCTCCGCCGGTTTGCGCAGGCCCTTACCATAACTCTCTTGGATTGTAATGAGATTTTTGTTAGAGAATGCAATGGAGTTTGTACCTTATGTCTGCCCCCATGCTATAAAAATAATCTCTGTACCAAAGGGTCTAGCAGGCTAAGCTAACAAGATTGGCCCCCTCAAGGGATTTGTTTATACTTATAGGTGGAGTAGTGGCAGGGCCTAAGAACACCGTATGCCTAATATCAGCCTTCGATTTTCTTTTGTTTCTTATTTATTCACGAAAATGTTAAAAATCAAGATAATTTTTAAACTGTTATTTTAGCTAAACCGTGCAAGTGAGAGTAACCAAATAAAATCACTATTGATAAGAATAAAATAGGGTTAATAATACATATTAAGAAACATACATACATATTATTACAGACATTGCTGTCTTTAAAGTTAGATGAAAAAAAAAAGCTTTTTGTTTTTCACTTGTTTTTTTTTCTCTTTTCGTGAAGGTACACCTACCAATAAAATGACGTCATTAACCACTATCGTCAACTATGTATACATATAAAAACATTTTCAAATATCTTGGTGTGTCATGTCAAAAAAAAACATTCTCGAACTTAACATCAACAATCAATGTCAATCGTTTATTATAAAATATAATGTAAACTCCTATTTATCGTGGAGGTTTATAGTTCTAGTACATGGGATCTATCTGGATAAACCCAGAATGCAAGACTCTTTTGATACTTGAATACTTTCGTTATTTTTTTTTGGACAACTAACACCAAAAAAAAATAAATTTTTAAATGTTTTATATGTATACGTAGTTGACAATAGTGGCTAATGATGTAATGTATTTTGGTAGTTGTACCTTCGCGAAAAGAGCAAAAAATATGAAGTGAAAAACAAAAAGTTTTTTTTTTCATCTAAGTTTAAAGACAGGAATGTCTGTAAAAATATGCATTATTAACCCCATTTTATTCTCATCAATAGTGATTTTATTTGGTTACTCTCGCTTGCACGGTTTAGCTAAATTGACAGTTTAAAAATTACCTTGATTTTTTAACATTTTCGTGAAGAAATCAGAAACTAAAGAAAATCGAAGGCTGATATTAGGCATAATGTGCTCTTAGGTCCTGCCACTACTCCACCTAAAAGTATAACCAAATCCCAACGACGAGGGGGCCAACTAACAAGATTGGCCCCCTCGAGGGATTTGGTTACACTATAAGTACTACTATACTATAAGTCTTGTTAACTTAGCCTGCTAGACCCTTTCACAGGTAAAGTGCAATTTGTATGGGTGTTTGGATGTTTGTGTATCAATCACGCCTAAACGGTTGTATTTAGATGAAATTAGGATTGACACATAGGACAGGTACTTATTATTCAGGAATTTTTTATTGTTTCCTAGGGAAAATTGAAACGATTCTCATGTGGATGGAGGTGCGGGCAAAATATAGTTAAACAAAATAAACACTGAGTCAGTAGAAAAAGTTAAATTGTAAATTATATCAGATCTGATAACCTAATCTGGCGCATTTTATGCTCAAAATGCCGAAATCATGCTACTAATAATTAGCTCATAATGACTATAGTATTTTTCATACTGTATTGAGCCTGTGACAGCCAAAATTTAATTTTAAACGCTTTTTTTACTCGCAAGAAAGGCATATAAAAATAAAGAGGTGATTAATCCGATTACTGAGTGTCGTCGCAAGGTTTGTATCAATGTATTATTTATGAGATGTCGAAGAAACAAGTGTAATACATGTTTATATGAGCTGTCACAGGCCCAATAAGATATGAAAAATGCTATAGTCATTACAACTAGTCAGTAATAGCATGCATGGACTTTTATCTGTATTATCTTCGATATGAATTGCTGAATTTAAACTTTTTACCTGTAAATAGCAAAGCATTATCAGTTTTTGGATATTGAACTTATTCTTATCAGAGCACTGAGTATTAATTGTTTGGTGTGATCTGCTATCTTTTTTTAATGGTGATAAGATAATACAACTTATCATCTGGGCTCCATAATTTTTATGAACTGTTGTAGTTAAGAGGACTGTGAACCAACTGCAAAATCTAGCCTTTTCATACAAACTTGCTCCTAAATGTTTTCCACCCCCTAAATGTTAACCGAATTCGACCAATTTTCGATATGTGGTCAGTCGCAACAAAAGCTATGTCCGTACGTTTCGTTTTTTTTTAATATTGATTAGTTATAAAGAGATTATGGCCGAAATTACTTTTGTATGAAAACAATAAAACGAAATGTATTAATACTATTAAAAAAAACGAAACGACGGACATAGTTTTTGTTCCGACTGACACTGTATCAAAAATTGGTCGACATCGGTTAACATTTAGGGGGTGGAAAACGTTATCGCCGTTTGTATGGAAAGCCGTCACCTCACAATCCTCTTAAACAGGCTTGAATAACGCTAAAGTAAAGCTTAGTAACAATTTTGGCATCATAGTTGCAAAGGCTTTGGCAAAAGCAACTTTCTTCCTTATTGTCAATAATTTGTTAAGCTAACTAAGAAAACATAATAAAATATAAACTTATCCAACAAAATGTTATAAAAGGAATTGCTACCGAATTGTTTGTCTATAGATACTATACATGTCGCGACAGAGCGAACATTCGCCGAATCGCCGAAGTGTGGCCGTAGGTTAAATTAATGAAACTTTCAGGTAGACATTATTGCACTGTCACAATGACAATGAACGTTAAGTACTCTTGACTTAATTCGGCTAGAACGACGACTTTCCGCCCTTATTGCACGGACATAAAGCATTTTTGTCCAGCTTGAGCCGATTCCGCGTCGATGTGGGGAGGCATCACGTCATTGCGATAGGGTTCTGTAGTGTAATGCTGGTAATGTGATCACTTGTTTTGAATGACTCGATTTTTTGCAGTGCATTTAATTATAAATAAGAGATTCAGGTTGTTAATACCTTAGAACTCGTAAATATGTACTTTCCGCTATATTAAGTATTATCAAGTTTATAAAAAGAGTGATTTTATTTCCTGATTTAAACGATCCGTACATTATCTAAAATGTTTATATATAGGTGATTATTGGGATTCCGTACCGAAATGGTAAAAAAGGAACCCTTGTGGTGAAACTTCGTTGTGTGTCTGTATGTCACAGCAGTTTTTCTCAGCAACTACACAAGCTATCAACTTGATATTTGGCATAGTTGTATAACTTGCTTGCCCGCATCTGTTTTTAGTAAAAAAAAAAAACCCCGGATTGAAAAATGAAAGTGATTTAATTATAGCAAATGGGGTGTCATACGAAAGGGCTTAATCTGCACATTTCAAAACTATTTTTTGTATAATTTTCCGTGACGAACTTTTTGATTTATAACCAAAAATGTTCAGTAAATTACCGTTCCCCCCCTTATCTCCGAAGTTTATGAACCGAAAAATCGGAAAAATTCCTAACTTATAAATACTTACTTATATTATACGGGAAAAATAAAACGAAGCGTTCAATGTTTATAGGTTTCAAGAAATGGACAAAAAACTTTAAAGATCTGTACTAAACTTTAGGCAAGTCAAAATGGACCTTATTGCATATAAAATACAGAACCCTCGGTGCGCGAGTCCGACTCACACATGACCGGTTTTTTTATATAGTGAAATAAGTCACGTTTTATCCGTGTGCTGAGTCCTAATGATACAAGATTATGACCTAATCTTTTGTAGATAGATAAGTAGTATATGAAGTACCTATTGGGTCTTTTCGATTCTTTTTCTGTGCACCAACTTTGTATAAGTATTTCTATTTGGTATTTTGGTAAACTGCTATTGATAAGTCCACATATTTTTGAGTGTTAAAGGAAAAAATATAAATACGGACTAGGCGTTTAACAATGCAATGTTATACGTACAAACGTACCATTTTGTACAGTCAGCGTCAAATAGATAGGAGCAGCCGAAATTGGCAAATATATCGCAACACATACTTATTCCTATTGTGTTGCGATATATTTGGACACTCGCTGCTCCTATGTATTTGATGCTGACTACCATGCCATATACTGGGTGTTTTTTTATTCGTCGAAAATATTTTGGGGGTTAAATCAGTAAGTCATACTGATCAACTTTCACTATGGGACCAACCCCGAAATCGCGAAAAAAAATTTGACCATCCCGTACATTTTGGCTAGTTAGCTGACGATGTTTTGTATGGGCGGGTCAAATTTTTTTTCGCGATTTCGGCGTTGGTCCCATAGTGAAAGTTGGTTAGTATGACTTACTGATTTAACCCCCAAAATTTTTTCGACTAATAAAAAAACACCCAGTATTATGACGCAAATCGTAAAAGTTGATTGTGTGTAGGTTATAGGTACACTACTAACATATAGGACTTCATACTTTAATTAGCTTTTGTCTGTGGCTCCATCCGCGAACTCCTAGTTGTATATTGCTATTCCCTTAGGAGCTGCAGACGATGCGGGACGTCACGCTATAAACTATCTCTTCTCTGTACTAAATTTCAGATCGATCGATTGAGGCGTTGGACCTTGAAAACGAAACAAACAAACACAATTTCGCATTTATAATATTAGTAAGCATATGTACCTACCTACTTAACGTATTTTGCACGAGTGTTAAGAGTGTTTTCATAAGTATATTTATAAAACTTCGCTGCCGTTTACTGGCATTATATTTGATTAATTTTTTTTAATGAATTTATTAGAGTTTACATTAATCCCATCACTATTGCGTCCTCTATCTTAAGATTTGGCATTCTCATGAGATTTCGACTTTATGTGCCTGTGAACACATCGTTCGTTGAAATACTAATTCATTCAAATATTTCAAATACCTACGTTAACCTATGAGTCTTTGTTGGTTTGTTCACTTTGCTTTGTCATCGTGAGAACTAGTTTTTTCTATACTGTCCAAATCCATCGTGTTCTAGTGGCAACTCTACTTCCGTTATTCCGGCCTTATCATCATGACGATTACCTATATTATCACGACCCATAAGTACTAGCGCGACTCCGTCCGCGTAGAAGTCGTTTATCGTGTATCCCACGGGAACTATCAAATTTTCCGGGATAAAATCGATCCTATGTCCTTTCCCGGGGCTCAAACTATCTCTATACCAAATTTCATCTAAATCGGTTCAGCGGTTTAAGCGTGAAGAGGTAACAGATAGACAGACAGAGTTACTTTCGCATTTATAATATTGGTATAGATTATTGACTCTTTATCACGGTATTGCCGACTATTGCCGCAAGATTTATACGCGTCGAATGAATACTGACTAAACTTTACACCGAAGACCAGTCTAAAGGTCGTCGGTTACAATACTTACTTACCTTCCTAAATGCAGGCCGTTTGTAATGCTGGGGTCACACTAACGGGAAACTCCGTTAAAAATCAGTGCTGTGCGCGCCGATTAACGTTTTTAGTTTGGCGAAATACCTATCTGATGTGTCATTTTCAAGTAAAAGGTACCGCTTTGTCGATTGTCAATAAAGTTAATTTTTATTTGTATCTCTATACCAGTAGCCAGGTATCAGGCTCTTATTGGCAACCGACAAAGTGGTACCTTTTACTTAAAACGACACATATTGTAAAAAAATCGTACCAATTTACTTGTTAAAAAAATCCTCTGTCCGGTTTTACACCTAACAACCTCGTCTTACAGAAACCCGCATAATTTTCAGGGCTTCCTCCCGGGGTGACGGTGGAAGAGGTCGAGATCCCGGTGCCATGGGGTCTCGTAGCCGGTCGCTGGTGGGGCCCTCGCGACAAGCAGCCAATCATCGCCATCCACGGCTGGCAGGACAACGCCGGCACCTGGGACAACCTCATCCCACTCCTGCCAGTCACCACCTCGGTCCTGTGCATTGACCTCCCCGGCCACGGGCACTCCTCACACTACCCTACAGGAATGTTGTACTATGTTTTCTGGGACGGACTAGCTCTTCTCCGCCGAATAATCAAACATTACAAATGGAAAAATGTCACCCTCATGGGGCATTCGCTTGGAGGAGCCTTGAGCTTCATGTACGCTGCCAGTTATCCTGATGAAGTAGACAATATTATCTGCATCGACATCGCCAGCCCCGCGGTCCGAGAACCGTCCAACATGGTCAAGCTGACAGGATGGAGCGTTGACAAAGTCTTGGAATATGAAAATCTGACGGATGATAAAATTCCTTGTTACCAATACGACGAGATGATCAATATAGTTCTGGACGCGTATAAAGGCTCTATTTCCAGGGATGACTGCAAGACGCTTATGAAGAGAGGCATGGCCCCGGTGCCGGCTCATGTGAAGAAGGAAGGGTATCTGTTTAAAAGGGACCCCAGGCTCAAGGTGTCTGGTTTGGCGATGATGTCTATTGAAACTGCTTTGCAATACGCGGATAAAGTCAAGTGTAGGGTTCTTAATATTAGAGCTTTGCCTGGACAGAAGTGGGAGCGTCTCGACTATTACCTCGACGTTATAGAAAAGATGAAAGAGAAAGCAGACGTCCGATATTTCGAGGTGGAGGGTACACATCACGTGCATTTGAACGCACCGAAGAATATACTTCACCTAATCGAAGAATTCTTAGAAGAATTTTAGGTAGAAAAATGATAGTTTTACTTTGTGATATAATGTGATCAGTTTATTTTAGGATGTGGAATATTTACGAGTTTGTTGTTACATCGAGTTTGTACGGGATTTGCAGCGCGCTTCAAAGGTAGTTTTGATAGCCTCAAAAAAATAAATAAATAAATAGATGCCAACTTTAGACGATGATTAAAAAAAATCTGAAATAATAATAGTGTTGATGTCACCGCCTTAATTTTAGCAGTTACAAAAAAATATGGTTGTCTTATTGTTAGCATTTTAGTTTTTAACAAGCTATTGTTAGTTGGGACAAAGCTACGAGCATGACAATATGAGAAAACAATACAAAGATAGTTCTAGTGGTTTTCAAAACAAATTTGCATTATGTATGACTCTTGAACAAGTTGGAAAGCAATGACCTTGTATTGTACTTGCTTATAGTACCTACTAATTAGAAGTCATACCGATCATAAAAATTGGTGAATCAGTTTGCATGCTAACTGATATTACAGGTGTAGCGCTTAACCTTGGAGGTTCCTGCGGCAGGGGAGTAGTGCGGGAGGGGATACATGTGACGTAACAGAACTGTCTGGCTAATACGCGACGAATTGTAATGAAAATATATCTTTCTATTTACGATATTTACAAGTGTGTACCTAAATTGAATTGGTATAATTGCGTGTGACAATATAAACGGACATGAGTTATGCTGGACACACACGGTCAGTTGAACCGCTAGACCTGTAGATAGCGAACTGTTATTGGCTTCTCGTTTTAATATAGGTAGTGCAAAAATGCGTACTAACTTATATAGTTTGTTTTGTTTTAAAATTGGAAATTATTGCTATCAGGATACGAGACCGCTGTAAGGAGAGTCAGTGCCTCAACAAAATCCTTGCCCGATCAGTAACCCTATCTGATGGAGTACCGGTAGAATACTAATAGAGAGACGAAAGTAAATTTAATAAAAGTTTGGCTGCCTAGACGGGGGTTCAGGGGGTTCCAATTTGATAAGTAGGACAAGTAAATCGCCTGAGTTTACGGCCGCACTCGGACGTCAATAAATTTTCAAGTTTTATTAAAGTTGCTGCTATCACTTTCATTGCTATAGCAATAGAATAAGACAACACGTCACTTTGACAAGCATTAAATTTAGTTGACTTCTCTGAGTGGGGCCGTTTGTCAGGCTGCTTTAGGGTCCAATTAGAAGTCGTTTTATGCCTTCGAATTGGCATTTGATTGGATTGGTACTGTTATGCAACCAACGTATTACTGTGGTGTGGACCCCAGGACGTATTTCGCCTAGGATCTAGTCCCTGCAAAATTAGGTTTTAATTTGCACTACGCAAGACTTTAATTCAGTCACAAAATACATTTGAGTCACCTTTTTTCACGGTTGGTGGGTGTAAGCATACATTTAAGTAATATATTACATGTTAATTTATTTATGTCTGGTGTTGAAATGTGTGATTGCTCGATTTTGAAATAATACAAGATTGCGACTATTGGAAGTATCAATTGACCGTAGTTTTGTAGAAAACGTCCAAAGCCAATTTGTTTTATGATAAATTAGATACTCTATAAAGTTCACGATATAGTATAAAATCAATGTAGAGGAACATTGTCTCTGCAGGGTGGCCGCTTTTTACAACATTTGAATTTCCCTGACTTTTCCCGGTTTTCCAGGCACTTTTTCGGTTTTTTCCCTGATCATCCAAGCAAAAATAAAAAAAATGTCTCATAAATTATATTTTATAAAAAATATTTTTTTATTTTGATGCCCTTCGAGGATTTTTACATTTTAATCAAGACTCGTAACATATATTTTTTGTCAAAATGCACCGATATTTTTTATTTAGTAAATTTATTGAAATTAATTTACAGTTTTTCGTAGTTTAGAATTAGTAGATGTTTACAACGATAACTTATTTCAAAGTTGTTATTACACCGATTTTTGATATTTGTACTTAGCGACTTTTTTTCTCTCAATAAACGAAATGCAAGTTATAGTTTTAGTAAGTAATGTATTTTTCCCTGACCTTTTGCAATTTTCCCTGACATTTCCCTGATTTTTCCCTGACCAGCGAATTTCCCTAACTTTTCCAGATTTTCCCGGTTTTCCAGAAAGTGGCCACCCTGCTCTGGTCGTTTTCTGCATAACTACGGTCAATTAAGGTAAAGGACTCTAGTAGTCGATACTTCTATAGTCGATTGGTCAAATGGCAGAACTTATTCAGTACTAGGCTTTTACTTATTAAGCATTCCATTAATAAATGTTTCGTTGACTAACGGGAGTGAAGGTATTGTACAGTCGCCATCATATATATTGCAGCAAACAAGGTGCTCACAAATATCTGAACACGACTCTATTGTCAAGGCGTTAGAGTGCATGTTCAGATATTTTTGACCACTCTGATATGTACAGATATATTTGATGGCGAACTGTACATTCTTTCCTTTTTTTTCTTTCTGCTATTTTTTCCTCCTCCCTTTACGATTATTCATACTCAGTCGTATTCAGGCGGCAACACAAGTACTTCTGGAGCGTCTACAGCAGGATTTCTTAAACTTTTTGCATAGAAATAAAAATAATGAATCGTGTAGCCATGACAAGGTTGACCCATGTCAAATCAACAACCACACGTCAAAGACGGCTGAAAATCATCACTAATTACAACCTTAAAGGTACATACGAAGGTATATTTTATGCTGTCAATTATGACGGACCTATCCGTCATTAGCGGTGAACCTGTGGTGCGGATACATCCGTAAATGACGTGGCTTTAACTGCTTACCATCAGACGGACCGTCTGCTTATTTGCTTGTATTACATGGAGAATAACTGCTTAATTCTGTTAAACAAATATCCAATTCTTGTCCAAAGTTATTTTACTTTTTAATACTTTAACGATCGGCCTTCAGCTGTAATGTAATCGATAAAAAACCTATAAATATGAAACAATGTAGACGCGGTAATATGCCTGAACGAATATCGTTATTTTAATATAATTTCCATGTCTAATTCTTTTTATATAAAATAAAGAGCAATAAAAACTACCTTATTATATTTATAAACGTGTAAGTAAAGGTAAAATTAGCTTTATAAAAATACACGTATTTACAAATAATTATTTATTAGCACAGCTAACGCCTCGCTTGTTTAGCACCAATGTTGTATATCACGTTACAAATATAATGTTATAATGTTCACGGGTCGTTTGATTTACACATCGACAGACACGCACCTGTTGCCGAAAATAGTGTCTCCAGCTCCTCGACAGTGGCAACCTGAGAAAAAGGTCGTCTAATGAAGTGTAAGCCAAGTAATAAAATATGGCTATGAAATACAGATGTCTTGCTAAAGTGCACATATTCAAGTGAGGGACATTAAATTAAATTTTATCGACTAAAAAAATGTTATTTTTATTATTTTTATTTTTGTGTTTATACATGTGGAACATAGTTGCGAAATTTTTTTTTAAGCTACAGAGAAAAAAAATTTTTTTTCGTCCCTCATTTGAATATGTGCACTTTGCCAAGACTCACCCTGTACAGAGCCAAAGTTTTGAATAAGGTACTTATAGGGATTTCAATCTATATATCTGAAGCTTTGGTTTCTAGATCGGGACGCACAACGCTGCGGTAAGCGTTATGCGGTGTTTGTATGAAACTGCTGGCGCATGCGTCGACGGACCAACAGACCATTCTACCTAGAGCCATTATACCATTATACCTATTTTCCATGAAATTACGTACGAGGCCGCACAACGCTTACTGCAGCGTTCAAGAGACCAAAGCTTAACGCATCCACTTTTGGCAACGGCAACCGTTATTCTGCCCTGCTAAGGTAAAAGCAATTGCAACCTTATTACTCAGTAATGAGGTTGCAATTATCACAGTAGTTTAGTGTAAAATACTGCCTTTTAATTTAGCAGGGCATTATTGTTGTGTATATATAACTGGCGTGGTTGTATAAAAAGTACCCGCGTCAACCAGTTCTATGAATAGAAGATTCAATTACAATAGTCAACTCACGTCGGCGATATTTTGTTTGTGACTTTCACATGTGAGCGTGAGTTTGTTTCCGATTGCGTTTTGTTCTGTCAATATTTTGTTGATGGACCGCCATATTGCACTCGCCGATTGGAGGACGTTCATGTTTCCGAACATGAAGAAACCTGAAAAAAAAACACTATTATGAACAATTTACGTAAAAGTTATGGAGATTCGCGCAATTATTAAACACTAGCGACCCGCTCTCGCCCCGATTAGAGACCTCACGATTTCGCCCCTTAACTTCATTCTATTAGTGAAGCATTTTTAAAATCAAAATAGTTCTAGAGATAACGCCCAGCATACAAACAAACACACAATTTTACCTCTTTATATATATTATAGGAGTAATTCTCACATCGTTTCAACCGCCCGTCACAGCCGTGGCTACAAAATCGACGATTTTCGGAGGAAAAGCTATTGATAAGAATTGTAAGCGACGGCTTTACATTTTACAGAATAGCCGCAAATGACATTCGAATCTACAGGGAAGCCCGAAGCCGTCAATAATGCGACCACGGTTGTGACGGCTGTGAAACGCTCGTGAGAATGACCCATAGTACAAACCAGCTATTCCCGTATCGCTAGTGTAGCATATTTTTCAGAAGATACAAGCTTATTTGTTTGTTTTAAACTTTCGCGATGTACAGTTAGCATCAAATAGTGTACAATATCTGTGTACAGTCGGCGTCAAATAGATAGGAGCAGTAACTACTAGTTACTAACTAACTAGTTAGCTAATGTGTTTGTTATTCGGTTCAAAAGTACGTCTTTAGAAATAAGGGCCGCACTCAGATAATTCAATTTAATGTCAAAGTCACTAAAAAATGTCAAAGTCAATTAAATATAATGCTTGTCAAAGTGACGTGTTGTCTTATTCTATTGCTATAGCAAAGAAAGTGACAGCAGCAACTTCAAACTTAAAAATTAGTTGACGTCTCTGACGGCCTGGCTACGACTTTGAGCGGCGGCGAGCGAATTCTCTCTTCATTGCTCGGTCGAGATGCTCATCGCGCAGCGGTTAGTTGACGTTACCCGCAATGTACTAGAAAATTCATTCTGTCACTCTTAGCTATAGCAATATAATAAGACGAAGCAACTTTAATCAAACTTAAAAATTAATTGACGTCTCTGAGTGCGACAGATAGTTACCTTCTTTAGCTCGCGACAAAGCCACACATATCCTATTCTCGGCTGAGAGGAAACCAATCTTGTTGTCTCTATTGCTCCTCACTAGAGACAATATGACTATCCTGTTCTCTTCCCCTTGGTAATTGTCTACTACAGTCATTTTCACATTGCGAAGTGAAGTATACTTTTTGCTTAGCTATGGGAATAAAAATACATAGAGTTAGTACCTTGTCATACGTGCCGGAAGTGTATGGCCATGCTCGTTATCTTTCACACGTCTGGCAAAAAAGTCGAGCAAAAAATGAGGGCGCTGTTCGGAATGAAATTGGCAACATGATCCAAGGTTTACTCTAACCTGTGCTGGTTGCCATTTAAAAATATTGTAGTTCCAGCTGTCACCACACGCTCGACTTTTTTGCCAGGCTATACCGGGTAAATATAAGTTTTATGAAGCCGACGGTAATAATTTACGGGAAACGCATTAAATTTGTTACGATCTTGCGATAAGGTTTACGATCTAAGTGTATAATATACTTAACAGACATTTAGATTTCAAACTACCGTTGATCGGTACATTTACAAATAAATGTATTTGTATGCATCGACTTGATCAATATCGATTGCATTGTAGTGCAAGGTCTTAAAGTACATATTTCGGTTTCAGGTAAAGTCAGTTAGACTAAGCATTAGCAAGCGAGAGAAATGTAGATAATAGGTTTTGCAATGTACAATTATTTACTCTTAAACGTCAGCTAATTTAAATAATGAAACTGACTCATGACATGAATTGTTTAACCTTGTCACTGCGTTCTTTAAGTAGAATATTTAAATATTATTTTGCATTCTGCAAATAATGCAAAAAACACGATCAAAGTACTGAGTACCATTAAAATACTTATAAACGTTGCCGGGTGAATCAACTTTTAAGGTACTCCTTCCTTTTCTTTTGCGGCACTAAAACTTTCCTGGTGACTTATGATTAATAATAATTTATGAATATTAAAATTAGACCATCAAATTTACAGATCCCACATGTTAGACACCTCAAATATTTCTTAATTTTCGAAAAACCCTGGTAGCTCAGGGGAAAATGCACATTTTTCATACAAAACCTGGGGTCAACATCATCCCCTGCGTTACCAACTATAATATTATTATTTAAAATTGAAATATTTTAGATTTTTTTTAAATGTTAGCCTACCTATTTGTCTGATTTTATAAACGTGTAAGCCACGACGTTAGCAAATAAATAGTTTTTCTAAAAAAATATAATTTGTGAAACATTTCGAGAAATGGGGAGTACCTTAAAAGTTGACTCACCCTGCCGGCATTGAAGTTAAAACAAGGCTCAGGTAAGTCCTTAACGCACTCTTTTATCTTAGTTACCTCTTTGATAAGCGTCACCTGTCCCGTGTAAGCGGCCAAAATGGTGATCTCCTCTCCCAAATAATCCATTTTTCGCAAATAATCGGCCAGAGCGACGCACCACTTCGCTTCAAACGTGTTCTTGTGACTCCAGCTGTCTTCTAAACCCTACAAAATAATAAATCAACAATTCATAACTGGGTAAGGCCGCGGAGCGTTCAAACCGCCCTGCTTTTATGTAACGAAAAAAATGACAGAAACAGCTTTTACTTTCGAGGTATTATGTTACAACCTAAGCACGACTACCTATTTTCATTGAAAGTAAACGCCATAAAAGCGGGATGGTTCGAACGCTCCGTGGCCTTAATAATCCAGCCTATATACGTCCCACTGCTGGGCACAGGCCTCCACTCACAATGAGAGGGTTTGGGCTATAGTTCCCACGCGGGCCCAGTGCGGATTGGGAACTTCGCACACACCATCAAATTGCTTTGCAGGTGTGTGCAGGTTTCCTCACGATATTTTCCTTCACCGAAAAGCTCATGGTAAATTTACAAATTATATTTCGCACATAAATTCCGAAAAACTTAGAGGAACCCACGACCTTCTGCTTAAGAGTCGGGAGGTCAAACCATTAGGCTACCACGGCTTTTTCGGCTCCGTGGCCTTACCCAACTATAAACTCGCAGAGATATAGAAGGCTATGCCCTCCCCCAAACCGAAAAGTTGATGAACACGGGCTTCCTTTTCTCGAAGATAAAATATATAAGTACTAATCAAGGGCCTGTTTAACAATCGACAAGTAAATTTATCTGCCATTTAAAGTTAGGCCTCTCCTTTTCCATTTCAAAGAGTAAGAAAGGGAAAGGGTTAAATTCACCGATCAGATATGCTTTACTTGATATGGAACAGGCGGTAATAATTATCCAAGTGGACTAGAGACTTGTAGAAACTGCGTGGAAAATTAAAGAAGATTTTTATGTTTCGAGAATTGGGGACCAGGAGATTAGAAATAACAAAACAGTGTTGTTACCAACCAAAGGAACAAAAAATAATCATACCTCAGAATCCTCAAAGACATCGTGGTTAAAGAACCACAAGTTATCCTTCAACCCTGTAACATCCTTGTATCTCAACACTGAGGGATGGCTATCAAGGGTAGGGTATATCACAGGCGCGATTAGCCCAACAAAATCGTGTCGCATACGCCGTTGTGTGGTGAGGGTTCTAGCGTGGACACCGTTACGTATCATCCGCTCGAACAGCGATATCTCTAGGTTGTAGTCTTTCGCTAGGCGATAGTGGGCGGTTGATGGCTTTAATTGTTTGTGGTCACCTGGAAAATATGTTATCTTTGGTAGGTAGCTATTGGCTAAAGTTGAATTAAAGGATTCGGAGCGTTTTGTGGCAAAGTATTCATTTCTGGGGCTAAAATTCTACTTTATAATCATAAGTTGTTTAGATCGTACTACCTATATTTATTTATGTACGAATTTGTTTTTTTTTTGCCATCTACTGAAGCCTATCAAAACCGAACATCTACAGAAGAGTTGTCTTGTCCGACGCTGTGAAAGGCTTTGGAAAAAATGAGGGGTGTGAAATTGGTAACATGATCTAATTTATAACCAAAAACCGCTGCTCAGTGTGATGGTTGCCACTTGGGAATATTGTAGTTCTGCCTGTCACCACGTAAAACTTAATTTAGGCAAGTTATATAGTTGTAGTCCGTCCGTTCGATCTTGATCCTCAGGGAAAGCCATATACTATTCAGATTCATTGTGTAGATAACAAAGATATATTTACCGATGAGAATGAGATGCTGGCAGCGGTTAGTGAGGGATGCTACGATGTGAGCTTCTAACACTTCTGCCGCTTCCTCCACAATCACTGAAACAATTAAAATATTATGAATATGAGTGAATCAAGTCTTTTTTATTTGCGAACTATACCAGGGCCATTATTCTTCTTCAGCCCACCTCAGGCCCACCATACTAGAAAAAGTAACTTTCTCCATTTCTTTAATTTAAATCTACCTATAGGCTATTAAATTGTTTTCATGTTTAAAATACAGGACAAGAAAGTATTCTAAAATGTAAGTATTATATTACATATATGTTCTTGGTTATGTTTATTTTATTGTAATTCCGTATTGCAAGACGCTATATTGCAATCATAATATTGACGTTATTGTAGTTCTTATTGTGTGCATACGAGTATAAGCTACTATAACTTCAGCAAGAAAGTGTCCAGTCCCAAGTTCTTTGTTTATAGCCTATAGACCCTATGTTACCTATAGGCGACATGAGTTTCCTCAGTAGATCATGGCGTCTAGCGGCGGTGCTGGTGGTGACCCCCACGACTCTCGCCGCCGCCATCACCTCGCCGTCGACCAGAGTCGCCATCTCTTCCAACTCTGCGTTCACAGTCTCATGCTGCCCCTGGAAATGTTTAGTTTTAACGATTCAAGGTTTATTCAAGACTTTTTTTATTGGAATATTGGGAAAATTATCAATATCGAGTTGGTCAGGACATGCTCTTGCAGACTATCCAACAAGAAACGAAACGAAGCACTCACCACCGCGCCGTCGCCACCACCACCAGGATACGGAGTGATATTCGGAGTTAATGGCTAACCTCCAGTAATTGAAGAGGCACCAGACGAAGAAAAGGCCGCATGACCTTTAGATTTACGAGCGATCTTGAGCTCCTAATATACATATAACGCAATTACCTCTACATGCATCATGATCACATGGAAGACTGAAGAAATTGTGGGTGGGTGAAGTCATTTCCGCGCGTCGACTGCGCGAACGTGACCATTGGTAACGAGAGTGCACAAATGATCAAGTGTTTGTTATCTTAAAACTTTAAAGGGTTTTTAATTCTTCAAAATGTGCTTACCAATAGTCCATTCATTTTAGTGATTAATTGATTTTTGATAGTAGCAACAGCACTACTATAAATCTTCCATCTCATTTCTGGATTCAAACTATAAAGATCTTGAACTTTTTCAATTTCTTCCTTAAATTCATTCTGTAGTGAGGGCCTATTTTTCTGTAAAACATTAATTATGTAGGTATTAAACTTTTGGCTTGTATATAATTTCAATATTTCTCATAATTACCTTAAAATAACTAAGTCTTCTTCTAACTTTGATTATTTTATCGTCGAACTTTTCAGCCATTTTCTTCCTTTGAAATTCATCATCAGTAACATCTTGAAGAAACTTAGCGCTGTGCCTCATAGAATCTATATCTCTTAAAGCACTTTCTTCAGAAAAACATGTTTCCAATTTATCACTACTGATCTCCAAATCATTAAAGTTCTCCCAATCCGCTACATCCGCGTCGTCAACGATATCATATCTTTCATTTAAATGACTGAACAACCAATTGAGGACTGCATCTTCATTGGAAGACTTCAATTCATATAATTTGCCATCAATTTTCAAATAAGGCTTGATGCTTTTGTAACAAATAATTTCTTTCTCGCATTTCTCTATTTCAGTCTGCACTTCTGTCATTTCATTAAAGAGTTTCTCCAATTCTTTCCTCTTGCTTGTGTAGAGATAGCTATATTTGGATTTGATCTTCATTCTCATATTATTCAGCGTATATTGTTCTAGAGCCTTATTTTTACTTTGGCTTCCTAATCTTACAATGTTATTAGTAATCCCAAGAATGCCTTCTAAGAATTGATCTAAGGCGTGGTTCGTGTAGCAGATTATCAACATTGGAGTACCTTCTAGGGACAAATTCTTTAGGAGAGTTGAAGCTATTTTGACTCCTAAGAACGTTTTACCTGTGCCTGGAGGGCCTTGAATGACCGCGAACTCTCTAGTGAGTGCAAGTTTATAGGCTTCCATTTGGGCATCGTCCAAGTCAAACGGCCTAGGCCATTGGTCTGTGTCTAGCACTGGGATGTAGGTCTCTTCTTTTGTTTCTGGGATGGTGTATATAGTCTCTGGGGTTAGATAAGCTGGTGGCTGAGTTTCAGTCTAAAAAGTTTTCATTGGGTAATTATGAATAAATAAAGTAACGAAAAAGTTAAACACTAAAACGCAACTGGCGACTTTTTGTTCCTAGCAATAAATACGGTCACGCAATAGCAATAAGGTTAGGCCCACGTCAAGTTTCGCTAGTTCAAAAAATAATCTTCGGTCAGTCAACTAATGATAAAAGTAATTTTAACAATTGTCCTATATACATAAGACGTTGGGCGTTACGAATATATAACCTAACTTTCGCACGTTCTCCAGTAATCATATACATACCTCATTTATTAAAATAAGTCTAACAATAAATAGGTCAAAATAAAATATTCTGATTTTTGCTAATATATACACTGTTAAAGTCTTCTTTTCGCTTCACAGTCTGGTAAATAAATCTAAGCGGGTAAACTGAAGGCGGTGGCTTACTTGCACATCAACAATATATCTCCTCATTGGTAAGTCATCCATAGCTTCCTGCATCACTTTCAAGACTCGATGGTACGGTTCGAAGAATACTTCACTCTCTACCATAACAAACTGCTCCTGGAATATCTTCTTGGACACGGGATTGTGGAAAGACACTACAATCTGAAAAAGTAAGATTTTCTTAATAACTTGCTGCATTTATTGTTGTGGATAAAAATCTATCACTTTCTGAGTGACGGATGGACTAAGTAGTTTAGTTAAGCTTAAAAAAATTATCCCAGGACTGTGGGAGTTCCAGACCTTCGGAAAACGTACATGGAGCCGAAGCTTACACACAGAACGCTTTTAGTTAACTTTACTTTAGGGATGTGATGGGTCACCCACTGGTGATTGTCTGCTTATAATTAAGTCAAAAGGCTTTTTAAAATACAAATACTTACATAACCTTCATTGAGTAACTTCAAGCCAGAATCCAATACAGTAGCACACAAAATAGTTTCAAAGTTGTTACTAGTGAACAGCAATAGCGACCCGAACATGAGTTGCTTGTTGTACGCATATTTCTTACTGTCAGGTAACCCATGGTTGATGCGGCCTGTCCAAGAGATGTCGATTAAATGGCCAACTTTGTTGTTGCTTACGTATGTACGGATTATACGCACTTTTGGGTGCACTCTGAAAAATATTTTCTCAACATTATTATTGAATAATAGGGGTTTGGAAGAAGTACTAGACTTTAGGCCCACACACTTGTTCCCATGGACCAAGATAATTGTTTTTCCATAATAAAAAAAAAATATGAATGAATTTTATCCAAATCCATCCAGAGGTAATAAAAATACAAACACACTAACATTTACATTTTAAAATATTGATTAATATTACGATTAGAATGAAGTATAGGATGTAACTTTTTTTAAATCCACTATAAAATCTTTAACTAGTAAGATCGTAACCAATGCAAGCGAGCACCACAAAACTGACCTATAATCAAAGTTAAGTTACCTAATATTCTCATGTCTTCTCTTATTTGGATTTTCCATATATTTACCTGTAAAATTAATTCACATATAGATAAAGTGGAAGTTTTTGAAGATACAAATGCTAGATTTTAAGCTCAATAATAAATATAAAGTGATAAAACATAGTATATTTAAAAAAAACTATAGGTATCCTCCCTTAAACTAATATTGAATTATGTATGAAGCATCTACTTACATATCCCTTCTCGCAGAGGTCCAAAACAGTCTTCCCTTAGCAGCTTAAACTGCACATCCAAGTAGTGTTCCACACTCGGATAAGCTCCATTTATAATGTTTGGCTGGATGTTTAGCATATTCTTTCCAAGCAAATCCTCTTTGGCGGGAAAAATATTCAAGTTTCTAAAATGGTTGGCATTATATTTAGTACTTCGTGCTCTTCTGGTTTCTGTCATATCCTGTTAAATAAGATAAAGCAGTTTGGTTTAATAGATAGTTAACTAGAGGAAAGAAAAATCTTCATATTTCCAGCTGGAAGCAATTAGCAAATTATAATTGTTTTAAAAAAATGGTGCAAAGATTTTTCTTGCCTTGTTCATGCAATTCAATAATTTTGTTTTTATCTCCTCTATTTCAAAGAACAATTTATCTCTAAACCTTTCTGTATGCTCTTCTTTTACACCTATAGCACTAGCTTCCAATACATCTAGTAGAGATTTTGCTTGGTCCAATTCTTCTTTACTTTTCCCACTAAAATTATAAATACCTTCGCAAATAGCAAGGGCATTTAAATAAAAGGATTCGGCATCATCCCACAATTGAGAATTCATCCTCTTTTCTACAACTCTCACAGCTGGCAACCCACTCAAATATTCATTTAAAATATTTAAAAAGTTAGATTTGAGAAATTTTGATTTCAACACTTTTACAATCATAGATTTTTCACCGGTTTCCAAGGATTTGTACACATTAGCGAGTATTTTAGCTATGAGAACTATGAAATCGCCTTTTAATTCGCTGTCCATGAGATACCAGAAGCTATTTTTATGCATTATCTCTAAGGTAAGAGCAGGTGGTTTGAGCGTCGAGATATCTAGCAGTCTCTTATAGCCTATAGGTTTTTTCTGGAACTGCTGAGACTGGGAAGATGCCGCTTTTTCTGGTTCTTCTTCGTCGGCAAATTGCGAGGCAATTTGACTAGTACTTTGTCTGGTTTCTTCGACAAGTGTTCCGTCGAACCAGTCGATACGAAGTGAGGGTTTGCCCGAGTCCGACATGGCTTCTAATTAGAAATTGCAGCATCAATAACTTATTATTCAGTTACAAAAATATTATAATCCTAAAAATAAATAAACGAAACTACTTCGGTCCCATGTATACGTAGATTTTTGAAGTCAAGCCAAACCAATGTCAACGTCAACGTAATCGTCCCGTTCTACGCTTGTAAAAATAATAAAGTAGGTTGAGCTTGTTCGTGTTGGTAATATATTTATAAAAATATTTGGTATATGTATACCTAAAGAATTAGAATACCTAGTTGGTATTAAATACTCATCAAACCCAAAAAGAAATAAAAATGTTAATTGTTTTCTTTCGGTTTTGACATTCAGCATAGAAAATAAATGGAAAATGGAATGGAACGTTAATGTAATGCGCTGTGCCCGTCGGACGTACCCAAATCGCATAGTTTTAGATGAAAGTAAAGTAAAATTGCTTTTCATCTAAATTTGTGTTTATTTTCTCGCGTATTGTAAAATTTAAACTAATACGATATCGTCTTATTTGTCAAAAAATCAAAGAACTATCATGATATGGTGCAAATCAAAGTTATATTTACATCTATAATGTCCAGATTTATTGACTTGTGAGTAGTTTGCATTGCAATAGTTAGTTTAGAACTACAATTGCGACAGTGTTAACTTATGCAAGGTTCACTTCACCTGGGTTCTCCAAATAATATGTAAATAATTAATTATATTATAATATGTTGAATAAATCAAACGCAACTTGAGGTCAATAACGTATGATAATGACTGCTGTCAATGTCATGTCATTAATAAAAAGTTCGAGTGAAACTGGCAACGTAGCGTTGTGCTCATCGACAGAAAATCGATAAACCAAAAAAATATTTGACCGCAATATGTTTTCTTGTATTCTGGACATATTGAATTAGAATGTCAGCTTTGAAAAGGTTTAAAGTGTCTCCAAGTACTTCGGGTGCTGGTGGCTCAAACGCTAATCAGAAAAAGAGAAAGCCTATTATACATTCTCAAGCACGAGAGTTGGCGAGAAAAGTGCTTGAAAATTGTGAATTGGAAAGAAATAATAAATGTTTCAAATATTCCTTAAATAAATCATTAGACCGGGCTGCATACTACACAGGGTTGTCAAAACGAACTTTAACTAGAATTAAGTCCGAATCTAAAGCTGTTGGTCCAGACATGAAATTAAAATCTCCAAAAAAGAGAAAGAAAAGAGGCCAAAGGTTGAGTATTTATAACTTTGACCGTGCCGTCATCCACAATACTATAACTGAATTTTATTTGTATAAAAATATCATCCCAACATGTCCTAAACTACTTATTTCTTTGAAAGAAAAAATATCTTTCAAATACGGTGTGCGAACATTGCAAAGACTTCTGAAGAAATTAGGCTACAGATGGCGAAAATGCCAAAATAAAAGAACTATTCTTATAGAGAAACCAGATATTACGTACAAAAGATACCAGTATATTAAAAATATAAAAGAATTTAGAGAGCAAAATCGAAATATTTTCTATTTAGACGAAACCTTGATAGATAATACCTTAAACTTAAAAAAATGTTGGCAAAGGGTGGCTTGTAAGGGCGTTGTCACTGCAAACGCCGGTTCTTGTAATGGATTTTTAGCTGGAGCATCTATAACGTTCATAACTGATAACTCCACGGGAAATAGTCCTATGAATGGCGACAACTTCGAAAAATGGGTCACAGAAAATATTTTACCATTTCTCCCACCTTCTAGCGTCATAGTGATGGACAACGCACCTTACCACAGAGTGCAACTAAACAGACCGCCGACAAAAAGTGCCTTAAGGGGTGCCATGTTGAAATGGTTAGAAGAAAACAACATCCCTTGCAATTCAAAGATGCGCAAACCTGACTTATTCAAAATAATCGAACAACGAAAGCCTATGCACGTCAACTACAAAATAGACACTATAATTAGAGCACACGGGCATGAGATATTACGTCTTCCGCCTTATATGTGCGACGTAAGTCCAGTCAAACTGGCTTGGGCGAAAATTAAACACATTATTAAGGACTACAATATACAGATCGATTTGTCACTTCCATTACTACAGGATGTCGTCGTGGATGCACTGTCAAAAGTGAAAAAGGAAGATTGGCAGGTATTTGATGAGCATGTGCAAATGGTGGAACAGCAGTATTGGACGCGGGACGTGCAAATGGAGAATGTGATTGAGGATTTCAATATTGAAGTGAGGGAAAGTAGTGACGAGGACTCTGCTAGTGTATGTAGTGAATTAAGTTTAAGTTCCTTAGAATATGATTCTGAATAATAAAATGGCAATAATATTTATTTTTCATGTTTATTTCTGTTACCCAAGCCCAAAGGATTTTTAAATAAATCCGATCCATTTCTAAAACGGTTGATTACGGGTGATGAAAAATGGATTGCTTACGATAAGAACGTCCGAAAAAGATCGCGGTCGAAGCATGGACAAGCTCCACAGATAGTGGCAAAGCTGACTCGGAACAAAGTGATGCTGTGTGTATGGTGGGATTGGAAAGGAATTGTCCACTATGAGCTTTTGCCGCCGGGTAAAACTATCGATTTTGACCTCTACTACCAGCAACTCATGAGATTAAAAGAAGCCGTTGAGAAAAACCGCCCGGAGTTAATAAACAGAAAGGGCGTAGTCTTTCATCATGATAACGCCAGACCGTACTCATCTATAGCCACCCAGCAAAAATTGAGACAGCTTGGCTGGGATGTGTTGATGCATCCACCGTATAGCCCCGACCTTGCTCCATCGGATTTCCACCTGTTTCGGTCACTTCAGAATTCTTTAGGAAGCATAAAGTTAATATCAAGAGAACACTGTCAAAACTACCTGTCAGATTTTTTTAATCAAAAATCTCAGAATTTCTACAGCAATGGAATCATGGCACTACCCACAAGGTGGAAACAAGTCATCGATCAAAACGGCATGTACATATTATAAATAAATAAAAAAATATAACTTAAAAAATTGTTTTTCCTTTGTACGAAAAATACGATAATACTTTTGCCCCGACCTAATATATTAGTATATTAAAACAAATGGTTATATAATAAAACTTAAATCAGTTTTTCCGTTGCGTGATTTTTATATCACCGCCTCCAAAAACAGACTTGCGCAGGTCACTCGTTGCCGAGAAGCGCAGAGCGCCCGAGGTTGCGGTGGGGCTTTTGGGTGGCCCAAGGTCACTTTGTGCGCTAATTGGTGTCTGATTAGCGTGCGTATTTTTTGAAATATTTAGGTGGTCCAATCAATGCGCTGGTCCAATGATCGCAACCTTCCCCTAACTGTCTGTCTGTCTGTTACCTCTTCACGCTTTAACCGCTGAACCGATTTAGATGATTTTCGTATAAAGATAGTTTGAGTCTCGGGGAAGGACGTAGGATAGTATTTGTTTCTGAAATTTGTTAAGTTCCCGTGGGAAACGATTTCTACGCGGATATTCGGATAAGTTAGTTCAAAATAAAAACACATTTTGCCTTTACATTGAGTATATGCTTGGCGTCCTCCCAGATAATCCTCCAATATATTCCATATGTATATATACCTATACTATGAATATGGTGAGAAATGTTCGTGTGAAAATGAGAGTAAATATCTGGTTATCAATCCAGAAAGGCGTACTTCCTTTAACGCATTTCCGCTCCCCGAGGGCATATCAGATTGCTTCCGCCTTCCTATTGGGTATTTCTTTGTTATATGGCTATCATTGTTCTTCTTTACCCAACTGAGCGAAGCCAAAGGAAGGGCATGATTTTAACAGTCTATGTATGTAACCTTAAATTCTATGTAAAAAAAAAAGCCGTGGTAGCCTAATGGTTTGACCTGCCGACTCTTGTAAATTTACCTGAGCTTTTCGGTGAAGGAAAACATCGTGAGGAAACCTGCACACCCACACCGTAAAGCAATTTGACGGTGTGTGCGAAGTTCCCAATCCGCACTGGGCCCGCGTTGGAACTATAGCCCAAACCCTCTCATTGTGAGTGAAGGCCTGTGCCCAGCAGTGGGACGTATATAGGCTGGATTATTATATATATGTATGTAACCTTAAATCGGATGTAGCTAGAGCACCTAAAATATTGGACCAATTTTAATACATTTGTTGTCTCATGATTTGTCAAAGACGTGCGAGTGTTATAGGGATTAAAAAAATTGTAATGGTGCGTCGGGTCTTATTTAGGGCCGTATTAATAAACTCATCTCAAATGTGATCCCCGTCACAAGATGCGTCAAAAATGACAGTTTTCTATGGTTTGACGTTTACTTTGACGTATCTTGAGACGGGGATCACAGTTGAGATGAGTTTATTAATACGGCCCTAAGTTTGCAAAATTTTCGTGATTGAAAAAATAACATCGAAAAATCCATACAAACATTCACATTTATAGCATTTATAATATTTGTGCAAAAATAAAATAAAAATAAAAATTAAAGGGGGCTCCCATACAAAAAGCGTGATTTTATTAAATTTTGTCACTCCGCGGGCTGTGTCTCATGAACCGTAATAGATGGACTGTTGAACTTTTCACAGAGTATGTATCTCTGTTGCCACTATGACAACAAATAATAAAAATTGAATTAAATTAAAAATGAATTTAGACAATTACCTACTTTACATATCGACACCCCAGCCGAATAAAGACGTATTCACAAAAACCCCAATCGGATAAAGACGTTTGTGCCAATTTAACCTTTTGCATACCTACGTCTTTATTCGGTTGGGGTGCCAATATTGTTATAGCGCCTATCTTGTTTCTTTTACGAAAGTATTTAAAAAGTACATAGTATTAAATCTGGTACGATGGTACGGAACCCTTCGTGTGCGAGTCAGACTCTCACTTGGCCGGTTTTTATTCCAATATGACGGCGCGCGAGCGGCAAATATACGAGGTGGCAAACTATAAATTCGGAGAACACGTCGAAATCTATAAAATCACCAATTTTCATAACTCCCGGAAAACTTTCCACGTAACCTCTTTTTTGAGCACCGAATTACTGAGCTATATTTCTAAGATTTAAATACGATTCGTATTTGCAATTTAGACGGAATACCGGTCAAGCACCATCCAAGAGAAAACCGCGGACAATTTTGTTCGTTCGTTTTTCGAACGTCATTCGGCCAGCGCCGTCGCATCTCGTTAACTTAGATTCGCTATTCCGACTGACGACCCAACATCCATTTATCTTTCGGGTCTCGAATTTATGTTTTTTTCCCGTCGGAAAAACTCAGTTAAATGAGTTTGTTGCCGCCTGACCGTAGATAAGCACATCGATATTGTACGGCCAACGAAAATGTAGAACACTTTGATTTCTTTTACATTCTATTTCATGTTTTAATTATATTTGTTTATTTCCGTGTCCGTTTTGCAGACACTCATTTCATCGAATGTGTCGTTTCACCGAATTTCATTTCATCGAACGCTAATTCTGCTGAAACTTTATAAATAAATAAATAAATATCAGGGACAATGTCACACAAATTAACCTACTCCCAAACTAAGCTCTAGGCTTGTACTATGGGTACCAGGCAACGATACATACTTAAATATAGAAAACATCCATGACTCAGGAACCAATACTCGCGCTCGTCACACAAATATGTACCTATACCGGGATTCGAACCCGGGACCGTTAGCTTCGTAGGCAGGGTCACTACCAACTAGGCTAACTGCGTCGTCAAATTATTGTTTTTAGGTTACGTAGTTTAAGTTAGGTTAGACATGTGACCACCAAAAAATTGTAACTCCTGCACGTGAAAATGCCTGTCGATGAAATAAAAATTCGGCGAAGTAAAACGTTCTATGAAATTACCGTTTATTTCTATAAGAACCTTGATAGTAGCGTCCTTTTTTCTGAATCCAGCAGTTAAATTTAATAATTTCTGTACAAGTTTTATTTTTTCTTCAAACATGTGAATTTAGCCCCATTGTAATTGCCGCCTGGGACATGTACCCGGGTCTGCCCCTTTGAATCCCAGCCTGTCTATCATTTATTTATAGCAAGCAAATATGTTTTAAAATAAATTGTTGCCTGGATTTCTCCTTATGGCAAAAATGTATGGATACTGCCTTGTTTTACAAAACCTCAAACTAAAAGTAGAATCACAAGCATGACAATGAGAATCAGAAGAACCAAATTTAAATTATGCTCTATTTTTTTTTGGCTGACTAATAACGTTGGAAGGCCTTCCACAGCCCCCGAGCAGCAGCACGAGATAAAATTTGACATGTGCTAGGGAAATGAATACATCTATTCCATATTCTAACGTAAGACTTAACGCTTAAGGTTTAAAATAAAAGTGTCTCGTCTTGATAAAATCGCTATAAAAATGTGAAAATCGGGTGCGCCAAAGTTCATATAAAATTGCAAATTAGATTATTGGAACTCCGAAAATGTATCTCATACAATTTTACAACCTAATGATCATTGTACATATTTTTTTTTATTACTAACGATCGAAACTCATAATCATCAGATTTCATAATATCACTAATTATACACCTTGTTTATACTAATATTTGTTTTCATATATTTTCTGATACTAACGATCGAAACTCCTATTTATTCTAATTCATAACGATGTCTTCGTTAGGTACGACGACGAGCGAAGCGAGGAGGAGTGTTAGGCAGAATCGCGACCCTACAGCGCGCGAGCCGAGCGAGCGAAGCGAGCGTGCCGCGGTAGCGGCCGGCGAAGCGCCAGAAATGAACATATTTTTAACCAATACTTACATATAGTAGACGATAAGCGAATAATCACCCTTCTATTTCTAAGTCCCTGCTCCGTTGATAGTAATAAAAATGTATGAACAAAAAAAGTATAAGGAAAAAAATTATGAAGAGTGATTATTATGAATACAAATGAGTATTCATAAAAAAATATGCTAACTGTCTGTTATGAGTTCCGTTGGTAGTAATAATAAATTATGAACAAAAAAAGTATGAGGAAAAAAATTATGAAGAGTGATTATTAGGAATACAAATCGGTAGTAAAACAAAAAATCGGTATAAGAATTTTGTATGAGCCAATATGGACCCGTGAAAATCACAATAGTGGCTTAGTAATAAAAGTTAATAAAAGTCAGGAGGATGAGACACTTTTTTTTTAAATCTGAAGCGTTACGTCTTGCGTTAAAATATGGAATAGGTATAGGTATTAATTTATTTTCATTCAGCACTTATTGTCAAAATTTATCTCGTGCATGCATGAAGCCCGCAGGGTGGACTGACGATCGCGGAAAGATCGCCGGAAGCCGGATGTGAGTAGCATCAATCCTACCATCGTGGAGATCCTCGGTGAAGGCAGCCTTACAGTGGACGTCTTTCGGCTGATGTAATGATGACAGACAACAGTAGAATAGCGAGCGGAAAACGGGGTAAAGGCCCTTAAGTCTAAAAAAAAGGAAATTTACTTGATCATTTGAATTCATTAACATTAAAATATGAAAAATTGTATGAAAAATAATTTATTTGGCACGTAATAATTAAAATCTGCACGTATAATTATTTTCATAGTCCCCTTGCTAGGCGTGCCTCCCTACTATCTTCCTTCTTTCAGGTTTATATAATCTTTGCAAAAATGTGCACTAGAATTTCAAACTTGCAGAAGACCTATCACGGCCAGTAGCGTTATGAAAAATATGAACAATTTAATTTAAAGCAAAAATAACAAAGTGAAATTCTTTTGCAGTTTCTAAAGTATCCTAGAATGTTTCATAATACTCTGAGAGATTCACTTGAAGTTTACATTATCAGTTTCTATTTGTGTAACTTGATTTAGGATGCACTACATGCAGTGACAGTGCTGTAAAGGAACCGGGTCTAGTTGGTCTGATGCCGATCTGGGATTTAGTAAATAAACCTACACAACACATCTTTATTACTATAGGAATAAGCATGTGTGGCGATATATTTGGCCATTTTGGCTGCTCCTATCTATTTGACGCTGACTGTACCTATGTAACCTTTAAAAGTTGCTTTGTTACGATTATATTTTATAGAAAACTGACGTTATAATTATTAAAAATATACACTGGTAGTAAGTAATGCAGATAAAAATAAAGCAAATACAGTGTAAACTCCATTTAACGCCACTCTATTTGACGACAAAGTCTCTAAAACGTCGAAATTACTTGACTCTAGTTGGTTTACCTTGTTGTCCATACAATGATACAGTCTATGTAGCATCACACCCACTGTAAATAACGACCACAAAATGTCCTTATATATAATATATACAGTACTTTCTAAGTTGTCGAAATTAACAAGAACTGCAGCTGTGTACGTTATTTTGTTTATTATTTTGTTGATTTATTGTCTAGCCCATATTTACCTCGACTTTCGGCATCAAACGTACCGAATATACTGAGAAACTCGTTTTTTTTTTAATTATTGTGATTACCTTGCACGTGTTTACCTTGGCTGCTATACCTGCCGCAAACAAAATTGGCACACCGGGCCATAAAACGGTAGAGCGAGATAGTGACTGTCGTTAGGTTATTTATAATACCTAGTAAAATAATATTGATTTTTCATCTCTCCATTTAACGACTACTCTCAATAACGTCATATGCACAGTCCCTTCAGTGTCGCTATATAGAGTTTACACTGTAGTTATAAATGCTACAAATAAAAAAAACATCTTTCAAATGAAAAACTGAAATGAACTTCAACATAAACGCTTTGAAGGTACGAAAGCTCCGAACACAACATCCTGTTGGTATGTTATGAGGGATAAAAAAACTAGCCTGAAACCGTCTGAATTCGTCACGTATGAGTAGGTAGGTACCTACAGTTTGTGGAATGCCCTAAATGAATTAAAAGGCCTGGATCTGGACGCGGGCTGAGACGGAATTTCCACTATCCGAGGCTCGCACAGGAATGTAATACCGCACTTTGCCTATCATTGATATTAATCATTGGATATATGTGTTGTCCATGAGCTGTACGCTACGGGACTATTCTGAGAGGTCTACACACCGTCACGTTTCGATTCAGGTGGCCTGAATTTTAATGTTATGGTTGTCCGTAGCAAATCCCCCGACATAAAATAATTTAAAAAAAGTTTAGTTATAAAGATACTTTATTGAGTATTGTATAGTAATTACAAGTATCGTCCTTCTGTATCAATACAGCGCTGCCAGCGCTCGGGCAATTTGCTAACAGCAAGATACTTTCCGCTTTGGTTTCCCTGTCGAATCTCTGTATCTATGGCATTACGAAGGGAGTTCACATCCTTGTAGGCCACACCACCGATAGCTCTCTTCAGCACGTGGAAGCAACCGTAATCGCAGGGGCTCAAGTCGGGAGAATAGGCAGGTTGAAGCCAACGTTCAATTTGGTTTTCTTTAATCCAGGCCTTTAAAGATGTACTACGATGGCATCGAGCATTGTCATCGAGAAGCCAAATGGTGTGCTTGCGATCACCATGCCAATGTTTCATGAGGTTCTCGAGGAATCGAAGATATCTCTTCTGGTCCACAGTTTCCTTTTCAGCCAGTATTTCATAATAACAAATACCTTCGATATCCATTGCTAATATCATCATCACTTTAGGTTCGTATCTTTTTGACTGTGCCACCGGACTTGGTTTCTTTCCTTTCTCCACCCATTGTTTACACTGATCTTTTTCTGGCGGACGGTTGAGAGAGACCCACGTCTCATCCACGGCAATAGTATGAGAGAGGCGGCTTGTTTGCTGCTTGTAGTACCGCAAATTGATTCTGGAATACTCTACACGCATTTCCAATTGAATTGGAGTAAGTTCACGGGGAACCCATTTTGCATTGATTTTCCGCATTTCAAGTTTTTCAGTAACTATTTCGTGACAAGTGGTTTTAGGAATTCCTAAATTGGCCGACAGTGACCTCAGGCTCCAACATCTTGTTCGGTTGAATGCTTCCCTCACGGCTTCAACTCGTTGCTCCGTTTGAAAGCCAGAACTGTGGGCCCCGCCACGATGATCTCGTACGTCATATTTTCTTTCTTTGAATTTTCGATACCACGTCCGAACCGTAGATTCATCGAGCGAATTCTTCCCTATCACTTTGTGCAATTGTCGATAAGCTTCAGCTGCAGAATGTCCTTGAGCAAACAAAAACTTGATGACGACCCGTTGGTCATACAGGTCAAAAGAATTTTTAAATTCTAAATCTTCACACTGAGCCATTACGGAACGATGCGAGCAGCGCGTAGTAATAAATGAACTACACTACACAATGCACTAGTGTCACGCATACAAACCTTTACAAATATGTATAAACTTGTTATCAATGAGCGGGTAGTTTGCTCCGGACAACCGTATATTAGTTATGAGTTGGATTCCTTTTTGAAGGACTGGCCAGAGAACACTGGAAAAAGTGGGGGGAGGCCTTTGCCCAGCAGTGGGGCATAAGACAATAATAATAATAGTTATAGTAAGTTTTTCAAGAGCAAATACAAAAAATGTAGAATTTTCATTGTAAATAATCCATCTTTATCCTAATAACATAGGGTTTTCAAAATTAAACTCCTAAAGGGTAGAAGCGTGAAAACGAGTTCTAAACGAAGTTGCAGATAAAAGCTATTCGTTACCAATTCCATAGCTTTCTCAGGCCTCTTAACATGAATAAATTCTATTCCATATTCTAACGTAAGACTTAACGCTTAAGGTTTAAAATAAAAGTGTCTCCTCTTGATAAAGTCGCTACAAAAATGCGAAAATCGCAATAGTTGCTTAGTAATAAAATGTAATAAAAGTCGGGACGAGAAACTTTTATTTTAAACCTTAAGCGTGAAGTCTTATGTTAGAATATGGAATAGATGTGTTATTTCCTTAGCACATGTCAAATTTTATCTCGTGCTTTCATGTTATGCCCGCAGGCGTTTAATACAATACATATCAAATATTCAACCCGCAATGTATATCTATCTCGGGCCAAAAAAACACAAATTTTGAATGACTTGCAACTGATTATCTTTGCTTTGATAGTATTTATAGGACAGTATTTATTTTAGGTTAATTTTCTTATTATTTTGTACTATCTCTTATACTTTAATCATAGGAATTTAATGGTAAGTATTTTATTAATTTCCTACTAGGACTCTATTTAGGTACTTTAGGTTTAATTAAATAAAAAAAGGATTTATGCTTGAATGAAAATTTCTCTATTTAATAAAGCCATCAAACGTTCAACTTCATCAGTTAACAAGGGTCTCTAGGCTTAAGATAATTAACGGAGACCTCGTCAGGGCCGGATTTAGAGGAGGGAGGGCAACGGGGGCTATAGCTCCAGGGCCTCCAAAAGTGTGGGGCCCTCACAAGGAGAATTTCTAAATAAAACAAAACATAAAATTAAAAAAAAATCGTTTAGCCTACTGTGAAAAAAATTAGGGGCTTCGTGCTCCACTCCTTTGTTGCCCCAGGGCCTCCAGGCCTCTAAATGTATTTATTTATTTAGAACACAAAGAGTTTATACATACCAAAGCACTCACAATGTTGAACTTAAAAATAAATCTATTTTGCGTAGATACACATGCCACTTATCCGCAAAATCATTAGTAAATCCGGCCCTGGACCTCGTTAAAACGTTCACAGGTTATAAAATACCTTAACATAACACTTCACTTATCCCTCGGGACTAACCGACAGTTCGGGCCTGGATCTAGGGATTTTGGTAGGGATAAGATTACCTAATTAATTTACACGAGTTGATAAGGTTATACTGGTTTATTACGAGAAAATTCTGGGTTAACTTTTAAGGCTCTGGCATTGCAAAAACTAGCATTAAACACATATTTATATTTTTTGTGCCACGCAGAAATGTCTAAATAGTATTAACATGGGTAAAAAAATATTTATTGAAGATAAAGTTTCTTAAAAAATATTTATTGAAGATAAAGTTTCTTAAAAAATATTTATTGAAGATAAAGTTTCTTAAAAAAAGAACAAAATCATCTAAAAAGTGTATTTGTGACGTTCTCAATATAAAGGGACCTTATGGAGGAAGGCAGTTCCGCTCTTCTTGTTCTTGTAACTATACGAATACTATGATAACCGTTCTAAAAACGGCGTAACCGCCTGCCTCCAAAGGTCCCTTTATATTGGGAACGTCACATTTTTCGCCAAAGTTACGTACCCGAGCCCCTACAGCCCCTAAACATCTAATAAAAATCTGAAAAATATCCAATATTAAAGTATATTGTATAGAGAAATTAGAAGGAAAATTATTACAATCAATAAAATTATCTTGAGATATAAGCGGCTGAATTAAAATCATGTAAGATATTAAGTGAAAGACTAGCTAAGCTACCACTGTAATTTTTCGAGATGGATTCGTGTCCAATGCCTGCGGGCAATGGTTGTATTTATCAATGTGGATACAACTTCTGTCCCTTTCTGACCAGTATGTAAGTGCGAGAGTGACGGAACTTTATCCGCATTTATCCAACGCGATAAAGGCGATAATACGGTGACTGACCAATTCAAATCAGGCTTCAAATAATTGAAAACTTATCAAGAGCTTGTTAAAATTGTTCTAACTGCTGAAATTAACGGAATAGGAGTCTCAGTTATGGGCGTTATGGCAAATCAATATGGCGTAGATATTATGTTAGTGTCATGTCATGGCTGACGCTAGTGATAACGGTTCCACAATAACTATACACATCGCTTGGATGGAGGCCTTTTCAATTCAGCGGCTAAATTGGTACACGGTTTGTAGATAACGAAGTTCGTCATTGAGTAGGGAACAAAGTCACGTGACTGTCACACGTGTGTGTGTGTGTCAATTCAACCCATGTGTGGTATAAGTGGCAGGCACTGGCCGGAAAGGTTATGTTATCTAAGCCACGTTGCATCTGTATTTATCACTTTCTTATCAGCTTTGAAAAAAGATGTATTACTCTTGTGAGTGTTTTTTGCTTGATTGATTTTTTCGATACCTACTTACCGTCTGAAAATTGCATTCGTTTGTATTTTTGATAATGATCTCTGCCTGTACCTATGCTGTACTTTCAATACAATACATAGGTACATCATTTATTATTGTTACTTTTTGGTGCTTTGATAGCCTGTATGCACGGCTGCATGCAGTGTAGTCAAGCAGGCATATAATTCTGTCTCATCGATTGAAAATCATTAAAACCGATTTGTTTACTACAAACTTTTAGCTGATAATTTCAGAACACCACAGACTGAGGGTATGTGGTCGTTATTTAAATGACGGACCTGCTGCTGTTTATTTAAACAGCAATATTCAGAATTGGAATCGAATCAGCCAATGCGAAGCGTCAAATGTTTTCCGATGGCTGTATCTACAATTGGCCAGTCATTCGTCACTGTCACCCATTTGACAGCTGATTCGATTTTCGGAATGTATTTTTTATTTACATTCGTCGTAATGGCTTTGTCGCCAGTATGAATTGGATCTTTTTAATCTTGTTTTTTTTTATAAGTGAACGAAAAAAACGGTCATTAACTGTAAGAAGCAATTAATATCAATTTGATTTTATGGAAAGCGTCTAGCAGTACAAAGTCTTTGTTCATTTATAAGAGTTAACCTTGAATATACAAAAAGTTTGAAGGCAGACAGCGTTGACTTAATATTTAAGTACTAATGAAATTATAAATTAAGCCCGTCTTTAAGAATTTAGTTTATAAAAAAAAGTAAATTTTTCGACCGTTATTATGTTAATAATAAAGAGGCTGATATAATTATAGTGAATAAGATAATAATAATAAAGCGGTTACTAATTATGAATGCTTGATGTACAGCAATGTAATAGGTAAGTAGGTTGATACGGTTTCCTAGTTTTCAAATATTATTTTATACTAGCCATTTTTCGCTTAGTAGTAGTCATTTTTCGCTTATCCCTCGGGAACTATACATTTTTCCGGGATAAAAAGAATATTTTGTGTTAATCCAGGTAATAAATAAACTATCTGTTGCCAAATTTCATAAAAATCATATGCCCAACGTGTACCATTTCATAAGCCATTTCGACCTCTCGCTACTACGTCTATAGACACGAAGGTATCAAACTCTCAAGTATTAAACACAGTTGTTCAACTCTAATGCCCTTACTAATAAACGTTGAGTAACAGCTGAGTAGTTATACCATGCTTTGTCCTTATCTGTCATTGTGACATTTGAATTCGACAGATAAGGACAAAGCATGGTATAACTACTCAGCGGTTACTCAACGTTTATTAGTAAGGGCATAAGTATTAAAATCAGCTGTTCTCACTATAGCTACTTGAATCTTTTATATTAAACGTATTCGCAGCAGGTGTCAAAACTATATTTTACTTTCAAACCAATAAGCAAGTGCAATTTTCTACAGTAGTTTACCCATGAGTCGTCACATCTGTTTTACTGTCTCAAAATTTCAATCTCGGGCAGGAAGAGAAATTGTAGATTATGCGGGTCTCGGAGAGTGTAAAATGTTACCGCGGGGACCTCTGTGATATTGGAGGGCGTTAACTACGATTTACACTGGACGGACGGCGTCGTAACATCCGGATTTTCAAACATACGGTTAGAAATTGTTCCGAGTATAGATAGTACAGGAAATAGCAAGCAATAGTACCGGATTAGCAAGATGAAGTGCCCGTGGACCCACCCTGCCTGTGGTGTCCTTTACTCCATTCTATTTAAGCGCAGCAATGTAAAATATCGTAATCATAATAGTAATAGGCTAATAGTAGCTCTTATTGAATTAGAGCGATTATAATGTCAATAATATGATGGCTAAAAGAAAATGGAATAGAGGACCTGGTGGCCTAGCCAACATGCATTACGCTATCATTACGATTTTTGAAAATCGACAAATTGTATGGAATTGACATAAGCGGCTGACGCGAAGATCCTTAGCTTACGTCAATCCTATAAATTTGGAAAATTTTTGAAACCTCTAAAGCTTTATGCATCTTGGCTCAGGCCACCTTAATCAGGTCACATTAATCGAAAAACCGGCAGCCATTTAACCAGTCAGTTGGCTTCAGACTATGTATGTAATGCTCATTTCGATATAAGTGCGATCGTCGACGCGGATCGTTCAGTGTGAGTTGTACTTAACAGCTTCTTTTAAGTTAAATTGCTTACAAATTTTCATCTTTGATTCGGTGACAAATTATGCGCACTTCGTGATGCTTTATGCCGGATGTTTTATTCACGTTTAGGTACTTACGAGTATGAATGGACCAACAGAGTTAGGCTAGAGTTGAGTCAACACTCAGTTTTTAATAGTCAAGTCGGTCACATGGAGATATAAACCTAGGTTATGGTCAAAAGTACTTTTGACAAACTTCATTCTTTTCTTTCCACACCAAATTTGATTGAAGTTAGAAAGGGTTCCTCGTAGACTTCTCGAGACGGACTGACTGATTGACACATTGTGTCAGCCCGTACGAGTAGCCTTGTTCCAAACAAGGGTTAAATTTACAATTTTTTTTCGACCGGAATTTGTAACTCAATGACCAATTTATACAAAATTCAAGTAAAACTTATGAAACCTAAGACCCTGAAACCTATGACTTAAGACTTGGAACTAGAATGAATTTTCATTTTTAGTTACTAGGTACTTCTCAAATACGTACCGTGCCGTATAAGAATAGGTGGGAATTTAATTACGACGACGATATTTTGCCACTAAGGCAAATAAGTTGCAACTAAGTTAAGGAAACTTATATTATTTGATCCCTTTGAAGTTTTTCTGTGATGCGGCTACTTAGTTGTCGTTTCGTTTCGGCAAAGAGACATCGATCAACGACAAACTTACCAACCGACGAGTGGTTCATTGATTGATCTATATAACAAATCTGTTTATGTTGTTTACTAATATTTTTGTAGTAACTGTTTATCCTTCTTTATATTTACCTATGGAACTGTGCAAACAGGTATATATTAATCAAAATTACGTCACGTTACACCTTTGTGTTACAGCATAGACGTAAAAATACGCAAAAATTTGGCGGCATAGTTTAGGGAGTTCAATTGGCTGACTCATACCTACCTTACGATCTAACAGTCGACCAAATCTTAATTTATGAACTATATTAAGCGTGGGCTGACTGGGCTGTAGGCCGTAGGTGAAGTCTACGTTTTAATGGGCAACGGTCTAGGCGAAAAGCTTCCGACACTGTTTAGTACGAGTAAGTATGTTTTGATTTTTTTATCATAAATATATTTCCACCTTTTTTTTTTTTTTTACATAAAACTGAAAAGTGATTGACCCCGATCCAGGATTTCATTATCATATGGCAATGATACATTGTCAGGTTTCCGATATTTACCAAAATAGCATGTATCACTGTATGTAATAAAATTACCCCTTTTATATTCCTTCCGTTCCTTTCTAATGATGTTAATTTACTGAATATTTACAAAAATGTTGCTACCATGCTCTAAATACCTAAACAAGATTGTTTATTTATAAATAGCTGTTTACAGTGTACTTATTTTTAACTTAAGCAAAAAAAGAATTGCCAAGTTTCGGTTAGCGCCCTCACAAATTTGCTCCAAACTCCTAACAGTTTCAGCGCCTCGAAACGACTTAAATATTCGTGAACGAGAGATCCCTGAATAAAATATGGCGGGTAAAGGGCATCGTCGTAAATTCAGAAATCATTAAATTCTCGTCCCCTGAAATACTTAACATCGATTTATTTCTTAGTACTAGAAGCGACATTCATTCTCTGATAAATTGTAAATTTACCATTTGGAATTTTGATGTAGGGGTATAAAAACACAACAATGATTTAGAATTTAACTATTAAATGTTCTTAACTCTTACTGCCGCACTCAGAGACGTCAATTAATTTTTAAGTTTGATTAAAGTTGCTGAGTCTTATTCTATTGCTATAGCAAAGAAAGTGACAGCGGCAACTTTAATGAAACTTAAAATTTAAATGACGTCTCTGAGTGCGGCCGTCAACGGATTTTCATTAAACCTAGCTAAGAACACTCGATCGAGTTACCTTTCTAACAAGAAAAAATAATCAAAATTTGCCACATCGAGTCCACGTGTCCGAATGTATTAAGTAAAATAACTCGAGACTTATCCCATGTAACTTGGCGGGATTTATGAATACAAATCAAGTTCTAACGAATGACATATCTTCGTACTTTAAGCGGCTACCACATGCGCAAGCTTCACCACAGTTTTGCCTGCGCAGGCCGGTTTGTACACGGAACACGGAGCGTGTGGTTGGTAAAACTCTATAGACACGAAGTGTTCAGTTTTGGCTTGCGCAGGCAAAACTGTGGTGAAGCTTGTGCGTGTGGTAGGCCCATTATACTCGGGAGTCGTAAAAGTCGAGCGTCTCGTATCTGAAAGTTACTTTACGCTGGTGGTCAAAGAGCCGAGTTTTGCTTAAATATGTAGGTATATAGGTATAAATGTGCAGAACGGCCAATAAAATGTCGAAAATGCTTAGACCTTTTCGAATTGGGTAGCGTTACGCAGAAAAAAGCGAAGCTGATATGAAGTTGAAAGGCAGATGGCGGTTTTCTGCATAACGCTATCCAATTCACCTATCGTTTTTGAACTTTATTACTTGTAATTATTTGTTCAGTTTACAGTTTATTTTGACAAGCAAGGCACTAAAGTGCTTAATATTTTCAGTAGCAACCAAACTGAAAAATAAGTGAATTACTTATATATTAAAAAAAGTGCCTATAATGACTTTGTATTTCAAGTTACTAAAGCAGCACCATACTAAGTTGGGCTTTTCAATCTATATTTTTATTTGCTTTTTTGCGTTGAGTTGAATCAATTTTGGATTAGGTATACCTACCTAATCCAAAATTGATTCAACTCAAAAAAATGATGATTGATTTTTTTTGTACCCAAAAAAAATTAATAAAAAATATTATACCTAACTACTTATAAATAATACTAAAGTGGGCTACTCAAGTTAAATTGAAAACGTTTTTGTAAGGTTTTAACCGAAGTACAAATTGCGTGTGTCGGGTCCGAAAAATAGGACAAAACAATGTTTTCCCGGGGCTGTAATATAGCGAGAATAAACACGCGCGGAGCGGGCCGGGAGCGAGCGAGAGCGCTATTGTGTTACTTTACTGTTGACCTTTGCTGCTGTTATTCTGTAACGAACCCGGCTGCCGGCGAGCTCTAGTCGAGTCTAACACGTCACGAATTTTGATCACCTTGCCAAAAAAAAAATTGTCAGGATTTTTTTAAAGTGCTACTCCTCTTTCCCCAAATGTAACACTGACACAAATTGTCACGAGCCGATAAGTCAGGGGTTTTGTCAGGTAATCTTTTTTTGGATCTGTGGTAACCCTACTTGTGACAGCATCATCATCGTATAAACCAGTAGACGTCTACTGCCAGACACCAGCGACCGCGACCCCCAAAGTTCGGCATAATGCGTGGTCCCGTGGTCCCGTATTTAGTGGATTCCTATTAAGCGGTACACTATTAAGAACCTTTTTCAAAACCGGATACCCCGTCCCTTTCACTCATCATTCGTGACTTAATCGAGAGAAGAAAATAGAGCTTTAAACTTCGATCTTCGTAGTAGGGCGCAGCGATCTTCACCAGGTCGGTCCACCTTGAGGAGGACCTACCGTAAGTACCTAAGTACCGCTATTTGCGAACTCTTTGCCCTCATTATTGTTGTGTTCCGGTTTGGAGACAACTGGTGAAATGACTAACAGAGGCATTCCATAGTCTAAGGGATCTAAGACCCATAGAGATTAGAAATATCTATGGGTCTTAGATCCCATTTATCATCTATGGTAGCCTCACGCTCACTGGCCTTCTTCACAAAAAAGTCAGAGGACAATTCAGAGAAAACACGTTAGGGAATAACACCATTCGAAGGTATACTTGTTTGTGAGTGGAATATGTACGCATGACTAGTTAAGTATGTACACCGAAAGATATATTTTATTAAATTTTGAAACATAATATAGGAATAAAAAGTACGCTCCGCTTGACTTGTGATATTGATATTTAATCTTTATTAGGCCAAAATAAAAAAAAAATTAACAAAAGTAGAACGTAATGCCTGGGAGTTTTTATTAATTTTTCTAAAAGGAGTCAATTTGTTTATCTACACAGTATAGAGGTTAAATTAATAATGAAAATTTGCTGGAATTATTAAAAAATAACAAAGTCAGTAAACATACATAAATTAGAATATACAGAAAGATAACCATAACCTATAGGTACTAATAATATTATGAATGTGCAATTTATGGATTTACGAGTAGATTTACATTATCGTAAATATCATCATGATTCTACTAGAAAAATTATGAAAACAATAAACTTTATTTATGGCAGCTTCTCTTCAACCAAATATTCAGAAAAAATAAACGAACAAAATGGCCACCATCTTCACCCAGGCGATCTTCAATATTTTTCCAAACGAAATCAAATTTCGAACGGTGGAGCGGACAAAGGAATCTTTATATGATCAGCCAGTAATGTAAAGGATATCTGGCACTTTCCGAAACATTTGGCGGGAATCACATGATCTTGGGTTCTTTATCAAGCCGACACGTTTGGAAAATATTCGTGGTGAAATAAACTTTGTTGGAAAACAACTAAATTTTGTGTGTTATTTTAATAATATGCATAAAATAAAAAGTTCAAGGTTTTCTTTCTCTTAACTTGTCTTTTCTCTTATGAAACTAGTCTTAAATGGACAATCCATATTAATTTTATTTTTTAATCTCGCTGTTTTATTTGAGTGTGACCTATAGGTAGGTACATAATTAATATGATCATTATCATGCCAAAAGATGTCCACTGCAAGGTCTTAAAATAGCTTAAACAAATCACATAAGGAAGTCATCAACGTAAATAAAGTACCCACAGTCGAATAATCACTTTTCAATTGTTTTCAATGATGTTAAGGTCCAAAAGTGACGAACGTTTTCATTCTGCGCCCACCCCATTAGCATAAGAAAATAATTATGGTCCCTTTCGTACAGGTCTCGAACTCAATTGAGACTTGAGACGCCTTCACCCTTAAAAACATAAAAACTGCACTGGCAACGTCACATATTTTCATTTTTCTTGACTAATGATGTACTCGTAGATATTTCTTTTAACGAAGAATTTGTTAATTTTTTTGCTCCACGTTAAGGCGGTGCTAAAAATAAATTAAAAAATCCACCCCTTGCCAATTTCACCGCTTTTACAGCCCAGCGGTGCCGAAACTCAAGTTCCATCTTCGTCCACATCTTATCAAATTGAAAACGTCCATTGTCCCCGTCACCATGACGTAGGTTTTATGCTCGATTCCATAAACGATTAGGTACTTTAACAAGCGAACCGTGTGATCCCGCCATTTTTCACGGCGTCTTTTTAAGGTTTGCCTTATCGTTTAGAAATAACGAGTAACAAAAAGGAAAGATACGAGATGAGTATATCCATGTTTTCTATTTTCATTTCGTCATTTTGATCACGTTTTGAACAAAAAATGTCTTAAAAAATCAATCTTGCAGACCGATTATCAATCGGTCTGCACAAATGACAATGCTTGATTACCCAACGGCTCGAATGGGACTTTAACTGATGCCAACCCGGGCGAAGCTTGAAAACCTCGTTTTTTGATAAAATTACAATATTATAGTAACGCTCTAACTTGAAGACATTTTCATGTAAATCGAGGATGAAACGTAATCTAGAACGGGACTTAATCGCGTAAAAAACGTTAAAATACCTCGACGTTTAGACTAAAAGGAAGATTGATATAACTCCGTAAGACGGTGGTTACACGCTCAATATTTTATTACTTCAGTCCGTCAGTCTGGTCAAAATTTGACTGACACCAGAATTACGGATGATTTGAACGGTTACACGAACAATCCAAGACTGACATCAGACTGATAAAACGTACGCCAGTCACCGTTTAGGTGACTGACGCTGGAATGATACGAGTGGGTTACACGATCAGTTTCGCATCAGTATTTCATCATTCACTGGATTGAAGGTAATTATTGAAAATGTTTAATTTTCATCAGTCCGGACCGTCAGTCCGTCATTCCGTGGGTTAGACGATCATTCTCCGGTCATTTTGACCAAACTGATGGACTGAACTGATGAAATACTGAGCGTGTAACTTCCGTCTAAGACGTAGACTTAGATTTAGCTACATAAAACTACGAGTCAAAGGATAGGTATAAAACATTTATGAATACTGTCAAAAATCTAGGTGTTTTAAGAGACCGAGGGACTTTTATTATGACTTAGACGAAAATGTCTCCTCGCCATTCGGTTGGAGATATAAAAAACCTTCCGAGTTAAGCTGCTCCAGAATCCGATTTGAATTTTATGTTTTTCAGGTCCACAGGGCTCGACGGGCTCGTATAAAAAGATATTCGAGCAGACGGGTAAAAGGGAATTACGTGGTTGAGAACCTTTGCCTCAGCTGTCAAAATAGACGTTACCACCTTTACACTGTCTCTTCCTTATAATTTGAAAACATTGGGCCAACGAAACGATCAGTTTTATAGGGTTAAAATAATTCAACTCTAATTGCACTATTGTTTTATTTCCATTCAAACTTTTACAAACGAAATTATTGAAGATAAAGAGTTACTGAAAGTGTGATAAATTGCGTCATTAAAGACATTAAATGGTAATGATAAAATGATAAAAAAAAATATATTTAGTCAAGACTGCTACCTACTACTTGAAGCTTTTTGAAATTTATAATTCACAGGTAGGTCTTTAATCAGTGTAATGACGACTACTTGCCGTTTAGCCATTCAACCCGATATTTTTCGGAAAATATAGACAAACAATTCCTAAAATAATTATATAAAAAAAAATATCTTGCAATTGTCGATTTAGAGCATCCAATTGAGTTTAATGAAGCCATCATTAAGTGTACCTATTCTAAATTAGCAATTGTAAAGTGAATATTCACAAATTGTTACCAGCCCTGCAACGAGCGTACTTTACGATTTTGCTATCATTTCGTGAATACAAAATGTTGATTTTGCATTTTCACGGAATTACAAAATCTAACGCGTTACCCGACTAGTTGTTATTTATACGTTACACGTGAAATAGCTTTGTTCCCAAGTGTTAGTGGCCGACATCTCAAAATAAAACGCAATAAGTATGATGAGGTGGTCGTTATTGCACGGTATTAAGGACCGTATTAATAAACTGATCTTGGCTAAGAGGCCCGTCAAAAATGACAGTTTTCTATGACTTGACATTTATTTTGACGTAACTTGAAACGCGTATCTCAGCCAAGATTAATTTATTAATACGGCCCTAAGAGCTCTTATTGGTATAAGTTTCGTTTGGGTATATACATAGGTATCTAGTATTAAAGTATTTTAAATATTCCGAGTAATTTAGTTTCCTAATTGCCATCTACTAAATACGTATACATTACTTAAATTTAATAAGCCCTAATTCTAATTTTTGCTGGCCTCTTCTTATAATATAACAAATGTGAAAGTTTTTGAGGAAAGTCATTGGCTTGTTGTTAGATCAGCACATAGAATACTTTTTGTCCAAAAAAAATCCGAGGGAACAGTACAAACGTTTTACGCGAGTAAAGTCGCGGGCGGGCAAAGGCTATGGGTAAATAAATCAAACTTACATGTCACTCACTAGCAGCTTAAGTAATAATTATATAAATAATAGTGATCACATAAGGTTGTCCCTCGCGGGATTTGAATTCACTAATAGTCTCTATGCCGTGTAAGGTGCAAGGTCGAAGACCCGCACAAATTAGTAATTTATAAGCACTGACGACTCAAGTTAGGGTTGCTCGCCGGTGTGTTTGCCAGCGAAGTGTTATAAAGATAGCAACATATATCATGGTCGCCTTTATCGCGGTGGAAAATGTGGATAAAACATCCGTTATACTCTCGCATTTACAGTGTTACCAAAAAGGGTAGAAAATAATGGAGGCGCCACTGTCTATGTCAAATTCGATGTCATGTGGCAACTCTTAAGTACTTTTGTATAGAACAATTAAGTGTTGCCGGTAAAAATATTTTTAGTTCCGATTCTATACTTTTTGGTCGCATAGTTACCGGTCAGAAATTGACAGATGTTTCATCCACGTTTATCGATAAACTCTACCATAAGGTTTTTTCTATTCTAACAAGTAACTCAAATTATTCCAGACCCTTCAATCCCGCGCTTCCTACCCGCAAAAACTTCCGAGGAATAAATGGTTCAGAAATGACGTAGGCCTCTGATCCGGTGCTGTCCGAAACCGTTCATTAATTCGCGCCAAAAAAGACAAAACCCATAACATGTTTCATTGCAATTTCAATCTTAACAATAGCGCTTTAGTGTGAAATTGAACAGCGTTTCATTGTGAGTTGTGTTGACTTTGTCGCAAATGAGTTAGTTTGAAAGAATTTAGCCATGAGACGTTTTAGGGATTTAAACAAGTTTCACTGCGTCCTCGCGCCGTTGGATTTAGAAAAGGATTTATGGTGTTTTAGCTCTCTCGCACATTGCGTTTATTGAAATTAGAGGATAATCACAATCCTGTTACTATGGAAATTTGTTTACAATGAAAAGTACAAACGGTATATAAGGCTGCCAAAAAGTTCGAGCAAAAAAATGAGGGCGCTGTTCGGAATGAAATTGGCAACATGATCCAAGGTTTACTCTAAACTGTGTTGGTTGCCATTTGAAAATATTGTAGTTCCAGTTGTCACCACACGCTCGACTTTTTTGCCAGGCTATACGAAGTGTAAGAACGGCATTATGCCATTAGGGCCCTTTCAAATATACATATGTATATAATTTTTTTTTAATACTTCAAATAAATACATTAGTAACCGAAGGAATGCGTCAAAGTCGTAAGTTATTCTCGATAATAGATAAGTACATATGCATTGACTAAAATTAAGTGACTAGCTATAACTCAATTACGAGTATGAGTATATAAACAGCAAAATACTTATACATAGTTTATAACCCGATACGGTAAAAAATCTAATTTTGGTGTTCTGTTAGTATTAGGATGATTTATGAGTGCCCGGTGAACATTACTCGAGCACTCTTATATGTATACCTTTGCAATAACAAGCACTTGTGTTACTAGGCATGCTCCGGAAGCACTCCGGCTCCCGCAGTGGACAGGGGAATCTGCATAATCACTGCAATTTCCTGCACCTGCTGCGAGTAGTATGTGCGGCTTGTCAACTACATAATGTGAATAAGAAAAATATTGGACACTGCATCAAATGCACTTACCTACGCAGATGTTACTACGAGTATGCTTTTGGAATTTACTTAGGGATGTGCCGAATATTGGTCCAGCCGAATATAAATATTCGGCCGAATTATCCGGTTCCATTTCGGTTGTAAAGCTTTCATTAGCCGGTTGTTGAAAATTTCCAATTTTTCCCCGCCTAAAATGCAGTGAAACAGAAGCGGACACTTTTCTGTGCAGGCTGTTAAATAATGGACTAGCTACGTAATATAGCACTTGCAGACGCCCCTTTGACACCAATTTAAAAGACACCTTTTTCAGTGACAGCTTAAGTGAGTGTATCATGAAATACATCTGAGATCTAACTGACTTAGGAGTGAAATTGAATACAGAATGCCTGAATATAACAAGACCAAGTAGTATTATAATTAGGTCTGACGACTCAGTATTCTGCGTGACAGTGTTCTGAGGGGTCTCGGATCTAGACATTCTTGACAAATGGGGACATTCGCGAGGTTATCTCGCTCGGTTAAACTGGGAAGACGTGGGGAAAATATGCATGTAAGAGGAGTAATTTCAAGATAACCCATATATTCTCAGGTGTATTATGTAACGGCGGAAAAAAATGTGGGTGCTGTAAAAATAATGGTCCCATAAAATTTGTTACAAGTCTAGCGCTTAATGTTGGAGGTTCCTGCGGTAGTGGAGCGTTGCGGGAGGGGATACATGTGACGTAACAGAACTGTCTCGCTATACACGAGATGAATAGTAATGAAAATATATCTTACGATATTTACAAGTGTGTACCTAAATTTAATTGGTATAATAATAATTAGGTATTATTATGACAAAATAAACTCACAAAATGAGTTACAATATGATTTAATATAAATGTTTTGAACTGAATAAATTGATCTGTATCAATATCGCTACTCGAATCGCTGTCTGTAGATGTATGATTTGAATCGCTTTCATTATCTGATTCCCCATGTCGTTAATTTATAATAAATTGATCCATTATCTCGTCGCTAAGATTGTCATTTTTGTAGTAGGTACTAGGTACTTGGTTTTATGTACATTAAGGTCATCTTTATGCTCAGTAGAATTGGGATCTGATTTTCTGATCTATTAGGTACACAGTTTATTAGCTCATTATGTTTCTAAATCGTAATCATATTGTTGACATTATGACAGCCCAAGCAGCAGCCCAATAAGCTGTATAAGAGCTTATATAGCCTTTAAAATGCTGAAGCTAGAATTGTGATAGCTATATAAGCTTTCAAAGAGCTTTTGTGCTGCTTGGGAGTTCATATTTACTTCACAGTAAAAGCTTACTATCGCGTAAACACTGCATATAATTGCAGTATAAAATTTAAATGGGCTAAAACAATGTGAAGTAATAGGTGATTATCTACCTATCATATAAATTACTAAACGTATAAATTACTAATTATTTCGCATCAATAATGAAGAATTCATGAAAAATCTAAGAGTGAGGAAGTCAAAAAGAGGAGTGAAAACTGTCATAAAGATCATCTTTAATCGACCTAGAGAGGTAATTGCACGTATCATTTTCAAAATTTGAATGAATATTGAGAACTTTATGGCACATAAGTATGCTATGTCCAGGGTTAGAACGTTAAATACTTTTTATCAAAAAAAAAAATAGTTCCCGTGATAATAGCAACATAAACTACATAAAGTTCTACACGGACAAACTCGAGGGTAAAATCTTGTAAAAACATAAAGGCGAAGATGTATTTGTCTGTTGCTTTTGTGTTTTTTCAGAGATAGCTAGGCTGAATATGACAAAGGATATTTTACGCCGAGAAATATTGGACATTCCCGGCCGTGTTTATTGGACAAGTCGGACAAATGTAGGCTAGTCACATGTTTCTAAAACCAGAGATTCCTCGCAGTGTCCCTTGTCAAGCAAGTTCCAGGTATTCTTGGGAGCTTTACAGTTTTTTTTTGGCTTTCGGAATCAATAAACCATGAATGTTAAAAAGGTTTGAGGGAGATAATTTATAAAGGTTCACCTTTATCCGCGATCTTCCCATGAAACTCGTTATACATTGTTCCCAAGGGATTGAATATAATGGGATGGGGATATAAGCAACTGCGGCTTTCCCACGTTCCAATCAACATCAGTGATTGACTTTTTAGGGCTGCTTGGCTGGTCGGTGAAAAACTGACGAATGTTCTCTCTTTCGCTTGTTAAAATTAATTTTTCACTTCTCCTGCTCTAAAAGTTCGTCTTTATGTATGTATGTATGTACAAAAAGTTTATTGCACAAAAAGTATAAGTAAATAATACATTGACATCGTAAATTTAAAGTACAAAGGCGAACTTATCCCTAAATGGGATCTCTTCCAGCTAACCCTGAAGTAGATGAGTAAGGACAACATGTCGTGCGTAGGCGACATAAAGTCGCTTCTTATGCTCTAGTGCATAAAGTAAAATCTTCGTCGAAGACCTAGGCAATCGGTTTATTTTATTTCGTTTCGTTAGTAATCTAAGACCAAGGCAAGGATACCAACAGCCAAAGTAAACAAAAAAGCTTCATGAAATAAACTTATAATTTTTATTTTGTCGCAATTTATTATTATTATTATTTTCATGTTGCTGTTTCATTTCCTCGTAATCGAAGTGAAAAGTAGAGTGTACAACTCGTCCATAAAACCCATTTAACACTCGACTTTATATCCATCCTCGCTCGCAAGCTCGCTTGGATGGATAAACGTCTCGCGTAAAATGGTGCGGTTTATGCACTTGTTGTACAATCTACTATATATTAATTAGTAAACACTTTTACAAAGTTAGAACGACATTCGTACCAACAAAAGCAGCCTGGAAAATCCTATTACTTTTACAATTCAGTAGCCACGGAACCACGAGGTCCTACACATATCTGACATAAAACCAGAAAGCCTGTGTCACGATTCAGATATCGTTCGACCTAGATATATGTAGAAAAAGCTTTGAGAGTGTAGTGATCAAAATAGTGGATTCGGGGAATAAATTCTGCGGCCTCTGCAGGCCAGGTACAATAGCCGGATTTTGAGTTTAAACAATGGGTGACTGGGAAGCTGACTAAAACACAGTGCAGTGGAAACAGTGGTTTAGTTAAGCAGTGTTGATGAAGTCGTGGTTAGCGAAGCTAGCGGTGCTGGGTTCGGTTCGCGGCTAGGGTAAATATGATGAGCATACATTCTTACTAATATTATAAATGAGCCTTTTGCCAGTAACTTTATTATTTATTAATATATTATGGTGCTATGTACCTAAGTTGTAAATTGTGGCAATAAATGATTTTTGAAGTTTTTGAAGTTAAATGCGAAAGTGAGTTTGTTAGTTTGTTACGCTTTCATGGCTTAACCCCTGAACCGATTTCGATGAAATTTAGGACGGAGATAGTTTGAGTCCCGTGGAAGGACTTAAGATACTTTTTATACCGAAAAATTGGACAGTTCCCGATGGAGCAGCGATAAACCACTTCTACGCGGACGAAGTCGCGGACAAAAGCTGGTAAGTATATAAATCGTTGTATGGTACTTAGTACAGCCTAGAGCTTAGCTTAGGAGTAGGTCAATAAATACGTGTGATTGTCCCTGGGTATTTATTTAATTCAATATAGAATATTTATCTATTTCTCTATGCACAATGATAGGACCGTATGTGGGGTCCGTCTGGATCGTAACCGACATCTTACCAAATCAATAACAATAGTATCTCTTGCTAAGCGCACAGAGCTTACTATTGTGTTTCAGTGAATGGGTAAGACAGCCGATGAAGTACATGATATCACTCCACAGACTGCATTCGCCTTATCCGTGCTAATAATATACACCGAGTTTTTGTTGATTTCCGGTAACTTCGGCATATTACTAGGTACATCCATAGAAACCAAGTAGTAGATTAGATATTTAAATATTGCAAAAAAAATGTTTTTTTAGTTTTAGAACAAAGTAATTAAATGTTGTATATACGTTCATTGTAAAAGGGTATTTTGAGTTAAGTAACAGTTAGTGTCTATTATGACAATTTCGAATGACATCTACACACACATACGTAAAGTTTTATTTACCAAATCACATTGAAATTTACGTCATAACAGAAAATATTTTCTTCTTTTCTTGATTAAATAGCATCTGTCTCGAAGAATATTTTACCAGTGTCAATTTAATAAAATAATTGCAATTAACCGAATTTCATTATCCTTCATGTTGTGCATACGTAAGAATCAGAAACTCTTACTTACAGGATTTTAAAAGCAAGTATTTGTTTATGGATAATGAACCTTTTACATTGGTATAACGTGTATTATTGATTAAATTAAAATGTTAAATATCTTAAAAATAGTAAGAGTTAAGATACTAGTGTCTTAGATAATTTAACTCAATTTCACCTGAAGAAGGTTCCCTTAAAGTTATCGGAAAAAAAAAACACGGTGTATTTGTTGGTAACTCGGCATTTCAAAATATAACTGACCCAACCTTTGTCGGACTTTAAATCTTGATACTTTAGCCGTACGTATATCAAACTTGAGATTCAAAAGGAAGAAATAAATCGACGTGGAACTAGATAAATGTTAACTAAGGCATCGAGGTGCCAAATAAAGTTTGGAAACATGAAAAAGGTGTGTCTAGTGACTGATAGGTGGAATTCTGCACTAACTTTACCTAAGTACGTATATGTCCCTGTTTGCAGAATTTATTTAACCCCTGATTGCATCACAGGACGACCTTGAGATTGTCTCCGATAAAATATACGTTCAGTTGACATTTTATCATATCTCGGATGTCTCGTGGGGATTCTCGCGCGCCGGAGCTTCGGGCCAATATTTGACATTGTTTAAGCGAAATATCTAGACCATTCTTGGGTAACTGTTTAGTGTGAGAACCCTTTTCGCATCCCAGATACATCTGCGTCCACTAGTCTGTAGCCGAGCGCGATTCGTTGCGTCTGAATGGAGCTATTTAGGATGGATTCCGTTTTGGATGCATTGTTTTAACGCCTGTAGTTTCACGGTCATATAACAATATGCATATTCATGAGTCTTTATAATTATTTTATGAATTACGTACCTCAGCTCCTCGGTTGTGTGGCTGTTGCAAATGGTGGGTACACGCGCGGTGACGACGCGTTTCAGGCTCTATGTAGCTGACATTAAGTAAAACAACCCAGCTAGCAAAACGAACTGTTATACAGCTTATTTTAGTAATATAAGCAGTCGTATATCCATGATAGAAACGTTTCTATCATTGGGAAGTGGCCCCAGTTTTACAGCTGTTTGATGATATATTGTGTGTATTTTAGCACCACCTATCACAATTTTGTTATAAATCCGTGATATATAAGTGACATTAAGTATTTTTAGTGTTATAGCAATGTTTTTTTGATCACAATATCTCTAAATAATTATATAATAGTTGCCACGACGCTGATATAGAGCGATTTGTTGCTATTTTGGCGATTGTGATTCTGAAATATTACATTAAACTTAACCTCACTTCAGTGCTCCAACTGTTGTGCGTATTTTGTGAGAGAAAAAATTGTTCAAGAGAATCTTTAACGAAACGGAGTACAGAATATGGTAGGTAATATTTTTATCTCACTGTTCACGTGTATTTGAGGTGAAATTCACTTTCGCTTACAATTTTATAGATGAAATAATATGGCATTATAGGGTTTTTTTTTCATTCGCCCCTCGAATTTTTGATATTTGATTAAATAAAAATAATTTAAAATATGGAAAGCACCATAGTTACTGATGTATCACTGATTTACAGCATGTTCCCGCCATGATAAAACTTAAGAGTTCCTCGAGAAATCAGGTCACACTCTAATTAGTGCAACCTATTACACTTTTTGAAATAAATTCTAATGGGCATAGACTAAATGAGTTATCATTTCATCCTATCGGAAAAGTGTTTTGGTAGCGGCAGCGGACGTTTCACTGATACTAGTTTGTGCTTTCACTTTATCATTGTCAATTTTTTTTTATTAAAGTGGATTTAATTAAATACTAATCGTTTTATTTGATTTAATAATGTCTGCCGCAAATAGGTATCAGTATATAAATACTAGTAGAGAGTACGAAGTATGTGGAAGATGATGTTGTTGAGCAGTTTCGCTAAATTCTATCATCTTCTACCAACAATGAAACCCTTTGTGAACTCGGAAAAAACTCCCTCCCTTTAGATCCACCTCGTGAATTTCTACAATACTGTTCCAATAGTTCAGAACCTAAAGTGAAACATCCGAATTTTGATCACATACATGCATAGACGATTAAGTACCCATAACCCTGCGTTTGGTTGCGCAATCGGTAGAAATAAAAAACTTAAAGGACAACACCTATTTTTTTTATTGTTTTTATGTATAACAATCATATTATTAACCATTTATTTCTAAGACTAGATTATAAATTAAAATTTGTACATATTACTAAAGTGACCACATTATTGTCGAAGGATTGGCTTAAAATGCAGTAATATGACATTATTTTTCAGTGTAAGTTCAATTTCTTTGTACGAAAGTCGGCACTAACATTAACAGGGGACCAGAATAAAAGTATAGTTCTCCTTTGACTCACTGCCGCACTCATAAACGTCAATTAGTTTTTATGTTTCATAAAAGTTGCTGCGTCTTATTCTATTGCTATAGCAAAGAAAGCGACAGCAGCAACTATAATCAAACTTAAAAGTTAATTGACGTCTCTGAGTGCGACCATCAGATTCAAAATTTATTCAGTAAAGAGTAAGATATAATACCATCCCATTCCGCATAAAGATAAACTTAATTACACGGTCAAAGAGAATTGCCACAAAGTGTTGTCGACGCAGGCGCAGTTGCAGCGAGAAGCGTCTCTTTGTTTGCCGCGAGTGAGGTTTTGAGTAATTTCCATTCCGTAGTTTTATGGGAGATTTTGTTAATATAGTTTAAGTCGTTTCAGACTAGACGGCGAAATGTTTTAATTTTAAACCTTTAGACTGTCATTTCTCTCGTTGAGGAATATGCAAGAAGGATAAAGTTGTAGTAGTAAGGGCAAGGAGGTAGGTACTACTTTAGGATATATCCATTGGTACTAATATTATAAATGCGAGTCTGTCTGCCTGTCTGTTACCTTTTCACGCTTAAACCGCTGAACCGATTTAGATGAAATTTGGTATGGAGATAGTTTGAGTCCCGGGAAAGGACATAGGATACTATTTATCCCGGAAATCATCCCTTAAGGGGGTGAAATGGGGGTTGGAAGTTTGTATGGGGAATCAATCATTTCTTAAGTAAGGTATATACAATTTATTAGTACGGAGATAGTTTGAGTCCCGGGGAAGGACAGGATATTTTTATTCCAGAAAATTGAAGTTCCCGAGGGAGCAGCGATAAACGACTTCTGCTTTGGAAGCGTTTTCAGCAGGCTGAAACATCGTTTCAGTCCGTTTCAGAGGTAGCTCTGTCACATACCAGTTTGTCAAAATTTCAACCAAGTTGCCGTTGTTTTAAAATAGTTGATTCCTTGACACTAGATGTTTTAAACCGCTAAAACTAGTGCACTTAAAATAACATGTATTCGGGGCACGCTGATTCGTTTTCAAAGTTTATCTTTACTTTTTCCATTTATCGAACATCTTGTTACAAAAACCGAATTATTCAATATTTTACTTAAAATAGGTTCGTTGTAATTTTTTCTTATCGTGAATTCCACCAGAAAATTAACTTTTCTCTGCCAGTAGTAACAGTAATTAAAACACGTTTCATAAGCTTTAAAGTAAACAGAGCTTTAAATAAGTAACATCGCAACTAATGAGAGTTAATGTTAGTTAAAGGCGCCGGATATCGGCCTCGTTTCCAGTACATCTGCTACAGCGGGCTTAACATGCATGCACGAGATAAAATGTGACAGGTGCTAGGGAAATGAATACATCTATTCCATATTCTAACGTAAGACTTAACGCTTAAGGTTTATAATAAAAGTGTCCGGTCTTGATAAAATCTGCAAATTGTTTATTTAGATCCTTGTCTATTAATAAGTTTCAAATATTAAATGCTTAATCCAAGTAAGATTATGCATTTGAAAGCATCTCAAGACAAGATTAAAATTGTCAATAACCATTTAAAATGCACTAACAAAACTGAAGTGTCTGTCTGTGCAGTGTTTTATTAAATAAATCGTATTTTGTTAGGTTTTAAATTATCAAAGCTGTTATTAAATAATAAACAATAATATATAAATTAACTTAAGTAAAACTGTTGAACCCAAACTGGAAATCCAATTCCGAAGGAAATTAAAACAATTACCGAAAAATTAAATCAATTTTCCAACAAGATACAAAAGGGAAATCTCACAAAAGACTACGACCGAAACTAATTGAAAATAACGGGGTCTTGGATGGATCAAACGTCTACGGGCACAATGTAATTTTTATCTTGAAAACATTTCTACGGGGTTTTGTCTTTTTAAAGACTATTTAGGGAGTAAGTAAGTAATCAATCAATCAATCAAGGTTGTGTTGTTCTGGTGTTGCCCCACAAATCCTCCATTGTTTGTTAAGTTTTTAAAGTGTGTATTTTTATTTTGTTTTTTATTGTGACTCCAAATTGTCGCTAGTGTTTGTATGTTACCTGTTTACCGTCACTTGTATTTTGTAAAAGTTAGGTTAGTTTTATTTTTAAGTCAGGGTTCCTCTGAAAATCAGCGCTGCGGTTTCACTGCGGCACAATGCTGAGAGGGATCATGTTCAACGTAATATCTTCTGTTTTTAATTATTTTTTTTTCCCGCTATTGTTACTCTTGTGTGTGCGTTGAATAAATATTTTCTATTCTATTCTATTCAATCTTAATTGCGTGGAATTGGGTCGGTTACAGTGTTGTTGTTGTTGTAAAATAGTGATAAAAAAATCTCATTTAGATGTTAAAATATTTAAAAAGTACATAGTATTAAATCTTGTACGATTGTACGGAACCCTTCGTGTGCGAGTCAGACTCGTACTTGGCCGGTTTTTATCTATTTAATAATATTATTTATACGCTGAAAAATGCTACCTATGGAGTACCATGAGAAATTTAATTGAAGCATTAAAATCTGAATTTTTAATCTATTGTCAATCAATACCAAAGTTTCAAATTTAAAATAACGGTTGTCATCTTAAGATGACGGTTAAGCTTACGTTTTAGGTCCAGCAGTAGGTTCAGATGATGATGATGACGGCGGATACGGCAGTAAGTGACGTTCAATGATGGTAGACGCCGTGATAGTTTTTTTTTGCTATTATATATAATTAACAATGCATTATCCTCTACTAAAACAACTTTATTCAACAATAACTTTATTCACGTTAACCACTCTGTTTCCATTAAACTATTAAAACTTGTGAAAACCAACTAACCTTTGTTACAAAGCGTTTTAACAACTTAAAGTTTACTCATCATGTGGTTTTGCGAGAACTAGTCTTCTGGTAAATATTAAATGTTAAATTGTTCATGAGTACTTTAACATGAGTGTTAAAATCGCTTAATTACATAAGTAATTAAAATATTCTGGACGTTGGGAAGATTTATATAATAATAAAATAACTTAACCTAACCTATAACTGAGTTAAAACAATCCCGACAAAATCGGTACCCCTACTATTTCGGTCCATTCGTTTAGGAGCTACGATGCCACTGATACACACATACATTAGAAATCAAAGAAAATGTATAGGACTGTCGTAACCTAAGGATCAATCTCGTCAGCCGCTTATCAATACATTATGTCGATTTTCGGAAATCGGTGATTTAGCGTAATACTTGCCACACACACACCTCCTGGCCCCATTTCATAAATTGGGCGTAGTTAAGCGAAAAGAATCCAAATAAACCATTTCATGCTTATAGACATTAATAATGACAGCAATAAAATTCAAATTTAAATGCATTTGCTTTGTGGGTTGGATATTTTTTCCTAAACTACGTCCAATTGCATTTATGTGAACTGACACTATATGATATTTCTACGACCTGAAAGATAAACAAACAACGTATTTGTAGAGTTTACTATGATTTACTTTATTATAATAAAAAAATCAGGTCAAGCGCGAGTGGGACTCGCGCACTGAGGGTAAATCACGGGAATCGAGTCTTGAAGATTTTCCCCTCTTTTTCCGAGTTTTCCCTTGGAGCTGTGAAAAAATTAAACTTCTAAGTCAACGCAATCAAAAGATACGGCCGTTTATGCCGCATATTCAAGGGAATCTCAAGGGAATCAATACCTATAGGGTACTTCCCGTTGACTCAGAATCATGAAATTTGCCAAGAAGTAATGTCTTATAGCACAAGTAAAGGAGACAATTCGAAAATAGTTCATTTATAGTTACATCACATAAAAAATAAAGTCACACTAAGCTGACACTCACTAAGTACGAAAGTGCATAGTAGTAAAAAATAACAGCGAGTTTGATTCGATAGAATTTTATAGGTATGAAAACAGTAAAGATCTTATCAATAAAGGAACATTAGTATCACATTTTTTTACTGAAGCGTTTGTAGGACGCTCATTTGCATTCTGCCTTGCTCAAGCCCCTTAAAACGCCATCAGCGTATGATCAAAAGGCTCTCGTTTTTAAATGACTGCCAAAACGACAAAGAGAATTCTCATTCAAATGCAAATTAAATGTAATAATGGCACAAATCATGGTAATGTAATGAGTGTCGGCTTTTAGTAGAGTTCAGCATGTGGCAAGTTTTTATTGTTAACAAACTTAGGGCCCGTTCCACAATCGACTAGTAAATTCATCTGTCAAATAAAGATAGCCCTCTATTTTCAAATGTAAGAAAGGGAAAGGGCTAAATTTATTTGACAGATATGCTTTACTTGACGTTTGTGAAACAGGCGGATATACTCGTATTAGCTTCACTGGTAGGTTATGTAACTAACCACATATTATTAAAAATCTGGCAAGTCGATTTTAACCTAGTTCTAACTTGATTGACTTGAAATTTCGCATAATTATTTATGTAAGTAAGTACCTAATTCCTATGACAATACAATAATATGGTACCATCGAGCTGGTATGGTGATGGAGATGGGAAGTGGTCAGATGAACTCCTCAATGGCTAAAAATAGTACCCCTCGAGCTTTAACTGGTTTGACTCGTCTTTTTATATCAATTTATCAGTGTTAGAAGCACAATCGGCAACAAAGTATGTTAGGGATCGTTCACACCAACGTATTGTCCGCCGCTGACTGCTCACTGTCAGCCCTAGTGTGAACGGGATATATACGGAAAAAGCGATAAAATGCGTAACACGCTCACAGTCAGCGGCGGACAATACGCCGTTGTGAACGATCCTTTACTAAAAATATGTAATGATTTTAAAACTTACCTACTCCCAATATAAATTCAGCTATAGCCGCTCGAAAGTAACAAGAAATAATATCCACATAGGCAGTATTTTCAGCAAGAAAGCGATAGGTAAATAAAGTCGTCCTTCCTTTTGGAACGGATCAATCAACGTGGTTCTGCATAGAGTCGGTTGGAGGCTAGACGCTGATACAGGGCTAAATATCAATTTTCATTTGCCCAAAGATACAGCGAGCTCTACATGTTAAAGATGGTTTAGCATTTAACAATATTAACTCTCTTGTTCATACATAATCGCACAACTAAAGTATGCTTTAAGCATGGTTTGTGCTTATCTTTCATTGTGACATTTTAATCTGACAGAAAGTGACAAAGCATACTTTTACTAAAATAGGTTTGTTGTGCGTTTATTAAGGGGGTAAAACTACTGCTAAAAACAAAAGCTATCAGAACGAGCTGGAATACTAATAATCGGAGATTTTTACGTCACACTGGTCTCGGTAATTTACACTACACTGGTTCCGCATCAAAGGCTTAGCCGCTAATCCTTTGCCTTTGAGGCAAGACAACATCGAGTCAAGCAGTATTGAGTTCTTTAATTAAGATAGGTTTAGAAAAGGGTATTGTTCGTGCTCATTCAATGTTGAGGTTATTTAGGAATCTACTACGCCGTAACCTAGACTTCGTACTGCTCCGAACACATTTTGCCCACTTTAGGAAAAGTTTTAACTACATTGCAATCAAAATGTACAATAATCTTAATTCAGACATCAAGGAATCTAATAATATGAGAGAATTTGTGACAAAGCTAAAAATCTACTTAAAATGTAGGCCATTCTATAACCTTGACGAATACTTTGGTAAGATATTTGACTAACAGTGACAAGACTAACATTTATTATTAACCTTTTTGACTTTATGTACCTACTAGTAGTTTAATAATCTACACTTTTTTTAGTGTAATTTTTGCTTTTATTGAATTGTTTTCATGTGATATTGATACAATGATCTAAATGTTCGTGTTTATGGTACTGTGACTGTATAAGCTATTGCATGGATTTTCCTTAATTTAAAATAAACTGATGAATACTGAATACTGAATCTGTGAAATACTGATGAACACTGAATAATGAATGCTGTAAAGAATTAATCAATTTATCGGTCCACGGACCAAACCTCAATCAACCTCACCTTTGCCAATTCATGTCGGCTCCAGCCATTAGGTAATTTCAGCCAGACTAAGCACAATAGGTCGCTGTGGGCCGGCTGACAAAAGGGCATTCGATACCAATCCAATCTATACCGGGAACAATCCCGCTAAACTAAGACTGCTCTTATGTCTGAAAATTTGGTCAGGACTTTGTCAGGATCAATTTTCCTTCCTTTTATATTTTTTGAGGTATCACTGTAGTGATTTCTTTAAATAATAATGTCTTAATTCTTATCAATGAAGTAGAAACTAGATTTGATATCAAGATTTTTTTGTAATACTATCTCTTTTTCTTTATCTCGTTAGTCTTTTCGGAAAGATTTTTTTTTAACTATACTTACCTACGACAAATATTGGCATATACAGGCTGTCCCGCGGTAAAGTGCACAAACGAATAAGGGTGAAACTACATGTGAATTTATTATGTTTTTTTTTTATTATTTTGTATGGGGTTAACAATAATAATTATAGTAAACTCTACGCAAAATTAAAAAAAAATTCCGTGATAAAATTAAATGTACTTTCACCCTTATTAGTTTGTGCACTTTATCGCGGGACACCCTGTATAAACTTTAGTTTGATGAGGTGACAAGTATAACTGCAAGATTTTCCAGCCACTACATCACAGAAACTGTACTTGTGTTAACCTAATTAAAAATCCCTTGACACAATCGGGACTCCTACCTTCAGAGCTCATAACTCCTAAATGGCTTGGCGGATGTTCATCAAACCAAGATACGAACACTCGTAAGTAACCTTTCTAACAAAAAAACTGAATCAAAATCGGTCCGTCCGTTTAGGAGCTACAATGACGTATACACAAACATACAGATACACAGATACGCACGTTAAACTTATAACACCCCTTTGTGTTGCATCGGGGGTTGATACTCCCTTTGTTGATCACTCGATGGTCCCAGTGGAAGACCAGCGCTGGCTTCTATGCCAGCATTATGCTGAACTGGAACCATTTCGTGACATAAGACCTTTACTACTTTTTGTTTCATGTCTTCTTTTTTGTATCTTTATATGTCACGAATAAATTGTTTTCTTCTTTCTTCTTCTTCTTCTATACAATGTTGCCATTTAAGTAAATCCCCATTGAATTGTCTTCCTTAGTGTTCACTGCCACTCTGTTCATCTTCAACCTATTTCAGAATTTCTCCAATATGGGCTGAAATGTGAACAAAAATTGTATCTAACTGCCGCGACACATAATTTTATTGTTCTTTAAGTTTGATTCAAGTTGCTGCGTCTTATTCTATTGCTATAGCAAAGAACGTGACAGCAGCAACTTTAATCAAGCTTAAAAGTTAATTGACGTCTCTGAGTGCGGCCGTTAATATACCTAATATTTGCCTAAATTAGGAAAACAAAGGCCGTATAAGTAATTTAAAGCTTGTAAAAGCCGCTGTGATCGGATGAAACGGTGTTTAATACCGTATGCATTGCTGCTTTGCTGACGGAACATAATAACGCTGCGCACGTAGCACGACGTGTACACACTGCCTCATACAACGGAGAGTTTTAGATAAACCGGCTCAAAAATCACCAAAGTACAGTTGAACTCATAAGTAGCTGTACATTTTAGTACCTTGTCGCAGTATTGACATACTATATTCAAGCTATTGACGCTTATAACTTATAATACGTAACTGCGACATGGTACTAAAATGTAAAGCTACTCATGAGTTCGTCTGTACAAGACATACTTTACAAAACTCTTAATTAAACACCACATCAATCAATCAATCAAAAATCTTTTATTGCCACATAATAACAATACAATTACAATTTTGAGCATAACACATATAAATAATAATAAATTAACTAAATTACACCATACATTTCACATCCACCCATCTCACAATCAAGCATTTCACACATACAAAAAAAAAAAACACAGGGACAATACACAATGAACGCGTTACAGACAGACATACAGTTTCGCATTTATAATATTAGTATGGATTCGTAGAGTCTTTAAGGCCTTTGAATACTACTCGTAGTAGGAAAACCAGAAGAATTTACCTTTTTTACTAAGGGGTTTTCACGCCTACTTTGCCCGTGTGTCTCGATGTTTGCCCACAATGGCCCGGTCAGGCGACACGAGCACTCTCCAGCGCAAACAAAGGGCCCTCTGGCGACATGGGCCGGATTTTTGACATGTCTACCTGTAAGCTAAGTCTACCTTAGCTAGCCTAAATAGGTTAAGTTGCTGTAAGGCTACGTAAGTTGTGTTTCAAGATGGTGGTATTTTGAGCTGGGTAGGGCTAGAAATTTTACGAAGATTTACAACATGCGATTGGCAGGTTTGGCGTTCGAACGCGAGACGGTTTGTCACATACGAGTATATCTTATGATTTTTACTGTTGTCAACCAACGTAGGATATAACTTGTCTGGTGCTGTTGATTGATTGATTGACTGATGGCAAAATTAATTATTGATTTGTATAAAGACACCGGAATTTAGACAAATGACGTAAGAAGGTCAATGACGCTATTAAAAATATATTTTGCAAAGCTAAATAATTTATTAACTTCATATGTTTATTTCTTTGCCAGTATGTTGTTTTAATTACTCAGCTGATTACCGTAAAAAAGTACAGTCAGCGAATAAAAAACTTGTCTCAAAAACGAATCATATGAAAATCAATCATTTCATCGTACTCAAAGATTAGCGAATATTTTAACCTATATGTATCTGTATTAAAAAAAATTGGACTTGTGTTCTAAGCGGAAGAAGAAAGCTTGGCAAAAACGAGGATGACATGCCGATATGCGCAACTGCAATTATGCAAGTAAGTGGCAACGACGGCATAAAGCGTAGTAATTGACTCAAATTTTAATAAGGCCAAGTCATTTCAAACAGCGCAGTATATTTTATGTAAAACTGTGTTGAGTTATGTTGTACTTAATTTTAATTCTCGCAGGAGTGATCCCAGGTAAAAGATAAAAGTAACTGCAAAGGTCCTAATTTCCCCGCGTACTGTAAATAGTACCGGGTAGGGAACTTTGCCCTGACTAATTAAAGCCCATAATGATGTTTACCTTTATCTGAGAGCGACACGGATGCAAAATGCAAATGAGGTGGGTTGGAGGAAAGCGAAAGTTCGCGGGTTAATGTAGAAGTATTTACGTCTAAAGTTAAGGCCGGGGCGGAATATTGCGTCAAAATATTTGCATAAACATTATTTTTGAGGTATAATTGTTTTTTCTCAAACATGCTAGGAAATTTTCGTATAATTTTCAAAAAGAAAATACCAAGTTTCACGTTTATGGTTCGCGCGATTCTAGCCTTTCACTTACAGTACAGTACAGTCGCGAACAAAAACTAGTAGAAGCGTCATACTCGCAGCAAAACGTCGTCGCCCGGAATGGCTCAAACTGATGGAAGAGCATGAGGAGGTTTTGGATGTCATATGCGCCCTTTCATTCATTTATTTGGACGGCTTCATTTTTGCTCAATATAATATATACTGGAATCTTTAACATTCCTTAAAATTTAGAAACAAATTCTAATTTAGGCATTGGGACATACGATGCTGAATAGCCCAGAGGGGGTTACATGAGCGTTCGCTATTGGGTATAGGTCCTCATGGACAGGTACAGATTTCCGGACTAGTCCGGAATATTTCAGGCATATGGCAACCCTACCTAAGTTCGAATGGAACAGGCAGTAAGAGCGATACACTATAAACCTATTGTGACTTTACGACTTCGCTCTTATTCCCTACTTCCTAAGGGCTCATTTACTACTTCATAATAGCCCATAAAGGCACGGATGGGTCGTAACATTTTTACGCGGTACTTAGTTGCTATATGCCAGTGTTGTACTGAGGATCACTTGGAACTAATTTTATTGTGGCTAAGTAGGGCGGAAGGTTTGTTCGTATATTATCTCGGTTTTATATGAAAAAAATCGGTTTTCAAGAGTGAAAAGTAACCCTAGGTAATCTATAAAAACCGATATTTCAACCAAATACCCGAATCGAGAAGCCTCGCCAAAGTCAACACGTAAAAACGCCATCAAATATTTTATAGCATAGTGTCCGAAAATATTTGAACGCGTTCTGATTTTAATAAAAGAGTCAAATTTAGATATTTTTGACGATCATAATGTTTTGAAATATTTATTGGCGACTGTACTTTTCTATTTCTATTTCTATTGCAATTTTTGGGGTAAACGTTGGCTGTTGTATTTCGTGGACGCTGCTGCCGAAAAAAGGCTAAGATTATGAATGTTTGTCTTTTCGTTTATTAAAGAGAGCAGGAGTAGGTCTTTGCCAGGCAATAGGACACAATAATAGACTAATAAAATAATATAATAAAGTTTTAAACAGAGCCATCAATAGTAGCAGGTTTAAAACAAATCCTCAACCAATTCCGACAAAGTTGCTCCGGCTCTTAATTGCCGCTTGCACGGGCAATTTACCGAGCACTTAGTGTCTAGTAGGTATAAAAAAACATTGTTGCGCCAAGTCGCCTTCCTAATGACCATCAACTCTTCAATTAGCTTGAAAAATTGGACTGGAAATTGCATTTTGTTAGACATCAGACCAAAGACTCCGGTGAGGTTTTTTAGTAAGTCCCTTATCATTAGTCACTAGTTTTATTGACCGATTTCAATAAAGAAGGTTCTTAATTTGACTGTTTAATCAAATGATCTGTTCAGTTTTCACTGGGTCTTTATTCTACTTTGGTTTAGCTCCTCTTGCTACGATATCGTAATTAATTACTTGAATAAGTCTAACGGCCGCACTCAGAGATGTCAATATTAACTTTTAAGTTTCATTAAAGTTGCTGCTGTTACTTTCTTTGCTACAGCAATAGAATAAGACGCAGCAACTTTAATCAAACTTAAAAATTAATTGACGTCTCTGAGTGCGGCACAATGTTCTTGTATTTATTTACTGAGGGTTAGCCGGAAGAGATCTCATTTGAGGATAAGGAGCCTTTTTTCATTAAATTAATTCAATTTTATAATTGTTGTATTGAGATCGATCAAATCAACAATACAACTACACACACATCAACAATACGACTACGATTTATAAGCAAGACTAGCTAAAGCTAAAGTCGTTTGTTTTATAGGGTTCCGTACCTCAAATTAAAAAAAAACGGAACCCTTATAGGATCACTTTGTTGTCCGTCTGTCTGTCTGTCTGTCTGTCTGTGTGTCTGTCAAGACCCTTTTTCGGAGGAACGCGTGAAGGTATCAAGTTGAAATTAATATCAAATACTAAGGTCTGCAATCCCTTGGATCAGTAAAAAAATCAAACATTTAAGTCAACGCAATCAAAAGATACGGCTGTTTATGCCGCATATTGAAGGGAATCTCAAGGGAATCAAAACCTACAGGGTTATTCCCGTTGACTTAGAATCATGAAATTTGGCAAGAAGCAATGTCTTATAGCACAAGTACAGGAAAAAATCAGAAAACCGTTAATTTGCGGTTACATCACATAAAAAATAAGACCAGTATAAACTGACACTCACTAAGTACTAAAGTGAATACTTATTGCGTGCCAGTTTATACTGGATAATGTTTATATTGTATTCCCGTGATTTCCGAACTATTTTACAAGTTTGTGCGGAACCCTTGGTGTGCGAGTCCGACTCGCACTTGACCGGTTTTTTTATTGTAGGTATATGTTACAGTCAAGTCATATCAAAACTCTTAACCAGTTTGCATGAAACTGCATCAAACAAGCAAACCGCCACTATTCACCCGGACAATATGACTATTAAACTAAGGGCCTGTTTCACAATCGACAAGTAAATTCATCTGTCAAATAAAGATAGCCCTCTCCTTGTCTATTTTCAAGTATAAGAAAGCGTAAGGGCTAAATTTATTTGACAGATATGCTTTACTTGACGATTGTGAAACAGGTGGTAAATGCAGCAAGTTTAATAAAAAGAAAAACTTGAAAAAATATGACTGCATATTTTGATATTTTCGTCTATGTATGTTAAATCAAAGAAAAAAGGAGACAAGGAGAGGAGGCCTTTGCCCAGCAGTGGGACACAAAAACAGGCTAACGAAAAAAGTTAAATCAGCCATTTCTTTTATTTATTTTTATTATAGTGCCCAGTGACACTCGCGACCTCGTCGAAATCGCGCCATCCGTTCAGCATGTACAGTCACCACACGGGATTGTTGAGCCACTATAGAACCCTCTCACAGAAAGTCGACGGAAAATTTTGAAGTAATTTCTTTTGAGTGACTTGACGTTGTCATTATGACATGGTTCATTATACATACATATATACATACATGTCAAAAACATTAACTACCTTCTTCAGCAGTCGGGTAATTAAACTAACATCAGAATCCGTAGAGATCAGACTTAAGTGTTCATTTTAATCAAGCAAGATAAGGTCAATGTGCCCATCAGGGTTGCCACTAAAGATCAAACGACTAATCGTCGACTAGTCGTCAGAAGCGCAACTTTAAGGGCAGCTGGGATAACTTTGCGTCATATTGTAACCATTACATGCATAACTAGAAAAGTTTCATGGGTTTAAGGGCGCTGGTAGAAATCTAATCTTCAATGTACAGGAAACTAACCAACGCGATTGATAAAGTTTTTTGTAGTAAAAAAAAGCCGATCAAGTGCGAGTCGGACTCGCGCACGTATGTAAATAGTTCGTAAATCACGGGAATACAATATATACAAAGTCCAGTATAAACTGACACACAATAAGTATGCATTATAGTACTTAGTGAGTGTCAGTTTATACTGGGATATTTTTTATGTGATGTAACTACAAATTAAAGGTTTTCGGATTTTTTCCTTTACCTGTGCTATAAGACATTGCTTCTTGCCAAATTTCATGATTCTAAGTCAACGGGAAGTACCCTATAGGTTTTGATTCCCTTGAGATCCCCTTCAATATGCGGCATAAACGGCCGTATCTTTTGATTGTGTTGACTTATATGTTTGATTTTTTCATAGTTCCAAGGGATTGCAGACCTTAGTATTAGATATAAATTTCAACTTGATACCTTCACGCGTTTCTGAGAAAATGGGTCTTGACAGACACACAGACAGACAGACGGACAACAAAGTGGTCCTATGAGATTTCCTTTTTTTTTTCATTTGAGGTACGGAACCCTTAAAACACGAACAGATAGTAGCACGAAAGATGTAAAACAATGCTATAACTAAAAATTTTACAGGTATTTTATTTCCACGACGTATATTTTAAGTAACACGTGTAAGCAATAGGAAGTCGACGCGTACAGAAATGAAGATCATTACATTCTAATGTTTCGCCACCGTTATATAAAGAAATTGTTAAAAATAATTGAAAATCACGTATAGCACAACCCTATTGCACTTCCTCGCCTTGTGGCCACAAATTGAACTAAATGTCTACAAAAATATCTACTTCACTGAACATTATTCTTCGAGTAAATCTAACGAATTAAGATCTTCATGATAGTTTTTTTAAGAAAGTGGGGATGGCGATGAACCAAGAATCGTTACGAGTATAGACATAGATACCATCGTCAATGATCTAAGGTGACCGATCGTTAATAGCCTGAAGGTAATATTCTAGGAAAACATTCATTGTTTTATTTTAGTTTAGAATAACGATCTAAAACAGCTCTGTATACGTCTTGCAAGACAAGTCCTTACTAGTTGGTAAATTAGCCACGTATAATAGATAAGTATAAATTAATTAGTAACCATAATGGATCGGTTTGGAGAAGATTAGGGGTTGTAGCGAGTGCCGATGTTGCTTGGAGTAAATCAAACACGTCCATTGTACGTGCTCTAACTAGCAACTATTAAACTGGAATCGGCACTGCATTGTTCGCCTGACGGGAGCAAGTCAACAGTAAGCTTTATATTAAGGTTCTAAATTTTACACGTAACAATTGACAGCTTTTTAACATCCCATTTTATTGTTTAAGTAATAAAAATTCAAAAATACATTTTATTAATAGGTAAAACACCTTTTTACATTGGTAATTGTACGGCAAAGCTAAATGGAAGGGTTATGATTCTTTTCACTTTTATATTTTAACCTTGAGAAAAAAAATATAAAATAAATTACACGTAAGCATATAAATACACGGTCCCATTTTGTTCGTGTGTAGGTATACTTGTTTCAAGTATACACACAATAATAACCAAACAATTTTCTACAAGAGTTCTAAAGTTCCCCAACTTTATTTGTATCGATTCGGCCTTTTAACAACCAAAGATATCTTTAAAGCCCTATAAGCGCATCAAAGTCTGTCATTTCACAACACGGCCTTTCCCAAATTCAAACTTCACAACAAGCTTGTCTCTGCTTTATTTTGTTATAACGGGGCCGTATTATGAACTGATAACACCGCCATGTTCCAGTCAAAAAGAGATAGAGCTATACGAGTTATATATCTCTGTGTCATTCGATGACTGGAACTTCAGGTTTTCAACGCCGAGCAAAAGGAATTTTGGAGGTCGTTCCAAATTTAAACTTTGTTAATGGTCCGCGAGAGTCCATTAGCACTATTTTGGGCAGCAATGAATATTGATAAAGGCCGTCATTATTGATCAAGACGAGGCCAGATTTGGCATTCGGTAGATGGAAGTTGTCAGCTTAGCGACGGAGTTTCGGGTCGCTAAAATTGTATTGTTAAGGCTAATTATAAAAACCGGTCATGTACGAGTCGGGCTCGCGCACCGAGGGTTCCGTTTAAATCCGTACTTAAAAAATATACCTTTTTATGTACCTATATTAATTGTGTGCAATAAGGTCCATTTTGACTTGCCTAAATTTTAGTAGGTACAGATCTTTAAAGTTTTTTGTCAATTTCTCGAAAACTATACATTTTGAACACTTCGTTTTATTTTTCCCGTAAAATATAAGTAATTATCTATAAGTTAGGAGTTTTTCAGATTGTTCAATTCATAAACTTCGGAAATAACGGCGGGGGACGGTTATTTTTTTTAAATTTTTGGTTATAAATCAAAAATTACGTCGCAGAAAATTAGCCCTTTCATATGACACCCCATTTGCTATAATCAAATCAATTTAATTTTTCAACCCCCCATTCTAGACCCCTTTTCAATTATTTATAAAATTAATTTCATATTTTTTTACTATCAACAAATGCGGGCAAGCAAGTTATACAACTATGCCAAATTTCAAGTTGATAGCTTGTGTAGTTGCTGAGAAAAAATGCTGTGACATACAGACAGACAGACAGACAACCAAGTCTCACCATAAGGGTTCCTTTCTTACCATTTTGGTACGGAACCCTAAAAACGTAACGTACGATTTATTTAAATAATAGTTGCCGCATGCATCCTGACCGGTGGGCCAGTGTAGCTACCAAGTGTGTGCATATGCCGCAAAATAGGCGACGCAGACGGGGCAGGCCTAAACGAAGATGGCGGGACGACTTGGACGCATTCCTTAGCAACTGGCCGGAAGAAGCACTAAATAGGGGCTCGTGGAGGCCAAGGGGAGAGGCCTTTGCCCAGCAGTGGGACACCCAAAAAGGCTATTTTTTTTTTTATTACTTTATTATTAAAAATCATTGATTCAATAAAGAAAAACATTTGACAACGATTCCAGTGCAGCTTAAGCTTAAAAATGCCACGAAACATCGTAACCCTTGTCATAATATAATAGTCTGTCGACAAAAGTGTTGTGTTAAGGAAATAGATCCTGGGCATTTGCTTTGTCATTGCGGATAATGAAGACGTGACGGTGACGCTGAAAGTAAATAAGAGACAGGTGGGACAGCCGGCCAGTGTAGGCGTAGACGTTCAGAGCCAGCACGTACGAATTGGGGTCGAAATTTTTTGGTATTTGGTGAGGCTGGCATTGAACAGTTGGTAATAATGCGACAGTAAGGATAAATTGTGGAAATGTTATTGTGTGGACAACACGACGTAACCGACCTTGTTAAGGGTTCCGTGTCTCAAAAACATTATAGTTTCTCCATGTCCGTCTCTGTCAGCCCATTTATTACAGTTGTTTTATTCTGATGATTCTATTAAGACGCGTTGTAAAAAAAAGCTGCTCCTCTAAACATGCAAAGTAGGGATATTCTATTATTTGTTTATCCTTTTAATTAAGGTAAATAAGTGTCTTGGTTTGACTTGACCCCTCTTATTACTAAGTGACAAAGTTGAAGACGCTTTCATATTACATTTTTAACGTTTTTACTTACATAGGAAAATTTAATAGTAAGTAGTATTGCTTTAGGACCGTTGCGTTGGTTGAGTGATTTGACTCCAAAGATACAGTAAAGTTGATCGCGTAGGTGCCACAACGACGCAGTAAAAAGTTTTTGTTTTAAGTACCTAGTCCTACATGATTGATCGTCGACTCTCGCGCATAGTACATACTTTTGAAATGATGAACATGTTACTGTAAAACTCCGGACAACAGTAAGCCTATTATCTCCAGCGTCTTAGACTAAAGCCTATCATTTAAAAAACTTCTGAGATATAAGTACTTAATACTAAATTACAGCCCGTGAGCGGGTGCCTATCGTTTCGTAGAAAGTCATTACCTCGAATTTCGGTTCTCCGACCACGTTTGTCAGAATTTTCAATTGTTCGAATCACGATAGTTAGAATTTCATTGCTTTGTAATTTCATTTACTCGAAGTCATCTGTTGTCCGAAACTACAGTTCTCCTAATTTCACTTGCTGCTTTTTCAATAAATCGAATATTAATAGGCAAAATTTTCTGTTTCTCGAAAACGTTTCACCGAAAACGGTTGATTCTGATAGTTGGAAATCCTAATTAATACTTTTCGAATGGGTTTCGACTTCGAATGTTAGACACACTTTAGGAAGGCGGAGTGGGATAGCTAGGCGGAGGGGGGAGTGGGGGGCGAAGCCTCCTATAATGGGGGCTCGGGGGGCGAAGCCCCCCGCCATAAAAAAAACAAATACCCCCCTCACTAGGTTGGGTTAGGTTAGAACTGTGACCACAACAGCACGCGAGCCGAGCGAGCGAAGCGAGCGTGCCGCGGTAGCGGCCGGCGAAGCGCCCGAAACATAAATAAGAAATCATAAAATCTTTATATTCCGACTTTGTGTGAAACCGCGTATTAAACAATCGTTTAACTGAACAATCGGGGAAAACCTATTCTGTGAAAAGTGCATTCGGGATATTAAAACTTCGTAGATTTGAACATATTTTCAATTAAAAATCGGAAATTTAATAATCGAAGTAATGAAATTCGGAGAAACGAAAATTCGAAGAAGTAAAAATTCGCGTTACTGAGAATCGAAGTATCGTGTTCGGGCAAAAGAAAATCGAGCTAATAATTTTCTACGAAACAATACCTACCCCCCGTGAGCACTTAGAATAGGTTTCGGGTTTGTACTTCTCTCTCACTCTCTCTCATACGCTCTTATGCGAGTCTAGCCGATTTTGCCCGAACCAGGGCTTGTTAACGTTACTAGATAACATAATAAATAACGTTACTTAACGGTAATTTTAATAAAAATACTTTGGTAACAGTATACATTTTAATGTTATTTGGTACAGTAATTTTATTATAATGTTAACTTACTAACGTTAATTTTACCGTTAATTTTAACAATAGGCTTGTTAATTACTAGATGATAACATAATATGTAACCGTACTTAACAGTAATTTCATAAGAATACCGTTAACTATCGTTAAATTAAAGTTAAATACCGTTAAAAATAACCTTAAATCAAGCGGATGACGGACGCGGATAACGTTCGTAAAATAACATTTATATTAACAATACTTTGTTTTTAACGTTACCTCAATTTACCGGTAAAAATAACGCTAAAATATATTAACAATTTTTTTTTTTTTTTTTGCTAACGTTAACTGTCGATCAGCGGGTAACGTTAGCAACTTTTTAATGTTACCGACCCGAACCCGAATCCTATTCAAAGTGCTCTTGCGCTGTAACCAGTATCACAGAAGACTTGCATATACGTAGACTTGGTCAATCTGAAGTCTTACTGAACAGTACCGTGATGGGGCTTATAGTAACAAATATATTTTAATACATGCTCAGAGCCAAACGAACACAAGGCGAAAAAAACTTAATTGTCCATTTTCAATCTTGACACTTGGAGATAAAATTCGAATTACAAGCGAGACATTCTTATCCCTAAAACATTTTCTGTTTGAAGATGAGGAAAGTGCAACAATCAATCAAATCCGGCGGAAAATAATATTGGCGGAAATAAAAATTGAGAGGAAAATATGTAATCCATTAACAATAGACAGGATGGGTGCGAGCACTGTGTAGGTAGTTTTGAAAAAAAAACTGACACTTTGATACATTTTATTCTTTCGATGATTAAGAATCACATTTCGATAACTGAAGCGTAAATTAAAACACGAATATATTTATTTTTGTTATATATTACTTAAGTATTTATTACTTTAAACTTTTGCACTATTAAAAATAAAGTACTAAATAACGTTGTAAATAAATTACTGTATCAAAAAACAATGCCCATCTCGATATGTAGGATAATTTAACACAGTGGCAATAACGCTCCTTCTTGGGTAATTGGGTAATATTAATAACATTTGTAAAACAGTGGTTATCCTCTAATAAGTACCTACATATTATAAATGCGAAAGTTCGTGTGTGTGTGTGTGTGTGTTAGTTTGTTACTCTTTCACGCTGCAACGGCTGGACAGATTTGGATGAAATTTGGAATGGATATAGCTCATACCCTCGATTAACACATAGGCTACTTTTCATCCCGGAAAATTCAAAAGTTCCCGAGGGAGCAGCGATAAACGACTTCTACGCGGACGGAGTCGCGGGCAGAAGCTAGAAGAATTTAAATGCCTTATCGTGTTTTTACTATTCATCCATCGCCATCAATTATTAGGCAACCAACATTTTTTATAGATTTTTATAGCTAATGTAATGCCTACAATTGCATTTAATAAATAAATAAATAGCTACTTATCGCATGTAAACGATTTGCAACTTACCGATTTACCGTACACTGCCGACTATCTATCGGCCGGATATCCGGTTGTCCTTATCCGTTTTTCAAAGTGGAGACAGAACACAATTGCCCGATAATAGTCTGCAGTCTTCGCAGGGCCTTATTTATTTATTTATTTATTTAATCTTTATTGCACAAAAATACAAATTTGAGTACAAAAGGTGAACTTAATGCCTAATGGCATTCTCTACCAGTTGACCTTTGGGCAAGCAGAAAATTGTTGTAGGCGGTGCAATATTGTACGAGCAAAAGCATTAGGAGAAAACATGTAATGCGATTAAAATACATAAACATACATTATAGATAAATGCATATGTATACATTAACGTACCAAGAACCTTACTCCCAACGAGAACAAATTTTGGCGTTCAACATAATGTTTCGGATGGAAACAAGGAGATGATTAAAACTTTGGATATAAATATCCAAATAAATATCAAGTCTTAAAAGACTTGATTTAATTATAAAAAAATAGTTCTATCGGTACATGTTCTCTATTGTAAGGTGTATGAGTACCTAGCTGATGATGTGGGAGTGTGACGTATGTAATGCATTCATTTGTGATTGGTTGATTGGGATGTCGTGATATTTCTGCGTTCGGATTAGTGTGAGAATACAATTAATGCAAATTGAACCTACTAATAAATAACACTAAGACTTACAATTTAAAGTTAAAATAAAGTGTGAACGTTAGCGTGAACACATAATCTAAAACAATTTCCTTTTACTTATAGGTACTTAACTTAGATTCTAATGCACCCCTGTAGGGTCTCGATGGAGGCCGCCTGGAGATTGCCTCGTGAATTCCCATTAAACGGTTTTTTATTCTGATTTTCATTCGCGTAATCTAAGACCCGGCCGTTCGGGATTCGCTTCGCCGTATTCGATTTGACTGACATGGTTTTTTACCTAACTGTCTAAGAAGAGTGTTTGTTCATCTGCATTTGTCTATGGTGTAAGTCCGTCTTGTCCCAATAGCTTTTAGGCCGCAGACTTTAATGATTTGCATTCACAGATGTAAGTACTTACTTACACTCCTGGGTTCGAATCCCGGTATGGACAAATATTTGTGTGATGAGCGCGAGTATTTGTTCCAGAGTCATGGATGTTTTCTATATATTTAAGTATGTATTTCTCTATATAAGTATGTTTATCGTTGTCTAGTACCCATAGTACAAGCCTAGAGCTTAGTTTGGGACTAGGTCAATTGGTGTGAGATTGTCCCCTGATATTTATTTATTTATTTATTTAATTTAGTAACACGGTCATATTTGAATTTATAAATGGTAAATATCTTATGTAGCGACATATAAATCTGTTTTTCCTTTGTGAAATTAATTATTCTGATTAGTTAACTTTTAACTTACAAAATACAAAGAAAAAAACTTTATTGTCTTAGCTTTATTAGGTATATAACCAAACAATAAAAGTAAAAGATAAAGGATTTGGGTTCTTGATATACTTTCGGTGCACTGTAATATCTTATTATTTTTATAAGGCGTAAATATCCTGCGGGCTTGCATGGACGATATAAAATTTGACAGGTGCTAGGGAAATAAATACATCTATTCCATATTCTAACGTAAGACTTAACGCTTAAGGTTTGAAATAAAAGTGTCCGGTCCTGACTTTTATTACCTTATTACTAAGCGGCTATAGCGATTTTCACTTTTTTTATAGCGATTTTATCAAGACGGGACCCTTTATTTTAAACCCTAACCATTACATCTTACGTTAGAATATGGAATAGATGTAGATTCCCTAGCACCTTTATTACATTTTATCTCGTGTATGCATGCTAAGCCCGCTGTCGTTTTATTAATCTAGTATAAATGCAACCGCCTGTGCATATTTAACTTATATCCAAAACGAGTTAATTTCTTATGACAATAAATCTTGTTCTGCACATTGCCTGCTTCGAGAAACAGCGACAACCTAACAAAAGCACTTCCCGCAACCCTTCTGTATGACATATAAGGCTTAATATTGTATATTTGGCACGTAACGGTTGTTTTCACGAAATTTCCCTTGTGGGAAGTAATTGAATTTCGGTTAATTAGGAGGTGATTAAAATGGACACAGGGCAGGCGGGGGACCGGCCTTGGGAAAGTATTGTGTCACGTGACACATATAACAAGCGAGTTAATACATTTAAATAAATAAAAAATTAATAAATGAATGAAACAATTATTCAGAAAAAAAAAACTTTAGCTGAATACCCTACAGCTTTTTAGCTGTAGCCTTAGATGGGGGTAGATGGCTGCAATATTTGAATATAAAATATAATAAAATGAATCAATGCAAAATAGTAAACTGAAATTCCAAACAGTATAATCAATTGTATTTGTTCGTTGTGTAACGAGGTTTCAAACAACACACATGAAACAAGCCACCTGACCTGAGGCCTATGGCTAGCAGAAGTCTTTTGGCTGATGACATGCTGATGTGATGCTGATGACCTGCTTTCAACAATTAGTTTATGATTAAACAGTGGAATCTTAAACTTCAGACAGTTAACTATGTATTTATAATACTTATTTCTTCTTATAAACTTGGTGCAGTGTACAACCTTGTTGATATTTTGCTCTTCCTTTCCCGATTTACTTTTGATAACACAATATTTCGCTAAAAAAACTTCCCTGCAATATCATTGGGAATTTAAGATAGAAAGAAATCTATTTTTACACCCACAATGCCATGATAGATTGTGCAGGCGATTGGTGATCCCCCTCGTAAGTGATTTTGCACGGTTTTTCCGCTCTCCGGGCGAATTCGGGAAGTATGATCGAATTTCGGTTTTATCCTTGATGATATAAAGTGTTTTTGTTCGTTCATTTACGCCTCGACGGGACTATCAATCTGGGATATCTATGACACTACACAAAAGAATCGGATGTTTGGTAAAATTACATTGTTTTTTAAATCGACATCGAGGGCAGTAGAAAACGAATGCTATACGAACAAAGCTGCGGCCATCCTTTAGCATCCTTGTACTTATTCAAACTGTTTATAGATGCGAAAATGTGATTTAAAAGTCGGTAAGTACATACTGTTTACTTTTTATCGCGGAAAATCGAACGTTTACCGAGAACTTTAAACTTTTGACCGAGTCGCGGGCGGAAGCTCGTGACAAGGACCATATACGAGTATAATATGGTCCTTGCTCGTGATAATATAAAAAGTGTTATAAATATAAATCTCAAATCTGGACGAGTCCGTGCAAGTGCAGCTCAAAGCTCAAACACAAACTGGACCATTCTGGCAACTGTCAACTAAATCCTTGTTTATGCTGTTTATCATGGGACCCGTAATCATTTATAGTGATCGTTATCAACGTGCAGTTTTCGTAGCAAAGTATATGGTTGGCAAAAAAATAAACACACAAAGTATTTTTAATATTATTTTATATATACAGGCTTATTTTATATAAAATCTGGGTATTGTAGGTAATAAATCCATACTGTGATATTACGTGCACTTTTTTAGTACTCCACTTATCAATTATGTATAGTTAAAATAAATACCAATTATTGTCAATATGAAGTGTTTAGATTAAACGATTAAAGATTTAGATTAAATTAAACACTTCATTAATGTATTACACTTTTAACTTTGTATTTAGTTGTAGTTTTACGACATGACATGATGAATGAATGTCATTCGACGTAAGTAGCTATATTGTTTTAAAAATATAAAAGGCCGAAAAAGGTTTTGTACCGTAAATAATTATATCCAGAGGTAATAATCCTGAAGTATTTATTTTATGTAACAAAATAATATTGAATATTTACAATGTATTTATTTTTTGCCAACCATACTTTGCTACGAAAACTGCACGTTGATAACGTTATTAAAATTTATGCTAGTTGTCAGGGATTGCGTTATAGGCTAGTTGACTGACTGGTCAAATCAGCAACTTTGATTGAAACGTCAAAACTATACGAAGTTAGTATGAAAATAAGAATAAGAAAAAATAAGAATTTTCAGTGTTCCTTTATAGTTTTTATTGAATTAAAAATAATCGTTTATATTCCCAAAATAAACGATAGCTAGGTTTTTCCGTTTTATTTTCAAAAGCTTGATTTAAAATAAAAATAATTTTATGTTGACATTAGTCAAGTAGCCTATTCTTGTTCTGGGCTTCGGATATTGCGACAGTTGTTTTTGCGTTTCATTCAACACCAGGCCCCCGACTTTTACACAAAGTTGAATCGCCTTACTGTTCGAAAACGCACCGTATGTCAAACTTGTACTGTCGAATTCAAAATATGTCCACAATTTTGCACCTTATTTCAATGGGATAAGGCGCAAAAGTGTGTACATATCTTTGAACTCGACTGTAGCACGAACCCTTAAAACAGAGTCACGTTTCCATACATTATTGTCGTTTACTTCACCTGCAACTGCATACAATGCAACTATTACTAGTGAGCTGTAGACCTTGCGACAAACTTAACTTTGCCGTTGGATAACTGTTATCACCATAAATCGACATAGGTCTCGGTCAGTTCACCAACACCGCATATAAGTTGGTAATCGCAAAAACCCTCATATCTTAGCCTTTTTTGAAAAAATTCGAAAAACTGAATTTACAAATGAAATCCATATAATTATCGAACATGCTCGCAAAATTTCACGAGAATCAGTTGAGAAATGCGACCAGAGGAGAACATCCGAACATACGAAAGCTTGCTGAAACGGAGATGCTTCCCTCGCGGCCTCGCTCGGTCAATTACAAAGTGTCGAAACAGGCAATTCCTATATACCTAAAGTTCGCGAGAACGAATTGTTGAACCGCGGCATTATAAGTAAAAAGTAAGACTATTCCTTTAAAAATATCATAAGAGCGCTTCAGTATTACTGAAACAGTCACAAACGACGTAAAATATTGTATTTTCCAGTAATGGTTGGACGATAAATCTATTCGTTACATACAGTTGATGTAGTTCAGAGGTCAACCCAATCTGGTTCCTAATGCAACTAGATACCAGCGGGCAGTTGCAATTTTCTCAAGAGCGTATGTTGTTAGTCAATTTGCTTTAAATTCGAACTCTAAATACTTGAATCTAGGTTTAATTTGTAATGTCACAGGAGCTTCAGATGTGAGGTTGCGTAAGTAAACAGTCAATACGTCGTTGGAAATCACTGGGTCGAAAGTGTAACAATATCTTTTATTTTGCTTTTAGGTTTACAATGGTTGAGGCTTTCTGAGAACAAATTGTTACTTGAAATATACTCGTAGTTTCATGGAAGAAATATTATATTTATTTGGTAGATACAATTTACTTTAGGTTTATGAACTAAGTTCCTATATGACAGATCTGCGGGACATCTGCTTTTTAAAATGTATGGTCATTCAAAATCTATTTCATGGAATTAATGATCTACACAAGTGTAGATCTAATACGATTATCTCGTAACATTTTTAGTAACATTTCTTTTCAGTAGCGTGCAGTAAAAATCCCAGATTCTAAGTAAAATCTCAGAAATCCCAACTAACGGAAACACTTAAGCAGCGGTGTTGGGTGTTAAGTGCCTGCCGTTAGTTCTTCGCTTCGGAGAGGCTATTACCACCTCGAATATACGAACTAACTCTAAATAAACTTAAATTTATGGCAAAAAGAGTACACTTAATAGAAGATTTGAATTCAAATCCGTTTTAAAATTCCCTAACCAAAATGTTGTTGTTATTTGACAATTAAGTGTTCAGCTGTCACCAGTCTAATAAAACGTCTTGACAATAACCATAGGCACTTCAGGTGTAGGTATTCTGTTGGTTAACATCGTCACTTCGTCCCTGATTGGTCACAAAGATCCCAAGTTGACCTGCTCGTGTCGGCATCGTCGGCGTACGGCGTTGAGTGTATAACCATCTCCCTCGAGACCAAAAAATTATACATAGAAAATTTATATCCATCCATGAATAGATTTTAACCCTTAATGTGGCATTATACCTACTCATATATCACAATATACATACCACAACATTCACTATTTTATATTTTTAGTTGCTATTTTTTATGCTGTTTTTAACATCTAAAGAGGTTTGAACACCCATCTTTTTTACTTTTTCGACATAAAGGGTTAAAACACCTCTAGTATTTTTCACATCTACGCCGCAGCAGGTGGGGAAAATATTCCAAAAATTACAATATAAATATGTCATGATAAATCAACTAAAAATATTGAAAATTTGAAAGAATTCAATATTCTAGCATCATCCAGATATCCTGATGTAATACTTGAAGCTGGGATGGGTGTAGTGGCGACAAAATTAATCTTTTGAAATAGCAGAAGCTTTGCAGCTTGCTAGCGTTTAATAAATTAGAACAAATTTAATTAGCTCATTTCTCGAATGCACGCAGAGTGAAATTAAACGTGAACGGAGCTTTATTAAAATCCTAATTAAAATTGAGCTCTGCCGCGTCAGCGAAAGCTGCCATCTTTGTGTTTATAAGCTCGCTCAGTGCGAATATCGCTTGTGTAGAAACGGTTTTATTTTAATGGAACATACTAGTAAGACCGCTTCTGAGGTTTCTGTTTAGTTGGAATGTTTTCTACTTAAAACAACAATTTACCTTGGTATTTACGTAAATAACTGTGATTTACATCAGCCAAAATCTGGGGAGAGATGATGAAAGTCTTTAAGTAATTCAAATTAAAGCAGTCATTTTTTTGCGAACCAATAGAAATAGAAATATTTATTCGACGATCACAAGAAAAAAAAAAAACAAAGATTACAGATTATAAAAGAATGGCAACACACACAGATACCAACATTAAACAGTAACGGTGCAGTTACACGGGCAACCCTTCGAGCAATAATTGCCCGTCAACCATAGCTTCTCTTACTGTAATAATACGTACGTTATATATGTAGTATTTTTTGTCTGTGTGTCTGTCTGTGGCGTCGTAGCTCTCAAACGGATGAACCGATTTTGATTTAGTGTTTTTTGTTTGGTGACTTGATCGAGAGTGTTCTTAACAAAGTTTGGTGAAAATCCGCTGGGCCAAGAGTTATGTATGAGCTCTGAATGTAGCGGTCCCAATTTTGTCGGAGGTTTTCTATAAACATAATAATAAAATCACTATTAAATTTAATAGTGATTTTATGGAGAAAAAATAAAGAGAAAAGTTAAATACAGGGTCACAAGTGCACAACAAGGGGGACATGAAATACAATTTTATCGAAGAAAAAAAACCTATTTTTTTATTTTTATTTTTTGTGTTTACATTGTGTACCTACATAGGAAATATTTTTTTCAATAGTCATAAAAAAATTAAACTAATAAAAAAAAAAAATCTTTCATCGATAAAATTGAATTAAATAAATGTCCCTCATATTCATATGTGCGCTTTATAAAGACTCACCCTGTATTTATACGAAGAGCCGTTGTGAGCTCCAAGTAATCTTATAGCATTATTCTAAAGATACAAGTAGACGTTAGTAAAACTTTAAAGGAGAAACCGTTTGTCTTACTAACCTAAAACAACGCGGGAAAAAGGAGGATCATTTTAACTGTAGGTATAATATTTGGGTGTTATACTTTACAAAACATATTAATATTCGTTCCTTTTTTTTCATGTACAATTGTATGTAATACAGAAAATAGTGGAAATTTGATACCATCCCAATGCGCTACAATATCGAGGGTTGCGTGGTAAAACCCGATAAGTTGAAATATATGGGCTTTTTAAAAAGGGTGTCATTAAATTTCTTCGAGACCGGCAACGCATTAGTGTCGCCTCTGTTGTTGCAAATGTCCATAGGCAGCGGTGACCACTGCCCATCAGGTGGGCCGTGTCCCTGTTTGCCTAAGGCAAAAAAAAATCGGGTTTGTAGTTTTTATAATTTATAAAAATAATAAATTAGATACTTTTGTTTGACATGTACTATATTATGACAGTATTTAAAGATACTATTCATAAGATGACCTTTTGTATTTTATATTGAAACATAGATTTATTAAGTAAACAAATAACAGATACCAGTAAAGTTTACTTTATTTTAACGTTTCTTTTTAGAAAAAGGAAAGTGTTGAACAATCCTCCAAAAATGAAACATTTTATGCAGCGAGATTTTGAACAGTGGAATCCCTTGCTTTTCTCTCTGCGGATAAAGTGTAGTAACTCGCCTCGACTGAGTTGATTTAACAATGCAAGGCCCAGGGGTAGCGTATACAGGGACAATTGAATATGAACGTAACATGTATACTTTACACAGTCAACATGTTTAAAATAGTTCGCGGTACTACAAAAACTTTTGTTACAATATATGCCAAACCGTAAAAACTTTCATTTGTGGCATGTTTTACGCTGTGGACCTCTATTCTTCTTTATTTTCAATGAACCAACTTCGTAAAAGAAAGAGGTTCTCAATTCGACTGTATTTTTTATCCCCAGGTATTGTAGTTAGGTAACGAATCAGCCTTAACTGACAAAGTAGCATAATGTTAACAATACGACAACAATATAGCTAAATACAGTGTAGAAAAGGAGCTCTTTTTACTTGACAGTAAATGCTGCCGTGACAATGATATGTTTCGAAAGCAAGATTGATTTAATCCTAGCAAAAACATATAGATGCGAAGGGCTATATCATGGCATTGTTAAATAAAACACTGTAATTGTGGCTGGGTTCAATCCCAAGTAGCACACAAGCTCTAAAAGAGTTTATACAGTCCTTAAAATACTGAAACTAGAGTTATAATGACTGTATAAGCTCTTATACAGCTTTTGTGCTACTTGGGATGTTATTCGTTACAATTACAAACACAGTAATATTGTTAAGTATTAATATTTTGTATTAACTCTTTAATTTTGTACACATACACACTAAGACGCCGTTATCCACGCTCTAGTACTATACAAATAAATTTCCTTTACACTATTTCAGAAGCCTGTTTATCAAGGTTTAATCTTACGGCTCTATTACGTTTCTCTCTAATTCCAGTCGAGTAGAGATCACACATTCAGAACCAACAACTCTATATCGCGCTCATTTCGTATGGATTTATTAAAGTCTGGCATTGGATGTATTAAGCCCGGTAAATCCTAAAACTACGTCGCTTTGTCTGCGGTATATCGAAATTCACGTACAAATTTTAAGCCTCCGTTTTACTTTATTAGAGTATAATTAATTTAGCACCCAAAGAGAGAAGCTAACATGACAAGTTTCAAGCCTTGTAAGACGAAGTAACTAGTATATCGTATAAGCTGTGCTTGTGGTCTTGATTTTTTCGTGATAAATTTTAGGGAGTGGTATTTGTTTGTATGTTGAACTGGTTGGTAAACTATGATTATGTAAGTAAGTACTTACTTTTGTCCAACGATATTTTCACGAGATGGTCCAATTTCCAGCAATAGTGGCGCAGTCACTCTGAATATCCAACTAATCTCTGTAATAATCTCGTCATTCGGTTTACGTGAAAAGAAAATAAACGTAGGCAGAGTTCTATATTTTCTTTAATAATATTTAGACAGGAAATACCTGATGGTTAGAGCCAGAAACATCGTCGATACGATTCCGGCCCTGCATACTCTCTTCGCTTCACTAATGTTATACCAAATCATAATTTGGCATCATTTTCATTTTCCAGAAAGGTACTCCCTACCGCAGCATTTTTTTTGTGGTCACTAGTCTAGCCTTACCTAACGTTGAAATAAGTCTAAATAACTGGCGACCCGCTCTCGTTTCGCTTCGGTTAAAGTTCCCCCTCCCATTTCCCCCCTTTAAAGTTGAAATATCCATCCAATTTTTATCTTCATAACTACCTTCAAAGGACTTCAAGGAATATTTGAAAAACAAAAATTGCCAAATTGGCCAAGCCGTTCTCAAATTATGGCGTGACCGAGGGAAATAGGGATTAATTTTTATATATAGATATATAGAAGATGTAATATGTAACGGTTTAAGTACACAGCACGTTTGTGCGAAATTAAAGTTTGTAAAATGTTTCCAAAAGTTTTCCAAACGTTCATTCGTTGAATTTAATGAACTTCTCTCTTCATAGGCCTTTACAAGAGAACCTCATGTTGTACAAACTACAAACTGAATCCCGTGCGGTGTTGTTTGGTAACTACGTACCAAAGTATACTTCCGAAGCCTCAGCCTATTGTTAAAATTAACAGTAAAATTAACGTTAGTAAAATAACTGTACCAAATAACATTAAAATATCTTCCGAAAAGGTTTTCAAGATTTTTAGACATAGTGTGCAAAAACGTTCGTATAAGTGCACGACCAGCAACTTGGGACATGAATGAAAAGGGCAATAGCATTTTCTTGCGCCGGGTTGGTACGGAACTTATTCTTTTATCGTAAAAGGAAACTGACGGTCACATTTTTGTGCGTGTTCTGAAATTTGCTGCCGACTTATATGGGGTAAGTACAAAAGGTTTGACTTTTGATACATGGTTTAAACAAATACCATATTTACTTGCAATTTCACTAAATAAATGGCTAGTTATAAACTGTCAATATAAAGAATCAACATTAATATAACGATAAATTAGGTTTTAGCTGTCTAGTACGGTTCGCCTTATAAGTAGCTGCCACACGCCAGTGCTTGGTCACTTTAACGTCATGTTTGAACTGCCGCACTAATCTGATAAAGGCATTAAGGCGACAAGGTACAAAAGTGTGCAGCTACTTATAATGCCGACTGTCTGTCAACAAATCATCTCCTTCTTATTTTTTAAATATTTTATGGCCTCTGTCCAATTTTGCGGACAATTTTGCCAATGTTGGTGTTGGTTTAACAATGTTCGGTTAAAGAACGATTCTTTATATAATTGGTATTGTTCGGTAATTTGGAGAACTGCGGCGAAAGTGTCAATTCCCTCACGCTCCAACCACTCCGCCGCGCTCCGCTCCGCCTCGCTTCACTTCTCAAAAGAGAAGCCCAAGATGACTGCCGGCTCAGCAGAAGCGATCGACACGTCCAGCAGCCAACATTCCCTACACGAGACTCCTAGAACAAATCTAAAGGTATGTAAATTGTGAAAGGGCTCCCTTGATTTTTTTTTTCAATTAGCTAATTTTCTTCTACCTCACGACGATGAGCTATCCTAATTCGACATTAATTTATGTTGACATTTACTTAATAAGTAACTGTAAGCAATTTCCTCCAAAAACTTGAATTACGCATTCGGCTCGCGTCGGTAGCGTCGGCAGGCGGGCCGCAGATTTAATCCGTCGGAGATTTACTGCGGCCGCAAACCGTACTTTATATCAACTTGTCGTAATGTGCCTTGGGAGGGAAATCATCGTGACGGATTGCTCTTTAGGTTTGTTTTGTTTAATAGTGTGTGTAAAAAGATATAGCTTTATTTGTAAACGTGTACCTACTAAAAAGTAGTGTTACGAGTACATTGAAAGAATTGGTATATAGTAGTACGAATATTTGTTAGATCAATTTCTAGTAAGTATTAATTATTAGTATTTAGCGGAATTTCTATTAAATTTTTTCCCGAATTAAGTTTTTGCTGTCGGTTTTTCTCGTATGCGTTTTTACCTGTCGGATTTTTCCCCATTCCGGAAATTAATTTGACAGTGTCAACATGAAGTAATGCTTTTGTGGAGCTCATATTTCTGGGTGCTTTGGCCCTTCGGGCTTGCTGCAATACTAACGTAACCTAAACCTACAACTGTCAATCTGCAATTGACAGTAATCGTAAATAATACCAGGGAAAAACGCAGATAGAAAATTCGCGTCAAAAAAATACGCTGGGAATATAATCTAACAATCTATTGATCGCTGACCATCAATACCATCATGTTCATCATCATCATCATCATTATCAGCCGCAAGACGTCCACTGCTGGACAAAGGCCTTCCCCAAGGTTTTCCACAACGATCGGTCCTCTGCTGCTGTCTTCCAGCGGTTTCCCGCGATCTTTATCAGATCGTCGGTCCACCTTGTTGAAGGGCTACCGACACTTCGTCTTCCGGTTCGCGACCATCATGTTATCGACTTGTTAATTTGCCCAAAAAACAAACGTTTTCCTAAAATAGATTAAGAAATAATGATAAAACTGGGGACCTTTGGCCTCATTTTGTGAAAGGGTGTTAGGTTCCCCTCACAAATTGAGGATTAGGTTAACTGTTTATCGTATTACAAAGCCTTGGGCTTCTTTTTAAGCCTCGAGACTTGAGTTAAGATTTTTGTTACAAATAAAAATAGCTTGTCAGGTTTTCATGCCTGGAATTTGAATGAATGAAGATGAAATCGAGAACAAATCGCGAAAGGCGCGGTACATACGTGTCGTTTTCAAGCAAAAGTTACCACTTTGTCGGTTGCCAATAAGAGCCTGATATCAGGCTACTGGTATAGAGATACAAATAACAATCAACTTTATTGACAACCGACAAAATGGTACCTTTTACTTGAAAACGACACATACTCGTATTACTTTAAAAGTGACACTGGTTTATTTTGTTACCTTAAAAAACGTCCGGTTTAGACTGTCATACGATTCTGTCAGGATGCAAAGTGGTCTTCTATATAATTTTGACGTTGTTGATAAGTAGACTGTCCACTATCCTCAACCATGTCCTCTTTTTCTCTAAGTTTTTACCCATTTTTGACGACGCGGTTAGCCTAGTTGATAGTGACCCTGCCATCGAAGCTAGCGGTCCTGGGTTCAAATCCCGGTATGGGCAAATATTTGTGTGATGAGCGCGAGTATTTGTTCCTGAGTCATGGATATTTTCTATATATTTAAGTATGTATTTGTCTATATAAGTATGTATATCATTGCCTGGTACCCATACTACAAGCCTATAGCTTAGTTTGGGACTAGGTCAATATGTGTGAGTTGTCCCTGATATTTATTTATTTATTTTATTCTTCTAAATTGTATTTATATTGTTGACGTTATGGTCTGACCATCAAGTAAATAAGACATCATAACATTAAACAATATGATTATGATTTAGAAGCAATATGGGCCAAAAAAGTGCAATTAAGGCTTAACATAATGACCTCATTAAGTACTATCTGCCGCACTCAGAGACGTCAATTAAGATTTAAGTTTCATTAAAGTAGCTGCTGTCACTTTCTTTGCTATAGCAATAGAATAAGACGCAGCAACTTTAATGAAACTTAAAACTTAATTGACGTCTCTGAGTGCGGCAGTAAGTCACCACCCTTGTACGTTTCGGTACATTACAACTCTTACGTCGGCCCTTTCCGTTCCGACCACGATTTGTGCGCCGCCCTAAGTGGCGGAGAGGGAACACCAATCTTAATTAAGAGAACCCTTGTCCACCTGGACCTTGGGCAGAAAAACTACGGCCAGTCGGAAATTATAGCAGTCTGCGGCTATTACTGGTACATAATTGTCGAGAAATAAGATTAATGGGAAGTAATTTCTTCAAATACATAAATGTATTTACAATTGAGATGTTTAGGTATCCATACTTTTGACACGGTATTTATTTTATCTAATTTCGAGGAAAAGACATCCACGCGTCTGAATCACGAAATATTTTTGGGAAAGAAAAAAATAAACGTCACGGAAATACAAAATGAATGAAATTAGTTTCTTAAAACGGTATATTTTTAAGGTAGGTAGGTAGGTACTTGTGTACCAATTCAGGCTACCTTTTATCGAAAAGCAAAAACATGAATCATTTGTGAAGTTAAAACGAATTTGATTTACGTGTACCACACGTGCACTTAAGTTTTAATCTTGGTGCGCCATTGCAAACCCATTTGGATTAGGGTGAGTCGTAGGTACACTGCCTAACATTTTGCCAGTAGCAATATTTTGTTACTTAGGCTGCCTTTCCATAGAAGCGGAGACGAGCGGTGCGGAGAGGAGCTGTGTAGGAATCGACCAATTACATCGGTTGTAATCCACATCTCGTCTCCGCTCCGCTTCAATGGAAACAGTCAAGCGGAGACGAGATGTGGATTACAACTAATGTGATTGGTCGATTCCTACACAGCTCCTCTCCGCACCACTCGTCTCCGCTTCTATGGAAAGGCAGCCTTACTCTAGTAAATTATTCATGTGTATTTTATATAACATTTAACGCTGTTAATAATTCAATGTATAAAATAGAATAAAATGTCGACTGAAGGTTTTTGTCTTTGTTTCTTTACTTTTCTTGCTGCTTTTCCAGCAGAGATGTACGAAGCCGCGTAGCTACGGCTATGTTGATATCCACCAATTAGGATCGTTTATTTTTATAGCTTAGCTTAGGTTAGCGCTGGTGGAAACGGGAAGCTTTGACCTCGCTCGCCGCTTAGCTACCTCGCACATCTCCAGTGGAAAAGCAACCTTAAGTGAGCCAAAAATTCGATTGCCGCGCACTTATTGATTCCAGAAACATCCAGGTAATCAGCGACTAAAAATGCAAATGGAACACGTCCTCGAATTAATTAAGGAATCTATAAATACTGTGCGAGTGGTTTAGTTACTCTACTTGGAATTCTTAGAGAGTTCGTTTCTAGGCTTGAACGCTGAGGGGAAGTCGTGAGAATAGCCCACTTCGCTCGAGTTTATTCAACAGATTACTGAGAACTACACGTTTGCTTAATTGGATATTAAAATCGTAAAAGTTTTTGTAAAAAATGTTCCACTCTAACTCCTATACTATTAAACCAATTTAAAAAAAGGGATGTCAACTTAGACTAAAACAAAAGAGGAAGACACGTTATCGTCGTACAAGACACTGACATAATGCAAGCCGCGACACCTATATTCGCAAATTCCACACACACAGCTGTAAACATGCACTAAGGAGCAATAGAGATAAATTGATGGACTAACGTCGTGCGCGTAAGTGAGACAGCCAAATGTCTCGCAATAATGACGACGTCGCACTTGTTGACAGATCGGTGACGGCCGGACAACCGGGACAACTGACTCAAACATAGGCGCTCAGCGCGTATATTTAGGTGCTCAAGTCCGCGGTCACATATTTTCTTCTTTGTGTTATCATCTAAGGGTGTCATATGATTCGTCAAAAACTTGCAAGTGTCATAGGCTATATAAAAATTATAAGGGTGCGTCATACTAGTCGCCAGACGGGTTGTAGTCGTGTGTTTTTGAGGTTATGTTAGGTTATTAAAGATATGCCAGTAATGACTTATTGTAAATAATGAAGCCGCAATTGACGAAGCGTTTAGGAAACGCTGTGGCTGCTGCCCTGCTAAATAAAATCACACCGAAATCATGAATGTAAAAAATAGGACAAGTTTTCATGTGCCATTAAAAGAAGTGATATCTCAAAAGGTGCCAAGTTTGGCACTAAATTGTTGACAGTCGAACCAGTTTATTGCGACTAATGCATTTTGAGCTCTAACTTGGCATATGTTAAATACCCAACAGATTACGATATATTGTAACATACTTTATAGAAAACTGCCAAGTTAGGGCTCCGAATACATTAGTAGCAATAAATACAATGATAATAAACGAGACTTGTAACCATAAAAACTCAACCTTACTTCTTTAAGTATTCTTAAAAATTAACTAACACGGATTGCGATATTTGCTAAACCAGCCAACGAAGAAAATCTATCAGTACCTAACGGTTATCAAGTACCTACTTATTTAAAAAACATAACATCAACTGATTACCTTAACAATACATTTATGCTAATTCTATTTAGGTACACGATATCCGACTCGATTACCTGAAATAATATTTATCGTCATCGATGTTATCTTTCGTTCTATCAACTCAGACTGAAGCCATTGTGGGTATTTGTTAGCAATATTTCAATAACCCAGCGCTCGCGCGGCCAAATTGATTTACCTCTGGAAAATTTACGGCGTAAAGTCGGTGGTAGTGCGATGGCTAGACGATATAACGTCACTTTGGTTTTAGGCCCACAAACGAGAAGATAGGAGAAAAAAGGTAGGTACGTTAAGTAAAGTAAAACCTCATATCGACGCAGAATCGCAATTAGAACGTTATTTGGGGGCGAAACATGTCCCGAGTCCCTAAGTAGATACTTAGTTTTAAAAGTTGGGAAATTATTTTTAAACCAGCAGTCGGGAAATTATATTTGTGCAGAATTCGATGTTCGACTCAAATAATTTTGTTGCAAAATACCAACAACAACCACATCGATCCGTTATGTTTTGACGAATAAACACACTTTGTGTAAATAAATAAATAAAATGTCCAGAGAACAAACAATATTTCATTGAAATGGCCTTTACCGTAAAGCGCGTAAAGTAAATGCAAGTGACTATACACAACGCAGTACTAGAATTTTCCTAAAAAAAAAAAACATAATTTTACCCATCCACTTGTATCGCTTCGAGTGTGCCCTGCCCTAACCCTTCCCCTCGCACGAAGGAACCGATGATAGAATGCCGTACAATTTGTCGCTCGCAGTTGCATTAAATAAACGATTTATATACTAGATATGACTGAACATTTTTTTCACTTTTTACTCGACTTTCGAATAAGGAGGGTAATGTTTTTGCCCTGTATGTATGTATGTATGTATGGTTCTTTGTTTCCTCGTAAAAAGTACGTCACGGAAAATTATAAAAAAGTAGTTTTGAAATGTGCAGATTAAGCCTTTTCATATGACACCCCATTAGCTATTTATCAAATCACTTTCATGTTTCAACCCTCCATTCTAGACCCCTTTTCAATTATTTATAAAATTAATTTCATATTTTTTTAGTAAAAAATGTTTACTAAAAACAGATGCAGGCAAGCAATTTTCAAGTTGATAGCTTGTGTAGTTGCTGAGAAAAACTGCTGTGATATACAGACAGATAGACAGACAGACAACGAAGTCTCACCATAAGGGTTCCTTTTTTACCATTTTGGTACGGAACTCTAAAAATAGCGGATTCAGAATATACAAGTGGTTTTTAACAAACGTAGACGACAATATATGCAGTAAGGCTTTTAAAACTTGCTTTTATAACTTGCTAAGGGAAACTATGTCTTATGGACGCTATATTTGTCTTTATTTTTCAAACAATTTAACTGGAGATTTAAAGGTCTTAGCACAAAGAGAAAATAAATAGTTGTCGTGACGTACTGACGAATGAGATACGAGACGAATTGCAAAAAAGTTAAGTGAAATCCTGGGCTTAAATATAGGGATCTAGCATGCCACAGCGTGAAAAACTACACCTATTTAGTTAAGAAAATTTACTTTTTTCGAATATTTTTTTTAATACTGCTTTGAAGGAATTATAAACGAACAAAGACACATTTATATTCTTGGCACTTTATGTAACATTATTTAATATCAAATTTGTTTGCGATCAATTAGTAAATACATACTTAATATGTGACGTTCTCAATATAAAGGGACCTTATGGAGGAAGGCAGTTACGCTCCTCTTATTCTTGTAACTATACGAATACTATGGTAACAGTTCTTAAAACGGCGTAACCGCCTGCCTCCATAAGGTCCCTTTATATTGAGAACGTCACATATAGTTTTCCCGTTTTCCGTCTACTAGATATCACACCACAAGATACAGAAGAATTTTATCCCAAGATAATTATCAAGCTTAATAAAATTATCTCCAGTAAACAATAAGCGTCACAAGTTACTCGTTTCAACTCCTTCTTAGTTGTAGAAAACCCCCTTAACTACTTTATCACCTACATTGGACAATACTTAATACTGTCCTATGTATTATGAAAAGGGACACATTTGCCCTAAATCACCCAGAGCAAATGAAACCTTATTATTTGCATTACAGGATCAAGTTTGCCAGTTGCAGACATTGCAGATATATCATTGTTCGTGTAGAATAATCTTAGTCATTGCATTCTAGATTTTACTACTTCGGAACAAAGGTTAGCTATAAAGTACTTTCCTTATTAAGCCTGAGAAAGTAAGGGCCAATCAGTGGTGAGTTTATGGGCCATAAAAACGCTTCGGGAGCTGTGTGTGATTACCCCAATTTGAAATATCCTTATGGCCTATTTAGAATCTTGGATGAAACATAAGAAAAACAGAACAGATATCAGAAGGTGAAGTTTTCTGTATAAATATAGACACAATAGTACAAAGTACTTAATCCTAATTTTCCCACTAATATGAAACAATGTGGAAGTTCGTGAGGATGTTCGGATATTTGTGACTGAATCAAGCATGAAAGGTTGAATGGATTTAGATGAAATTCGATACATCACATCACCCATATCTTAGATTAGGTCAAAACTCCTTTGTCACAGCAGAGTCCGCTATTTTGTAATCCTGTGGCACCTACCTGAAAAGCGCTAAGGTTTACCGCTGGGTTTTTAGTGGGTACTCCGGCTGCCGTCGGTCGGCGAGTCCCACATAACCATCCCGTGTCCCCGGACCTGAGGGCTTATTGCCTAACGCACTCGCGATCGCGATTGACTTGAAAGTGACACAATTGCTTTCATTTTGTAGGCATATTTGACTTCAACTGTCAAATATGAAAGCGATCGCGATCGCGAGTGCGTTAGGCAATAAGCCCTCTGGGTGGTATGCGCAAACGCATTTTCCCAGCGCCAAAAAAAAGGTCAAAACTCCATTTTGTGCCGGAAAATTTGATAGTTTAGTGTCCAGCCACGTCCAGGACTAGTCCTTATAAAATAAGTAAAGCAGAGCAATAATTTAAATGACTGAAAGTCGTCGCAAGGTTATTGAGCCAATGTAGTGCTTATGAAAAGTTGAAGAAACAAGATCACCTGTAGATTGACCCAACTATATCTGTGTGCAGCAGAGCAAACTATATCTGTGTGCAGCAGAGCACTATAGAGCAGAGCACTTACTATCAGATAGGCATAGTTTGTGTGCCATTGCGCCGCCCTGGTGGGCTACTTTGAAAATCGAAGTTCGAATTTACGTTAGCTCCTTCCCTTTCTCACGATTTAATCACAAATGATGAGTGAGAGGGATGAGTGTTTCGTTGTAACGATCCTGTGCTCGACGCTCGTTTGCATTATCCTACTATTCTATCCCACTAATAAATAAATAATAAATGCGAAAATTTGTATGGACATTTGGATATTTGAGTTTGAACCACGCCTAAACGGCTAAACGAATTTGGATGTTATTTGGCACACAGATAGTCCTTATCCTGGATTGACTCATACAATACTTTTTTATTTTTAAAATTTAATAGTTCCCGAGAAAAAATCGATAAACGACCTCTAAGTTATAAAAGAGGCATAATTAATTTAGTCAGTGTATTTGATAGAACTGGTTCTATTCTTTTTTATCAGACAGGGTTATTCAGCGTTACTGTCAACCCGTCCGATGCAGTATCAACCCTTTCGCCTCGCTCGCGAACAAACCATTAATTACCACATTCACAATGAAGGATTGACGGCCATTTTGAACACGCGCGGGTTGAATCTGTTAACGAATCTCGGTAATGGACTGAAGCGATTTGTAATGAACATTCCAGAATTAGGTATTTGTATTGTGTGGATTGTTTGTTTACTTTTTCCGTCTTCACGGCTCAACGTCTTCATCGATCAGGGATGTTCAGGGATAGTTTACAGCCCGGAGACGAACATAATTCGCACCATTAGGATGAAAGTGACCTAATACAAAATGTTAAGTTTTCTAATTCGAGTCATAAAATTATTATTATAGAGACCAAATTCAAAATCTAAACATTTTGGAATTAAGTCACTTTCATTCTAAAGGTGCGATATGCTACCGTTTGTTCCGGAAAATTGGACAGTTCTCGAGAGAACAGCGATAACCGACGACGAGTCGCGGAAGAAGTTCGTAAGGATATAAATATGTCTAAAATAAAGATGTCTTAGGGCCACATGAATAAACTAATCTTGACCGAGGCGCCCGCCCTCTAAACGCGGCAAAAATGTCAGTTTTCTATATCTTGACGGTCACTTTGACATAATTATCTTGAGACGAGTATCTCATTTAAAATGAGTTTATTAATACGGCACTGACTTTTGTTTCAATTTTTTAAGCATATTATACGAGGGAGAACGATAGGTAAAATGTGACAAAGGCACTTTATGATTTTTATTTTATCATGTAATGAAAATCTACTCATATTCACAAAATATTTCGTGAAAGCAATCTTCCGAAGTAAGCAGTAAAGAACACACACCATTCAAGCGGGGAAAGGCTTACATTTTCAACACTTACTCGCAAACACATGTTTTATACGTCCATATATTCAACATCAACTGACTCACAATGTTGCCTTGAAATAAAAATAAAACTTTTACATTCTGCCATTTCTCGAATATTTCTTTATGGCGACACTCATGTCATGATGACGGCAATCACTTGTTTTATAACAATAACAATAGAAATGTTACAGTAAAGTTAAGATGCGAGTAGCATAAAACCAACCATCGCAGAGATATTTGGGGAGGCTGTCCGCAGTGGGGAAATAGTTTAGGCGTTCTGTTTGCATAGGTACGTACGTGAAAACACGTGCAGTCGGCGTAAAAAAAAACTCAACATACTTATTGTAATGTAATGAACCGATAATAAATACAATTACCGGCTGATCACATTATTTGGCATTTTTCCGATATGAAATGCATACGTACGAATTTAGCATAGAATAAAAGGGGTTTTAAAGGGTAAGGTAATATTTTAAAAAAGCAACAAAATCTATTAATACACAATATGATAGAAAACGCATAGATATATAAAAAAGGTATCATTTTCCCGATCACAGAGTCAAAACGCTATAAATTTAGTGGTCTTAAAATCAAAACATTAACCGATTAGAATAGACCAAAACTTGGTTAACCGTCCACTAAAGAGAATTCTAACCTGGGATTATGAAAATATTGTATTTAAATTTTAGTATAGTTTAGGTCCCTATGAATGAAAGTTCTTTCGCTCACGTAAAAACCTAACAAAATAAATACCACTAATATCGTACTACAGGCTTTAAGATACGGTTGAATTCATTTTAGTTGGTATGAAGCGATTAAAAGAAATTAATTTTCAAAAGTTATCTTAAAGAATCCTGGAAGGGCGTAGTGCAGAATTTCCACTCGTGGACCGCGTATGGCACCGCTGACGACGACACGCTTCTAGCGCCTTGATGTTAATCGCAGATAGATCACATTCCGCGCTCGTACAATCAATTTTCATGAGGTAGAATAAATCGTTAGCTGGTACGGCTCGCTGTAATTTAAAAAAGCACAACCTATACATACTGAACCCTACGTGAACCTAATCTGAAGTAGAGAGAAATAACCAAACTTACCCGATTTAGCTGGACAATCGGCGGAATATAACCACTATGGTTTTATAAACACTTACTGGGAACAGTAAAATTAATTTATCGTTGGTGTTTAAGACGAAAGACGAGATTTTTGAACTTTTGTATAGATTCCACTCAGAGTTCAATTGCGATCAGGAAAATAATGACACAACTTCAATATTCTCGCGAACCCATCGAGAAATTTGAAATTCAAATTAAAAGAAAATAATTAACCTGCCATGTATAAAACAGGCAAAACGGTCAAGGAAAAGTTGCAACCATAAAAAGGAGGTTGTCAATGGTAAAGAATTAACATAAGCATAGAAGTGACGCTTCATGTCGCTATAATGCTACATTATATATTGAGTAAGCTGAGATTTTTAGGCACTGACTGTTCCAATAGATAACCGTCGCGTGTGTGCGTGAATTTGGTTTCAATGTTTGTGTAGCGTGACCTCAGTGGTCAAACCCGAAGATATTAGGTACCCCTTAAGTCATTGTACCTTAAGATATTCCGTTATCCGTTTAAGATACTTTCGGCACTCTCTAAATGAAAAAGAAGCTAAGAAGAAAAGTGAAGTAGACGAACCTTGTATATATTGCTTTCAAATAGGAACACACAACAAAACTTAAAAAAAAATTGCATAGCCAGAAAGCACTTTTACTTTCATAATGATCTCCATCAATACATGTAAATCGGTGGATAAACTCAACAGTTGAACACATTATTAAGTAAAAGATAACACTATGGTGAGACATATATGCACCGATAAAGTTTAGATGGAAAGAAAACAAACCGCCGCCTTTTACTTCAAAACTTTAGGTTCGTAAGATAAATATTATGACAGGTGCATTGTAATAAGATATTGTGGGTCCATTAAGCACGGGCACCCGTCACTGAATATGAAATATTGGGAGATAATCTTATGTAAATTGATTGATGTTCGCGATCTTTGATGTCTATATATTAAATAGATAGTAACCTCCGACGAAATTGGGACCCCTTTCAGCAGTGTGATCCTGTTGTGTCGTTCACATCTACTGAGATGGAGAATAACCGGCGCATTTACGTCATCGTCGTGTGTTAAGACCTAACCGCTTGGCAACGACCCGGCACCGCCTCAACTCGTTCAGTATTCTTTGTAAGAAACTCTATACTGTAACGCACACTAATCAACACCGTAACATTGCCTCGCCTCGGAACAATGGGGTGAGGCGGTGCCGGTCCGTTGCCGAGCGGTTATGACTCCGCCAACCTTAAATTACTCAACTGCCTGCACTTTCATTTATTTATTTATTTAATTTTTACTGCACAATAAAAATAAAGTACAAATTTTGGACTTATGTCTTAAGGCATACTGTAGCAGTCAACCAAGAGGCCAAACAGAAACATGTCAAGGTTGGTGCTATTTTTAAAGAAACCAGTTCTTAAAATTATATAAAATAAAATGTAAATGTTTATGTATACTACAATTAAATACATGTATGTAATTTACAATACACTAATACATGTGAGTGAGTGCATACATATAATAATATAATAAATGAGTATCTACTATACCTACATTATGCAGTCTTGATCCTGTAAATTATCATAAAAGTACTTCAACATACACTTAAAAGACAGTTTGCTCTGAGCTTGCCTTATTCGAAGCGGCAGTGCGTTCCAAAGACGGATCGCCTGAAGAACGAAGGAATTAGAGAGGAAGCCAGTGCGATGAGGGGGAATAGAGAGCTTTATGGCGGATTCCACCAACCACTTAACAGACGATTAGAGTGTTAACGGCTGTCAAAATGTATGAACTAACAGTCCATTAACATTTAACATCGTATGGTGAAATTGGTACTTAGTCACCGGTTTCATCGGTGAACCAGCGACCAAATGAAAATGCAGGCAGACAAATCGCACCTCTAATGCAACAACGACGTAAATGCAGAAAAAGTCGACGTTGAAATTCAATTGTTTTTTTTACAGCAATAATGTATTTTTTTTAATTTTTGTGTTCTAAAGAGTCGTTATTGCATTAGAGGTGCGAAACTGCGAAATGTCATTATTAATTTTGAACACCAGGTGCGTCACCGGTGCCGGATGTGTTAAACTTATCGTCTAATTATGCACCAACCTCAGTTTGTCTCTGATTGGCTAGTTGACAGGTAAAAAAAATGTGCCAACGCATTAGATTCGCCATTTACACCTTTGTGTAATGTTTATTTTGTGCAATAATCACGTTGTAAAAATCATGAAAAGAGTTAATCTAACCTACATCGTTTTACAGATGAAAGTGATATACAGCCAATGTCGACGTATGTAGGGCAAAGACCTTGCGAGCGAGGGAATGGTACTTTAGCGGTTCAGAAAGGGCACTCGGCCGCGACCTTCGCGAGATGAGGGGACCTTGGTAGACATAGGAAGGGGCAGAGAGACTGAATTGTAACGAGATAGATCAAAGCCTACTCTGTTACGAATGCAACCCTTAACAGTTTTGTCGGGATATATTAATTTGTGTTATGGACCACGTGATAAATGCGGGCAATTTGATAATAATAACTAAAGTATGAGATGGCAATTTAATAAAATTACTAACCTAACCTAACCTAACCAGGACAATGTGATTATAGATAATGATTAATTATTACGACTAACTTGACCCTATAGCTTACCATTACTCATAATGCCCGCATTAATCACTTGGTCCATAAAATATACATCCCACTAATATGATAAATGTGAAAGTTGTATGTTTGTGTTTGAATTACACCCAAACGGCTGAACGATAGATTAAATTTGGCACACAGATAGTCCATTATTCAACAGATTGACACAGGATACTTTTTATCTCGGATAATTTCATAGTTCCTGAAGGAAAAGCGATAAACTACTTATACGATGAAGTCGCGGGTAAATGCTAGTGCTTGATTTTTTCATCACCATCATCATGTCCGCCGAAACACAGCCACTTGTGGTCATATTTTTGTATAAATAAATTAAATCTTCAATTGCTTATAATATAATCCAACGTAAGACTTAACGCTTATGGTTTAAAATAAACGTGTCCTGTCTTGATAAAATCGCTATAAAAATGTGAAAATCGCTATAGTCGCTTAGTAATAAAAGGTAACAAAAGTCAGGACGAGACACTTTTATTTAAGCGTTAAGTCTTACGTTAGAATATCGAGTAGATGTATTTTCCTAGCATCTGTCAAATTTTATGGGTCCATGCATGGCCCGAAGAGGGAAATTCGGATGAAAAGTCATGGAAAAGTCACCATAACACAATGCACTTCCGCACTGCTTCATTTTAAGGGGTAAAACTCTTTAACTATGAATATTATTGCTGGAGTCTGTGTGTGTTTAACACGAGTTTAATTCTAGGTAAGTCACAGCTTTATCGGTTTGTGGAGTCGTTTAAGAACAAAATAATACTTAATCGTGTCTAATTCCGGAGACAAAGAGTATTTCGTACGCACGCATGAAAGGTCGCTTACAAATAAATAAATCATTAAAAGTACCTACTAAGTCCATACGATAAGTTCTTCAGCATCGGAACATAAATCAACATATTAATTAATAGAATAGGTGCTATAAGATGAAAAATCTAAATAATTTATAAATATATTTTGATATAAGGTTTTAATACTATATAGGCCCGATTTATCCAATCCCCAGATAAAAATATCTGTCCGTTAATGTTATCACATTCTTTTTTCTGTCATAATAAAAGAAAATAATATATCTTTTATCTGTAAAAACCGCTTTCAGCCCTTTCGTTAGTAGATTATTATTTAGCTATCAGGATTTACCCAGCGGGGGTCGTGTTCGTAGCGGATTATCGTCACGTAGCCGAAGATAACTGCTACGAGCTACGAGCGTAGCGCGTAGCAGTTTTCAAACATTAGCATCAATTCAACATTCATTGTATATTAAAATTCTTAGCTCATGCCTCCATTATTTGCCACAAATAATAAATTTTAAACTTCATATGTTGTACATTCGCTAATATCTGTTGAAATCCCCGAAGTCATAACAAAAGGGTTGAATAATTTATTGGTACAAAGGTTTACAACGAAGAAAAACTTGATTAGATTATTATAATAATTTATGTAATAATTATACGGCGTAGTAAGAAGAGAAAAGAAATATCACGTTTTATTTATTAACCGGCTAATAGAGATTAACTCTGAATCAATGGCGGTGCAAGTATTCGTCGATATTGCTCAAACTAACTTATTTATTTATTGATTAACATCAACAGCACAATACAGAAAAAATAAAACTGATAATACTAGATATATAAACAAAGCCAATAAACACCAAATAGATATCAAACAACAAAAAAAAATTTAGCATTTTTAAAATTTCGTCATTTTGTTTTATTACTCGAACACAAAAATCAATGGCCTGTGGATAGCAAGTAATAACAGGTCCCATTTTTTAAACATCCAAACAGCTAATCATTTTTAAACTTCAAAAATTTATCTATTGATCCTATTAGTAATTAAAGTTGAAAATTGGTGTGTGAGTAGTACAAGCGTGCTTGGCTCATATATCTATTACACGCTACAGATAATAAATTACTAAACCCCTCTGGCCCCCTAGCACGCAAGCACGAGATATTTGACAGGTGCTAGGGAAATTTATATATCTATCTATTCCATACTCTAACGTAAGACTTAACACTTTAGTTTTAAAATAAAAGTGTCCAGTCTTGATAAAATCGTTGTAGTCGCTTAGTAATAAAAGTTAATAAAAGTCTTAAGCGAAGTCTTACGTTAGAATGTGGAATAGATGTATTCATTTCCCTAGCACCTGTCAAATTTTATCTCGTTCATGCATGCTAAGCCCGCTGTAATCGGTAATCTCAATGAAATTCCCCGGAGTCCTGACAAAGGCAAGGGTTGTGGCATTGTGTGGCAGCCTTGGCCCGGCAGATGCGCTCGACGAGTAAATCAACCTAATTTTAGCACAATATCTGTACGAGTACCTATATCAACTTTTGTTAAATCTATCTATCTATAAAAATGAATTGCTGTTCGTTAGTCTCGCTAAGTTTTGTTCGCTTTAATACAGGGGTGGTTTATATTTACAATTGGACCCTGTAGGTGGCTCTGCAATCGCGCAGGACGACGTCTGCCGGGTCCACTGGTAATATTATAAATGCGAAAGTTTGGATGGATGTTTGTTACTGAATCACGAAACAACGGCTAAACGGATCTGGATAAAATTTGGCAGAGACAGATAAAATAGCACATAATGCTACTTTATATCTCGAAAAATTGACAGTTCCCGAGAGAGCAGCGATAAACGACGTCGAAACACAACCGGAAATAGAACCCGTAAATCTTCCTTTAAAAAAAATTACGAGATTTCGCATTTTACGCGGGCAATTTGTTTATTTTAGTCACTTACTGCCGCACTCAGAGACGTCAATTAATTTTTAAGTTTCATTAACTTTGCTGCGTCTTATTCTGTTGCTAATAGCAAAGAAAGTGACAGCAGCTACTTTAATGAAACTTAAAACTTAATTGACGTCTCTGAGTGCGGTCGTTAATCTATTATTTACAGTAATAGAACGATTAATTGTGTTTTTTAGGAAAAAATCTACCCGGTTCGATTCCCGTTGTGTATGAGTTTTTGAAAATCTTTGAACGCTGTTTTTTCCTTAAATCTAAAATCGATACCACGGTTCCTAAGAACCAACCCTATTTCTTATAATTTAAACCATTTTGTTTTTCGTTTCTTATACTGAACCATTTGGATTGCTCACCTGTACAGTCGACTTTGATTCTTACTCGTATATTGGTCGACAAAGGTAATCTTATTACAAACAAATGGAGGTAAGTAACTAAGCAATGTTAAAAATAACGTGTTGTATTTATTTATTTAAAGTGAGTTGACATTTAGCTCGCTAACACATTAAGGTCACGTAACGTCTAAAAATATGGATATTCTTAGACGTTACGTGGTTTCTGACGTACTCACTATTTTAATTTGTGGAATTATTATAGATGAAACGACGTTCGGCCGCCATGATGAATTATTTGTATTTGTACTGTCTAGTATATATTTAAACGGTGTATTTTCTAGTAATTACTTTGAAACAATCATGACCTTCATGTTCTTTCAGGTATGTAACGCTAATCATCTTTGGTTTGTGTAAGTATAGTGTAACTTTGAATAACAAGCTACTTAGTGAAATTACACATAAGTACCTAATACAATGGAAGTCAAATAGCGGGGTAGAGTTACATTTAGTCTCATCGATTGTCAAATAAGTAATAGGTAAATTACGCACAAAATTATTTCTACTTACGTATAAATTCAGGTCTAAATATATTATATAATAAGGTATTTAAGTTAATAATAAATAAACTAAGTTAGGAACTCAACTAGAGCAATAGATTGTATTTTTTGATAAACTATGAAATCCCAAAAATGAAAACAATGGTCGAGTCTCTGTCGAGGAGCAAGAACCGCGAAATTTCAATTTTAACCTACCAATAATGACTCGCAGCTATAAAAATATAATTTGTAAATTTACCATGAGCTTTTCGGTGAAGGAAAACATCGTGAGGAAACCTGCACACACCTGCAAAGCAATTTGACGGTGTGTGCGAAGTTCCCAATCCGCACTGGGCCCGCGTGGGAACCCTCTCATTGTGAGTGGAGGCCTGTGCCCAGCAGTGGGACGTATATAGGCTGGATTATTATTTATTTATTGTTAATGACTCGCAGCACGACCGCAAATATGTTTCCCAAGTTCCTCTTCAAGCAGAGCCTTTCATCATCATTCATCATCAGCCCACATCCTCACACTGCAAGGTAAAGGCCTCTTCATTTTCAGAACCTTTACTTTAAATTTATTAGTGGCTCCAGTGTAAAAAAGGCATAAGTCTTCTAAGGTTCAAATGAAAAAGGGAATAAGACTGATTTATGCCCTGTTTTATTACGCGCTTAGTCCAGTTATACCCTTTTAGACTGGAGCCACAGTATTGTTCAATTACTTACTCAGTGAGTGATTATTGCTGGTTCTTTGCTACTGACTGACGTTGTCTTAACAGTTTTTGAGCTGTAGGTACATAAAGAATTATCCCATTAGTTTCCAGTGGGCGGTCCCGAAAGCGGGAACCGCGGGATGAACGCTCGTAAAAAGGTTTTTACGAAGATTTTAAATAGAAAAAATGGAGAAAAAGAAGTTTTGCTTATCGGGGAATGGATTAAGGTTTGTGGTTTGAAGGAAACTAAAGAGAAACTAAGCGGTGTGTAAATTGCATGTCATCATTTTTTGTGAGACTTCAAATACACTGGCCCGCAAAACTAAGTATCACACATTTAAAATTTCATTTTTTTCTAAACTATAGAAGTTATAGATTTAAAATAAAAAACGTTTTATAGCAAATTTTATCAGCTTTCTTTCCAACTATAACTAAAATAAACAGTAACATTTTCAACTTAAAAAAAAGATAAACCAATAAAATAGCCATTTTTAGTTATTGCAATTTTAAAAGTGTGATACTTAGTTTTGCGGGCCAGTGTAGAACAGAGTTCTGTACAACTCATTCAATAAGCTGCTTTCGGGAAAGACGATTAAATAAAATCGAAATGTTGATATTGTTGTCCAGAAAAGGGTATTTAATTTTGTTAATCAATGCAAGGTTTCAGATTATAAATGATGGCTGTTACTTAATAAGATATCACTAACGTGTTATTTATAATGACTTTTTTATATTATCTATTTTAATAATTTTAAGATAAAATGACTACGTAAAGTTTAAAAATGTATGAAACTTCCCACAACAACGGTTTCAAGTAAATTAGATGGTTTAAAACTTTAATCTCATATTTATAAAAGTTGAATATTTCCTGGGACACAACAAAAGGCTGTCTTGATATTTTAGACGTCGCTAACTTTTTCAAGGCACGATCTCGTTAGAAATTCGGCTTGAAACTTCTGTAGAGTCGCTGCTCAACTCATCACTGTTTTTTCCGATGGAACAAATTTCGGCTCGCATTTGTGCTGTAGGGTTGCCACTTAAAAGTGCATAGTGTCGTAAAGAAGTCAGATTTTTAATAATTAGCAGAACACAGTTGTTATTTTACTATTATGGGAAAAGGGGAAAGTAATTAAAGCAGGTTGTGTTCTCGTACATATAGTAAGAAAAGAAGGCTTCTTTGATGTCAAAATATTTTGCACGAATCTCATATGGTTAAAATTGATAAGTTCTTCCCCAACTTCGCAATTTAGTAGATGTCAAGAGGCTACCACTGATTTGAAAATATATTTGTTTTTTTTTTCAAGTAGATCTATCATAGCAAAGCTATGTACATTGTATCTTCACAGCTGTGCCTTGTCTGTCTGTAGACAATCACATTTAATCACAAATCTAGTTATTTGCCAACCCTACTCGGTGCTCGAGCAAATGAGCGCCAGCCCAAACTGCTCCCCGGAGCCCCAACGGTTATTTGACAGAAAGGCTCGAGTTTGATAGAAGCAGAACTCAACGGGTGATTCCGTGGCATTGTGACAGAAGTTACAGAGACATTTTGTACTCGAGCTCGACCTAAATAAAATTAAGCGTTCATGCGTATATTGTCTAGGGGACACGGTTTATGTAGGAAGAAATGTCGAAACTCTTTTATGTGGTTACACATGTGTAGATATATATGTGTATACTTATATACCTGTATGCACAGGTATATAAGTATATACAATGTACATAGCTTTGCTATGATAGATCTACTTGAAAAAAAAACAAATATATTTTCAAATCAGTGGTAGCCTCTTGACATCTACTAAATTGCGAAGTTGGGGAAGAACTTATCAATGTTTATATATATATACAGGATGTTAGGTAATGAGTGGATAAACCGTGAACTGCTGATAGGGGGCACTTAGGTCGTTCTAATAATGATAAATGAGGTTTAGTAAAAGTGCCACGGTTTTCGAGATATTTAGACTTTTTTAATTTTTTAGGAAATTGACACCCTTACTCGATTTTTTGGTTGTGGTTAGTGTACTAAGATGTTTCTTTTTATTTTCTTTTTAGCTTATTATTGTTAAATAGTTGTGTTATGCGATAAATATTACCATTTTGGCGTAACTACCGCGGTTTAATTTAAAAAAAATCGCAAACGTGAATTTTGCATCTTCGATAGAACATTTACCAACCTTTGAGCTCTTGTGGTGAAAAAAAAAATTACTATCACATGGTAGCCAATGAGCTAAAAAACATGCCCATTTAATAGAGATTTTAAAACAGTAAACATCTTTTTATTTAAATATTAGAATAAAAAACAACATCAGTTTTCCGCAATCGATTCGATTATTTCCTGTGATTATTTCATATTAAATTTGTGCTCCACAATTCCAAAGCGTACCTAATTATGACAAACTTTTCCTTGCGAAAATAAAAATACTGGCCACTAATTTTGTGAAACTTTTTATTGAAAAAAGTAAAGATTTGTGATCCGAGCGAAGCTTTACAACCTTTTTGTTGTAATAATAACGATACCGGGCACTAACTACTTTTTTAATGCCATTTATTCGAAATTTAAAAAATATCTCGACAGCTTTTTATTCTTTTAATAAGCTTAATAACATGCCTATTTAATAGAGATTTTATAACAGAAAACATTTATTGGTTTTGATAAATAAAACTTAAAAAAGTAGGTATTGGAGTAGCAAGGAAGCCGGTTTTTCTAATGAATGATTTAACTAATGCTATCTGTGAAATAAAAAAACAAAAGGAAATGTTTTAATAAAGTTAAGTTAAATAATGTGCTCAAATTGACGTCCACCAGCCCTAATGCAAGCTCTACACCATCGGATAAAGGAACGCCTGACGAATCTGGTGTATCCAGAGTTCCCTATTTCTTGAGCAGCAATTCTTATTCGCTCTCGTAACCCAGAAAGACTCGTAATTGGACGGCTGTACACTTTCTCTTTGAGACAACCCCGATATTTTTTTATTGTAAAATCTAAGGGGTTCAAATCCGGTGAACGCGGAGGCCATAGTATTGGGCCTAACCGGCCAATCCATCGTTCTGGGAATGCGGCAGTTAAGTACTGTCGCACTCGTGCTGCGTAATGTGCGGGACAACCGTCTTGTTGTAACCACATTACTTGCCTTAGTGCAAGCGGCACATCTTCCAGAAGGATAGGCAGATCATTTTGAAGAAACTCCAAGTAATTATCTCCATTTAGAGTAGATGGCAGCTCGAAGGGGCCGATCACTTCGCCATTCAAGATACCGGTCCACAAATTTACCTAAAATTAATATTTGTAATAGATAGGGGATTCATCGCGGTAAAAAGCATAATTAATTAAACCTTGACGTTTTTATCGTATTACAACAACCGTGAATACCGTGATCATGAGAAGACTTACCTTAAATTGGTACTGAGATCTATCCTATCTCATTAAGTGAGGATTATCTAACTGCCAACTGTGCAGATTGTGTAGATTCATGTAGCCATCTTGACGGCAAGATGATTCGTCCGACCACAGTATCTTGTTAAAAAAGTCTGGGTCTTCACGCATCCGACGCAGCATCACTCGACAAAAAGTTACTCTTAAGGGATAATCTCTAGGCAATAAAACTTGCACACGTTGGACGTGAAATGGGTGTAATTGGTGTACTTTAAATGTAGTATGCACTTTTCATACAGATAAACCCAGGTAATTTGCCATATTACGCACGGATAGAGAAGGATCTACTTCAACTAGGTCCAAAACATTCTCGTCATCTCCTCGGGTGGGTCTTCCTCCACTTGTTCCACCCACACCCTGACCAAGAATTTTGCCTTCAGTGAACGCATTATGTACTCGATTAAAAATCCGGTAGTCTGGATGGCTAAATTTCGAATAAATGGCATTAAAAAAAGTACTGCCCAGTATTGTTATTATTGCAACAAAAGGGTTGTAATGCGTCGCTCGGATCACAAATCGTTACTTTTTTTCAATAAAAGGTTTCACAAAATTAGTGGCCAGTATTTTTATTTTCGCAAGGAAAAGTTTGTCATAATTAGGTACGCTTTGGAATTGTGGAGCACAAATTTAATATGAAATAATCACAGGAAATGATCGAATCGATTGCGGAAAACTGATGTTGTTTTTTATTCTAATATTGAAATAAAAAGATGTTTACTGTTTTAAAATCTCTATTAAATGGGCATGTTTTTTAGCTCATTGGCTACCATGTGATAGTAATTTTTTTTTCACCGCAAGAGCTCAAAATTTGGTAAATGTTCGATCGAAGATGCAAAATTCAAGTTTGCGATTTTTTTTTAATTAAACCGCGGTAGTTACGCCAAAATGGTAATGTTTATCGGATAACACAACTATTAAACAATAATAAGGTAAAAAGAAAATAAAAAAAACATCTTAGTACACTAACCACGACCAAAAAATCGAGTAAGGGTGTCAATTTCCTAAAAAATTAAAAAAGTCCAATTATCTCGAAAACCGTGGCACTTTTACTAAACCTCATTTATCATTATTAGAACGACCTAAGTGCCCCCTATCAGGAGATCACGGTTTATCCACTCATTACCTAACACCCTGTATGTATATACGCATTTTTTTAAAAATTTTTTCGTTATCATTCTGACATGTTTTCCTGCAGAACTACGCAGATATTTTATATAATTTTTATAGTTTTATATAATGCTAGAATAAGTAGTATCATTGTCATAAGTGAATATTCTATTAAAAAAATGACTAACTGTTGAGTTTCTTGCGGCGCTTCTTCTCAGCAGTGATCTCCTCTTGGGAAGCGCTGGTAGATTTTGACGTGTAAAAGTGGCCTACTTACTGAATAAATATCTTTTATCCATTTTTATCTTTTTTTTATGCTAAAAATGGTAATTTATTTTGTTATCATCTCTGACAAATCGTCAACGACAAACAATGAAACCCACAACCGCGCTCAAACGCGACCCGGTAAACATTTTTTGATACTTCCATCCCCAAAACTGGATCGTGTTAGCGTTTTTATGAACATATTTGACTTCAAAGAGCTTATGAATATTCGAGGGCCGTGGGTTTAGCCCGTGATTGCTCGGCTTGCTAAAGATAGCGTTGTATCGATTCTCTTCGACGCTACTAAGCGATCTCGCTCGAGTATGACAGCTAAAATCTTTTTTTTTCACTTCATCTCCAAAAGATTCTACGCAGTTAAGGACTTTATTAAAAAAAGCGGACATTTACCATATAAATGTATGACTAATTTTCGTTACTAAATGGTAATAGTACCTAAGTGTTTTTAATGAAGTCTTTGACTAGGTACTAGGTAGGTAGGTCTTTTTAAATAAATAAATAAATAAATAAATATCAGGGGACAATCTCACACAAATTGACCTAGTCCCAAACTAAGCTCTAGGCTTGTACTATGGGTACTAGACAACGATAAACATACTTATATAGAGAAATACATACACAAACAATATAATAAGTTAGACGAAAAATACATCGCAGTGTGTTTTGTCGACGGAAACTTCATTCTTTATAGCTCGTGGTTCCGCGGATCTCGTAGATTGTTATAGGTACCGTTGGGAATAGTGACTACACTGGTCTATCAGCTGACAACACCTACAACCTCGTAGATTGGATTGAAACAGTAACTGCTTGTTAGTTTCGCTTGCGAGCATAACTAGTATTTTTATTATAAAGCGCGTGCCACACGGTTTCAAACCATGGTTTCAAACAGGTGGTTTAAAACCGTGTAGACAGTGGTTTTAAACCAAATTTCGCATGACCTTAAACGCCCTTGGCAGATGTCAAACAAATGGGCTTGTTTGAAACCGTGTAGCCGCTCGCTTCTACCAAGGTCACTTGGTGTAAAACCATGGTTTCAAACCGTGTAGTACACGCATAAGAGGACAATCTCACACAAATTGAACTTTCCAGCTGAAAGTTTGGTTAAAAGTAAAGATGTTAAAAGGGAACGTATATAAATAATTACGGCAACAATTTAGTTCGAGGCTTTATTATAAAAAGGTTAAGAAGATCTCCATAATTATTGTTTGTGCTGGCGTGACATAAGTATTTAAAATTTGAAATGTTTGAAATGTTGCTCCTGCTCATAGAACATTATCCGTTTACAAAACTTTAATTAGAATCTTTTAGTTATTTTTATAATGAACTAAGTAAATATGTGCAACAACGTCTTAAACCCGATTCTTGTCACTTTTGAAACGTGAGGTATTTGTATAATTTGTAAAGAGTCGATACGGCTGTATTTTGTTATTATTCAGTTATAATAATTTTAATAACAATTATTATTTTCAGTGTCCGGTATTTCGACACAGGTGCATGTGTATCACCATCACTGCATAGTATAAAACAGTCGCTTCCCGCCGTCTGTGCCTTTGTATGTATGTACGCTTAGATCTTTCAAACTACGCAACGGATTTTAATGCTGTTTTCACCGTTAGTTAGATAATTTTTCACGAAAGGTTTATGTATATAATAGTGCCCGGAGCGAAGCGAGAGCGGGTCGCTAGACTCGCTAGTCAGTAATATTTTAGATAGTATTGGACTCAATAATTATCCATTATTATTATATTAATTACCTTAAGTTGAAAAGACTGTTCAGTTATTTTTGAGCGTAATGATGGCTAAGATAAACTATCTCTAGCGACTATACCGTGGTTAATTATAATAAACAAATTACAAAAAAAATGCTAGCCAATAGTTAAAATATTATTGCTTAAGCAAATAGATACATATTTTCAATGTTATTCACGAGTTTACAATGTATTAAGGAACTATTACTTACGGTCGGAGAGTTTCAGGAACGTTCTATAATAAGTAGCCTTTAAAAAGGCAATTGTAAATATTTTACGCCTATTTTCAGATGCAGTGCATACTCCATAATTACGCTGCATTTTGCGTAGTCATCCCATAACTATTCGAAGAATAGGCTGCAAAATAATTAATGGACGTATGTCTCCTAATTTATTGCGCAAGCGGCACGGTATTTCAGCAGAGCTTGCCAAGTTGCATCCTACGAAAGCTAACGACTGTAATCTGTTAATGTACGGAATGGCTGGCCAACGCATGGCAGATTAGGCGAATGACACACGGATTTGTGCGACACCGCCTAGCGAGTGCATGGGGAGTTTTATTATCTCGCTTCAGGTAATCCGTCGAGTCTTTTCACGCAGTGCATTACTTACAGCGTAGTACGTGGTAGTACAAACACAATCCGCTCGACTGCGCAGTGTGTTACATGCCTTACGTCAGTCTATTTTCATTGATTACTAATGCCGTTACGTTGGCAGAGTGTGACTCATAGGCCCATAACTCTTTTTGTTTTATAAATTTACAAAATAAAGCACAAACGCCTCAATGCAGTCGAGTTTAAGATGTCGTTGCTTTAATACTATTTGTAGTCACGAAAATCCGTAGTAGCGTTCAGACGACAGTTTGCACTGGATTCAATCATTGTTCTTATTTACCAAGGTTTCCGCGTAACTAGTTTACATCAATTTACGTAAATACATAATTTTAATACTATTAAAGTTATGACTAGCAACCGATACAGTAGGTATAATATATCTATATATATTTAAAAATACTTTGAGTTTATGTTGGTCTTAGATTTATATTTCTACATGTGTTGAATATGTTATAAAAGGCTAATTAGCCGGGTCACAGTATAATTAAAGGCGTTTTCAAATATAAGTTTAATTTAGTTAACATGGACGTTTTATACTGATTTCTAACACCGTACCTACTCATACAATGCGAAAAAAGCGTGTACCTACTAAAAAAGATAACTTGTTCACTTTGATTTATTTAAATAATATATTTTCGATATCTCATGCACTTAAATGTAAAAAAAATTGGTGACTATTCATTTGAAACGGTAGATTGTGAAAAAGATAGGTATCGAAGATCGCCATCTCAGTTGCCTATTAGACTTCAGTTGGTTCAGTTGCAAATATTCAGGATTAAATTAAAAATATTCTCATTGATAACATTATCATCAAAATTATGCTTTAAAAACAAACTGAAAAGTTTAGTAAGTATACTTTGTCTTTTAAAAATACTGTGACCCAGAACGATCTAAGACAATAGTTAAACCTTAATATAAGATTAATAGCAAGGACGTGTACGACAGGGCAAAAACAACTAGGAATTGGAATAACTAGGTAGATTTACCTTAAAGCTTATTCATAATATTACGTTACAAATTAACAGGGATTTAAATTTAATAGTTGACAACAATCCAAACAAGATTTTTTTAGTTGTATAAAAATCTTTTCTCTACAATGCATGTCATTAACATAAAACTATTTATTAAATGATTGCTTGAAACCGATTTTAAAATAGGTATATTAAATAGTTTCCCAATAGAAGAATTTAACTTTAATAACAACAAAAGATCTTGACAGTAAATTGTACTTATAATGTGATTTGTTTGCAAAGTTTGTCACTATAATATATTTCTTTCACTATTTTAAAACACTCATTACCAAAATACTGATTCATTTGAACGAGCATTTAAATAACGCTCCATTTTAAAAAACAAAAGGAGCAAAGACTAGATTTTTTTTTCTTAAAGTAGCACCACACGACTAACGACTTGCGTTCCACGCACTAAAAGTCTTACACACGAGTAAGATATGAAGAGAAAGATAAGGAACTACACACACTACTGGAAACGTCGAAAGAGGATAGCTTAGAAATAGTTTAGTTTAATTGGTACTTTGATTTGTAAAGATAAAGTTAATCTTAAATCACATTAATCTACTGTACAGATTCAGATTCAAAATTAGATATTCAATTGTTGTCTGTGCTTAAATACTTAGTAAAACATATTATTTAAAATCGATTGAAACTTCTATCGATTGCAAGACGTTAGGATAATTACATAGGTACATCGGCATGTACGGGTTGTTCGCAGTCTGTGTAATTTTCTGTCTGAATGTTAACTACCGGATATATTATTCAATTCAATAATTGTAGAATTCGCAAGTGCGCAAGTTTATGTAGCACAGATAACGAAGAAAGTACGTTTCATATTTATTAATAATTAAATCCATTCATGCATTAAATAAGTAGAACTGACCGGAAATTAAACTCAATCTCAAATTAAGTAGCTACAGCTCGTGAGATAATAGACGATCGAGGACGTATTTCAAGCATGCGTTAGAGCGAGAAGTAAAGTATTTAGCGGCATCTCTAGGCATTTCCACCTTGATCTTCACCATAAAGGAGGGTTTTAATACTTTTACTGACGCGAGTAACTCCTCCAAAAATCCTCAGTTCACCTAATATCTCTCGGTCTGTAGAGTTAGCTGTTCTCACACATTAGTTATAGTAAGTCGCCGTGGACTTCTTGGCTTGTTCAGGTTGCTTCCAGACCCTCTAACGTGGACCTGGACGGAGCCGGCTGGCAAGTCTACAGAGGAATGAAGGCTGGCAGCTCGCGAGGTTCGGGGAGATGGCACGTACAGTCTTAGGTCTACGGCGCTGTGGAGGCTGGCGGCGCGCGAGGAGCGGGGGGTGGCTTGGGGTGCCTCGCAGGGGGGCACGAGCGCGGGGAGGTCGGCCGCCGACCGCGAGCGCCGCGGGGGGCTCTCCGGGATCAGAGCCATGCCCCCCATGCTGCCCACGAACACTGAGTTCTGGAAGGAAGGCTGTTGTTAGGATATTGAACTGGTTTAAACTGCGTAAAGCTGGACTCTGAACCAGTACACACTAAAAAAAATTTGGTTACTTCTAACAAGATTGTGATTGTTGTTTATGCGTCTTGATTTCATTTGAGCCTGACTAGAAGTTAGATAGAACAAAGATGTAAGTTGAATCACAAAAGACCTTGCTGTTGTGACTACCAGCTTTGTTTAAAGTAACTAATATTATGTATATTTTATTCGATTTTTTCAAGTAAGTAAAAAGTGTAGAGACGCAATTTTAACCAATAAATGCGAAATAACCAAATTTATCTGCAGGTTGAACATTGGGAACAAGCAAAACGACATATACACGCAGTTATTGGGAATTTCCGATGCAGCTTTTTTAGTTTTCTGTTTATTTTAATTACTACTCCTGATAGATTTAAGTAATTGAAAATAATGAATCCTGCTCTTCAACGAAGTTCCCATGACCTTGCGTACGAGTATCTACTCGTAATTAGGTAATTTGTAACAAAAGTCTTTTCATACATTTGACTGGCTTTATGATCAAATCTAGATTGATATATATTGTTATTGCATTTTAACAACTATACACAGATATTAACCATCCTACAATTCATCAATGGATTTATAATATATAAATAGACAAAAAATATCGATAAGAAATCTGTTCTACTTTTAAAGGGCTTTTAAAGTTGCATTGGTAATTTATTTCTAAACTTTTTCTGACGCAAAGCTCGTCTCCTACCGCAGCTTTTTCCCCGTGATTTAATCTTGGCAGCCCATTTTCACTTATCAATCGGGAGCTTTCTGATCTTACATTAAGTTCCGAGATTGCTTTTGGTTTCGTCCGAATCAAGAGTGTTTCGGCTGGTTAGGTTTTTATTGTCAAAGCCGAATTATTATAAAAGATCCCAAGACTATTTTGGTATATTTAAAGAATCATGTCTTTTTACTATTGTTTAAACATGTTTATTTTTCACTGAACAATACAAAGTTTTCGTGGGTGTAATGAAAATGGCGTTCTTTTGACATTTTAAAAGAGATATAACTATCTTGAGCATTGTAAGGATATTGCCATTGAGATTTAATGTAGGTACACGTTGTCGTTAAAATACGTAATTATACCGTAGCAGGCGTTCATGAGATATTTGGAAACTAAACTTTTTAGGGTGAATTTCAGGGCGTTTCAACCGCCGTCATTAGTATCACCAAATATATTGACGAAATCAATGACACTACAGCAACTTCTGATGCTGATAGAAACTACATCCCCGGTTCTGCTTCTGTTTACATCAGGAGTTGCTGGTAGGTGTCATTGATTTCGTGATTTCGCCCTGAAATTCACCCTTTAACCGACTGCGCGAAACCAAAAGAGGGTTGTAAAACTCATAAGTTTAACAGACTATGTATGGAAATATATGTACATTATGTATGTAAGTATGTATATGATCAAATTTCGGATGCTAGGACTCTAGTGCCTAAACGATTGGATTGATTTTATTGAATGGAGTGTTATATAATGTGGTAGTGTCCGTAGACTTAAAAAAAAAATAAGTAGCGTCATACCAGTCGCCAGTCAGGTGTTAATTGGCCATATTTGAATTATCTATTTGCTGTTTTATCTTAACTAATAAAATAACTACTAAAAGACCAAAAATGAATGCATTTTTAATAGTTTTGTGTAAAATCACCTGTCTAGGTCGGTGCGACAGATAGGCGCACGGCTGGTACGCGGGGAACGCGGCGCCGCAGTCGTACGACACGCAGCCGCGCGACAGCGACGCTCGGTGCTGCAACACGACACGACTTATAATATTGGCTTACAAAATATTACATCATTCTGATAGCATCTATGTAAAGGTAAACTCTTTATTGTACACTAGTTATGTATAGGTATTAACAAGAAAGTATTTTAGTACAAAGGCGAGCTTATCCCTTTGAGGGATAAGCTCGCTAATCTCTTCCAGATAGATGGTCTAGGTGAAGAGGTAAGTAGAGTATGTCACTACCTAATATTTTTAACGATACTGATCACGTTCAAGTTTCAGGTCCTGGCTTCTCAGTGCGATATCGTTGTTGATTCGGTACACTACAAATTCTGTACTGAGCGCCTATATTTCTATGAGCCCTCCTTAACTCGCGCGGTTGTATAAGCACGGAGCGGACGCGGTTCAAAGCAAAAAATGCACGCCTTTAAAGTCTAAGAAAAAAAATAAAGCACTATACAAGACCAATTTCTAGCAATCCGGGTTAAGTGGCGATGTAATCGCTCCGTTATTTTACATATGGCCACCAGTTTGGCGACTCACCAGCGCTGTTTTGCTTAACAGCCTATGTGGTGCTCTTAAGCTGACTAATGGCTTTATGTTCAGGAAAAGCCGCTGTGGACGGCATGGTGTTAACACTCACATGCGGTGGTATGGCGACGGAGGTCTCAGCCAGCGCGCAGCTCTGCCGGTGCTGCTGTTGAAACTTGGGCTGGTACGGCTCCAGCATCCTGGCAAACGATAGCTCTAATCATGGACTTAAAATAATATAACTACAACTTCGCACCTTCCACGGGCCCTTATATAACTGATATAAGGATAACTTATCCATAACTGCGTTTATAACTATAGTGTCATAAGAAAGGGATGTACTGAGAGCTAATTTAAACTTGTATCAGTCATTTTAGGGCCACAGACTATTTAAAAAAACTAGGAATAAAGAAGACTCTTTGTCCTAGAAATAAAGTCTGTATTCTTTTGAAGGGGGCCCTGTGTGGTCGCACGCTGCTCCAGCCTATTGTCCTGCAAGCGCAAAATAAAACAGCTACCAACTGCTTTTCTATCAACGTTTTTTTACCCCTTTTTGGAAGTATTAGAATAATAGTATTTCCAACATTAATTCAGTGCACTCCAAGACACATTCGGCAGAATATAAATGGTAAAATCTTAAATTAGAGTCTTAAATAAATTATGTTTTAGTTCTTTGTTTGATACGTTCAGTCGAAAGTGTTCGTTTATTTTTATTTTATTTTATCACAAATACTTTAATTCAAATAAGCAATTTGTGCTCCAGATCTAAGCGGGCTTAAAGTTAACTGAAATGATTGTAAAATGCCTTCAATATCTTATATAACAAACCCTTTAATAAAATAATGATAAGTTATATTGTGTAAAAAATGGTAGGTAAGTTATTATAGGATCATTAGTAAAAGATGGACTTGACGTGACTAGAAAAACACCCATTTATTGCTTTACTTGGACGACTTGCAGTATATTGTTGAGCAAATTAATAAACGGCTATTGCTAACATAAATAATTATTACTTGGATAATAGCTAAGTTATTAAGAACCTATCGCAAACTTCAGTGAATTATGAGTTCATGACAATTTCAACATCGTCAAAATATCTCGCAATTAAATCAAAACTTGATAAAGGTCGCGGGAAACCGCTGGATGATAGCAGCAGAGGACCGGTCGTTGTGGAAAACCTTGGGGAAGGCCTTTGTCCAGCAGTGGACGTCTTGCGGCTGATGATGATGATGAAATCAAAACTTCTAAGAACTTAACTTGTAATTAGTTTAAAAAGTTGCTGACTGAGAATGTTCTGCCGACTGCGTCAAATCTACAGGTGCATGTAAGAATGAAGATACGAACGTACAGCTTATAGACGCACCTGATCTTGCCCCAGCGGTTGAAGAAGAGCGCGATGGCGGCCACCCAGAGGAGCAGCACGAACGCGACGATCAGGGCCTCTTCCGCGCGGACCACCACGCCGCTGCCGTCTGATGGAGGAGCATATGTCAACGGTATTTGGAATAAAATAATAATAATCCAGCCTATATACGTCCCACTGCTGGGCACAGGCCTCCACTCACAACGAGAGGGTATGGGCTATAGTTCTCACGCGGGCTCAGTGCGGATTGGGAACTTCGCACACACCGTCAAATTGCTTTGCAGGTGTGTGCAGGTTTCCTCACGATGTTTTCCTTCACCGACAGCTCATGGTAAATTTACAAATTATATTTCGCATATTAATTCCGAGAAACTTAGAGGTGCGAGCCCGGGTTCGAACCCACGACCCTCTGAGTCGGCAGGTCAAGCCATTAGGCTACCACGGTGTTTGGAAATATATCTGTAATCTCATATATAAGGTGCCTAAAAATAATCCCAATTTACAATGAAAAACGTGTTTTGTCTGACACTCATGCTGCACTGTTAGATGTTCCCCTTTACTCTTCGATTTACCCGGATAAGAGGCGTATTAGGCGACCCGTCCCCGCCCAAACAATGGCTAATACGTTCGGCAATAAATTCCAGAGACGAAGTCCTGAAAGAGCGGCCTGAGAGGAAGACAAGAGACGTTGACAATAGTCAGCCTCGGAAATATCTTTGCCGGATGCTGTTATTCTACGACAGATACAAATACAATACTAACCGTAAGAATCCGAGAGGGAGGAGATGTTGACACTGGCGGTAGTCTCAGTGGGGTGTAATCGGAGGATCACTTCGGCTGGCGGTCCGCCTGTCGCTCCGCTCCATTCTACGATAAATACAAATACAATTCTGTCGGGCTTAGATGGGATACTATTTAAGTTCATGTTGCTACGTAATAAGAGCGTCGGTGGCCTAGTGGCTAGCGGTGTTGACTCGTGTTTGTGAGGTACCGAGTTCGAACCCCCAAGCGGTCGCCATGTACCAATGAGTTTTTCTAACTTATGTATTAGCTGCATGGTAACCGATGCTCTTACGGTGAGGGAAAACATCGTGAGGAAACCTGCACTTTTAGGTGGCAAAATATGTAACCATGATTCAATTGGTTTGGTTCCCCTGTCACAAGGGTTACGGAGGTCAGATGGCAGTCGCTCCACTGTAATAACCACACTGGCCGAATCTGGATCATGGTCAAGCGTAACCCGACGAAGAACGGGAAAAAGCGCTAGGAGGGTGATGTTGCTACGTAATAAAATTTGCTTATAGGGATGTAATATTTTTTATAAGCGGAAATTATTTTTTATAAGTGGTTTTAGGTCCACGGCGAGAACTCGGGATCGAAGTCTGTACCCTGCGTTCGAATCGGCACTACAAGCCACAAGGCTACCGACATACTATGATTTAACTAGCAATGCGGAAGTTACAGGACATTACCCACGATTTACTCTAAAGAAATTACTACTTGAGTTTTTTTCTAAAACTTTGAATGCTGCAGATCAAAGTAAAAGGGTAGTATGTTCATATGAACTTCATTATCTTGTATTGCATGACTTTTGGACGGCAGAATAAGAATGTTCTCTTTCCATGCAAAAATTAAGAATGTTCTTAGAAGTTACTGATATTTTGTATCGAAGCTTGGCGAAGTACAATGCTAATACAAGTTGGTCGGTAGTTTTGAACTAATATGCTGAACTTATAAACAAGGTCATAAGCTGATAATTTCCTTACTACGATCGCATTGATCGTAGAGGAAGCATTTTACATACCAGAGCTATTTTCTGGTATCAGTATACAATTTTTTTGTTGAATTAATGCCCAATTTATTCAAACCGTGAGCTCGTTTGCATTGGCGAGTTATAGTGCAACTGTTATGCAAATCTCCTGTGCGGTTACCGGTGATGTATGTGCCTTGTGCAGGTTTGCAGTAAGTTTATGATAACTATTAACGTTTACTAAGGATTAATTTAGTTTTATTTATGTTCTATAAAATTTTCAACCGGCTGTAGTGTTTCTGATTTACTTCGGTCAGTTCAGCTACTTAATTTTCAGTAAGTTGATGAACGCAAACTCAAATTAAGCGGGTTGATAAATGCCCTGAGACAGACAGACAGGTGGTGGGCGTAGGATTAGGTAGTAATAGGCTTCCCAATCGGTATAAACCCTTAAAAACGTGAAAAAAGGATCACCTAAATGTGAATGTGAAATTTATTCCGATATTCGGTCTGCTAGCTACACTGGATGCGATGAAAATTAGCAGAGTGGAAACCCGACATTCAAATATGTTCAAGAATTATATTCGTTTCAAGAAACGACGCGGTGCCCGCCCGGGATATTCACCACATTCGACGCAAATTTCATACGTGTAGGGACACTTTCAAATACTGTGTGTTTTATGGGAATTTCTAATGTCAAAATCTATTATAGAACATTTGCCAGAATTAGAGCCTGTGTCATAATCGACAAGTAAATTTAACTGCCAGTAAGATATAGATAACTGATAAGATAGTAGAGAAAATGATGTAGGTAACTAAGGATTTGATGATGTTGAGCCACTAGAACCTATAGAACCCTGTCACATTGAAGAACGCTATAGTCACAAACAAATCCTCACAAATAAATATTTGACTTTCGTTTGCGGTTACAAGAAGGGTCAGTGTAAGCGCCGTAAGGTCAAGGTAAAGTCGACGTAGAAACGGCCTAAGATGTACGAGTATAACAAAAGCAAACGAACCAATAAACCATAGTATTAGTATTAATTTACTGTTATAAATTATAAAACAGGTCGTAATCGGGTAAACTCATATTATAATTAGCTCGACGTTTCGACCGCGTTGCAACGGTCGTGGTCACGAGCAGACTGGAGAAGGCTGATGCTTATTTACGTAGCGAGTGAGTTTTTGGAACTACCCGCACTTTAGTAATCATTTATTGACATCTATGGCCATTTGTTATTGACGCTGACTTTATACTCGTAACGCGGTGCACTACCTAGTGTGCGGCGCTCACCGGCGGAGATGCCGGACGGGTGCGCCGGAGTGCGGCGCGTCGGATCCGCGTCCGGCTGCGCTGTGACCGACGTGGCTTCTGCGGACAAACGATAGGTTTGAGACCAGAGGGCTTACTGCCTAACGCACTCGCGATCGTGATCGGCCTGAAAGTGGAACAATTGTTTTCATTTTGTAGGCAGAATTGCCTTCAACTGTCAAAAATGAAAGCGATCGCGATCGCGAGTGCGTTAGGCAATAAGCCCTCAGGTTACAAACGGAAAAATAGCTAGTTTCTTATGTCGGATTTCACCAACCACTTAACAGATGATTAGACTGCTTAACAGCTGTCAAAGTGTTTGAACCAGTCGATTAACATTTAACATGGTATGGTGAAAATGGTACTTTGTATGTTATAACATGTATACATTTTTACTTATTTTTTTCAATAAAACATTACCTACTTTGAGTGATATTATCACATCGCACTATTATTATTATTTATTAATATTATAAAGTTTGTTACTCCTTTACGCTGAAACGGCTGGACGACTTTAGATAACATTTAGAAAGGAGGTAGCTTATACCCTGGATTAAATCACCGTTCCCATGGGTTGGAAAAATTACTGATTCTACGTAGACGAAGTCGTGGGCAGAAGCTAGTTTATTAATATTTAAGGTTGTTTTCCTCTATTGCCCGTTTATTTCTCCTTGTTATCAGCCGCAGATAGTGTAAATTCCCAATAATATCGTTTGCGCAACTAAGTTCTCTGGTGAATATTTTAGTCTATGTTAACTCTGGTCCACTTAAAATAAAAGTACTCACCGCGTTTTCAGATGATAAAATGAAATGTTATAATATATTCCGTTTTAATTAAAATAAATAAATAAATAAATTCGCCTGCCAGCAATTTCCGGAGCTAACTAACGAGCGTGTATGGTTTTAAAATCAATGTTTGCCAAACCAGTTACAGTTTAACTTGGCTCTCTTACTAATTAATTTTGATGGTAATTTATTAAACAGAATTTCTGTTAAAGTTAGGACAAAGGATTAAGAAAAAGACTTAGATTACAGACGCCTTTAGTTCTTTAATATTAATTAAACGATTATCAAAAGGAGATTGGTTATGTCGAAGCAACACATATTTTTAAAATGAATATAGGTTTAATTATCATGGAGCAGAATCGAGTTAACGTTAATTAAATTGTAAATTATTTGAATTTTAAAGATCATCTCCTATAATCTAAAATTCATTTAGAAAATATAAAATGGTTAGCTAGAAAGGTGTTCCATGCAAATAATAATCCGATTCAAATAAGTTGCTGCATAAATAAATAGCAATCTTAGACAAATTGAACCAGTCCAAAATAAGCTCTAAGCTTGTATTTTGGCGAACGATATACGTATACATATTATAGATAAATAATTTAAGAAAAATCCAAGAGTCGGGAAGGAATAGTCTTATTCGTCAAATAAATATTTGCGTCTACCGGGGGTAGAGTAGAACCCAGGACCACAACAAAAGTATTTATAATAGTAAAGATATGCTCCTTGATCCAGTCATTATCTATATGAAGTTGTGACAGTATTTGAATAGACATCCGTACGATTTTCACATTAGGCGGTTTCAAAAGTATGACATCACTATTTTCATCCTCCGCCGGAACTCAGTAATTTATACATAATTAAATGCAGCGAATAAGGCACGAATGCACGGTGTTTGAGTATAATGTACGCCTCACAACATTTCTACAATGCCTCCAGGTATTCCAGAGTCCTTTGTGTAACACAATTGCGACTGCAAAGTAACACAACCCTGCTAACAAAGGAATCATTCCACGTACACCAGCACATATGGCGCGCGTACTAAGCAATAATGGACTCTTGGTCAACGGCGTAGGCGCTTTGACGCACGCCATATTAATTGAGTTTTGCTGTAACATCTCACTCGAATTTCACCCTTAACATGATATTCACTACGTAGCCAATGAGTTCGTCGTGCACTAGACCTAATACCAAGCCAGTCTGACTAGACCTCTGTATGGCTAGGTAGCTGTATTTTGTCGCTTAAATCGCAATGGGTCTTTTTCGTTATTGACTGGGTAGAGAGGGATTTCCGAGCGACAAACAAGTCACCAAACTTAGCTTACGGCCGCACTCAGAGACGTCAATTAAGTTTTAAGTTTCGTTAAAGTAGCTGCTGTCACTTTCTTTGCTATAGCAATAGAATAAGACGCAGCCACTTTAATGACACTTAAAACTTAATTGACGTCTCTGAGTGCGGCAGTAATTGACGTCTCTGAGTGCGGCAGTAATTGACGTCTCTGAGTGCGGCAGTAATTGACGTCTCTGAGTGCGGCAGTTAGAACTCTCTCGATTAAGTCACCTTTTAAACAAAAAAATCGTGTCCCCTTGTTTTGCAGCACTCAATTCATCGAATGCGTCGTAACACCGAATTTTATTCGAAAGCTAATTTCTGCTGAAACCTTATTGTTTTCAGGTTAACTTAAGCATGGGTTAAGTTAGGTTAGACCTGTAACCACCAATAAATTATAACTCCTGCACGTGAAAATGCCTGTCGATGAAATGAAAATTCGGCGAAGTAAAACATTCTATGAAATGAGTGTCGGTGATACAAGGGTAAAAAATATACCAAAATCGGTTCATCGGTTTGGGAGCTACGATGCCACAGACGGATACACAGATACACACGTTAAACTTATAACACCCCTCTGTTTTAATATTTTTATCATTGTAATAATTTACGTTACGGTTTAGATGCACAGTCGAGTTCAAATGAAGATATGTAAACTTTTGCGCCTTATCTCATTGAAATAAGGTGCAAAATTGTGTGCAGAGTCAGTACGATGACTGAATGTCAGGGGCATTACTCTGAACTTCGAAATTCGAACTTCGTCTATTGCTATCCTTTTTGCTCTCGACGCGTAGCTAATTCGCAAGAAAGTGACGGGGCGATCAGAAGTTCGAATTTCGAAGTTCAGAGTGATGCCCCAGTTACGATTGTCATATATTTGTTTATGCCTAGCTCACACACACAAATACGTAGACCCGGCAAAATCATGTAGGTATATATATGCCTATGTATGTATATGCGTATAATGAATGTGCGAGTAACATAAAACCGACCATGTCGTGGAGCTCCTGGGGAAGGCCTATGTACAGCGGTGGACGTATTTCGGGTATGATGATGCGTTAAATGAATGACGGAAGCAAAGCGCTGCAAAAATAAAGTAGATCGATAAATCACGTCTCCCTAACATATTTCTATAAAAAGAAAAGAACATCCGTTTAGAAATGGCCTTCTACCGTTTCCTTGCCAATAATTTAATACATATTTCAGCGTGTGCTCCAATGTTAAAAAATACTGCGGCATTTTCAATTTTAATGCTAGGCGCCAAGAGTTAGCGCGTGGCTTATAATGGCGATGAGCCAAGGATTGCAGAAACGTGTTTTAATCCAATGTCCAATGTCCTTTATAATTTTAGACGCCTTTTTTAAAATCCTCATATTGTATCGCAATTGGTATCTTCGCAAAAGGCTCTTTCCGAATCCTTATATCTATCCTTATTTTTATTTACACCTACTACCAAGGAAATTTATCATCGCTGCTTCCTTGGGAATCTCTCGATTTTCCGGGATAAAACGTAGGCTTATATACGTAGCGATTCCACAATAGCTTAATGACTTCAGCCTCTCACTCAAACTTAAGTGATGTGGCGTATAATATATCATGTTATGGTGACAGGGTACACGAATACATTTCCATAACTACTCGTAGTCAAACAGATGCCGATTGCAACTGACATTTAATGACGTGACGCGTTTGTGAGCAGGTTCGATAATTATATGAAATTTTTTTGTCGATTCAGTTTTTAAACGTTTTTCAAAATGGCGGAGATATGGGGATTTTTGCGATTACCAACTTATTTGCGGTGTTGGTGAACTGACCGCGACCTATGTCGATGTATGGGAATAACACAGTTATCTAACGGCAAAATTAAGTTTGTCGCGAAGTCTACACACAGAGCCACTAAGTAAGTATGTATTAGACTGTGACTATAGCAAAACGTATTGCTGCGGCGCGAAGGTGTGCGTAACATTTTTTTTTTTACTGAGCGATTAGTAAATCCAAAAGGGTGATAATATGTGACGTTCTCAATATAAAGGGACGTTATCGAGGCAGGCGGTTACGCCGTTTTTAGAACTGTTACAGACATTTAATATTACACATGTACAACACCGTGACGCATATCCATGCGTCAATTTCGTTCCAAAGCATTGGCATGTGTTTAATCTATTGCTGCAATGGTGGTAGCTAAACAACATATACGGCGCCTTTATAATTTGTCGTTGAACGGCACGGCTCGGCACGGTTTCGCCGTCACGGCGAAGTAGGGGGCCGAAACGTATGGCATGCCGTTGTCGCGGACGGTAAACTATTTTTGCCTAAGCTGAAACGAAGCCCGCGTATTTAATATGCTGTATTATGACGATGGAATAAGGGCCACTTTACGAGCAAGTGTGTTGACAAGTCATTTAAGATGTCTTAAAACCAGAAAAAGAAACATATTTTAGTGAACCGAAGGCATTTGTACGTTAGTCCGATAGAATGATATCTTCCTTTTGTTTTGTTTTTGGTTAAGGAAATGAATTATAACAGTTTTTATACACGTGACGGACAGTGAGTGGAGGTTACGTCAGTTGTCAAGCCACGGCCGCGTTCCGACGCCGCAATCAATTAATTGGACATGTCCACTGGATAGACCAACGATTGGAACGCACATATAAAACAAAGGGTATAGAAAAAGGCTAGATTCATTGTTAGTGAAATACCGAACTGATTATTCCTTGAACTTATCATTAATTTTGCTTTGGCCATCTGCGCGGCCGCAGCGAGCGGCGACAAAAATATGGATAGAGAAGTGTGCAATAGCTCCTAAAAAGTCCGGGAAAAGTACACTCAACATCATTATCATTTTGCAAGCGATGTGCCCCGCCCACTGCCACTTAAATCTAGCAATTTTTAGAGCTGTCGCTGACTTTGGTTCTCGTGCGGATTTCCTCATTCCTCTTTCGATCACGCTGGGATATACCGAGCATAGCCCTCTCCATTGCCCTTTGTGTGAGTTAAAATAATACTGTTCCCGTGTGATGGTCAACGCGGACGAAGTTACTGACAGAAACTAGTACTAGTATAACCAGCGGACCTTCAAAACGCTTCCAACGATACCATTTATCAAAATCGGTTCATGAGGAACGATGCTGGAGTGGAACATACTTACATACATACATATATACATACATACATACATAGGTGTCAAAATCATTACCCTTCATTTGCTTCGCCGTAGTCGGGTAATAAAGTCGCTTTCCACCGTCTGTGCCTTTGTATGTTATGTACGCTTAGATCTTTCAAACTACGCAACGGATTTTAATGCGGTTTTCATTATCAGTTACATAATTTTTCACGAAAGGTTTATGTATAAAATAGTACCTGGAGTGAAGCGGGGTGCATCGTTAATCTATAAAAGCACGTCGTTAACTTTCGCAGAACGCACCTCGTAGTGCCCCATAGAGCTACCTGATCTGGTAAAAACGCCAGTCTGTTTTGTTAACCCTTTTGACGTGTAAAATTTAGCCCGCGAACGTCATTAGCGTTTAATCTATTAGCTGACGTGTTGTCCCGAGTGTGTTGAATTTTTTTAGGTCGGCTCTAAAGTTGTGTGGATTCATTTTAATTAACAAAATTATTGAATAAACCTTTATTCAATAATTCCACCAGATCAGTACATTGTAAAGATGCTTTTAGTTTGCGATAAATATTAACATCCCTAAGGGTGCCTTTCCTCCAGAGTTATGCTAAACTGCGCAGCTTCCCCGTTTTCACTAGCGCTAAGCTAAGCTTAGCATAATTGCATAATTGGTGGATGGATATCAAACAAAAACAATCACATTTCACCGTCAATGCCAAGGCTCAAAATGCCAAGTGTTTCACAAATATAAATTCGTAGTTTCAATGTTAAAAAGCAATTTACATCCGTTAGTGCCAGAATCTAGGAATAATGTAGGGCTATTGATTTTTTCCGTTTGCGGTTGAATTTGGAATTAATAACACCAGGAACAGGTGCGATGTTACAGATGTTTAATTTGTTTATACCCGACTGCCGAAGAAGGAGGGTAATTAAATATAGATTAATAAAGAAATGTCAGTGGACAATCTCACACAAATTGACCTCTATTCGATTGTTTAACTCCCAAAATTTTGGTACTGATTTTAATTTAACTATGTATATTTAAGGCATCTCTCCCTCTCCTTTGTAAGGTTTGTTCTCTTCTTTGTAAGGTTGTCTGGAAGAGATCGCTATTTCTTGTTGTAATTCCTGTCCTTGCTGTATGTGGTGTTCAAGAGTTGTTGTATTGTATTGTATGTGTTTCCCTATATAAGTATGTTTATCGTTGTCTAGTACCCATAGTGCAAGCGTAGAGCTTAGTTTGGGACTAGGTAAATTTGTGTGATATTGTCCCCTGATATTTATATTATATTATACGTATATTATTCATTCGGGTTTTTAAAGCATTTTTGCTAGACATGCGTCACCAGTGCCTGCGACACGTATGTGTGTTCAAATTGCATATAATTGCAATTTTGTGGCTGTGAATGTTATAATCTTTGCGGAAACTAGTGAAATTGTGGGACAACTGAACAATTGGATTATGGCCGCTAAGTTGCGGGATTTGCGATGTTATTCCCGAAGCAAGTTTGTTGGCTCATAGCTGGCGGATTATGACTATATCTCTTTAGCCTTTTGCTAAGATAGATAGATTTTTTATCTGATACTACAATCACAAATATATATTATTAAAAAACACAGCATACAAAATAAAGAATTATCATAAAACAGTCAGAAAAACAAACAGAGCAAACTTGACGTTCTCTATTATACAAACACCGTGTGTGCGAGTATTGTTCTCGCTCGAATCAACATAATGAGACTTAATTGTACCGCGTTAAGGGTTATATTAGAACGTTGATACATAACACTAATACGTGAATCGTACCCATCTGATGAGTTTTTTTTGTGATCTGTATGTATGCAATATATACATATGGGTTCATTGTTCCTGCGTAGAGGCGGAATGGATGGCCCGCCTTCAAAACGTAAGGTTATTGTGACATCTGATTACTGCTAGCAATGTATCTTCCAAAAGATAACGTAAAACGATAAATTGAATGTTTGATTTTCCATTTAATACACGAATACCTTCAATAAGTAAATAATAATAGTATAATAATCCAGCCTATATACGTCCCACTGCTGGGCACAGGCCTCCACTCACAATGAGAGGGTTTGTTGTAGTTCCCATGCGGGCCCAGTGCGGATTGGGAACTTCGCACACACCGTCAAATTGCTTTGCAAGTGCGTGCAGGTTTCCTCACGACGTTTCCTTCACCGAAAAGCTCATGGTAAATTTACAAATTATATTACGCACATAAATTCCGAAAATCTTAGAAGTGCGAGCCCGGGTTCAATAAGTACATTAATTTAATTTGTAGATTTAAAAAATAATCACTATTGAATTTCAGCAACTTTTTCATATCTATTTTAATACTTACTTTAAATATTGTCAGTCTAAATTTATTTTAAACTTTGCGTAAACTTGAGTTTGCATTCACTCCTAGCAAGTAATCTTAAGAAGTTTGAGAAAGCTTTTGGAAACAATTGGAATTTAAAATTATTAACTAGCTTTTGCCCGCGACTTTATCTGCGTAGAAGTGGTTTATCGCTATTCCGTCGTGAAATATCAAATTTCCCGGAATAAAAAGTATTATACACAAATAAAAATACAATTGTAAAACCATGAGCTTTTCGGTGAAGGAAAACATCGTGAGGAAACCCGCACACACCTGCAAAGAAATTTGACGGTGTTTGCAAAGTTCCCAATCCGCACTGGGCCCGCGTGGGAACTATAGCCCAAACCCTCTCATTGTGAGTGGAGGCCTGTGCTCAGCAGTGGGACGTATATAGGCTGGATTATTATTATTATTATTAAAAAGTATTATATGTGCCACTCCAGGATAAGAACTATACATGCGCTAAATTTCATTCAAATCCGTTTAGGCGTGATTGAATCACACACATCCATACAAAATTTCACATTTATAATATAAAGTAGGATAAGCTCTTTTTTTAATTTCTATAGTTATTAACATCCATAGAATGCAAATTGTCTATCCCTACAGGTGTACCTACCTACATTTTAATTAGTTAATAATATTTTTACTCATCCAATATATATCCCTGGCGAATACTTTGTACAAACTTCCAAGTCCTACCCCGATTTTCCCACGGGATATTAAGTATTCATAGTGGGTCAGGACGTAGGGAATTTCGTTAACGCGAGACAGCGTGAATAACAATATATTCCCGAATATGCTTGAAAAGGAAACCTACGTTTAAAAGAAGGAACTGAGTCGAGGATCGCGGATATTAAAACCTTTGCAGAATGTATTAATACATTAATGAACAAATATTTGGCAGATACATAAAAAAAGCTCATTTCGTTCAATTAGAATCATTGCCTTAAAAACGTTAAATGTTAACGTGCTTCTTCTATGCGTTTGGCGAGCGAATAGGCGATCTTGACTTTCTCTCTCTTGATTTTTTGTTAGACGTGTTTATCAATAACCTGTCACTTACTTACTTACCTACTTACATACATTCTATCTCTATCTGATGATAATGTAAGTAGGTAAGTGAATAATCATGTAAACGCTGTATCTTGTCTAGGGGACACGGTTCCTACCTAACCCGTGTCCCCTAGACAAGATACAGCGTTTACATAATTTTTTACTAATAATAACTACACTACACACAACAACACTACACTACTTTTTACTAATATAAGTACCTAATTATCTATATAATTACTTATATTCTACGGGAAAAATAAAAGTTTACAGTTTTTTAAGAAATATGTAACTAAAAAACTTTGAAAAGTTGTGTTAAATTTAGGCAACTCAAAATAGAACTTATTGTACACGTATTAAAGTACATAAAAAGGTATATTTTGAAGTACGGACTTAATTAAAATTAAATACGGAACCCTCGGTGCGCGAGTCCGACTCGCACTTGACCGGTTTTTTATTTATTGCACGTATAAGCAAGCTTATAAACCTGTCCGTGGACGGGTGCGTCATTTCAGAACAAACGCGTTGTACATTCAAGTGAATCTAATGAAACGCGGTTTTGTGAAGTCAGTTAAAATGCCTTTATTGATATCTTAGATACCTATAATAATAATAATAATCCAGCCTATATACGTCCCACTGCTGGGCACAGGCCTCCACTCACAATGAGAGGGTTTTGGGCTATAGTTCCCACGCGGGCCCAGTGCGGATTGGGAACTTCGCACACACCGTCAAATTGCTTTGCAGGTGTGTGCAGGTTTCCTCACGGTGTCTTCCTTCACCGAAAAGCTCATGGTAAATTTACAAATTATATTTCGCACATAAATTCCGAAAAACTTGGAGTTGCGAGCCCGGGTTCCAACCCACAACCCTCTGCCTGCTTGGATACCTATTAATTATTATTGTATGACATACCGATCTGCCTCCGTCTTCTCGCCTTGTGCTGCCCGTAGCGTCTTGTCCGCAAAGTTTCCTTTCTCCTCACCCAGTGGCCATCTGCAATGATATCTAACATACAATCATGTTGCTGAAGCTTAAGTTTATTAATTTTATATTATGGTGGTTATTATGGTGGTGTTACTGGTTACGCAAGAAGGAGGGTAAGCAATGCTTTTTGGGTGTAAATATGTACATACATTTCATTTCATTTCATATATTCAGCGTAAACAAAAATGACAGTATACAATATAACACAAGAAATACAATATGTAAGTTACGCTAAAGAGGACACCCCTCAGCAACCCCCCTCATACGTGTTTGTGATTATTTGTTAGACTAAACAGCTACCATTTAAAAGTGCAAAGTGCCGTTGGACTGGTTTTAATTGGTGACTGGTGTGTCATAGCCTATATTTTTTGCAAAACCATGAACACCAAGATATCTGAACACAGGCAATCTGGTTTTAAGTCAAGCTCGTTTTTTGTTAGACGTGTTTCACATACCTAGTTACTGAAACATGTCTTATGGTTTGTCACTATCGCAATTGTGCATTTTGTTTTTCAACTTTCATTAAAGAAATGAATGGGCTATAACGACCTTTTTAATATTTGTTACATAAATATAATTAATTAACAGTTAAAGCAAAATTGTAACTGATCGGTTTCTGTAATATTACATAAAATAATTACTTAAAATTCTATCTCATATAATCCATTTAATAACTTAAATTTGTCATATTACATTTAAGTTTCGTTCATATAATTTTCTCCAGAACTTTGAGAACCACTAATTTATATCAAATGAACTTCTATTATACTAATATAATTCAGTCTGAAACAGCGTGGAGTTAGTAATATTTGAAGACGTGGGCGTGTAAAGGACTGTGCATTAGTACAGGTTTTATTATAAGTCTATGTAAAGGTAGACATTCACGGTCAGTTAAACTGATCAGTTAAACTGACGTACATCCAAAAACTGACCGTGAATGTGAAATTTTAAGTTAAAATTATACGAACTCAAGGTCAGCTTCTGGATATACGTCAGTTAACTGATCAGTTTAACTGACCGTGAATGTCCACCTTAAGATTATTAGCGGTGCCGTTAGCCTTGTTGGTGGTATCCTTGCCTACGAAGCCCGTGGTCCTGAGTTCGATTCTCCATATAGGCGAAGAATTGTGTGAGAGCTCGAGTAACTGTTCTACGTCATGGATGCTCTCTATGTATTGAAGTATATATTTTTGTGACCTCTGTCAGCATTGTAGGCAATCGTCGGATATGTCTATCCCAGAAGTAGGTATCATTGGCATTTTTTTTATTAAAAAAGTGAGTCGTGGTTAATATAAACATACAACACAATAATTAGTCCATTTGTGTAACTATATTTGCTTAATTTTACTAGGATTAAATAAATGTGCAATAATGCACTTGATCCGTTGACACTTTTGATGTGTATAGTAAAAGTAGTTTACAATTAACAGGCTGTTGGGTTTAAAACGTTTTTGTTAAACTCTTGTTTTGAAATACGATTTGTATAAAATAAAACAGTTAACGGTATGGTCCAAATTTTGCTTTGGCTGAATCTGGCTGGCTGAATCATCATTTTGTTAAAGATTAAATATAATTAAGTGAAACGAGGTGTTAATATTAATCGCATATACCGTCTTTGAATGCGCTAAGTTTAAATATCACTTAAACCCAAAGCCGTTAACGACAGCCAAGACATCTTCATCAAACTTGATCCCAACTTGCTTACACTTACATGTTTAAAGTTATTCGCACGTTGAAACTTGAGATAACGCCACTTAACCCTGGTTGGCAAATTGTGTCTGTTTAGTTGGTCTTGTTTTGTACCTTTTTGCGCCTTTATTACACTGGGGACTGTAAGTCATTGTACAGTTTTTAGGTTTTTTCGAGCAAAAGGACAATCAGGGTTCCAACATTAGATCTGTCTAGGCCGGTCTACCTCCGGTGTCAATGTTTTGTACCATTTTTGGGACACCCACTCGCAGGCCGTTTTATAATTTTTGACACTGAATTTATACATAAAATGCAACACGGTAAGTGGAAAACAAGTAACACACAGAAATCAATCGCGTTCCGCTATCAGTTTACAGGCGGTCGCATAAAATGGCGAGACGTTTGTCGGCGGCGGGACGTAGCAGAACATACTACTTGTAACAGTAGTGCTATACTGAGAAGTAAATTGTGAAAAACGCAAATGCAATATGAAAAAAAAAACCGGTGCGCCAAAGTTCACATAATAATTTGTAGTCCGAATGTATCGTTATTCATAATCATCGCAAGTCCTAAAGTATATTTAACTGAAACCGTTATTGTTTCAGGCCTTTTTAAATATCTAACTGGTAAATAAGGTTCGGTTAGGTTAGGGTTGTTTTAAAAATGTCCTAAAATCAGAACGGTTTCGGTAAAATTCACTTTAGGACTTGCGATGATTATGAATAACGATACATTCGGACAACAAATCTTTCGGTGAGTCAATATGGACCCAAAAAAACTTATGCAAATTGATCTAGTCCCAAAATAAGTCTTCAAGACTTGTAGGTTCTAGACAACGATTATACAGAAAATGAGTAATAAATAAATAATTTAATATTTTACATATTATGACCTCGCACTGAAATACTACTATTGAAAGGTACTATTAAAAAACCGGTTAAGTGCGAGTCGGATTCGCGCACCGAGGGTTCCGTATAAGTAAGTACGTTTTAAGTCCGTACTTCAAAAATATACCTTTTTATCTACTTTAATTGTATGCAATAAGGTCCATTTTGACTTGCTTAAATTTTAGTACAGATCTTTAAAGTTTTTTGTAAAATTCTCGAAAACTATAAATTTTGAATAAGTACTTCGTTTTATTTTTACCGTAAAATTATATAACCGTTCATAATCACAACAACGCCCAGCATATTTAACCCCGATTTTAAACTTATTTCACGAGTATGTGGGTCAACCTAAATAGGCGAACTTGACCCCCAGCTCAGCGCTAATTAATATTATTATAGCCTCAGAAAAATAATTTTCAAGATTATTTTATATGTATTTAGAATTTTTTCATTTAGAATATCTTGATAAATTTTAAATTCTGTTTTATAAAAATATTTAACGCCTTTACGTCTATTACAGATGATTTATGCTGTAGTGTCTGTAAGACAACCCTTTTGGTGACTAAATAAGCCGATGCGAGAGCGGTATATCTTGCCGCAAGCCTGACAAGGGAAGTTGGCGGTGGGTGCAGGCGGCGCAGAGTCGCCTTGATGTCGCATCCGTCTCTTGTCAGCCAGAACTCCGAACCAAGCCTCATCGCAAAACTTGCGACCCTCCACTACGCTTCTGCGCCATTGCGTACGATTTTCGGCGACCCTTTCCCACTTGGCACAGTCCTTAAAACGAAGCAACGGTCTTCCAACGTCTCTTTTTGCATTCGCTAGAGAGCCCAGCAAGACACGTCGAGGTAATCGTGAGGGCTCCATCCTATGCAGGTGCCCAAGCCAACGCAAGCGCCGCTGCTCAAGCAACGCGGTCAAGCTGGGCGTCTGTGCGGTTCCTTGAACTTTCTCATTGGTGGCCCTGTTCTGCCATGATATGCCAAGATCTTTCGGAGGCAACGCATATAAAAAGCATATGATAAATAATATAATGACTTGGTTTCATTTATTGTGTTGGCTTGCGTTGACACGTGTCGCGTAGGTGTTAACTTTTCTGCATGTTAATCTTCGTCATCCCGATCGCATAATAACATCATTTATTTTCTTATTAAATTGACACCATATCGAGTCAGTGGCACTGGATGAATGAGCTAAGCTACTGTTAAACCAAGAACAAATCAAATTTGCTTCACCAGTAAAATATTAGCTGCAAAAACAAGCAAATTGTTATTCACTTGTTATACTGTTCGGGCTTTCACTGTGTTTCCTGTGATTGCATAATGAACGTTGAAACGCTGTCATATAAATTTATCGTTTGTTTATATTTACTTGGAGTAAGCACAGAAGTTCCACCCTTGTCATGCCATTGAATCACTACACAAGATTGAAAGAAACGACACCAACGTTCGTGAAGTTGTTTAGTTTGGTGACCTTCAGAATATAACGACGATACTTTTCATTGGTTATTAAATCCATCGATTTGTAGCTTGCCATTACATGCCTCGGCTCGGTAGATATGAATCAAAACGATTAAAGCTATACTGGGTAAGCAGCAGGGTGGGTCAGTTAGTGGAAAACTGGAATTATAAGAGAGGGAAATTTGTTCTTAGGAACCACGGCTTCGATTTTTTTATAAAAAAAAAAACATTAAAAAACTCTCATACACAACTAGGTGTCGATCCTGGTCAAACTTTTTTAAATAATCCCAATTTGTTTTATAACTGTAGATGATAGTGTAGGTCGTAAATGAATGAATGGACAAACTAATCAATGATAATTATTTATATTAAAAAAAATTGTTTACTTAAAATTTTCCCTCAACCAAGAAAAAATACGGTCGAGAAGCAACTTCTGAAGATCTAACGGCCAATAAAGGTTGCTTGAAATATTTTCCTGGATTTGCCGTTGTATTGTTTGTAAGCCCGTAAATTAGCTACTATATTGTGTGTACAATAATTACGGGGATGCGAGCTCCGCTGCTTGCTCTGCCGTCAATATTAGCTTTGGACTCAGACGGGGACCCTCATAATTCAATATTGCTCGCTTCTTTCGGTAAACGTGTGCAAAATACGTTATGATATTGTCAAACGTTAAATTTAAATGTACAAAATATGCGTAGGTCATATGGCTATATGAATAATTTTTACGTTTAAAAAATGCCTGACGCATTAAAACATAGCTTGTATGATTTTAAAGGATTTGATACTTTTGCCATGTTTGAAGTTGCCATGATAATGTAGGATTGGTTGGAATGGACTACAAAAACTTTTTGTGAACTTATTATTTTATCTTGAAAGAATATTGTTACTTTGTGATGAAAGCCCGATTATTAATATAGTTAAGTAAATAAGTCTTAAAATTTTAAAAGTTTTACAAAAAGTTTGCAAAAGCATCATTAGTATATTTAGCATTCTGTATCATCTTCATAAAAATGTTCACAAAAAGTATGAGTAAGTATGTCCACAAAAACTCACACTGTAAGAAAAAGTCGCAAAAAAGGACACAATTTAATAAATTATGAAGTTGAGCCGTTAGCCGTGCCAACCTGGTTTCTCACTCATTTTTAAAAAGAAAGTTCGCAGATTTTTCCAAGGAACTTGTGAAAATAACACGACGTTGTAATTAATGTCTGTCACGAAATTTTTAGAGGCTAATAAGTCGGGAAATTTGACTAAGTTTGATGGAAGTGTTTTTTTTTAGGTTCAACCAAATTTGAATAATTTATTTGTTGTTAATACTTATGCTTCTTTCAGTTTTTGTGCGCTATTCATATATAGGGTATCATATTATAGCGCATTCAACCTCGTAAATTGATCACTTCTCGCTTACTGCGTATCGCTTTTTCTCTTTGGATAATATCATATTTGGCAGTACATATCTAACGTTAACGCGACAAGGTACAGTCAAGGGTATTCATATCTATTCACCCATCGCGTCAAATATATGTATACATGGACCTTATTGCCAGTGGCATAAAGGTGTATAGATATTTTTGAGATCTTGGGAACGTATATATATATTTATGCCCTTGACTGTACTTAAAACATAATCTACTTTGACAACACTACAACAAAGCCTGTCCCGTGCCAGGAATTCACAATAAACGCACATAACTCCGTGATGAGATAAAGAATACCGCCGTTCAGCCACTTAATGAAACGGCTAATATCCGCATTTATTAAGGGATATATATCACTGTTTATGTTGAATTGAGCTGAATTTTACTCGAATGCGAACAGGATAATTGGTATTTATTGCACGCACGTTAAAACTCATAAACAGAGGTCATATTTTTAAATTGTTGTAGCCGTTTACGTTTTAATAATGTACATCATCATGTGATATTGTTAATTCACTCAAACATAAATGCCAAAAAGGTCCAAGATCGGTCAAGTCATTACAGGACTGTCAGCTTTGCCGATAATCGATCCGAGAATAAGTCACAGTTGACATTCCATTGAAATAAATAAAAATAAATAAATTTCAGGGGACAATTTCAAACAAATTGACCTAGCCCCAAACTAAGCTCTATGCTTGTACAAACTTAAATACATAGACCACACCCATGATTCAGGAACAAACTCGCGCTTGATATTTGTGTGATTATTTTGAATAAAGCTTCATCTCGAGTGGTATTTGTAGCTTGATCGCCTGACCTGGCGCCGAGCTGTTTTATGCGGAAACCGTTAAGTGGCTGTCACGGATGTTTAGTTAGATATATAAGTGAATTCGAAGCGACGTAAAAAGGCGACCTTTGTCAAGTGTCAGAACCCACTACAAAACCCGTTTATCGCTTGAACACACTGCTGGACTTTGAATGTCGCAAGGGCGATAGGAACAGTGAAAATAAAAAATATCCAAAAATATGCCGGAAAGCATAAGCAATAAAACCTCGACGTCAAAATGAGAGCCCCTTACAAGCTCGTGTCAGAGCTATATACCTGGGAGCCGAGTCGAGCTGGGACTGAAAATGAGTTTTGTTGAAGATGACAACTTGACAGATCAATTTCTGGCCCCAAAACCCTCATTCCGTTATTTTTATTAAAAATATTAGAGCCGTTTCCAAGGCGCCAGTGGGGTTATTTAATTAGGTATATAACATTTAAATGTAAGTAAAATAATTGCTCACTTCAAGTAGGTAAGAAGATTTTTATCAAACCTAAGTTATCACGACTAAAAAAACATGAAAATAGATGGCGCTGTAACGATCGATCGCATCAATAAGCGACCACGATGTCCGACTGACACTTACCGTATTAAATTCCATCATGGCCGACCTTGGTGGTAATTAACCTTAACTCGCACAATCGATTAAACGATCATGGTCTATGTGTCCGACTAATGGGTTAAATACACTTTGTGGGAACTGGGGAGATATAATATCTCGGTGGGCGGAGTTTGAAATACTATTAACCGTATTTGTAATTAAATAATCGATATTAGCCTGACAAGAATGACACAAGGGTAAATATAATTACAGCAGGACACGATTAATATGGCGTGCGTCAAGGAACTCACGCCGTTAACCAAGAGTCTGTTATTGCTTTATCCGCGCCCCATATTATTTGTCCTGCTGTAGTACCCAAGTAGCTCAAAAGCTGTATAAGAGTTTATACAGCCATTATAACTCTAGTTTCAGCATTTTAAGCTCTTATACAGCTTGTGTGCTACTTGGGTACCTGTCAGGGTTTGCAATGAAAATATCAACGCCCGCTGATACGTTAATATTAAGGTCACATTCTCATTGCTCTTCCAGTTAACTATCGTTCGTGTTGTGGTATCATGGTAAATAGGTACTGTGAGTGGCGGAACACGACCGCCGGACGGTGGGATGCAGTCTGGCGGTGTTCCAGCTGAGATCGCTAGTTCGGAGAGCACGTGATGCGGTTTTTCTAAGGCCTGAATCACCTATCTGCATCGATTCGCATTTTGTCTATAGAAAATGGCTGCTTTGTATGAAGATGCGTAATCCTACTTAAGCATCCATACATTAGCCATTTTCTATAGACAAAATGCGAATCGGTGCTGATAGATGTGATTCAGGCCTAAGGGCTCATCGAGTGTCTTGTCTTTAGACGGAAATATGTCTCGTTTCGGGGCAGCCTACCAGCCGCGAGGACGACGTCAGCTTTGACAACACCACCAAACTACCATCATCAACACCGCCACTTTGTCATATCAATAGTTATGACAAATGCCAGAATGTATTAGTAAAAATGTTAGTCCGTAAGGCACACCATGTACCTATAAATATGGCCCTTGTTGCCTGAAATAAAGTGTTTGTAATTGTTCTTCTATTTTGTACTTAGTTTGCAGCTTATCATATAGTTTTCTTCGCTGCAGTCATTTACGCACTGCGCCAATCCCTCGCCGATTTGCGGGTCAAAGCCGGCAGACAGCACGCCGCTAACTGTGAGGCTAATTTAAACGTGACCAAAATACCAACCCCCTTATTCATAAACGCACAACAAACCTATTTTAGTAAAAGTAGGCTTTGTCACTTTCTGTCAGATTCAAATGTCACAATGAAAGATAAGGACACAGAATACTTCAAGCATACTTTAGTTGTTGTGCGATTATGAATAAGAGGGTAACCCTCTTATTAACCTCCTATTAACCGCCTGCCGCGATAAGGTCCGTATAGAGTTGGTCCCTATACCACAAATATTAACATTTAGGAGTAGATATAGGAATTTATTGGGCAATCTTATCTACTTTATCTATACTAATATAATAAATGTGAAAGTTACTCTGACTATTTGTTACGCTTGTACCGCTGAACCGAATTCGATTTTTAGTATGGAGATAGTTTGAGTCCCGAGATACTTTTTATCCCAGAAAATTGGTCAGTTCCCGAGGTTATACCGATAAACGACTTCTATGTGGACGAAGGCGCGGGCAAAAACTAGTAATATTAATATAAAGAGGTAAAGCTTGTAAGTTTGGATGTAAGAGGTAACCTCACAGGTACAGTCACACCACGGGATTGTTGAACCACTTGCTAACATTCGTAATTCGGTCGGGTCGTCAAATCGTCCTATTTCAATAGTAACACACCGTGCACGATTTGAAAACCCGACCGATTAAGAGTGTTAGCAAGTGCCTTAACAATCCCGTGGTAGGACTGTACTTAGATAAAAAAATATCCCACCAATATTTAGAATGGTCTTTCAGGGTGGACATGGGCTTATTTTAACTTCTATTAGCCGAAGCGACACGAGGGTGGGTCGTTAGTCAGTAAATATTACGGCAAAAGTTGTACCTTTGTTTATATTTCTTTTGTGTTATACTTTACTGATGGCACTAGTTTATAGGATAATATAAACCAACTATTTTATACGATACAGGATGTTCAGATTGTCCATAAACAGCCAGGAGTGTTATTATCTCAAGAAAAACTTCGTCGATTAACTCATTAACGGGCCTAACATTACCAGGGGCCTATAATGATCTGTCACTTTCTCACCATTATTTAAGTGCGAGAGGGACGGATGCTTTATCTCATTCTCATAAACCACTCGCCAGCCAGCTCGTCTGCGAATTATAAACTGGCTAGTTAAGTTGTCCCGCGTGCTTGTAACCATAAGTTAGAGTCAGGTATACTCAGCATCAAATATATTGTAACAGCCAAAGTGACCAATTAATTCGTAACACCATATATTTTGTATGGTGTGACGAACTATTTGGCCACTTTGGCGGATACAACATATGTGATGCTGACTGTACCATTCGCGTCAAATAGTTATCAGTATCGTTAAATAGGCGGGACTTTTAGAGTAAAGCCCCCGCAGACTGTAGGCTAGTTAGTCGGCCGATTGTGTTTTGTCTCACAAACTTCGTAAAAACGAGATAAGGACAACCATAATCGGCTGATAGTCGGCAGTATGCGGTGAGGGAAGGTGTAATAACATGCCTACGAGTGCGAGGAGCAACTTAAAACACGTCTGCCTGCATTTAATAACAACGTGGTGTGTGTCTCCCACCTCTGTCCAAATCGGAAGGACCTACCGCCGCATAATAATGCCTATTTGCACACGGGTCCAGTTAAAATTGCCAGTCGAGCTCAGCGCCAAACGAGCGGGTAAAAGAATACAACCCGTGGATATTTCTCCTGTCCATAAACAGCCAGGCTGTTTATGGCTGCCGCATTTCAACAATTTTACTATCCTCTTATTTCCCTACGCTGTCAACTTTACTAACAGTACCCTAGAGTTCGTTTTCATTTGCGTGGTGATTTGGTGAAAATGGCCAAAATGGCATAGGCAAAGTTTGACAGCATGAACCAGTGAATGTTCAGAATTTTCTGAATTGAATTCATTGCGGCGTTTCCGCGCACGATATTTGAAGGACAGTTTAGTTGCTGAAATAGTATTTCGCGCTTATTTCGCGAGCATTAGGTTTAATCGGGGAACTTGTATTTATACGTGTTTCTGGATGGTTTCTAGGTCACCGGCTTGAGTTTATACCTAATGTCGACTAAATACGTTATTGTGGTGATTCATTATGATGATGAAGAAAATACATAAACGTTTACTACTTCACATTTTTTGTCGCATCAATCGTTCTTATGGGAATAGAGATACCGAATTTTTAGCAGTAGCTCGCAAAATTACGTTACCTTTAACTTTAACTCTCATCGAATTCGACTACGCTCTAAGTCAATAGTTTTTTAGGCAAAAGCATATGAGAAGATAATTTTTCAAACACGAAAAAAACTTTGTCGATTTCATTTGTTTCAAACAGTTTTAAAAACAAACTTAAAATTCTTTTGTGAGTTGCGTTTTCCTCTATTTGCTCGTAGCTTCAGGAAGGCCGGTAATTGGCCGCATACGGCGGCTCGCGGGCGGTTAACTTCCCTCGCATTAATTAGCCTGTCGGCGAGCAGCTGCAGTGTTAACGTAACTTTTTTTACATTGTTTGCAGAAAATACAACAGGGATTGATTAGATTTTAGATAAAGATCGAAAGTTAATAAGTGGCTTATACCCGTGAACTAAGTTTCGTGCCCAAAAGGTAAAATGGTGACTTATTGCTGACACTCTGCTGTCAGTCCATCTGTCCGTCCATTGAATGTCACGGGCCTCTAACTCGTAAACGGAGGAAATAACAGATCTGCAATTTGGGTATTTTGTGAAAAAAGTTGATCTAAACCGAATATTAAATAAGAAATTCAATACATAAAAATGGAGGCGAAAACAGATGTCAATCAAGCAAGATAATATAAACCATTGTAGCGATACAGTTACATAGCTATCGATATGGCGTCAGCTACGCTAGCTATACCGGCTGACTCACCAGTAGTCCCGAGCCCGTAGGTCCATGTACACGTTCTTAATAATAAATTAGTATTTCAACATTCCTTGTTCATATTTCCCATCTAAATTATTTTAACAATTATAGTTGTTAAACCATCATTCTTATCACGTTTTTTTCGTACCGTCGAGTTCAGAAATTTGCAGAGTGATTCTGTTAAAACACAGCTCGTCGATGAGATGTCGAATTGGATCGTCCCAGCTATCGTCCGTCGTATTGCCCTTGATGTGTCATGGTAGTCACGTACACTTTTGCACTTTATTTCAATGGGATAAAGTGCAAAAGGCAAAAGTGGGGCAAAAGTGGTTACAACTACGTACCCCTCGTTGCGCAGTTCCGACTCGCGCTTAGCTACTTTTGTCCTTCTATTTGTACGTACGCGGCTTAAAGAAGGTCGGTAATTGGCACCAAACGCTGCTATTCATTAGAGCAGCTGCACTGTTAACGTAATTTGGCGTTTCACGTTTCTTGCTCGTACGTTTAGTTTTTTTTTATTAAACACTAGCCCTAGATTCGCCCGGGTGCAACTAAAAAAAATTTTACGTACATACAAACCTTGTACTGACAATTACAAACACAACAAAAAAAGAATTAGCCAAATCGGTCGAGCCGTTCTCAAGTTATGCGCGTACATAAGTACTTATATTCGGCAGTTGATTTTATTCATATAGATATATACCCGTATTACTTAATTACAAAGAGATTATGGCAAAATTACTTTTCTTTGAAAACTATAAAACGGGAATAAATTAAAATTATTTGATAATATTGGAAAAAACGAAACGTGCGGACATAGTTTTTGTTCCGACTGACCACATATCAAAAATTGGTCGAAATCGGTTAACATTTAGGGGGTGGAAAACGTAATCGCCGTTTGTATGGAAAGCCGTCAACTCACGCAGGTCAATGAAATAGAAAATCACGTATGAATGTATTTGATTTTTAAGCCGATTAATCTTGTGGATGGTCCGAGTTCGAATCCCGGTAAAGGCAAACATTTTGTGTGATGAGCAGAAATATTTGTTGTTGGGACTTCGGTATACCTATTTATACATTTATCTTTATTAAAAAAAAATATTTGTATGTACCTCTATTGTATGTTTATCGTTGTCTAGTTCCTATAGTACAAGCCAAGAACATAATTTGAGACAAAAACGATATACATATAAGAGTTCCCTGTTATATTTATATTGTATATTTATTTGTACGCGATTATTAGAACTCCGTTAATTGGCTGAATAAGTCTCGGCAAGCGTCCAATTTTCTCTAGTATTAATGAGTCAGCTGACAGGCAGCTGCATCGCTGTTTTAGGTCGGCTAGAGACCAGTCCGTGTTTAGCTCTTAAGTTTGGTAAATATGGCGCAGCACAGACAAACCAAGTAAATGTCGAACCATGGCTCATAATTTTTGGTCGCGTTATACAATCTTTATCTTCAATTTTGAATTTAGAATCTCGCCATGTCGGTCGTGAGAACACGGCCAAATTAAGATTGCTAGTAAGTAACTCCCGGTTAGGCCGTTAACCCTAGTTGGTAGTGAGTGACGGTGACCCTTCCTATGAAGCTAGCGGTCCTGGGTTTGAATCCTGAGACATGGATGATTGCTATCCATTTAAGTGTGTATTTATGTATATAAGTATGGTTATCGTTGCCTAGTACTGGGACTGTAGGTCAATTTGTGTGAGATTGTCCCCTCATATTTATTTATTCATTTAAATGTAATGTAAACTTAGAAATGTTGCTTTGTAAAATAAGTATAAGTTGTTGATGCATCATTTAGTTTATTGGTTTTGCTGTCCTACATGTTTGATCCCGGGTGTAAAACTTATACCAACTTTAAACTAAAAAGATCGATGAGCTCAATTGTTAAAATAAAACAAAGTTAACAAATGATCAAGTAGGTGCAATATAGTCATACCACAATAACCCTAATTATGCGCCATTATGCGGGGATAGCCACATAATTTGCATTTTAATAATTATCTGATATCACGTGAAGTCTGGTCAAACCTTTACGTGCGGTTGTTAGTATATCCTGTCAGTAGACCTTGAATTGTTGAATATATTAGCTTACAATAAACAATAAAATGAGCCCTAAGCTGTGGCCTTAAAAATAATCATTCGTACTTTACGTAAATAATATTATCTACTTAAATAATATTATCTACTGAAATAATGTTATCTACATAAATAATATTATCTAATGTAGTGAAGGCAATGCGTGATAAAACTGATAAATATACAACGGAACTCGTCCGTGGTTTCAAGTTTTCAGGTCTTTTTGTCACAGATAGACGGTTTCTGATAACTTACATTCTATAGCCGTACAGGCAATGGGACGTTGTGAATCAAGGATTGAAAAGTAAAATAAGTCTTATTTATATAAAAAAACTAGCGACCCGCCCTCGCTTCGCTCCGGATATTATTATATACATAAACCTTCAGTGAAAAATTATCTAACTGATGGTGAATTTTGCAAGAAAAACCTTTGCGTGGTTTAGGAGTTAGCGGATAAACAGACAGACAGACAGACGCGCGACTTTATTTTGTACTATGTAAGGATAATGCTAACCCACTTTAAAAAACCAATCGAATATCAACAGAAATCAAATCGCAAAAGAAGAGCGTATTCTTTTTTCAAATAGCATCGAACGCGATGCCGAACGCCATTACGAGTAGAATCCCGATTTTAAGACTAAAAACAAAAACAAAACAACATCGCAAAGTACCAACAAACATCCGCGAGCTATGAAACTGCCGTAAACAACCTCTGCCGAAAGTTGGGCACTTGTAGAAAACTGCGGAACTGCGATTATGGGAGCAATTCGCGAAGGAAACTCCACCTGTGCTATGTTTTACCAACTGGCGGAATGTCAGATACTAGAGGTAAGGGGCAAAGGTGCCCTGGGTGTATAGGTACGATCGGCCAACAAAATTATCTTTACGCAACTGCTTGTCAAAAAAAGGGTAATGATTTTAAGTTTACGTTTAGTGTTTTTAAACCACGAAGGTGCGCCCCGTCGTTCGTATTGACGCGGTACGGTCAATCGTAGATCATAATAAACGAGTTGTCAATAGACTTGTCTAATAGTCACAAATGATACTGGGTAATAAAATAACTAATAACATTAGTAAAAGCCAAGCGTATGTGGCCAATTTACTGAATAAATATTTGACTTTGACTTGACTTTGACTTTGATTAAAAATACAAACGAGTACTAAAATAGTACAAACATCCGTTTTTTAAACTTGCTTTTTGTAAAGGATTTCTTTAAAACTAGCTATTTGCTAACAATACATTTTCAGAGGTTTCAACAATCATGTGATAAATTGTATATTCAATTCCGCACAAAATCAACGCTTTACAAAATACGTTCATCGTCAACGTTCACATTTATTTACTAACTTTTTACCCGAATACGGCGTAGCAAAAAGGAGGGTTATGATTTTGACCGGTATGTATTTATGTATGTATGTTCATCTGTTCCCTCATAACTTCGAAACTACTTATCATAATCTGACAAATGTGGTATCGTTGGAAGCGTTTTGATAGTCCGCTGGTTGTACCTAAATAACATCTAAAGGCCGTATTAATAAACTGATCGTGGCTGAGATGTCCGTCACAAGATGCGTCAAAAATTACAGTTTTCTATGAAATGACGTTTACTTTAACGTGTCTTGAGACGGGGATCACAGTTGAGATGAGTTTATTAATAATACGGCCCTAAGACTCAGGAACCGCGCTCATCACGACCGAAGCCGCACCAAACGCTAGCTTAGCTTCATAAGCAGGGCCGCTACCAAATAAGCTAACCGCGTCGTGTAAAAATACAACAGTCTGTTATATTAATTTAGTGAAGCCAGACATTAAAATAACAAAAATGAACTTGAAACGAGCGGAATGCCCCGGCCAATTGGTGATCGATTTGAATTCGATTACAAGTCACGTCACAATCATTTAGGATATCGATAGTGGCTTCCGATTTACAGCGTTCGTGATAACGTAAAATGCTGTATCTATCGATTACAATGTTTAATGTAATTAATCATGCAAATAGTTTTAAATTAAAACGATATTTATTTTAAAGCTCATATAAAAACACTTCGGTTAATATAAGTTAAAATTAGCATATCTACTATGGAAGAATCTATTAACGTAAAGGCTGTCCTTTACCTTAATTGATACTTCCATAGTTAGTCGATATGTCAACCCTGAAAGTCCATTCTAAATATGGGTAAAAGAATTTTTGAAACCGGATGAGTAGTTTCGGAGGTGACTCCCAACATCAATACAAACTCGTGTTCACGTAACAAAATGTTGCTGCTATAAAAATTTAAAACGCAAACTGAATTGTACGCATCTTCATTATATCAATAAAAGTATAAATTATCTATAGTAATATTCTAATTTACATATATACATAATACCTATGCCATGTTTATGCACTTTTTAATATACGAAATGCTCAATAAATTCTAGTAGCAATATGTTCTAGTTAACCTTAAAGTAAAGGAGAACGTAATTCACAGTTTACTCTGCGACGAAGAATTCTTGCAAGTAAGAAATAGATAAACTAGCAAGCGGACTGAGGCTGGGCGTATGCTGAGACGCAGGCGACGCAGTTCCACGCAGCGCAGGGCAGAGATCTGTCCCCTTTCTACAACGAGGCGCCGAGCAGGACAGACAGATGTCTGCGTCGCAGCGTACGCAGCTTCAAGGCAGTTCATGCATTACAAAATCTGGTCTGCCCTGCGCTGCGTAGCCTGCGTCGCAGCATACGCCCAGCCTTATACTTTTACGAAACTACCTCTGACCCCGTACTATGGTCACCTCTATCACGGTGGATAAACGTGGATAAACAGCCATCGCTCTCACATTTACATACCTGTCAAAAAGTGACGGATGTTTTGAACATACGCAACACAAGAGGATTCGAAAGAGCATTAAGCTTTGCCAGGTTTAGGTTAGGTTTAGGTTTATATAATACATGACAAAAATTACAATATTAATTTGCATTACATGTCAAAATTACGTGACAAAGGCTGATTAATTAAAAAATATACAGGGTGTCTTTATAAAGTGCACATATTAAAATGAGGGACGTTAAATTAAATTTTATCTAGGAAATTTTCATTAGTTTTATTTTTTACGACTTTTGAACATGAAAACACAAAAAAAAATTTTTCGTCTATACAATTTAATTTAATGTCCCTATTTTAATATGTGCACTTTATATAGACTCACCCTGTATTAATTAGATGAATATGATACAAAAACGCGGACAAAAGCCAGTAATTAGTAACGCCCGAGAAATATTTGTATTGAAATATTTTCTTGTCTGCGAAACTTCGCCGGAATTTCATTAAGTCTTTATCGGATAATAACATATAAGAGAAATTTAACTAAGATTTATAGGATACTAGCTTGATGGCCTGGAGAGCCTTAGATAAATATGCTTAGTAGTTTCTTCTTCTTTCATCAGTTGGGAGCTCCAAAAGTTATACTATGACGTAATTGTTTTATTGACTTGACCCTGTCATTATGTCATGGTTAAACAACACGAAAAATTAATGGATGTGTGAGCTTTACCGAGTTTCAGTAACTGCTGTTACATAAAGTATAGTTAAAGTTAAACCCGTCACACCAAAGTTGATAGGTTTATTAAGTAAATAAAATAATAACAGTACAATTAGTTAGGTCGGCTATCTCTGACGTTGCTTTTAGGAGTGCTTTAAAATATTGTGATTCATAATAATTTTGCATGACTATAATAAAAGTGGAACGAGAAGTTAGCAAAAATACCTGTGCGGTGTTAACCGTACATGCTTCCAAGGGCGATGTTCAAAATTGCCTGCCATATGATCCATTTTACACGTTTCAACGTAAAGGGAAACAGTAAACCAAAATAAAATATATTTTCATTTAAAACTTTGTCAACGAACACGTCAGATTCTAATTGAAATAAATTCGTTTGGGGAGTGTCAGTACTGTCAGTGCTTTTGACATTTACTCTCTTAATAAATTGTACCTAAATGAATAGACATTTACATTGAGAAAAATATATTTAGTTAAGACATTTTATTGAATTATATTTTGACGACGCAGTCAGTCTAGTTGATAGTGACTTAGCCTACGAAGCTAGCGGTCCCAGGTTCGAATCCTGGTATGGGGAAATATTTGTGTGATGATCGCGAGTATTTGTTCCTGAGTCATGGATGTTTTCTATGTATTTAAGTATGTAGTTCTATGTTTATCGGTGTCTAGTACCCATAGTACAAGCCTAGAGCTTAGTTTGAGACTAGGTCAATCTGTGTGAGATTGTGCCCTGATATTTGAGGAACCCCAGGTAGGCCTTTTAAAGTCTTTATTGTGATTACCTCAGCTGTGCCCTTTGGTCATTTGTACTCTATAAACGACGTTGGGATTAACGAGGTCAGTAACAGCCTGCACAGTCTTGTCTTATAGATACCCCAGTTTTATCTCAACACGCACAGGTGACCAGCGTATCAAACTACTTAGCACGTTGCATTAAAAAAGAAGAAGCGAAACACTTCTTGCGAAAGTGATGCAGGCATTACGAGTCAATATTGGCAAGCCCAAGGAGCATGTTATGTAAGCTGCTGGGCGACTAGTAAAGTCTTGCCTGCGACATATTTGTCGCTCAGTGCGTCCCTATCGTTGGAGACAAGTCGGAAAGGGAGATCCGAGCGACAAACAAGTCGCGGACTATGTGCTAGCCGTCCAGCTTAATTATCTCGCCTTGTCACCTGAGTAGGTAGCACAATTTTTCTTCTCGCTTGTCGTTCAGTGCGTCATTATCTGTACAAACTCGTTGAAAAGAGAGATCCGAGCGACAGACAAGGCGCGGACGATGTAGTCAAGAACATCGTAGACCTTAATTTTTGATTCAAACCGTTCGATTGGTTACACGTTTGTTGTCATGTTGTTCTTACGGCTCGATCAATCGTCCCTCGGTTATGGTATCGATCGCGTGAATAAAACATCGGTGTAATGTCGGAGAGCCAATGCGAGCTGATCAAGGAATCATTGAACTCACACAAGTAGTTGTAGTAACGACAGTCACTTGTTATTAGTGAGCTATTTCAATTGTAGAATATGTTTTTTATAGCTTGATGAAGGTCAACGAACACAGGCCGTTGATGAGAAGGGAGCTCTAAGACCCATAAACATTAGTCATCACAAGACTGCAATCTTAATACTGCAAACCTGAGGACTAGACATGAATGCATTTCTGCAAGTAATTTCACCAGTCCTAAGGCGGGCAGCGAAAATCTATGACGAAATTTTATTTTATGAAAACTGATAGTCTGTGTTCTAGTTAATACGGGGAACCAGATCTAGATCAGCCGGCGGACTGTGAGTCTGTGCTGCCCTTTATTTTCACATCGCAACACAATAATGCAATAATTCTTCGGTTAATTTAATGTTTTACCGAAATAAGCAGTTGTTATTACCTCAACATTTCCTGACCATGTGTTTACGAATAAACTGCACATATACATGTGAATATCGCGAAACTTCAAGAAAATGTAGAATATGTTTTTGCAACGAATCATGAAAATGTGATCCGATATATTTGGTCTGTATCCGGAATGACCGTAGTTCGCATGAGAGTTCTCTGTATGGGCGGTTGTGCACTATTATATATGCGATTATCTGTAAACTCGGGGGCCATATTTTCTTGTTTCCGATGATTCGTTCAATTTTATCCAAATGGACAAAACAATATTATTCTTATTCACTAGAAAATAAGAGCTAACAAGTATGAGATGAACAATATGATTACGATACAGAAGCAAGATGGAACACCAATTGGAATTAACCGCCAGGCTACTGCACTGGCAAAGTAAATCTCGTTTCGCAGTTCAAATTGTGCGCGCGTTCAAGCTGTCACTTCGTATCATATTCATCACGTTAAACGTGTCAGTTGGAGCGCAATGTCCTTGGCTATCCCTTGATATTAAAAAAAGGCAGACGGCGCTAGTCAAACCCCTTGTTCGACAAAGGTCTATTTGAAATGAAGAAGTCACACAGCGATTTTAAATATACCGTTTGTTCTGTCGTTTTGTTTTGTTTTTGTTTTAATTTTGCTGCTGGATGGCGTCCGTTGCTATCGTTTTTGGATGCTATTGGTTATTCCGATATGTTATTATTATTAATAAATATTAGGCTTCCTTTACCAATCAACTATTAGGCGGTAAGTACATGTTGAAGTTGAGAACAATAAGGAAAGAGAAAAAATATCATTTAACAATTTAACAAATAATATCAGCACCTATCAATTCAGTTTAAACCTTCTATGTTTCATTTTTAATAAAGATTTTTTTCCATATATTTTTTTAATACTATAGAAAATTATAGTCGTCCCGTGTAGGACGAGTCGCAATAATTAAAAATGAATGTCGGCGGCGGCGCAGGTGTTTGTTACTGTAACTATATCAACCATGAGAAAGCTAACCTTAAGATAATTACACGGCTAATAATTATTATGCATACGTATAATTCCAAGGTTTTTTTTTATTTAGTGTAAATTTTTTGTCAGTTGTAGCCATTACTAAAAAAACTAAATGTATTGGAATTAATTTGAGCTGTTTTGTTTTTGTTATATTTTTACATATAAAATAATGTCTCGCGTATTTAAAATAAGGGTCGTTTTCGAAAAAAAATTACATAGTTAAGGGCTTTAATTAAAACAAAACTTAATTGATTCCTTTGTGTAACGAAAGTTACCCATATAGTTTGTATGATTGACATTCATTACACAAAGGACGCGATCGTGATTTTCTTTGCATTAAGCCATTAACTATGTTTTTTTTTAATGATAACGACCCATAACGTGATCGTTTTTTATTGTAACTGATGCTGATTATCATTTTATCACCATTTCCAGAAAGGGATTATATATTTTAAGTCACAAGTCAAAAACGTTTTTATTAGTACCTACACTAGTACTACAATAGTAAAGAAAGTTATTAACTTATGAAAGAAACTTACTTTTCGTGTGCACAATTCGAGTTTCATGTTGCAAAAGATTTAAAAGTTCGACACTCATTTTAATTTTTTTAAAGTCATCACTTGCAATAATACTTTCACACAAGAACCCTAAATTTAATTGAATTTAAACTTAGAACAGTTTAACTTAGAATAGTTTAAAAGTAAAATTATTTGAAATAATTAACTTTTTAATTTGACTCCGACTTTGCGGTTGTTCGGAGATTTTCGTCTATTCTCGTAGGCGCTGAGAGCGCCGTGCGGCTACGCCGACCTACGCCGTAGCACTGGCATCGTAGCAACGCGTAGCGCGGCAGCAACGGCCCTCGGACCGTTTGGTTTCTTTTAATGAAGGGCATACCATTTTCATACAAAAAAAAGTCTCAATTAAATCGTTTTTAAGAAATTAATATTTGACGATAGAATTATCATACTTGTTTTTGACACTTTACCGGTATTCTAATTTTTACGCGAAAAGTAAATCGATTAAGTAAATGTTTACGAAAGTGCACCGACATTCTATTGCATTTGCTACACTACTTACGATTACGAATCGCACCTCAACAAAATTTGAGTTTTTAACAGATTAAGTCATTATTTTTTTATTTCTGTGTCCCACTGCTGGGCATTGATTATCTGCGCTAACTATTAATTACTGTTGAAATAATTGAATAGAACTGAAGTAAATAAAGACGAAATACAACTTTTAAATAATGTTAAATAGATGGAAAAATAAATCAAACTTTTCTTAGTAATTCTTATACAATTTTTACAATAAAATCGTTGATAGTGATTTTTATTTTAATACGAGTAATCTCCCTTTCGTTCTATACCAAAATATTTCTTCAAAAAGTATAGTCGTAAATTTATAATTTCATACGAATTATCAAATTCGTTTGTATGAAACAGAACGTGCTTCGTCTTAATTCGGATTCGGCCCGCGTCGACACCTCGCATTGTTTGGCGGAGTCTGCATTCTCTATTTCGGTTTGCGCTTTGTTCAGATTTATTTGTTTTCTTTTGGCTTTTGTCTTAAGAGAGCGGATTGAAAAGTGCCATTGTTTCATCTTGAGGTTACGAATGCGGATTTAATATGATTATTTTGTTGAAGCTCTCGGTGACAGTGTAAATTAAAAATTAGTAATATTTTTTCAAAAATATAGGTACATTTTGGCTTCATGGTTTTTATTACAGATTTCCACTTAATGTTTAGGCTAACATTGCGCTTTCATTGAGTATATTTGTAAAAAAAAGAACTACTGATTTGAAACGAGACGTTTTACTTTTTATCAGCAAGGCTTTAAATATATTTTTTTATGTTTTCGATAGAGACTGGTGGGGATATTCATAAAAAGCGTAGAAATGTCATTAAATTACTTATTACTTACGATTGTAACTCGGCGCGGAAGCCGTTTATTGCTCTTCCCTCTGAAACTATAAAATTTTCCGGGAGAAAAAGTATCCATGTGTCAATCCAAGTTAAGGACTATCTGTGTGCCCAATTTCATCCAAATCCTTTTAGCCGTTTAGGCGTTATTGTATCACAAACGTGTAAACATCCATACAAACATTCGCATTTATAATATTAGTGGGATAACTGCCGCACTCAGAGACGTCAATTATTTTTTAAGTTTCAATAAAGTTGCTGCATTCTTCTATTGCTATAGCAAAAAAAGTGACAGCAGCAACTTTAATGACACTTAAAAATTAATTGACGTCTGAGTGCGGCAGTAAGTTCCGACGGATCCAATATTGTACCAAAACAAAGCTTACCCGTATGTGCGTCTATACAATATGGCGTGATGGCCGATACGCCTATTGTCTCGGATAATTAACTTTATCTTACCCCAATCGGATTTTCCACATAAAATGTGTATTACAATTATTACAAAAACATTCTTGTCCCGATCACGATAGAGTTTATATTGAAAGTAATACGAAAGTTAAATACGCGATTGTGATGTTAAGCATTGATTGATGGTGTAGAAGTTTCGACAGTTTTAGGTGACGACTTCTTGTTAGGGTTCCGTACCCATAACTAAGCTTACGCTGTCCGTCCGTCGGTCCAGAGACTATAGCCAAATGAGTCATACACAACCGCAGAAACAAAAGTTGTCTCTCCTGTTCCAGTAAGTTAAGGACTTTGAAACCAATTTTTTTGGTTTAAGATATATCCGCGTAATGGGAGCCCGGTGTAGTTTTGGCCCGTGTCGAAATTATATGAGTTAAAAACTCCCAAGTCGTTTACTATTAGGAACAGGAGGGACAATGTTGAACCTAAATCTGTGTATAACCGAAGTGCCACACGCTCCGTAGCGTTTCTGTCCGTTTCGTCTCTAGTCGAATCACGTGATACCAGTGACGTGATTGGTTTGAAAATTGAAAATGAAGCGAATAGAAACGCTACGGAGCGTGTGACGAAGTCAAAATATTTATTCAGTAAATTGGACACTTGGCTAGACCCCCTGAGAGCTGCATTTTTTGAACCGTAAAGTAAAATATTAAAGGGGATTTCCCATACAGGAAAGGTTTATTTGAATTTAAACTTCTATTTAGTTAGATACACGACATGTGTAAAGGGCAATATGGTCGGAGACGATGTCGGATGTTAATCTGATATCAACGAAAAAAATCTCTAAATATCTAAAAGCTGCATACAGGGTTAAACACCTCGGTCCGCTGAGGTAACCCCGACATCAAAGGTTTGGTGGGCTTCCTCGAGGAGTTGGAATGGCTAGATCAAACATAGTAATCCCACCCACACCCTCAATACGAGTAGGCGCAATCGAGGAGCGGAAACCAGCCCGCTTTTATAATACAACATACAAATACAAGCTAGTAAACAAATAAAGTGCTGTTTTTTTCTCGTTTCCTGAAACAATTATAAACACAAATAGCCTGGATGAAACCGAGACGCTAATGGAGGCGAGTTTGCTGTTTATTGTTCGCGAGACCAGTCAGCTGGCGTGATGTATGGATCTCGCTCAAAACAAAACTAGAAGCGAACGGCGTCGGACAATATTGATCTGACGAGAAAAGTTGAGAACTTAACGATTATAGATCAGATTACATTTAAAATGATTACGCTTACTTGATGCATGGACCAGTTAATGCCTGCAAAGTTTAATAGAACCGATAATAAATTTCTAGTATCTGTTGTTTTTCTATAGGGCTTGTTCTATAACCAACCTTGACGCTTGTGTGTATTACTATTTATACGATAGACAAATACAAAACGTTGATAAAAAAAAACGTTTCTTGTATGGGGACGCCCCTTGTTATTTTACTTATTGACTTTTTTATTATTTGTCAGGAAATCCGCCGTTATATCACATATTCTGCAAAAAAATCAACGGGCAATATTTTACGGTTCAAAAGTTACAGTTAGGACAGACGGACGGACGGACAGACAGACAGCGTAGGCTAGTAATAGGGTAGGCACGCTTCGGGGACGGTACCCTAAAAATTCTCCATAACCAGCAATAGAACAGAACCTAATCTTACAACCTGAGCACTCCGATTAACTCGGTTCCGTACATATTTATCCAAATGTTTTATCGCCGTGAAACAATAAGAAACCGTTTTCCCTCAACATTATGAATTCAATTGTAATCTGTGGTGAAGATTTGTTGATGCATAATTTAGAAGAAAATTTTGTTGCCCTTTAATAAAAAGAATCCTGTTGTGAAAAACGATGTCTGGCTGTTTTTCCATTTGTAAAATACCTAACCTAACCTCAAAATATAAACCCGACTGTCGATTAGTATGACACACCCTTATTATTTTTATATAGCATAGCCTAATACTCGCACGTTTTTGACGAATCATACGACACCCCATTTATTAAAATCGGTCCAGTAGTTTCGGAGTTTAGGGCCTCGAGTGGAACTTTCGATTTTCGCTCACATACATACATAGACCGTTAACCACTTTACCCTTCTTTTTGCTTCGCGCAATCGGATAAATAGCGTCCGTTTGACACTTGCTCCATACAAAACTCATGTTGCCTATAAAACCTAATTTCAAAATGTAACGTAGTTACCTGTGAGGTTGAGCGTGGAATGATTGGCTTCTTTTCAATTGCAAAAAGGATAATTTGCGTTCAGTGACCCTAGTAACGGTTTTGCTGTCGTACGAGGAGTTTGAGGAGTTTGCCATACATGCATGCATAGAAAACATTTAAATGCTAGTGGGGCTAATACAACTTGCCAGCGACTTGTTTGTCACTTGGATATCTCTTTCTTAGTAGTCTGTTACGAAAGAGACGCAATGAGCGACAAGCGAGAAAATACATGTCCATGGTACATGCCTCTCTTTCGTGTGAGTTGACTTTAAAGCGTTTCCGTTCAGTGAATCTTTAGGGGGATTTGTAAAATCGTAAAACGTAGGTTTGACTGCAATCAATACGTAGACGCAGCGAAAACTAGAATTTCATTCGAATTTACAGAATAACTGAACATCAAAATCGACAATTTTCGATGCAAAACCGATACTTCCCTATTTTACGATTCGTATGACGTTAAACTGCATTTTACGGCTGTTGCACACATGCCCAATACGATAAAGCGTTTTGACAAAATGCCAATGCGACAATGTCCACCTTTTATTCCTAAAGTTTTGAACATTTGAACATGGAAGTCTGATCTCAAAAGTATGACATATAATTTAATTTTTCCGTCCGCCATTTGTATTTTTTAAATATATGTAGGTATATATCATTAGCTATAGTAGTGACGTAAATTGAGATAATTTGAAAACCATTCAGAGGAACCATTCATTGCAAACCATTTCAAACCATTCATTAATAGTCAATTTCACTAACTGCTCATTATTAGAGTTCAATATTAGTTGATTGGGTTGAGAAAGTATTTCCAAGGATATTTACGTAATATGTTAAAAGGACAAAAAATGTTTAATAATCGTAATGCATCGGTTATCGCAGGAAATAACGATAAATATTGACGACACGGTTAACCTAGTTGGTAGTGACCCTGCCTACGAAGTTAGCGGTCCCGGGTTCGAATCCCGGGGGCAAATATTTGTGTGATGAGCGCGAGTTCCTGAGTCATGAATGTTTTCTATATATTTAAGTATGTATTTCTTTATATACGTATGTATATCGTTGCCTAGTATTCATAGTACAAGCCTAGAGCTTAGTTTGGGACTAGGCCAAGTCGTCGCATCAGTAATTTAATGTCTGTTCCCAATATTTCAAACCTCGGATAGATTATGTAGATTACTTCTATATAAAGACTCAACCATTTTGTATGTGGCCAATGTCAATTTAATGTCATGTTCAAACTGCCACATATGAATGTCACAGCGATTAAAGTGACAAGGTACTAACATGTACACATATGTATGACCTTGACTGTACATGATAACCGTGACTGTAATCACTGCAGAAGTTAGTAAACGGTGTTGCAGTGTTTAGGTACGCCCTTGGGATTTCTATCCTAGGGTGGTTAAATAGAAATAAAAAAATAACCAGTTTATATTTAAAGGTCCATTAATTTAAAAGGTAGTGTGTGTCTATACGTGTGTGTGTCAGTCTTAAGTACAGTCACCACACGGGATTGTTGAGCCACTATAGAACCCTCTCACAGAAAGTCGTCGGAAAATTTTGACGTAATTTCTTTTGAGTGACTTGACGTTGTCATTATGACAGGGTTCTATGGTGGCTCAACAATCCCGTGTGGTGACTGTACCTGCTCTACCTATATGATCAGTTGTATTTTGTCTCTTTCAATTCTTAGATAATTTCATCTGAAAGTTCAAACCAGACGTTAAAGCCAAAAGGTGATCAAATCGCACCCCCAGTACAACACTGTATTATGTCGACAAATTTATACATCAATTTTTTATATTGCAATCACTTTGATATAACATGAGATAACGATTTTTCGTCGATTCTGAAAACATGAAATATTTTGACTTAGTGCAGTGTTGTACTGGGGGTGCGATATGTTCACTTGTTTTAGCCGTTGACTGTACAGGTTGCTTCAAATTTTAATTAGAATACCGTTACACAAAAAGAAAAAAAACACAGGACATTTGACATTTGTTTCGTTCTGATGCTGCTGTTAAAGTGCTGTTATGTACGCGTTGGACTAGAAACCATTACGACACCACAGTGATGGATACCCTCAATACGCTCCCTGATGCAAAATCAAAAGGGAAAGCCAATAAAAAACTAGATAGGCTCTTGCTGCTACAAATCGGAAGTCAAATATAAAATAACACCAACAAAACGGTACCAACATACATTTGCTGTCTACCTAACACATTCTTGCATAATTTTCACCACTATTTGTACGTAATATTGTTGATACGATATTTTTGAAGGGGTGAGGATAAGTTGGCAGCAGAACCGCAGATGTCATGGAGTGTTTGTCAGTTTTATGGCACTGTCATATAAAAAGTCGGTCGCGCCATTACTCGGTTATGGATAAAACGTGGGTTCGGGAAAACGTATATGAAATGATATGTTCTTTTAGTATAAAATATCGGGCGATGATAGTAAAATTATCTACAATATCTGGAATTTAATATTGAATAATTATTACAATAAAATTTATAAACTATGAGATATTTTTTCTTCTAATGTGCTAACTTTTGTTACAAATAAATGCTATCACAAATTGTTTTTTTAATTGAATTAAGCTCATGGTAAATACGTATATCGACTATGGAAGTATCAATTAAGGTGAAGGACACTAGTATCCTTTACCTTAATTGAAACTTCTCTCTATATGTATACTACGTCAAGAAATCGCTGTACGCCGTTAACTCATTGTATTATTAGTACTGGATTCTCATCAGAGTTATTGCAATTCCAACACTTTAAAAAACGTAAATAGTATACTTTACCAGTTTTACCCGGGCACAGATTATTCAGTAAATCTTTTCTATGACGTTCATTGAAATAGTCACTTTATATGAACGGTGAAAAGGAAAAGGCTCTAACTGACGAAATAAAAATCTAAATTTTTGAGCGCCTCTCTTAGACAACACTGAATTTCTGACTCTTGTACTCTTGAATCTCTTTTGAGTTTGGTGTACCTTAAGTATTTTAATTTCAAAATAAAATGTCGTAATTGTACTGAACAGAATCCGGAAGTTACTTGTATTCACGATTAAGGCGAAGCTCTTGCAGGATTTGTTTTTTACTTGTTTTTTTACAGTTGAAACGATTTAAATTTATAAATATCTTTAAATTTATCTTAAACGTCACAAGCAGCACTGGGCAATGCGGGCACCAGAAATTAACATCAAAATAAGCAATATGGCGCCCATCATAACCGAATAACGTACATTCTAATCAAGTAAAAAATCTCAACGTTAATTATGTTTTTTTTTTAAATTCCTTATCTACTTTTATCTTTCCCCGACATGCATCTCGGTTAGCACTGCAAAGATAAAATTTGCATAGAGACAGAACGCTAGGATTTTTATTTTGTTTTATTTTCTCATTTATAAACGTTGCTGCAGATTGGTTCGTTTGTGAAGCTGGAGCTGTATTTGTATAGACTTAATTTCACTTTGGGTTAGTTTGATGACGCAATTTAATACTCTAGGTCAGAGTCACAGTCACAATAGTCAAGTAAAGCATAAATTAATAAATTCAAATGAAATAAATCAAATAAATAAAAATAAATAAATAAATAAATTTAGCCCTTACCCTTTCTTACACTTAAATATAGACAGGGAGAGGGCTGTCTTTATTTGACAGATGAATTTACTTGTCGATTGTGAGGTTGTGACACAGGCTCTGAGAGATATAAATATTGTGACATTTACATTTTTCATTCTATAAATTAAATGTTAATTTACCGAAATAAAAATGAAAATTTCATTTGTTAGTGTGTATGTCTAGTTCTACTTATTTTTGATAATGAGATTGTCTTGTGAAAACATTATCAAATGAAAAAAATACTTTGAAATCGGTTCACCCGTTCGGACCTTAGGTGACGACGGACTGACGGTCACACACTAATAATGATGTGTTGTTAAATTCCTTCAGTCTAACGATTAAATAATGATAATCGCAACAAAACCACGACGACGACGCGGTTAGCCTAGTTGGTAGTGATCTGCCGACGAAGCTAGCGGTCCCGGGTTCAGGTCCGGGGTATGGGCAAATATTTGTGTGATGAGCGCGAGTATTGGTTCCTGACTCATGGGTGTTTTCTATATATTTAAGTATGTATTTCTCTATATAAGTATGTATATCATTGCCTAGTACCCATAGTACAAGCCTAGAGCTTAGTTTGGGACTAGGTCAATATGTGCGAGATTGAGCCCTGATATTTATTTATTTATTTAAATTCTTATACAAGCACCGTAACACGTGCGGCCATTTCGTTCTGAAACAATGTTGGCTTTATCACTACAGAACGCATACACCAAAGTAATAAATCTTACTAGCCTTAGTTTTACCGCAGTATAAACAAAGCGAAAGCAGTAAAGAAACTACCAACAAACGTTCCAAACGTCGCACTCACATAGATGCACCTCTCAACGAGACCCCTAAGCAGACTTGGCAGTGCTGTCAGTGGCGGGTGTCGCGTAGAGACGAATGGTTTCGTGAAGAGACGTGCGTCTGTGTGAGGGCGACGTTTCGAACGTTTGTTTGTAGTTTCTTTACTGCTTTCGCTATATTTATACTGTGGTTTTACTAAATTAATTTCAAATTAGTCCAAAGCATTAAGTTTAATCTCGAATTAAATTCCTGATCAGGTTTGATCAAATTAAAATTAAATTTATAATTAGGGGAAAACTTAAATTCAGGCTCCTGACAGAATAAAATAAATATAGTACTGTTACCCGTTGGGGTTGCTTTATTTTACTAAGGGCCTGTTTCACAATTGACAAATAAATTCATCTGTCAAATAAAGATAGCCCTCTCCTTGATTATTTTCAAGTGTAAGAAAGGGAAAGGGCTACATTTATTTGACAGGTATGCTATACTTGACGATTGTGAAACAGGCGGTAAGTTATATTATTTAATCAGTTATGTATCTAAGTAACAAATTGACATGAAAATAGCGACGAGTATAAGTAAAAGTACAATTTGCGCAAGAGTAAAGAAAATGTTTATGCAAGTTAATCAATTATAATTATTTACACTTTAGCATACATATCTCTTCCCTCCTCCCTTAACTTTCCTTGCGCCTCCAATGAAGCCGGTTAAGCCACATAATGACCAAAGTTCCTTTATATTTAATTAGCGGCACCCGTCTCGGTCGTTAATTAAGCCAAACCTTCCCGGAAATAAAGCTATCTCATCGCTGATGAAGCGTGAACCCGGAGAAGCCCTCGCTTTTTGAACCCAGTTTTATTAACATCTGTTTATTTGACGACGCGGTTAGCCTAGTTGGTAATAATCGTTTCATCCGTTTAGGTGGTACGATGCCACAAACAGATACACAGATATACAGACACAAATACACGTTAAACTTAAAACACCCCTCTGTTTTGCGTAGGGGGTTAGTTAAGTTGTAAATCTCCGTTGTTATTGCTCCCACATGTTCCACCTTACTGTAAAAGGATATTGCTAGCTCTTGGGTATATCGCTAAGTCTCACCGCAGGTGGTCGGGTTTTTAGTTCTAATCATACATGTATATTAGAAAACTTAACTAAGTAGATCAGGGTGTCAGTCTCCTAGCCGTGTTAAATTTTATTAACTCAAATAACTTGCCGGCGCCTGCGCAGTGAGTTTGTCGACGAAATGGAACTAACGAGCGCATCTAGAGTGCGATTTAAGTGCATGTTTGTTAGCATTCGACCTTGCGCGGCAATGCCTACGAGTTCGAGAGTTTAATTTTGTGTGATTGGCGAAATGAGGGAGACAATCGACGATGTTTTCTTAAATATTACCTAATCCAAAAAGTAGTACATTTACATCTATGGTGAAAAGGGAGCATTTTTTTTTGCATGGGGAGTAGGCCCCCACCCACGTATTGCATACGACTTTTAAAATATGCAGCTCAATTAATACATAATCAATAAACGTAACCATTTCTAGTGGGTCAAAATAAAACTGTCTCCTTTCTTCACCATTTTACTAAAGATTTCAAACTACATCACAAAAACTCTTGCATGAAATAAAAGGGTAAATTTCCAGGCGTTTCAACCGCCGTCATTAGTGTCATCAATATATTGACGAAATCAATGACACTATATACAGCAGCTTCTGATGCTGATATAAACTACATCTCCGGTTCTGCTTCTGCTTATATATAATAATATATTGGTGACACTAATGACGGCAGTTAAAACGCCCGGAAATTTACCCAAAAAGGCTTTTATGTTTTTATTTTATTATTCCTGGCAATACATAGACTATTTTGTCACTTGTATCAGTTCATACTGCTGTTATGAAGCGTAAAATTCCATTAGGACCGTTAGAGGTGGGTAAGTATGGTTGTGACAGATATAATTTTCCTTGTGCGCTGCCAATAAAAAGAAGACCCTTGTCATTAGTCCTGTCAGGCAATGCACTGCGTACCGGAATGGACTCACCGATGTTGCAAAGTCCATTGGATACTTAGGTCTGTGCTTTATACTATAGCGAAGTACATAATAAATAAATGACGCCTTGAATTTGAGACAAAAAACATAAATAAATGTCATATGAACAAAAGGCATGCCACCACGTCACAGTCGGTTTGTTCAGGGTTCGCATTAGTAACTTTTTAAAAGGCTGATCGCCACAAACGACTAACGTCTAGACAGGTAATTTTCTCTGTATCTACGACGCTGCAGTTCGGTTGTAAGTTTCTCTAAAAAAACTTTTAATAGTATTAGTGTAGTGGTCCTGTTTGGATTGTTCGCTGGACGCCACATGTCAAAAAAAATTAACTTCAACGGAAACGCCAAGACAACGTATTATTAAGGACTTATTATTCACTTGCTTCGCTTCGTCCACGTAGAAAACATTTATCGCTATTCCCTCGGAGTCTGTTCAATTTTCCGGGATAAAAAATACCCTACGTCCATCCCCGGTTTATAAACTATCTCTACAAGTTTTAAGTCAATCGGTTCAGGCGTTGGATTGTGAAGATGGAACCAAAAAACACACGTTCGCATTTATATTATCCTACTACCACCAATATTATAAATGCGAATGTTTGTATGAATGTTTGGATGTTTGTGTGTCACGCCTAAACGGCTAATCAGATTTGCATGAAATTTGGCACACATATAGATCTTATCTTGGATTGACACATAGGATACTTTTTATCCTGGAAAATTCCAAAGTTCTTGAGGGAAACGTGATAAAGGGCTACTACGCGGACGGAGTCGCAGGTGAAAGCTAGTTATAGTACCTATTAGTAAGGATAGTCATGATAAGGATGTCTCACACGAGTTAATTTTAATACTCTGCTTACTCTATTCCATTCTTACCTCAACGCAGTCGACGTCTGTAAACTACGACGGTTAAAGGAAGTCACACACGACTCGTTTTGTGCTGAATTTTACGGCTTAAGACGTAATGTATCAGTTCACAATGACCTCGTTACGTGTGGAGTATCCTTAATAAAGTTTAGGGCTTCATAAACTGAGTCACAATGACGAACTAAAGTTTTTAACAATGTATGATCTAAGATCTAAGATCTTCTTTGAGCTAAGAAGAAAATTTGGTAATTGGTAGTAAATACGAATAAATACAAATAAAAAACATACATACACAAGACACACACACGATTGCAACATCAATGTGAGTCACGGTTTCGATCTAAATAAGTTTCTGACAAAAAAAAAACATTTTTGGGAGCTTTTGTTGCCGACTGAACTTTCTTTGCTCATCAAGACCAAACTAACGAGTCCCAACTCGGTCCCGTTAACCTCCTAAGGCCCACCATACAACGAAATTTGCCAATTTTTGCTAGTCTATTATATATAAAAGGCAATGTCCCGGTTGACTGACTGACTGACTCATCAACGCCCAGCCCAAACCGCTGAAGATAGAACTTTGACATTTTGAGGGGGAGTTCAGTTTGCATTGTAGGCGTCGTTTAAGAAGGGATTTTTCGAAATTCAACCCCCAAGTGGTAAGAATGGGGGGTGGAAGTTTGTATGGAAGTCATTCATTTTTGAAATTAGAAACGTGAAAATTAGTACATATGTTACAGTTAACAAATAAAAAAAACTACTTTCGGCGATTTTGGATAAACTACCCCTAAGGGGTAGAAATGGGGGGTCAAAGTTTGTATGAGAGTTCAGTCGTTTTTCAAGTTAGAAACGTGGAAATTGGTACATAGGCTACAGTTAACAAATAAAAAAACTACTTTCAGCCATTTTGGATAAACTACCCCTAAGAGGTAGAAATGGGGGGTTAAAGTTTGTATGGGAGTTTGGTCGTTTTTCAAGTTAGAAATGTGGAAATTGGTATATAGGCTACTGATAACAAACAAAGAATACAACTTTCGGCGATTTTGGATAAACTACCCCTAAGGGGATGAAATGGGGAGCGGTAATCTGTATGGAAGTTTGGTCAATTTTGAAGTTAGAAACATGGAAATTGGTATAATATACGATATTTAGCGATTTTTGAAAAACTACCCCTAATTTGGGGAAATTAGGGGAGGAAATTTGTATCAGAGTTCGGTCAATTTTGAAGTCAGAAACGTGGAAATTGGTATATAGGCTACTGTTAACACATAAAAAACTACTTTCAGTGATTTTGGATAAACTACCCGTAAGGGGTTAAAATGGGGGTTTAAGTTTGTATAGGAGTTGGGTCATTTTTGAAGTTCGAACTGTGGAATTCAGTATATAAGCTACTGTTAACAAATAAAAAAAAATACTTTCGGCAATTTTAGATAAACTACCCCTAAGGGGATGAAATGGGGGGCGGTAATCTGTATGGGAGTTTGGTCAACTTTGAAGTTAGAAACGTGGAAATTGGTATATAGACTACTCTTTACAAATAAAATTTTACAATTTTTGTCGATTTTGGAAAAACTACCCCTAAGTTGGTGAAATAAGGGGTGGAAATTTGTATCAGAGTTCGGTCAATTTTGAAGTCTGAAACGTGAAAATTGGTATATAGGCTACTGTTAAAGTCTAAGGGGATGAAATTAGGGTGGTAATTTGTATGGGAGTTTGGTCAATTTTAAAGTTAGAAACATAGAAATCTGTTTATAGAGTACTGTCAACAAATAAAAAATACTTTTAGTGATTTAAGATATACTACTCCTAAGGGGTTGAAATGGGGGGTTAAAATTTCTATAGGAGTTTGGTCATTTTTGAAGTTCGAAATGTGGGAATTGGTATATAGGCTATTGTTAACAAATTAAAAACTACCCCTAAGGGGATGAAATGGGAGGCTAAAGTTAGTATGGGAATTTGGTCATTCTTGAAGTTAGAAACGTGGAAATTAGTATTCTTATAGGCTACCTACTGTTAACAAATTAAAAAAAAACTTTCGGCGATTTTATGCGATTAATTGGGGTTTACAGTTTTTACGGAAGATTGGTCGATTTTGAAGTTAGAAACGTGAAAATGAGTACCTATATAAGCTTTTGTTAACAAATAAATGAAAGACTTTTGGCGATTTTGGTTAAACTACCCCTAATGAGATAAAATTATTAAGGGGGTTCAAATTTGTATAGGAAATTGGTCGTTTCTGAAGTTAGAAATATAACCATTGGTATTATAGGCTACTGTTAACAAATTAAAAATACTGTTTTCACTGAATTTGGATAAACTACCCATAAAAGGATGAAATGGGGGTGATAATTTGTAAAGAAGTTTGGTCAATTTTGAAGTTAGAAACGGATAAATTGGTATATAAGCTACTGTTTTACTTAAAACTTTTGGTGATTTAGGAAAAAAACTACCCCTAAGTGAGTGAAATGGGGGTTGGAAATTTGTATGAACGTTCGGTCAATTTTGAAGTTAGAAACGTAGAAATTGGTATATAGGCTAGGTACTGTTAATAAATTAAAAATACCACTGATTTCTGATAAGCTACCCCTAAGGGTATGAAATGGGGACTGGAAGTTTGTATGGGAGTGAAGTCATTTTTGACATTTTTGAAGTTAGTTATATGGAAATTGGTTTTTAGACTACTGAATATAAAATGTGAGTTATGGCGTTTTTGGAAAATCTACCCCTAGAAGGGCGAAAAGGGTTTGAAAACTTGTATGATTCAAAGTTTCTATCCCTTCATGATACATAACAAAATTTTTATCTTACTTTTTAACTAAAATACTGACTCTCCGCAGACGAAGTCGCGGGCGGAAAGCTAGTGGAATATAAACCTATTCTGAATAGAATAGAGTTTATTCTCTAACTCAATTGTTAGTCATAAAAACAAAAGAAATTCCACTCTATCTATTGTACAGTCGAAGTCATAAATATGTTTACACTTTAGTACCTTGTCACTTTAATCGCTGTGACAATTTCATATGACAGCTTAAACACGACGTTGAATAGACAAGGTACTAAAATGTAAACATATTTATGACTTCGCCTGTACAAGGGGCCTTAGGAGGCTAAGTACAGCGGATCCTGTGCCGCCTTCCGACTCCGTCATCAGATCAGCTCTTTGACACCATAATATTGCATTGTCATCGGGTAAACATGTGTTCCTAATTCCAGCTCAATCGGACGCCGGGAAGCGATTCAAATCTTCGCAAATTTTGGAACGGATGACTAGCATACGAACATTGCAAGTTAAATAAAAGCTTGTAAAAAAATACGTAATTTTAACCTAGCCACAAAAAGCAATAATATTATAGATTATTCGCCCATATTTTTATAGGTAACGCAGGGTTTGACGCAAAGTACACTCTTATTGTTAATTGTTATTAACTGAACAGACATAAAAACCAAAATAACGCGTTTTATTTTTTAAATCAAACATCGCGAATCCGGAAAAATGTCAAACGTAAAATTGCAACGTTCAAGTTGAATTTACGACCACCGTGGTTTACAGTCTGTTTGAGTAGACCGCAAATACGCAAATACCGCGACTGGTTGCGCCCCCATGGTGTCCCGGTGAGATGTAGCCCTTAATGCGGTTTTCACCATCAGTTAGCTAATTTTTCACGAAAGGTTTATGTATATAATCGTACTCAGAGCGAAGCGAGGGCGGGTAACTAGTATAACATAAACTAAAAATCCGCAACAAGCTTCGTTAAGCTCATTCAAATAAAAAATACACATAGGCCGCTTGCAATTGTACTTAGTAGTAGTAGCTACGAGTAGTAGTATGCTCCAGGCTTGTACTATGGGTACTTTATTTATTTATTTATAATGGCAATCACAGCGCGTTTTGAATAGACCAAAAATCTTGAATTCTTTTTGTCAACGAAATTGGTAGCAATCATGGTGCAATCAAGCAGTTAATGTCACAGAAGCCACACAATTTTTTAATTAACTGCTTCGGATAGTTTAGATGTAAAATAAGAGATGAAGTCGATGATTCATAGCTATTCCAATTTGACATTTATTTATTTGTACAATAAAGAGTCTACGTATGTAACATAATGTCTGCCTGAAATCTTGGCGCATGTATATTTCTGGACATCAGAGTCAACTGGTGGGATGTCCATTATGTCCAACTTTTGTCAATTTGATATCCGACCAGTCGATTCTGATGTCCAAACTAGAGTTTCGAATCTACAAAGACGCTGTAGCTTGCTTGCTTATTTCAAAAGAAAAGGCAATTTAAAGATACCTTCTTATTCATAATTGCACAATAACTAAAGAATGCTTGTAGTGGTTTGTCCTTATCTTTCATTGTGACATTTGAATCTGACAGAAAGTGACAAAGCATACTTTTACTAAAATAGGTTGGTTGTGTGTTTATGAATAAGGGGGTTTATCTTTCTTGAAAATTAGTGGTAGCCGTAAACGGTCACGTAATCAGGGTATTTTTACAGCGCCTGCCCGATTTGGAGGCGAGAAAATCCGCATGTTGTTTGAAAGGCACGCCACCCCTGTTATTTGTGCAGCCCTTTAGAGTTCAAGGCTGAATGCACTTACAAAATGTACCACCAAATTGACCCCACTTGGCATGGCGTAAAAAACGAACTGCCAGCTCAAGCATTTGCTGCATTTTAGGGTTCCGTAGACAAACTAGGAAATTTTAAGGTTTCTATGTTGTCCACCTTTTAGTCATAAAAACTTTGACTCTACTTCCTAAAAACATTTTTACTCACCTCTGAAGAGTTGATACTACACGTACCTAGTTACATAGGTAGTAGTTTTTAGCCGTCACGTACACAAAAGATGCCCACTTAACCTTATATGTCCTCATTTCAATTTAGTCAGCATCAAATAGATAGGAGCAATCAAAATGGTCAAATATATCGCAACACATTCTTATTCCTATAGTAATAAAGATGTGTTGCGATATATTTGGCCACTTTCGCTGCTCCTATCTATTTGAAGCTGACTGTACGATCCAATTAGAAGTGTAATACCCCTGAAACCACACTAAAGAGCTAATGGCACATACATTTGAATCTAATCTAACAGAGTATGTCTGAATGACTTCAGTTTCAGGCAAACATAATGGTAACGGGTGAAATAAAATTCAATTACTTAGAGATTTCTTCCGCGGGTCTTCAGAAGCTTGGGAGAAATATGTTTTCGAATGACATTATAAATCCTTTCACTGCTAAGTAACGCTACGAGCGCTACGCCGTAGCCTGTAGAGGCATTTTCCGCTGCTATGTAGCGAAAATCTGGTGTAAGTAGATTGATCATCGGATTCAGTCGTTCTTTGAATGTAGGGTGAGAGTAGCTGAATAACAACTTATAAGATCTACACGATTTTCAAATTGAACAGATGCAAAAGTATGACACAGATACATATCGACAGTGTCAATGACATATGTCAATATTGCGCTTAAGCATTTTTGCTTTTCCACTGTCGATATTATAATCAGCAATCCTACTATACGAATAGTGCGCCTGCCTAGCCTGCCTAGCTCCATTACAATAAAGCAGCGAAACGTTGCCGACCAAAGCAAAAAGGCGATATGTTTTTTAAACATTTAATTTTTGCTTTCTACGGCGCATACAGATTGTATAATTTACTAGCTTCTGCCCGCGGCTTCGCCCGCGTGGCCTACAGGAAACAAATTACATTTTTTTTTCAGAAACAAACATCATATACAAACGGCATGTATTTAAATTGTCATCTTTTTTAAAGATTAAACCTCTTTCTCTGAGCCATAAAATAAAGTTTACGTCAGCAGAAAAATATATTTTAGTCAGGAAAAAAAAAAACCAAAACCTAACCGACATAATTTTTCTGCGGACCAAAACTTTTTTGCGTTGGTCAATAATAATATTAATAATTTAACTGCTGATCAAATATAATAAAATAATTGTAAACCAGAATATTTACTCCCTATACAAACTAACAATATCCCAAACAAAGCAATAAGGACGAAGTTCTCCGTAAAACTGAACTAATGTCTGAGATGAGAGTAGTAAAATATTTTTATTTGTTGACCAAAAATGTATTTTATGTCTAACGGCCACACTCAGAGACGTCAATTAATGTTTAAGTTTCATTAAAGTTGCTGCTGTCACTTTCTTTGCTATAGCAAAAGAATAAGAGGCAGCAACTTTAATGAAACTTAAACATTAATTGACGTCTCTGAGTGCGGCAGTAAGATTAAGAGGATCATTCATTAAAAAAGATGATCGTTTAAATCCATGCCGTATGGTTTTAACAGAACTCAAAGCGTATGTGAAAATATCTAATTAGGAGACAACCAGAAGTGGATAATAAATAATTAATATTGTTTACAACAAAATACTATACCTACCGCAGTATTTCTTTGTAAACAATATTTTTTGTTTTTCCTTCAGGTGCTAGAATCACCAGGCTGCTCCGTGAGCTTACTCTGGAGCAGGCTACGTATAACTGACCGTGTGAAAAGCAGTTCTCCCTTAAATCTACCCCTGCTAGATTAAGAGTTTGGCCTTGAGATTTATTTATCGTCATGGCAAAGCAGACTTTGAGGGGAAACTGCACTCTTTTGAACTCGAAGGGATAATTCAATTTCCAAAAATGCCAAAACTCATTTTTATATATTTAGTAGTCTAGAAACGTATTTATTATTATTCAAAAAAAAACAAACTCTCTTACAACTTTTCAACCCCAATTTCACCCCCTTAGAAGTAGTATTTCACCCTCTTAGGGGTAGTACATATTTCCAAAATCATCGAAAGTAATACTTTTAGTTTAGCTAAGCTAATACTAACCAGTAGCCAATACCAATTTCCACGTTCCTAACTTCAAAATTGACCAAACATTACACCCCATTTCATCCCCTTAGGGGTAGTTTATCCAAAAACGCCTAAAGTAGTGTTTTTACTTGTTAAAAGTAGCCTACATACTAATTTCCAAGTTCCTTAATTCAAAAAGGACCAACCTCCATACAAAGTACCATCCCCCCATTTCATACCTTAAGTGGTAGTTATCCAAAATCATCGAAAATAGTATTTTCTTATTTGTTAACAGTAGGATATGTACCCATTTTCACGTTTCTAACTTCAAAAATGACCAAAATCACATGCAAACTACCACCCCCCATTTCATTCCCTTAGGGGTAGTTTTTCAAAAATCGCCGGTAATAGTTTTTTTTTATTTGATACCAGTTGCCTATGTACCAATTTCCACGTTCCAACGTCAAAAATGACCAAACTCCCATACAAACTTTCAATCAATCAATCAATCAATCAAATTGTTTATTTGTGAAACATAGGTAGTAAGGATGGTACAGTCTTAAAATTATTTATCACTATGTTTAGCCATTAGGCATACAAATGTTCTATAGAATAAGCATGCAACATGCGTTACTTACATCATTATATTAAAATTAAATATTGTCCTAGTTATAATTAAAGCAGGTACCTACTCATTTATGGAATAAAATGCCTTTTCCGTTAAAAAAGTTAATAAACGACTTTAACCCCCCATTTCAACCCCTTAGGGGTAGTTTGTCCAAAATCACTGAAAGTATTATTTTTTTACTTATAAATAGTAGCCTATGTACCAATTTCCACGTTTCTATCTTCAAAGATTGAGGACTTTCATACAAACTTACAAACCCCCTTTTACCCCCTTATGGGGTGAATTTTGAAAAATCCTTTCTTAGTGTACCCCTAGACCTTATAAGGAACCTTCATGCCAAATTTGGAATCTCTAGACCCAGCGGTTTGGGCTGTGCGTTGATATATCTGACTTTGAATTTTATATATAAAGATGATGTCATAATGCCTATTTGGCAACATTTTAAATCTTGAAATAGTTAATAGATCACATTAGAAGTTACTTACGTAGTTTTACATACACTGAGATACCAAAACCCTTGCGAAACTTTGGTGGATAAAAGACTAGTCAATGAAAAATAATAGCATTTTATTTTAAATCTTTATGTGATTACGCATCAGCAGTGACCCTTTACTCAAGTAATTGCTGATCAGGTTAACCACTGCAATAAAACGGCGATAGAACTTTTATTTCTCGTTATACGCGGAGTTTAATCCACTTTCCAGGCCATAAGCTGTGTAATTACGTCAGCCGCAGCCGTCGTGACGGGTCTTCTTAAAGCGCTGACACATTGGGCTGTCCTTTAATATAAACAAGAAACCTTATAAAAAGATCTGTATTGAAAAATGAAAATCTGTATTGAAAAAAAAAAATGAAATCCATACATTGTAAAAATATATTGTACTAGCCTTTTGCCCGCGTTTCTGTCCGCGTAGAAGTCGTTTATCGTGTATCCCACGGGAACTATCGAACTTTATGGGATAAAAACTATACCTTGTCCTTCCCCGGGACTTAAACTATCTCCATACTAAATTTAATTTAAATCGGTTTAGCAGTTTAAGCGTGAAGAGGTAACAGACAGTCAGACAGAGTTACTTTCGCATTTATAATATTAGTTGGGATAGTGTAAACTGCCCTATTCTTGGCACCTTACCAATTATTGGCACCAAGAACTCTATATTCAAGTAATAGGTAGATATAATTCTACAATGACTAGGTGCCAATAACTGGTATTAAGGAGGCCAATGATTGGGTGATTTACCGTACTTATCCTAATTCCACCTCACCTTCCCATCCCATCACCAGCACGTCTTGCTTTATTATCGTAATGGTATTGTTGATGTTAGTTCTCTCCTAACGTCAACAGTATTATTAAGATATCGAAGCAAGATTAGGGTTAAATAGGTTAAAAGTAGTACAAGTATATGTCAAAAATGTCAAAAATGTGCATCATTTTCTTATCAAGACCAATCCAACGACTCCAAAGCCGGTGGGGCTATCTTGTTTCGTTGCGGAGTTCCTATGACCAACGTCCGGCTGCATCATCAGATCAGCTCCACGGTACCTACATCATTGCAATGTCATCGAAATACGCAAATATACCAAATTTTAGCTCAATCGGACATCGGGAAGTGACTCTAATTCAGCTCGCAAGATTTAACCTAAAGAGACAAACAAACATTGCAAGTTAAATAAAAGCTTGTAAAAAGGCCCTATAGGAGTACATTCATGATTATACGTACACCGATATATCTATATGTTGGCCACCGTACAGTCTACATTAATTTAACTGCTTATGCGTGTAACGTATTCTATATTAAACAAACCTAACCTATTAGACATAGCCCTTATATTAATGCAGTAAGGCACAGTTCAAAGGGCCGCTACTTAATATTTACACGGTAAGATACCATGACAGGCTCGTGAATTATTGAGCGATGTTTTGACGCACAATCAATACTGAACCTTTATGGAATGGTTAAATAGTTGGAACACAATCCCTAATGAAAAAATAAACAAGATTGTAATCTATTTATGAATTAGGGTTATCTACGGTGCTTACATTAATTCTTCAACTAAAAATTTTCATTTGACTGTAAGTTGAAAATTGAATGAACGTGTTTGTCCGACTGTACAATCAAAAACCAGCTCAATGAGTGTAACACCACGTACGGAGAACTAGGTGCATTCTTCGTTGTACCGATTGTACCCGTACCTTCAAAAGTTTATACAAAAACAAAAAATAGAATTAAAATATGACATGTGTAACATAGAAATTTTGTGTATTTTAAAATAATGGGTACCAATAGAAGGCGAACAACAAATGTTGTAGAAATAATGTGCAATAATGTGAAAATGGTTCCACACAATTGGTTCGAATGAGAGTAATTCTATGAGCCGATATTCAGTTGTCATCATCATTTCAGCCAAAACACATCCACTGCTGGACATAGGCGTACCCCAATTCAGATTTTCAGTTGTAAGAAACAATAATAATAAAGGGAAAGTGAAGTGAGTACGCGTCGCGGAATGGATGTCTTCGAGAAAATAATCATCGTCATATATCTCCGTGAGAAGATGCCAGCGCGTCGGTAATGTCGAAAAACGACCCTCATTAATTATGACATTAATATTAAAGCGTCATCAACTTATACTTACGTGTTACTTACTTGTTAGACATCGGATATTCGGGCGCTTAGTTACCTGAAGTTCGCGTAGTCTCAATAAAAACTTAAGTAAATGTAGAGGCGGCTTTAAATAAATCATTTTATTTGTAACATTCGGTATTTCAATATTTTCGAAAATGTGAATCTTGGTCGTTTACCCCATTAACATTTTTAGCATAGTTTTTTTCCGATCCCTATAGTCACTGACTTTAATTTGGGATCCACTTTAGGCCCAAAGTCAATCAGACATTCTACAGCAATAAGGTTGAGTTTGCTGTAAGTTACAAATGACTTGGCATCTCTAATGACATTGACAACTTCAAGCAATATTTTTATGAATGGGTCCCAAATTAACGCTTGTGACTGTACGTACACCTGCTAAATCATTGTGGAAGTAAATGCGAAATCTCATAACCATTATACCAAGCATGTAATCAAAATAATAATAAACTTGAGTAACCGAGTAACCGACATAGCCCTAAGAATCGCTAGACTTAAGTGGCAGTGGGCGGAGCACATCGCTCGCAGAACAGATGGCCGTTGGGGCCGAAGAGCTCTCGATTGGTGTCCGCCTACCGGAAGACGCAGCGTGGGCAGGCCTCCAACAAGGTCGTCGTTGTGGGAAACCGATGGATGAAAGCGGCGCAGGAACTGACCTTGTGACAAAGCTTGGGGGAGGCCTATGTCCAGCAGTGGACGTCTTTCGGCTGAAATGATGATGATGAATGATGAGAAGTATATATGTATCTTTCATAACATGCAACAGTGGCCACTCGGAACAGGCCACACGGAACTTTAGGTAAATAAGCGGCAGAATATCCGATATCTACACCACAACACCGTACATCAACAACATTAGCAGGCAAATTAATTCTATTTGAGCTTGACTCTGTTACAATAAACAGCCGAATCCTAAGTCAACGTTTGCTTCCTTATATTATCTAACGACATAGCATTTCATTCGACAGGCCATTTAATCTTGACTCTTTGGCACGTATTAACTGGTCCAGTGTGCATATCAACTAACGCTGGTGTAATGTTCGATGAACCAGTATATTCGATATCCCGTTATGGTAATGAGTACAAGTACATAAGTGATTCTTCCTAATAAAACAGTGTTTAGGTTTTTTAGGTCGTACGTGCCTACTATGCCTTCCTCTCTATCACATTATTCGTATTCATTCGCAACCTAACCCATACAAAAGTACTTGTAGCTTCGCGCCTAAAATGCGGAGTGCACCGGGCCTTATCGAAGGCGGCTAGCACCTTGCCCGCGACTTGTATGTCACTCGGTAATCCCTCTTTATCTAGTTGGCAACGAAAGAGACGCGCTGTGACAAGCGAGGAGATTCAACTTTTGCTAGACGAACAGTTTTGACATGAATGCCAGGCCTGAGGCCAAAGTAATTCGTCACGAGTTCGAGTCCACAAGAGACACAGAGAGGGAGTAAATGCTTTCATAAACATGAGTCACAATACCTTCCGCCTTCAATGCTTTGTTTGTTTTAAAACCAGGAATAATATAATGTGTCACAACAATATAGGTTTTTGCGACTGTACCCTCTCGGGTTTGTCGACACGGGTTATTGTGAAAATGTAAGATGTACCGGCTCAAGAACAACGTTTTTGCAAAGTGAATGTTTTGTAAAAAGAAACGTTTACCAAACGTACTTTTGGTCATAGAACCCTGCACCCAACTTAATTTTGAGAAAAATGTTACATTACGGCTACCCAGTGCAGAAATACATACAAACTAATCAAATAAATAAATCGCAATGCATTACGTGGATTACTGAAGACTCGGTAGCCAGATGAGAGCTTATTTTCATTCAATCATACTTCGTTCGAGCCAGACCCTTGAACGAACTATTTTGAATATCCATGATTTATTATACATATATGTATATCCCGTGAAACTCCAATCCTCTTCAATCTCGACAATACTCGTAAAACCTTTGTGTGGAAACGTATATTGTATAGTCGTATACTTGTTACCTACACATACATATTACTTAAAAGTCAGGGCTTCTATTCCACTTTAAACATATCGTGATTTCGAAACCAAATTATCTTTTTTTGTTTATATTATTACCGTACGGAACCTTAGGACTTTGACTCGAACTTGACCGGTTTTTACGACACGGCCGCCTTTATTGTCGTGTGAATAAGAGCTACCATAACGTTAAAAATATGATAACGATACGGCTAAAGACAAAGTGGAACAGAGATTCTCAGCTTGTATGCGATATCACCCGCGATATCGCAGATTGCTTTTGTACGTTACGGCCGCCCTTGATGCAAAGTTAATAAGTGCTGTCATATCGTAGCAAAATAATTGCTATTTATTTTAGTAAATGTAGAACGAAAAGGACCTTGTACCGTCACCACGTCAAATTCATTTTAGAAAAGACTGTATATCAGTTGCGATTGTCTGTTATTTCCACACACTCATGTAGATGCAAGGAAAAAGTGATTTACTGCCGCACTCGGAGACGTCAATTAATTTTTAAGTTTCATTAAAATTGCTGCGTCTCATTCTATTGCTATAGCAAAGAAAGTGACAGCAGTAACTTTAATGAAAATCAAACTGAGTGCGGCCGTTAGTCCTCTAAGGGCAAGAGTTAGTCAAGAGCAATCCCATTAACAATTTTAAAAAAGTTCGTAATTCATCAATAAAAACATTCATATGGATAACAAAGCTGGGGGATTAAATAAATGTCAATATACATCGTAAAAATATGGTGTATCCAATTGTGTATCCTTTGGAGAGGCCTGTGTCCAGCGGGCCTATTATGCTCGTATATATCGGTGTCGATATCATGTGGATCGTGGATAAAACTTCTGTCACTTTCTGACCAATTAAGAGTGAGAAGACCGATGCTTTATCCCCGTACATCCACCGCGATAAAGGCGAACATAATACGGGGGCAGATTGTACAGCAGTGGACGTTTTTCGTGACGAGTCAAAGGGTAAAGAGGAAAATGAGAGACGTAAAATCTACATTTTCAAACCTTGTAAAACGAAGTGTGTAACGTAACGTTTACCACATTTCGTATTCTGTTTGTTTTACTTGAGTTGTAAAAATACCGCTCCGTGTTCCCGCATGCTAATAGCCGCATTCTAATGTTTGCGAGCTCTCCACGTAACAATTAAACTTTTAGATCTTATCGCGGTAATTACGCGTACGTGTTGAGAATAAAACACGTGCCGTGGTGTCACCATATGATTCCTGCGGAGGACCAGCTCTGGCCTCGAAACCAGAAATATGCTGAGCTGGAACCATTTTGCATCATCTAGCACTAGTGCAGACTGTTTTTTTGCGTTTATGTTTTTATTTCAAATCAAATCAAAATTCATTTATTTAACCAACAAAAATAGTACAGTGGTACATAATTATTATATAATATTTGTGTGAGCGCGAGCATTTGTTCCTGAATTATGGATGTTCTCTATTCATTTAATAAGGGTACTATATAGTACAATCCTAGAGCTTACTAGTATTAGGTCCATTTGTGTGAGATTGTACCTTGATATTTATTATTAAGTATAATTTAAGGCACACTGGCACTAGGGGGCGGTGCTCTAACTACCTAAGGGCCTAATCAAATACAACATCTAAAGCGAAAAACGATTCAGAAGTTTATCTGGACCACACCGTCTTTAAAGCTAATTAAATTACTAAATAATTAGCAACATTTGCAAAAGTTTAGTTAATCCGTGCGAAGGCTCGGGGGCTCACGCGGGGTCGTACATCATCGCTATCGGAGTTTCTGGAGCACCCTGCTTAGATATATTTTACGCGGCGTCAGATGCAGCGCTGGCAATTTTTGGAGAAATGTCCTTGTGATGGGGCTATGGAAAAAGCGATGTTTTGGAACCAAAATAATAAAAGGTTTTTTTATAATAGCTGTGATCGACCTGGAAGATACTGCTAAGGTTCTGGAGTCTTAAGTTCTAAACAGTCTTGTTAGTTAGTATCATGTAAAACAAGAAAATCCAATTTAACACAACAAATAAGCTCTTTAGAACACCTTGGCGCGATATGTTGTTTATTATTAATCTGAATTATATAATATTATTTTAATTGTCTTTTTCAAGTGTCAATTTATAACCGACTTCAAAAAAAAAAGGAGGTTCTCAGTTTGACCTGTATGTTTGTATGTATGTATGTATGTATGTATGTATGTATGTATGTTTGTCCACGATTATCTCGCGTTTGTCTGAACCGATTTACATGCGGTTTTCAGCAAAGTATTTGTTACATTCTGGAGAAGGTTTTGGTATACAAGAATAATGGATACCACGTGACGTCATCCGCATGGATCCGTTATTAAGCGATATATTAGTTCAACTCGACCGATTTTATGTTGACGCGATTTTTTTAGTGATAGTTATACTCGTATTACTAAAAAGCGAAAAAAAAATGTAATAAAAAAAGACGAAAAATTTTTTTTAATAAAAAATAGAACCGTCTTCAAAAAAAACCCACTAAACAAGACTAAATAATGACCGGCTTCCTAGGAATTGCCTATTTGATGGGTGCCTAATAGGTACATGGAATATATCGAAGTCGGTGGCAAGAATCATGTGACATTGCTATTGTGTAAACCTACTTGACACCGGCTTAGATATATTCCATGTACCTATTAGGCACCCATCAAATAGGCAATTCCTAGGAAGCCGGTCATTATTTACTCTTGTTTAGTGGGTTTTTTTTTTTGAAGACGTTTCTATTTTTTATTAAAAAAAATTTTTATTACTCCGCAAAATCCTAATGGAAATAATAATGTAAATACAGCTGAATTAGGTATAATATAAAGTTTCGCATTCTGTTATTTCTAACTAAAAACAATAATTAGAGCAATATTAACAATCGAATCCAACGAATATCGCCGCCCATATGAGACGTACAATAAAAATTAAATTAAATTGTAATTGTAACTATGTGGCAATAAATGAATGTTGATTGATTAAACCTTTTTTAGTTAAAGTATGCTTTGTCACTTTTTGCCAAATTCAAATTTCACCTAAGCTTATTTCATGCCAATTTTAATTATTGTGCGTCTATGAACCAGTTGGCCTAGCCAAGATGCATGCGCCGACTTTAAGCGCTTTTCGAAAACTATCAAAATGTATAGGATTTACGTATGCTAACGATCAGTCGCGTCATTTATACCTATTCCATACATTTTATATAGCGTAATGCATCTTGGCTATGCCATCAGCGGATTTAACTTTTCCGCCGGTTCTCTGGCCCAACTTCTCACTTTCACGCCTCCCGGGCTTGATTAATGTGCCTGCAACTGCGCGACACGCGGGTTCCTTTCCCGCCCGTGCCTAATGCCTTCTTAAAGGACGCAACAACCTTCTACAAGTACTAATGCTACTTTGAAAACAAGTGGCACTTGAATATGATTGTTTTCTACTGTGCCGGTCGTCAAGTATTGTTAATTAATCACACCTAGGATAACAGTTATCCGTTCGTGTTAGACGTGTTCTAAGTTATCTAGATAAGTCATGTATAAGTTATTGTTAATCTTGTATAAATACTTCTGCCTTATTGTAATTAAACTAGATTGGAACTGACTGACAAAGTGGTTCCTTTCTCACCCGCCAGCATGGCAATATCCTCCGGTAAATCTAATGATTTATGACTAGTGAGTAAGGGCGAAATCACATCTATCAGCATCGAATCGCATTTAGCTGGATAATTTTGGACACACTATACGCATCGCAAGCTGCTAAAGGGTGCTATCGCATGCTTTTGTCTCCTTGCTTTATCATGAATGAGCACTCTTCAGTATGTAAAATGGATAGCTACACTTATACGCATTTAATGCTGAAGCTGAATCGATGCAGAAGGGTGAATTGATGCGGAAGCATCTTCATACAAAATTACGTTTTTGTATTACAAAATGCGATTCGATGCTGATAGATGTGACTTCACCCTTAGGCTTCCGTACCTCGAGCATCTTCTATCGAGTAGGGTGCGACCACACCGCTGCTTAAAATACGGTGATGGTACGGACGGAATCGCAGTGAGAGAGAGATCCGGTGAGGACGGTATGCGTTAGAAACGTGGCGTATACGTCACGTCACTGTGTCACCGTATTAACGTACCTTACCTTAAATGACGTTAACGTATTGTCATCAAGAAAATATGTATGGCGATTGGAACAACGCACCCGTGTCCGTATTTAGTACTAAAATTTCCTAGCACGAACGTGATAATGGATTTTTAATTTAAAACTACAGAACAGTACTTTAGGCACTAATTATCTTATTAAAACAGATTAGCTATCCTAAACGTTCTATAACTTTAACATGAGGCCAAACATACACAAATCTTGTGCTGAAAAGAACTAAGTATGATTTATTTATGACTCTCGGCAAAAGCTCGGACTATCGTGGTTGGATTCGAGAAATAGCTATATATGAACTTTAACAAAATATTGATCAAACGGCTGTTCAATATTGTAACGTTTTGAGAAAATGAAAAAAACGCTTTTTCATGCTTCGTCTTAGCGTCGTGAGCTATCGGCCGCACTCAGAGACCTCAATTAACTTTTAAGTCCGATTAAAGTTGCTGCTGTCACTTTCTTTTCTATAGCAATAGAATAAGACGCAGCAACTTTAGTCAAACTTAAAAATTAATTGACGTCTCTGAGTGCGGCAGTATGTGTATCCGTGTTATCTTTACCTATTGGAAAGGGCGGCGATTTGGTACACAGTTATGACAACAAAAACTTACTTAATAAAAAACCAGTTTAGATAAAATATTTGTCCGTTAAATTTCCTCAGAATAAGGCTTCGGTCGCCGACAGACGTGCCGTAATAATTTAACAGTCTGGAAGCGTAATGCCCAATTAAAAAGAATTTGCGAAATCCATAAGTTATTGTGCTCTGGTTTGTATATTTTTAAGTTTACTTCTAAAATAAGTTTCAGTCAAAAATTTCATTTTTGGTACAAGATTGTCTTTCCGAGCGTAGTTATCATCTGCTGATATCAAGACAAATCCAACGATCCTAAACACGGCGGTGCGTCTTGTTTCGTTGCGGAGTTCCTATGACCACCTTCCAACTGCATCATCAGACCAGCTCCATGATACCTTATTATTACATTGTAACACTTATTTTTTGTTGTATTTCCTGCTTTTGCTATATGTGGTGATTAATAAGGAGTTTTTATATTGTACCTATTGTAACCCGGGGTCTTCCAAAGACAGGTTTAGGTACCTTAAAGACATTGTTTAGTTGTTCCAACACACCTTAAAGTTACCGGAAAATATACTAGACTTGTCTTAACCAACAAAGAGCAATATACAACAATATACCTACCTACCTTTGGATAACGGCGCCAAAATAAAGCATCATTCTTAATATCACACCGTTTTTCTATACAAAATGATATAAACAATGCAGGGCGGGATTGCGACCGCGGAAGTCTGCGTCAACCTCGCTTGTCATTTGTTTTTCTTCGAGGCAATGGGAGGTGACAAATGAGAGTGCCATTATTTGCTCTAGCTTAGAAAATGTTTTAAATTAAGCACAAAAAGGTTGCATTATCAAACTGCAGCATCGTTGCTTTTATATTTGTAGCCATTTCAAGTGTCATAAAGATACGAAATGTAGATTAAAAGTAAGATTGTAATAGACATCTTAAATGAGAACCGTTTCAAATAGATGTTTTATTGCATATTAACAGCCGTGGACGACTCAACGAGTCGTAAAATTACATATTATTTACTTGAATCTTATCGGCCGTTACCGTATTTTACTTTTAACCGCTGTCTGCCGACATAAACTAAAGCTTTCGGCACACCAAACGCGTCAGGCGCGTCGCGCTTTGAACGCGGGCCCGCGCATGTTGTAAAACGCGCACGCGCACGCGACGCGCCGCAGTCGCCGCAGACAACTCGGGCAACGCGTCGCGTGGCGTGCGCGAAGCAGGCGCGTCGCACGCGCTGGCTCGCGTCGCGTCAACGCGGCGTCGGTGCGGGTACTAGTCGTTGTATTTTTTTACAAACGCGTAGTGGGGGTACGCCCGCGCTGCGCAGCATGTCACACATGTGCGCAGCGCTGGCACGCGTTCGAAACGCGTTGAAGCTGCCGCCTGCCTGCAGTGTGCCGGGTGCTGCGTCGGTCACGCCACGCGACGCGACGCGATGCGCCTAACACGCGTTTGGTGTGCCGAAAGCTTTTATAAAACTCCATTAGAGGAACTCCCTGGAGCACCGTCAATCTTCGTGAAACTACCAAATCGACAGAGTTCTTTCACGAACTAAGTAGTAAATGTTGCTGTAGTCGTGAAACGTGTACTACGTACAAAATTAAAATCGTAACATGCATTTTTTTAGGTACGCACATAAGTATCTAGTAGTAAGTATTGAACAAAAACAAGTTCAAATGGTTAACCTAATAGCATACAAGGCTTATATCCCTCTTGGTCTTCTCCCCTATTGTTAACATTATGATAGCTCTTATTATCTTGACAATAAAGGCTGCCGAATCATTAACGATGTGATTGCAATAGGGGTAAAACGCAGTGGTATAGACGCCCTGGTAGAGTTAACATTAGTTACTTAAATTAAATATATTGTATCTGTCAAATAGTTAATCAGAGATGTACACAATTACCCCCTTACTAATAAACGTTGAGTAACGGCTGAGTAGTTATACAATGCTTTGTCCTTATCTGTCGAATTCAAATGTCACAATGACAGATAAGGACAAAGCATTGTATAACTACTCAGCCGTTACTCAACGTTTATTAGTAAGGGGGTTAGTACAAAAAGCAGACCGAGAAAAATCACAGCATAAAATCTACAACATCACAGGAAGAAAAACTGACCAAAAAGCCAAAAAATTATGTTACGCAGGCGATTGTCAAGACGCCAATTTTAACATTTAATACTTGCCATCTGCGCCTGCAGCTCGATTTAAAAAGTTAAGTTCGCCGTCTGTGTTAGCTCTTTTGTCCAGGCGCATTTTCTGAGATTAATTTCTTGGTCATCCGAGAAATAAAAAAAATGATAAGGTTGAACGACGCGATTGAAGAATTATGAAATAAATGATTTTTCTTTTATAGGTGAAAATTGTATTCGAGTTAATTTACGAAAACTGCTGAATACCCAATTTATGTATGTAGACATGAACAGTCGACAAAATGAATGGAATGTCACCCTAAAGGTGAGTCTATCAATTTAAAGACGACGTTAGCGACATTTTTATTAGATAAGAAGTTGTGTCAAAATGTATAGCCTACATAAGTAGGCCGGCCGTAGTAGTATACCGACTGTACCTAACGTCTACACTACATTAGTCAGAATAAGGGTGAGGTGAGAACATCACGGTCCATTAGACGTCCCTTAAAAGAACAAGAATACAAATAAGAAGAACATTACACTTTCCGACAACATTTATTTCCGTCTCGTATTTATTATAAAAATTTGTGCGATAATTTTTAGAGGGCGTAACCAAGAAGTTGGTCTTCTAATGATAAGTCATATTTTACATTGATAAAACATCAAACGATAAACTAAAACTACGATTAGCGTCACAGACATATTGATTCGACTTATAAGTACACGCCCTTAATTATTTTGCTGCTGTAAGAGAAAGTTTGATGATATTTAAATAATTTAGTTCATAATTAATTTATAATCTGTAGTCTGGGATTGTTTTATTATTTTTCTTTGAATAATCTCCGCCAGTACCCTCAAAGTTGACATTGACATTGACATTGTGACATCTGTCATCTCTGTAAATGAAGCTGCCACTCCGCGGCCCTCCAATCACGGGCGCGGACATCTTGAAGATGCTTTGTTTGCTTCTTGACAGTTGACAGGCGCCTAAAATAGGAATTTTGATAGCAGTAAAGATTAAAACCCATTACTTATACTTTTGTATTATTTACTTATACTTTTTGTGCAATAAAGAGTTTACATACATACATACATACTTTACGCTTACCACGACATTAAACTTTAGACTGCGCCAATGAAGTTAGCGAAAACGGTTGTCACAGTTAAGTCGCTATACTTAGTCCATAATTTTTCAGTAAAAAAACATCACACAAAAAATGTATGAATAACGACAAGCCTTAAAAAATCAGAAATCATTTATAGTTTAATAAAAATATAACGTAAACTTGCAAAAAAACTGGAAAGCCTTGGCTTGACAGTTTTTTTAATTATAATATTAATGGCTGCTCTCACAGACGTCAATTAAAACCACATCCACACGATCGGACTGTTGGGCCAACCGAGAGGGACGTAGCTATCTGTCAGAATGAGATAGTAACATATACGTCTCGTTCTTACAGATAGCTGCGTCCCCCTCGGTTGGCCCAACCGCCCGATCGTGTAGAAGGGGTATTACTACTTATAAGTTTGATTAAAGATGTTGCTTTCCGTCAACAATAAATTTGTCTCCGCTCCACCAACTTGACATTGGCAAAGTGCTTTGCAGCAAGAAGCCATAACAACGGAAAAAAAAGTTGCTGCTGTCACTTTCTGCGCTATAGCAATAGAATAAGACGCAGCAACTTTAATCAAACTTAATAATTAATTGACGTCTCTGAGTGCGGCAGTTAGTATTTAAAAGATTATCAGGAGATATAAAACTTAAGCTGTACAAAATCCAGAGGTGGTCGTAACAGATCTTTTTGAAACGAGAAATATTATAAGATGCCTACGTTGGAACCGGCGGCTGTCATTTCCTCTCCTTGTCTTCCACCGGCATCTTGAGATAAATATACTGCTATCAAAATAAACTGATAAATATAGAGATACGGCGTTATACTTATTTAACAAATTATTTTTTCTTACTAGTCTACGTCCTATTCCTTCATAATATACGTAGCCTGCTAAAATCCAAAATCTCTTGGGCAAAAAAAGGGTAGAAATGGAATTAGATATTTAACAGTAGGTCTGTGCGGTTGATAGATTTGAGCCTTTACAGGCTCCATATAGATTATTCTAGACTGTCACGTTGTGTTTTTATCATTTACTCAAACAAACCCAATCTTCGAGACATGGCAATAATTTGTAGTATTTTTAAGGGCTGGTAACTGAATGACGTTTCGTTCTGGTTTTGCTTTAGGGTTGTCAGCCTAAGAAGTTCTGCTTGACGTTAGGGTAATAAAATTAACTTGAGTTCCATTGGATAAAACTTATTTAAATAGATATTGAGAAGTATATGCTGAAATAGAGTTTTGAATGAATTTTGGTTTCAGGAATAACAAGTAAAGGGTTTCGGCGATAATTGCATTGAATCATTATTAGGTATCGATCAAAAATTACATTTGGAAATTAAGTCATTTCAGGGTAAATTTTAGGGTAAATATTAGGGTAAATTTCTTCATCCGAGGGTGCTCCTGTCGTAGCTTCCGGCCACCATAGCAGTCAAAAAGCTTATATCTAGGGCTCCGTGATTAGTGCATGAAGAAGCTTGAATTATCTTGTGCAGGACGGAGGTCCATGTCTGGATGGACATCTCCAGTGGCTGATTTGGTTGAGGATCAGCCGATTTAAGTTATATTTTGTGGCAGTAACAAAATCGTAAGTAAATATTTCCTCGGGAAATGCAAGTGCATCATCTCAGTTTAGTTTCTTAACCTCGTGGTTAACTTTCAGCTCTTCAAGAGGTTTTACATGCCGGGACGGAGGGAAAGACAGCGTTTGAGATAATCTCTATTGGATGGTCTCCGGTAAGGATCCTTTAATCATCTTTGCTCTGCTCTCCGCTTAATTTCTGCCATGTGCATATTCTAATCGAAGCAATTTGTTTCTTTCCAGCTGAATGGGATTATTTTTGATTATTATTTTTGATTATTAGATTTTGATTTCTATTTCGATTTCTATTTTCTGTAAAATTAAGTTGATTTCTACAAAATCTAAATAAATTCAGTTAAAGTAAATTCAATTCAAAGAATGAATTAATAAACCAATTTTAAGAAATTCATAATGCAATAATTAATCAACTTGAGCTGCACACCTTGTGGACTTTGCAAGTTTAGTTATCTTTAGGGCTCTCATGTTTAGCTTCCTTACTTCTGAGCTCTGAAAGAAATAAGCACATGTTTAGTAAATCTCATTTTGTGCACCAGAGATTTAGATTTTTGTGTAATTTAGTATTGCGGGCTAGGTACCTTTTACTAGCCGCCATTTTGTGTAGCAAGTCCATGACAATTAGCCTTCTGCTTCAAACTTCTTAAAGCTCAACAATTTTCAATACATCATTGTGCTTGCGCCGCCTGAACATATCCTTCACGTGCTTCCTGTGTGGCTTGCGGTTGGAGCTTGCATAGAGCCAACGCCCGGAGCTTCGCGTTTCGACTCACACTTTCATGATCCAGTCTGCAGCCGGACAGCCTTTGCAGGAAGGTTTCTACAGAGCGAGGTCGGTTATATAATTTCTTATTAAATAGGGAAGTAGGATTTCAATTAATCTCCTTGAGATTCACATGTAGGGAAGTAGGATTTAAATTAAATATTGGAATTGATGGCATTAGGTTCTTAGGGACTAACCAACTTAGAATAAATAATTGTGAACCTATAATAAGAACCATAGGATATTAAGCACGACCCATGCTTTCACTGAGCTAACTAATTTATGAATTTCACATGTCTGGTCGTTGTGACTAAGTAATGGTTTGCAATTACTCTTGAATGTAAAACAGAAACTACCAATAGGAATAAAGATTGTGTTTAACTTACTAATTTGTTTCCTTCAGCTCCATAAAATAGATCCATTCTCTATCCAAAGGTTACGCCAGACATATTATTTCAGGTGTTTAGTATTGTAATAATTTGTGGTTTATTACACGTTTTGTATTTCGTTTACGACTTGTTTCTTCGTTCTTGCCGGGCACGGGAAGCAAACGTCGCAATGGCGCCCATCTATTTTGTTATTTCGGTTAATTTAGAGTGACTTTTGGTTGAAATTGGGTCTATTTCGTACAGATAATCTTATGCCATCAAAGTCCATTTATTTCACTTTGTTTGCCAGGTGGAAACCATATTGTGCTTGATTTCAGTGTAATTTAGCCTTTTGAGACAATTTCACGTTCGTTTCCACAGTTTCGCTTATGTTATGAACTATATTTTGAATATTTACAGTTAGAAGAAGTTTTATAACCTCAAATCACTTTCTTCAACTTTCTTTCCGATTTTGACAAGTGAAAGTGACAAATAACCATGCGATTTTGAATCTGTAGTACACTACTGTCTTTATATATTGTGTAAGCGGGAAATAGAAAAAAAAAACGTAACTGTGTATTTTTCAGATACTGTACTTTTAATAACATCTAGGTAAAAAGTTTATGAAAATTTTCATACTTTACTTATTTGGAAATAGAGAAAAAAAAGATTAATTATATTCAGTATTGCAAGTCTTATAGCAAACACTTTATTGTAATTATTGCAACAGAAATTATGTCATAGACTGTTCTAATAAGTTATGGTTGCATACCTATAAAATAAAATACTAGTCTATAAAAATAGAAACATTTTATTAATTTAATTGCATAGTACAGTTACAGTAACAATTACTAAGGCTACATGATATTAAGAAAAAAAAAGTACAAATATTAAGTAATAATTAGACATTTTGGTAATAACAGTTGTACATTTACCTTACTGTGCATTTACAATTGTTTCATTTAGTGCTACAGAGTTACAAGAATATTGATTTAAAAGCTAATTTTAATGATTTTGTGAGCCATTAATTCCAATTACAAGAAAAAATTCATAATTATGGACAGGCAAATACAGTTTCATTCACTTTTAAAAGATGAATTGATTTATGAGGTTACAATTAGATCTGAAACACCATCAGCTACAGTTGACTCTTTGAGAAAACAATTGAGAGTTTTAAGTGAGGAATGCCCGTCGGAGGCAATTTTGGAAACAGACTTCTCAGTCGACTCGGAATTAAAAGTTGTGACAAATAAGTTAACTGAACTGGGTACAGTTGTAGATAGATACACACAGACACAAGACAAGTACTCATTTAATAGGTCAAAAGCACTGGGGTATCATTTATTTCACAGATTGACACGAATTCAAGTTCAGGTTGACACAGCCAAGTTTGCAATTAAGGCAGAACTTTTGTTAAAGCTTGAGTCACTTTTGGTAAAAATTGAACCATCGGAGCTTTCTTCTAGTGTAGTTGACAACAGACAGGCACTTTCTTCAGGTTCAGGTGTATCACAAGGTGATCTACAAATTGAGTGTTCCGGGGATAAAAATATTTCAAAATGGGGTTTGAAGTTCAATGGCACAACTGATCCCAGGTCATTTTTGGAACGTGTAGATGAACTTAAGCTAGCATTTGGCGTTTCTGAGACTAAGTTGTTCAAATCAGCGGCACAACTATTTGTGGATAAAGGTCTATTATGGTTTCGTGGTATCAAACACCAGGTGTCTTCATGGAAGGAGTTGAAAGCAATATTATTGCAGGAGTTTGATCCCACAGATTATGATTATAGGTTAATGAGTGAAATTAGGTCACGGACTCAGGGTATTGATGAACCAGTTCACATTTATTTCGCGATTATGAGTTGTATGTTCGAGCGTCGTAGTACACCGTTGTCTGAGGAAGAGAAATTGGAGATTTTGCAGCATAATATTAGACCGCATTTCACACAACAGCTTGCGTTGGTGAATGTTTCTTCAGTAGCGGAATTAAAGCAGCATTGTCGTAATATCGAGGCAGCTCGGCAGCGTACCGAGAATTTCACAGAACCAAAGTCGACTTCAAATATTTTGGGCAGTGATTTTATGTACAAAGGGAAGTCCAAGAATGTTAATTCACTTTCAGCTAGTACTGCCAAGAGTTCCAATAGTAATCCAAAGTCGTGTTCTGTAGTTTCACAGCCGTCAAGTACATCTAATGCTAGGAAACATACAGCGATGCCATCCACACATGAACAGATACCGATATGTTACAAATGCGGCGGAACTCGACATAATTTCAGATACTGCAAATTTAGGTCGAACAACAACAAACAATTCAGCTGTTTCGGTTGCGGAATGACAGGTGTCATAATCGCGAATTGTCCGAAGTGTACGGAGAATGGTACAAATAAAAGGCCAGTTTCACACTTTCCTATTAATTCAAAAAACTAATAAATTTGGACTGTAGTGAAATTAATAGTGATAAATGTAAAGAATCCATTTCAAAATTTTATAGCTATAATTCAATCGCTACAGTTCTTTTCGCACCGAATAAGGAAGATATTCGGCCATATTTAAAATTTAAAGTTTGTGATTTTGAAATTTATGGATTATTGGATTCTGGAGCATCCGTTTCAATTTTAGGTAACAATGCTCATTTAAATTTTGTGAAATTCGGTTTCAACTTACAAGATATGCAACCAACAACATGCAATGTTGCGAATGGCGTTGAGGTCCAAACAATAGGGAATATTTTCGTTCCGTTAACATTTAATAACGTAACACATGTTGTTAAATTTTTTGTGGTTCCTGATATTGTTACGGACGTCATTTTAGGAGTAGATTTTTGGAAGTCGTTTCGTTTAGCGCCTGAAATATTCGACAACATTGAGTATACACCGAAACCGGATAATTATTTTACGAACTGCAACGGTATTAATTCAGGTCAAGTACACACGATCCAGTCGTACGACCACTTAAGTTCAACACAGAAAGAGCTTGCTGACGCGATGGTAGAAAAGTTTAAGGCCATTTCATTTGAAGAGAAGGGTTTAGGCAGGACTGCTCTAATTGAGCATTGTATTGACACCGGCGATGCTTATCCTATTAAGACGAGGCAATATCCGCTCTCACCGGAGAAGCGAGCAGCATTAAGCGCCGAACTCGATAGGATGCTCCAATTAGATGTGGTTACTCCTTGCGAAAGCCCATGGAATAATCCTGCCTTATTAGTGCGTAAAGCAAACGGCGACTGGCGTTTTTGTTTAGATTGTAGGAAACTTAACGCGATTACTAAGGGAGACTCGTATTCCATTCCGTACATTCCACAGATATTAGATAGTTTAAAGGAAGCGAAGTACCTTACGTCAATCGACTTAAGTTCCTCATTTTGGCAAATACCGTTGAGTGAAACGTCACAGGAAAACACAAGCTTTACCGTGCCTGGTCGCGGGTTATACAAATTTAAAGTTATGCCATTTGGTTTGTGCGGAGCACCTGCTAGACAGCAGCGGCTCATGGATAGCCTTATTGATCACAATATAACCAGTGACATCGAGAACGGTTTAGCATTTTGTTACATAGATGACATAGTCATCTGTTCTTCGGATTTTCAGACGCATTTAGTGCTACTTAAGCGTGTTATGGAGAAATTGAAAATGGCAAATTTAACTATTAATTTCGCGAAATCCAAGTTCTTCAGGCAGTCGCTCAAGTACCTTGGTTACGTCGTGGACGAGTTCGGGTTGCGTACTGATCCTGAAAAGGTCGCGGCCATTTTGAATTTCCCCATACCCACAACTTCTCGAGAGGTTAAGATATTTTTAGGAACGTGCTCCTGGTATCGTCGTTTTATACGAAACTTTTCGACCATAGCCGCTCCTTTAAATAGATTAACAGCAAAGGGGAAGAACGTACCCGCCTTTCGATGGTCTGATGAGGCAGAAGTTGCATTCAATTCATTGAAGAACGCATTAGTTTGTGCTCCTATTTTGGCAGTGCCAGATTTTGGGAAGCCTTTCTCTGTGCACTGCGATGCTTCTTCATATGGATTGGGTGGAATGCTCAGTCAGACTATCGATGGCCACGAGCATCCGATCGCGTACGTTAGTCGTTCCCTTAACAAAAACGAACGAAATTACAGCGCGACCGAGAGGGAGGCTCTTGCTGTTCTTTTCGCTGTCGAGAAGTTTCAGGCGTATTTAGGCTCGCGTCGCTTTAAGGTGATTACAGATCACGCGTCACTTAAGTGGTTTATGAACCTGGAGAACCCATCTGGTAGGTTAGCACGTTGGGGTTGCAGACTGTCTCAATATGAATTTGATATTGAGCACAGGAAAGGCACCGATAATGTGGTACCGGATGCGTTGTCCAGGCTCATGAAGGTTGACGCAGTGAACGTCACCAACGACGACGTTGAGAAAGATTTATGGTACGAAAGGGTTGTGAACGGTTGTAAGTCTTTCCCCACAAATTTTCCGAATTTCTGTCTTAAGGAGGGAAAGCTATACCGATTTTGTAGGAGTAAGTACAACTTACTGAGTGAATTTGACTGGAAAGTGGTAGTTCCGAAGAGTGACCGTAATAAGATACTACAAGAATTACATTGTGAGTCTACAGCAGCACATCTCGGTGTTTTCAAAACTCACCGGCGGCTATCTTTGACTTACTTTTGGCCCGGCATGCATAGAGATGTTGTCGATTTTGTGAAGGCTTGTGAAGTATGTTCAGCTTACAAGCATTCACAAACTCGAACTCCTGGTTTGATGGGCCAGCCAAAGGTATGTCAAAGACCATTTCAAGTAGTATCCATAGATTTAGTAGGTCCTCTACCACGTTCTCGGTCAGGTTACACATTTTTGTTTGTTGTGACATGCTGTTTTTCAAAATATACTTTGCTGTTTCCACTTCGCCGCGCGACCAGCGCTTTAGTTGCAAAACACTTTGAGAACCATGTTATTTTAGCGCATGGTGTACCTGAAACCGTAATTACCGACAATGGGGTTCAATTTACGGGATCAGAATTTAGGCAACTACTCAAGAAGTACAATATTCCTAGGGTACATTATGGACCACGGTATACTGCTCAGGTAAATTTAGTTGAGCGGTACAATAAGACGGTTATGACTGCTGTAGCGTCGTACGTGGAAGAAAACCACCGAGCTTGGGACGAGCAACTGCACCAAATTCAGTTTGCGTTAAACAGTGCAGTTAACGAGTCCACGGGGTTTTCTCCTTTCTTCTTGGTACACGCCAGGGAACCGGTCATAAACGGCTCGTTTTACCGCGATGCGCAGGAGGAGTATATTGTAGGTATCCCTAGAGAGGAATATGCAGGCGAATTTGGCTGTTTAAGAAGTATTTTTGAACAAGTTCGATCTTGTCTTTTGAAGGCGCATGCCACAAACTCTAAATATTATAATTTAAGACGTCGTCCGGCCAAGTTTTCAGAAGGCGATATCGTTTGGAAGCGCTCGTATGTACAAAGCGATGCTGATAAATTTAGAATGGCTAAGCTCGCGCCTAAGTACGAAAAGTGCAAGGTTAAGAAAGTTTTGTCGCCTTTAGTTTATGAATTAGAGAGGATGGACGGACATCCAATAGGTTCTTGGCATATTAAAGATTTAAAGTCGTAGCTGATCTCGTGATCAGTGGACGCGCGCCCGTTATGCTAGTCATTGCTCGCCGCGCCGCCACTGTTGACTATCAGACCTACCTCATGACTGTGTTAGCATTTAGTGTTGAATATTACAGTAATATATTCAATCACAAACTGTTTGGTGTGGTGAACAGGAACAACTGTCTCACTATTGGAATTATGTGCGTGAAGTATGAAAGAAAGTGTAAGGTGAAGAATTTAGGGCTACACATTCATGACTCAATACCATCAAGAGCAATCTTTAATATGATCTCAAGTAACATCTTTTAGGCCCTGCCAAGTTATTTAGTATTTAGGTACATTGATATGTACACCTGTGTTTCGCATCCAACAAATCGAGTTTTCGTTCATGTGTGGATGCGATGTTGTGTTGCACAGTGTTTTATGCTTCGTTTAGTTTTAGTTATCTCCATCCTAGGTAGGAGATACATTTCGTTTCCTCAGACAACGCCGTCTAGGATTTAAGATTTTGCATTAATCAGACACATTGTGAATGTATCTGACATTTTAGTGAAGTATAACTTGGTGAAGGGTTAGTTTGCGGTTTGATAACCGATATGTTTAGGTGGGGTTTTCGGTTAGTACCTACTAATTTTAGTTGTTTTGTAGATTTCGCCCGGACAAGTAGGGGATATATATAAGAATGCTGAACATCGGTCCTGGCTGCTGGCAATTTACCTCTTCAGCACAACATTGCCGTTGTGCTGGAAAGGTAAACGGATAAGATTTCTAAATGGTTGGAATGATTAGGTTTAGTTTTGGGAGAGTTTTTCAGGTTTGTAACACAAGGTTTTGTAAGGTATGATAGTTCTGTTGGTAGAGTGTTACATACTGTTTTGTCTCGTTTGTTTAATTAAGAGTTGAGCACATACTTTTTATATGTTAGGTAACGTTTTAGAATATAATTTGGAAGTTAGTAGATTTACAGGTTTTGGAGATTGAGTTTGGTTTTGTATTGGTGAAATTAACGCTGAGGGCAGCGTACGGTTCACCTACGTTGAACCTTTTCATTGGGAAGGGGAGTATTGTCACGTTGTGTTTTTATCATTTACTCAAACAAACCCAATCTTCGAGACATGGCAATAATTTGTAGTATTTTTAAGGGCTGGTAACTGAATGACGTTTCGTTCTGGTTTTGCTTTAGGGTTGTCAGCCTAAGAAGTTCTGCTTGACGTTAGGGTAATAAAATTAACTTGAGTTCCATTGGATAAAACTTATTTAAATAGATATTGAGAAGTATATGCTGAAATAGAGTTTTGAATGAATTTTGGTTTCAGGAATAACAAGTAAAGGGTTTCGGCGATAATTGCATTGAATCATTATTAGGTATCGATCAAAAATTACATTTGGAAATTAAGTCATTTCAGGGTAAATTTTAGGGTAAATATTAGGGTAAATTTCTTCATCCGAGGGTGCTCCTGTCGTAGCTTCCGGCCACCATAGCAGTCAAAAAGCTTATATCTAGGGCTCCGTGATTAGTGCATGAAGAAGCTTGAATTATCTTGTGCAGGACGGAGGTCCATGTCTGGATGGACATCTCCAGTGGCTGATTTGGTTGAGGATCAGCCGATTTAAGTTATATTTTGTGGCAGTAACAAAATCGTAAGTAAATATTTCCTCGGGAAATGCAAGTGCATCATCTCAGTTTAGTTTCTTAACCTCGTGGTTAACTTTCAGCTCTTCAAGAGGTTTTACATGCCGGGACGGAGGGAAAGACAGCGTTTGAGATAATCTCTATTGGATGGTCTCCGGTAAGGATCCTTTAATCATCTTTGCTCTGCTCTCCGCTTAATTTCTGCCATGTGCATATTCTAATCGAAGCAATTTGTTTCTTTCCAGCTGAATGGGATTATTTTTGATTATTATTTTTGATTATTAGATTTTGATTTCTATTTCGATTTCTATTTTCTGTAAAATTAAGTTGATTTCTACAAAATCTAAATAAATTCAGTTAAAGTAAATTCAATTCAAAGAATGAATTAATAAACCAATTTTAAGAAATTCATAATGCAATAATTAATCAACTTGAGCTGCACACCTTGTGGACTTTGCAAGTTTAGTTATCTTTAGGGCTCTCATGTTTAGCTTCCTTACTTCTGAGCTCTGAAAGAAATAAGCACATGTTTAGTAAATCTCATTTTGTGCACCAGAGATTTAGATTTTTGTGTAATTTAGTATTGCGGGCTAGGTACCTTTTACTAGCCGCCATTTTGTGTAGCAAGTCCATGACAATTAGCCTTCTGCTTCAAACTTCTTAAAGCTCAACAATTTTCAATACATCATTGTGCTTGCGCCGCCTGAACATATCCTTCACGTGCTTCCTGTGTGGCTTGCGGTTGGAGCTTGCATAGAGCCAACGCCCGGAGCTTCGCGTTTCGACTCACACTGTCATGATCCAGTCTGCAGCCGGACAGCCTTTGCAGGAAGGTTTCTACAGAGCGAGGTCGGTTATATAATTTCTTATTAAATAGGGAAGTAGGATTTCAATTAATCTCCTTGAGATTCACATGTAGGGAAGTAGGATTTAAATTAAATATTGGAATTGATGGCATTAGGTTCTTAGGGACTAACCAACTTAGAATAAATAATTGTGAACCTATAATAAGAACCATAGGATATTAAGCACGACCCATGCTTTCACTGAGCTAACTAATTTATGAATTTCACATGTCTGGTCGTTGTGACTAAGTAATGGTTTGCAATTACTCTTGAATGTAAAACAGAAACTACCAATAGGAATAAAGATTGTGTTTAACTTACTAATTTGTTTCCTTCAGCTCCATAAAATAGATCCATTCTCTATCCAAAGGTTACGCCAGACATATTATTTCAGGTGTTTAGTATTGTAATAATTTGTGGTTTATTACACGTTTTGTATTTCGTTTACGACTTGTTTCTTCGTTCTTGCCGGGCACGGGAAGCAAACGTCGCAAGACTCATACGCAAAATTAAGTCAAGAATTTATGTAAAGGACATTTCCCTTAATTTTTAAGCCTAATAATAGTAGATTGTTCAACAAGGGATTAAAGTAAGCCATTATTGTGACACGAGATATTTATCCACCCGAGCAAAGCGATGGTGGATGAAATTCAAGTGTCATTATGGCTTTTTAGTCTCGAGTTAAACAATCTACTATTCATTTCGAAAAGATTGCGAGAAAATAAATGTTAAATTAAAATACCTAATAATTTCAAGACAAACACGTAAAACATTACAACTTAATAGCGCTATCTATAATAGCTCTATCGCTATAATAGCTCTATTGTTTTACTCTCAACCCGTCACTGTTATGCAGAAAGAGACAACAACAAGGTTGATTTTTGGGTTAGAACATAACAAATAGTCCATAGACAACATTTCCGAAACGAAGACTGAGGCGATGGAGGTTGTATGCCTAGCCCGCTCTTCACCGTGCTCTCCAACGACAAGGGCAACATCATCAAATGGCAACATGTATCTGGCTGTTTGTGGTTTTCCAAGGAAATTAAAAACAAAATCTTTGTTTAATGATTGGGAAATAGGAACTAAAAAACACCTAATGTTTTGAGAAATGAATTCTGGTTGGTTGATACCAAATACAAAGTTTTTTTTTTAAAGTTAAATTAGTTAAACAGTATTCGTATCAAAAATAACCCAACGTTCCATTCATATTTTCCCTAGGGTCTAAATGTACTACTTTAGACCCGCTTGATAAAATAAAAAATCGTTATTTATTCAAGCATTAATCCCATTTGGTAATATAAATACATTAATTCATTTTAACAATAACACCTTCATCAAAATTAGTTTAAATAAGTTCAAATAGTCAAAATCATGATTTTACTTTACATTGTACAAGGTGGGCCAAAAGAAGTCATCCGATGTTGTTTGACTCTCTTTTTTTGAATTGTTACGCAAAAAAATAGACACGATTATTCCGCGTTCTTGGGGAGTGTATCGCTCCATGGCTTGTTCACTTGTATTTTGCATCTGTCAAGTCCACAAATGTCAAAACAGATTTGACATTGGCGACTTGGCAAAAATGAGAGCATCTTCCAATAGGGTGATTTCTTTTGGCCCACCTTGTAGTTAAAAATTATGGCTAAGGATCAAATTAATAAAAGTATAATAAGTTCAGTTGAGCCTAAGCCTAACATGACATTTTGAGCATAAGAAGTTAAAAAATAATAATTTCATCGCAGTTTGCGAAATTGTCCACAAAAATCCCATCTCGGTTTTATTTCAGCCAGGGGAAGCGAAGTGAAAAGTTTCACAATTATCAAACTCTCTCAAACCCCTCAAAAGAGATATTCATGCCATCCTTTTCTAACTGTTTATAAAAGTAAGAGATGGTAATAGCAACTGATGTCCGAAATCACCCGCAGCGTAAACATTCAAGATGCTTTGGGTTACAAGTTTTACCATAAATATATACGCGGAAACAACTGAAAATCGCCCAAGACAACTTTTTAAAGCAAAGAGAAACTTTACTCATAAAATTTTTGTAAGATAGGTTTTAAAGGCCGTTTTACGGTTATTTAGACGACGCAATAGTAGTATGTTACTGTCCAGTTTCATGGAGTAGCTCGCACCATGCGGCCTAGGCACAATGTAATGATATATTGTTCCTATTTATATTGCTATAGGTACCTACTAGTGGAAAATAAACAGAAGTTATATTATTTTTATTAATATCTTATATAGAAGTTTCCTTCCTCTTCCTCAAGTAAATAAGATTCAGCTAGTTATTATGATAAAACATCTGCGTTGCAACAGATTTTTTCAAGACGTTTAACGAACTATAATAGTTCGTAAAAGTAATTTGCTTTAAACCACGGTCTATTCCGACTAGTTCCATTATTAGTTCCATTGATGGAACTAGTTGGATTTTTTTCCAGTAGTTACAACTAGTTCCATCAATGGAACTAATAATGGAACTAGTCGGAATAGACCTAAACCACAACTACATTAAGGAACCAGATAAACTCAGCGTTTCATTAATAAAATATGAACACGCCTTTCGGAGGTTGTTTGGGGAGTTGATTGGAGCGTACATACAAAAACCCGGGCATTGCGGTTTAAAATTGTACATATTTTTGGCGAAATCCTCAACGTGTTTAACATTTACAGAGTTAAGAGTGTTTTTAACGATTAATTTAATTTATTTGATCATTTAACTAATAATAATATTTTATGAATTAAAAAGACCTAACCTTTCCTCTTAATGATAAGTATTCTTAAATATGTAAGTATAAGTATCAATACATAGTATATAAAATGAAGTCGCCCTCCGCGTCTGTCTGTCCCTACGTATGCTTAGATCTTTAAAACTACGCAACGGATTTTGATGCGGTTTTCACCATCAGTTAGATAATTCTTCACGGAAGGTTTATGTATATAATAGAACCCGGAGCGAAGCGAGGATCACTAGTATAATATAAGTATAGACTAACGGCGGAAAACTCTAGCTCGCCGATTAACAATTCGTTAACGAATTGAAAAGCGAGTTGGTTTAGATAATAAATAACAACGATACAAAACACGTCTGTTGACTGACTTACTTAACATAAACGTTTGTTATGAACGCTTGGTTAATTCCACGTGCCACTTAGTAATATCTATGAGTCTTAAATAATACATTTATTATACTAGCTTCATTTATAACTGGAGCTGTTACGGAAGCTGATAAACTACGTGCCTGCATTACGAGATGAGCTCATGCATTAACTCACATACATAATATGCATACAATTCTAAAGTAGATTGGGGCGCTAGAGAATGGGATGAAATGTCAACGGAACCGAGACAGTATTTATGGAAAAGCGTTTGAATACTTAACAGTGAGTAAACGGGTTGGCGGGTTTATACCCGTAGGTTATATTCTGACAGTAATGGGTAAGTATCACCATGTCCAGGATGACGAGATTATAAAAGATAAAGATAAAAGATAAAAGATATTTATTCAGTAAGTAGGCTTTTACACGTCAAAATCTACCAGCGCTTCCCAAGAGGAGACCACTGCTGAGAAGAAGCGCCGCAAGAAACTCAACAGTTAGTCATTTTTTAAATGAAAATATAACAATGTCACTACTTATTCTAACATTATATAAAACTGTAAAAATAATATTAAATATCTGCGTAGTTTTGCAGGAAAACATGTCAGAATGACTACGAGAAAATTTATATATATATCACACAAAACAGTTTTGACATGTCTTCCTACATAAACCGTGTCCCCTAGACAAGATACAGCGTTTATATGATTTTTATGAGGTATGTACGAGTAGTAGGTAAGCTATTGAACATTAAACATTAGTTAATTTTCTGGTTTAGGCCAAGCATTTTTGTCCGTTAGATAGTCCTCGACCCTATAGTACGCCTTTGACATCAACGACTTTTTCAAGTAATTTTTAAGTGCTGGAAGGGGTAACTCTAAAACTACGTCGGGTAATTTATTATAAAAATGAATGCATTGACCTACAAATGATTTATATACTTTACGGTAACGAAACTTTTTTATGGCAATTTTATTTTTATTCCTAGTATTTATATTATGTATATCAGAATTTTTAACGAAAGAGTCTAGGTTCTTAATAACATAATATTTTCATAAATATATTGGGATGCTACTGTTAAAATATTAATTTGTTTAAAAAGTTATCTTAATGAATCACGGGAATTTAAGTTATATATAGAGCGAATGGCCCTTTTTTGTATAGGTGATGAAATAAATACATCTTTTAAACTTTTATTTCAATTTTAATTATTTTTATATTTCAATAGGTTAATACTCTAATACACCAATCCCAATCTCATAAAATATAATATTAAATTAATATAAATTCTAGATTTTGTATGTCTTTAATTCAATCAGCTCAGACAATGAATCATCGGTAGATCACCGAATCGAACATAATAATTATGAATGATTTAGATCAATAAAAGAACCGTAAGAGTGGCCAGAAACAAAATCAATAAAATAAAGGAGGTTGTAACCACCTTGTTACAATATTATCTCTTAGTTTAACCAGATGGGTCCTCCTCGATTCACTTCGACCTCTTCTTTCTTTTAAGCTCGGTAATTTGGTGCTCAAAAAAGAGGTTACCCGGAAAATTTTCCGGGAGTTTTGGAAATTGGTGATTTTATATATTTCGACGTGCTCTTTCCGAGTTTCTACTTTGCCACCTCGTATCTTTGCCGCTCGCGCCGCCATATTGGAAACTCCCAAAAACAGTTTTTTGATAATATTTTGTATAATTCATCTTTTTTTTTCTTCAGTTTACGGAACGTGCGTGTTTTTAGCGATGTACTTCCTTTATCCTTTACGCACTCTTAGGGTTCCGTGTACAATGTACCTACATTATAAGTCCTTTACCTTTAAACTTTCTATAACCTTCTGTTTTTAAGCAACGAAGTCGCGCCCCACTGCTTAAGTGAAAACAGGTCTTTGTACTTGGGATAATCATAATGTCAAACTACTTTTTCCCAGGATGGGAAAGTGATCTTGGATATTCTTATTACGCGAAAAAATGCATTAACCAAATAGGTATACGTAAGTAGAAACATTAAGCCGTTTAAAATTCAATCGTAAAGCGTTTCAGAATTGTAAAAAAAGGCGCCGTTGATAGTGTTAGCCAGTTTAACAAGAGTACAATAAATAAGAGAATCTACATGTACCTACTTAGTTGTTTACTACTCAATGCCGCAAATAAATACAGATTACAATAAAAACAATGCGTGCAATGAACTTCCGGGCAAAATGTAAATATTACAAGGATATTACAGAATTACGCTCTCATTGTAGTAACGACTTAAAGTCAAAAATCATTCATTGTGTTATGTACTTTATATTTGAGTTAATCAAAATTTAATTTAGCATATAATATGATTTTTATAATATGATTGTGTTAATATGTTTATAAAGTAATTAAAACTTTATTGCAAAGAGCTTCCGGCTTGAAAATTAATAGCGCAATAACTTATCTGTGCATAAACCTCATTTTTGATTCCAACTCTATCTTAACACTGCTAATACTCACAAATTTAACTTGTATTACTGTGCAAAATACCTGCTAAGTAGGTAAACATGATTATCTATACTAACAGAAATATCGCTACAGAATCTTTAAAACGCTAAACCGACTCGAACTTGGCCCATTTGTCTATTAATAGTCTAGTGCGGCAAGGGCCCCTAATGTACGCAAACAAGTTCAACGTTGCGAATGAACGGTAGTGACGTCCTTCCATCAGTTCCTGTCGCAGCCGAATTGAAGAGATTCGGTCAAAGGTCGGGTGCTAGTGCCGGCCGCGCCTATACGGCATTGTTTACATATCGATGTTTACTCAAAATATCGACTGGTTGGTTTTGCCTTCTTTAAATGGGCACACTAAAAGGCCGCTCTTTTGCTTTTACTGCAGCGAATGACAAATGTCAACCAACTGAGTTATAATTTGCTCCATTGGAATACAACCAACAATAAACAAGGCAATAAATATAAGTACAAGGCAATAAATACATTAAGCATTCTATGTAGCTACTACATAGAATGCTTATTATATTTTAAACCAGTTATAATTAAGACAAAAAATAGGTAGCTCTTCGGGAAGTTGTAATTGCTATGGTGCACGAGATATGCGCAAATAATCGTTATTGAATGTATAACATCGTCGATACTTGAAAAAAAACAATTCAAACTTTCAAAAGGATCTATAAATCTTAAAGTTTATTACGATACGCCATTTTAGTAGTAAAATTTCTTTAAACTACTATCACATGACAGAAGTAGTTTCATTACAAAGACAATAACATAATAAAAAACCTAATTTATCGACATTTCTCTCTCGGGACATCCCTGAGCCAATAAGCCGGTATGCCGGCAGAGCGTACATACATGCATTATCGAGTCGAGCGAGCCGACGACAACACTGGTTGTTGAGTGTTGAGAAAAATAAATATTTATAAAAAAACTTTTTTATAAATCGATCGCATCGAATTGCAGTCGAACATGATTAGTGGAGTGTGATAATTACTTAAATTTTGTTGTTCAGTGTGGTGACTTTTTTTGTTTTATTTTTTCAAAATGGCGAAGTCAACAGTTTTAATTCGACAATGCATGTAAGTTTTGTTTTTATTGTGGTTTATGATTATGTTAAGATTTTTGATGTATTTTTAAAGCATTTGCCATCAGGCTTTTTATGTTTGTATTAGGTAGTATAGCACCAATTATTTATTGATTACTTTTCGTACTTAATTTTTGGGATTCACTCAGACAGTTGTTAATTAATACGGCTACCTCCTAAAACAATGTAAAAGTTTCAATACAACACCACATGCGATGTTAGTAAATAAACCTCACAAAAAGCTATTGTATATGTAAAGTATAAATATAAACAGTGACTCATACCTACAAGTAAAAAAATCACACGATTTAAACCGGTAATTCGCAAGCCTCGAAATAACGTATCAAACGCTTCCTTGTTGCACATTATACACTGACCCTTCTGTATGACTCGCTCAACACCAACATTTAACCAAAGCAGCGATGTACGCGTCCACATTATTATGTCACCTACGTTTTTTTCTTACAGCCTTGAACTAGGTACCTTAGAACTGCGTATAAAGTTTCGCATTTAATTATTATCCAGACCGCATTCTTACCACGCAGATGCTACATGCTCTAATAAAAAGGCTTAAGTACCTCGTGTCTGTATAAGAAGCTCGATCATAATGCTTTGGTTAAAAAGGTTTATATTTATATGGTAGCGTTAAGCCGCAGAGATGCAACGTCGACCCGGTTTTGAAATAAAAACAAAAGACGGTTACACCCACGTTAAAGAATTGACGCGTAAGACTGATAAAGGATGTAACGGTACACTTCTTTTGTTGAATAGGTCCATTCATTTAATGCAAACGCCAAGATTTTATCGATAATTCCATTTAAAATGAACTACTTATTTGAACAATGACAACACAAAGTATAAATAGTATCGGGTCCAAAACGAATACAACATAATTATTAAAAAGTGTCTCCCTATTTTGTTTGTGCGGGAATCAAATCCACGAAGACAAGCTATTTTCCACCATAGATGTGCTAAGCTGCGAAGCTAAGGATTTGTTGATATCCTCCAATTAGGATCGTTTATTTTCATAGCTTAACTTTTAGGTTAGTGCTGGTGGAAGCAGGTAGATTTGACGTCACTCACCGTTTAGCTACCTCCGACTACCTCGTACATCTCTGGTGGAGAAACAGCCTAAATCTAATTTAAGCCGTTAAATCTAATGAAGGAATCAGTTCCATACATTCAAACACAACTTAACTAACCTACTTACAACCCTGGTAAAAAATTAACCTATAATTTTAATTCTAAAACTGTATTCCCACCAGTATCCCCCGGCAATCCCGCCACGTCGGCACGACGTCATCGCAGCGGTCGTCGACGTCACCGCAACGTCGCGCCACCGCCGCGCCCGCGCTGGCGTCGCCGACGTCGCTGAAGCCTTTCAACGACATCCCGGGGCCGCTCGCGCTGCCGATGTTGAGGCATTCGGCCCATGTGCTGCCTAGGATTGGTAATATCATCTTTTTGAGGGTTGTAAAATTTATCTTGATTAAGAGGACTGTGAGGCTGAAAATTTCCATACAAAATGCGATAACATTTCTCTCCCCTTAAACCTAGATTTTTTAGATTTTTGAATATTCTGTAGATATTATGAAAAACTAGAGGTCGTACGTTTATAAAAAAACGTATGCCTGTGTTAAGACATCAAAGTACGTCAAGTCATAGAAAACTGTCATTTCTTGACACATTTTAAAACGTGTGCGTCTCACGCCAGATTAGTTTATTAATACGCCCTAAGTACCTTTCCAACTAGTTTATGTTCGGCTATGATCCTGGAATTGGCCCCTTTTTTGCAAGGATTAAAGTTCGGATGCGCTTGTATTTCCTTTCCAATCTCGCTCGGATTTATTGCGGAGCCACTACTTCTTCCTGCGTCCACCTCGCCTCCTGCTGGCGACGTTGCCTGTCATTACTATTTGCACAAGTTGATCGGTAAGTTAATAACACCGAATTCGGGTGAGAGCTATAGTAAAGCAGCGAAAGTTACAGCCACGTAATCTAGAACCACACGATATTTAGCCATTTTATAACATTACATAATGTTTTATTCGACAGATTAACATAATCTGTATATGGTCACTGTTTAGTTTTATCTGTTACGTAATAATAACACATTCTGTCTTTTTCACTCAAATTGCAAAACCTGCAAATTTCTTTCCGTAGACAGAATTTATAAGGCTATATTGAGCCGTCCCCAACGAAACGTCTATCCAAAGCAAACCAGCTCCTTCCCTCCTAATAAAAAAAGACGCATCTGCGAATTATTCACAGAAGCACATCAAACCCTGTAGGTTTATAAAGAGGTCGCGTTTGCAATACCGATTCGTTTGCTCATGTGCCTTTTCTTCTTCTAGCTTAGATCAAACCTTATACTATATTTAGAAACAGTGGTCGGACGAATGTTGTAAAAGGCAAGAACTGGACCGACTGCCTTTCTAAGGCTTCGCAACTGTCGTCATGTACAACCAAACTTACGAGATACCCGGATAAAGTGAATACGCAGGTCTTCACTTCATTTACTTATCATCAGATGACTCTCATGCTCGTCTGCCTTTTTTTAATATTTCTACGGATCTAATTAGTAACATCGGCTAAAAAATATTGCTTCGGGAAGTTATAAATACAAAAAAAGAAAAAAATTATACATCGTTCATATGTCCTCCTCGGCATGATAGGGAGCAGTGTAGACTGCCCCTATTTGCGTCACTGTTGTAGGCTACACGTGCCCTGTATTTAGTTATAAGTATTAGTTTAATGTAGTAGGATTAAGAAAACACTAACATTATATGAGTTGTAATATACCCGAAATAAATGATTTATTATTATTATTATTATTATGATTATTATATGTAGGTACTCAAATTTTTCATTCATTTATCTTATTACAATGACATAATAAATTAGTCTTTGCAATCTTATCTCGGTTGCATTACTTTTTATGGTTTGTATTTTCGCCAACGAGTCGAAAGCAACTTCTTCTAGACGTATCATATCATTGATTGATGTTGACCAAGAATATCGAGCGTCTTCAGCCATTTTTTAGCGTCGATATATTAGACGCGATATTATGTGTGATTCATGGTATCATCAATAAAACCCTAGACCATTCCCACAGTTATAAATTGAACCGGGACTGCCGTGAAATTGAATAGGCAACCATTTTTATAAACTTGCCAGCGAAACTTATCACTCTGCTGGAAGTTTTGAGCGTTTTTGTGAGTTTCTTATGAAGTGTATATGTATAAGTACCTAAATTGTTTACTGTTGGTTATGCCTCATGCCTTATTATTATTATTATTATTCAGGGAGCGGCTATTCAAGGCTTAGATATCCTTGTATCACTGCGACCAGAGTTGATCTATTGTGATCGCCACAACCTACAGTTCTCCGCTAAGCCCTGTTAATTCTAGGAATTGCAGGACTTTTTTGGCGCCGAGATACTTGATCTCCTCTGGGCACATTATGTGCTTTCCCAATGAAGAGCTACAATGACGCATTATGGTCGGGCAGACGGTGAGAATGTGCAGGGGTGTTTACTCCGCCAGATGGCAGAGTCTGCACAACCCTGTGTCACATTTCCCAATCGTCTGCATGTGCTTGTTTAGGCAACAGTGCCCTGTAAGCTCTCTACCTCTCTACCTACCTACCTACCTACTCTAACCAGGTTGCGAAGTTTGTTCCTACTTAGCGCTAAGGCCTCTGTAGCTGCCTTAGTAACAGTTCGAAATTCATAGGAAGAAAATTGTATAGATAGTGACGGGAAAAATCTAAGCAGGGTAAGACACCTAATTATTGGCATCCAAAATGTTTGGCGCCAACATTGTATCAACAATAGGGGAAACTCCCCTATACATAGCCAGGAACCTGGCTTTGAATGTCATTATGATGACATCTGTTTCGCAGGCAACTTTCACCACACAGTGGGCCTGGGGCTGCTGGAGGGGCTCCGCGAGCGCTACGGGGACCTCGTGCGGCTGGCGAAGGCCTCCCGCAAGCGCCCTGTGCTGTACGTCTTCGACCCTGAGATGATGAGAGAGGTACGAAAATAAGCAATCTAAATTCCCATTCAAATCCTTCCAGCAGTTTTAGCTTGAAGAATACCAAACATACTAACTCACGCATACACTCACAAGCTTTCCTATTTACAATATTAGTATGATGTGTTGATAATAAAGCGGTTCTTACGCGGTTTGAATTAATTGGCCAGTTCTCGATGTTTCGATGATGTTGCAGCCGTCATGAACACGGGATAAATAAATAATGAAGGCTGTGCAGTGGGTTGGTCAGTGCACACCATTGTAAAGACCCGTTTTATTATCATTGGTGTCATGCATAATACCGCGGTAGTTTAAAAACCATATACTCTTTACTGAACGCCAAAAAACAAAAACGTGGAAAAGTACAATTTAAAAATTATGACGTAAGTATAAGTAGGTCCAAAAGGCGGTTTTTAAACCAATTTCTTCTTGACAACGCGTGTTAAAATTTGTTAACGTTATTCTGATGCTTTGAAAGACAGTTTTTATTGTATCCAGACTCTTCACTCGCTCGATTTGTGATCTATTCTGGTCACGGCTTTAGTCTAACCCACTACCATGACCATGTGATCTTATACCTCGGTAGAGGGAAAAGTCTGGGTAAGGCCCGTTCTGATATAAATGGTTGAAGGCCCTGTGTGACCTGAATATTTATTATAGTCTGTTTGCAACGTACTTTAGACTTTGCTTTGAAATGGCGACATACGAATCTGAGAAACAAACAATCGAGTTAAATAAACAAACTTTAGTTAGTCATAGCATGATTATCAACTGTTTAATGATGTATTGTAATATGTCGACTATAGTAACTCTTTAGCCATTAATGACCTAAGCCATTGAATAATACTTGCAAAAAATCCTTATCACAAACCACTCTGAAACCGTTTGATAACCATTCCGGTACAAAGTATCAAAAGATGGCTTAGAAGTGTTGTCTCAAGCATACCAATAACTTTGGCCCTCTCATCGGTCAGTCAAACCACGTATGTATGTACATATATATATACGGGGCCAATCAAGCTAATCAAACCTGTACATGCCTGTACTGCACATTTACCAGTCCTTTTTACGCATCAACGAGCAAAACAACACTGGCCACGTATAAATTAAAAACAAAACCAAGTAGCAGTCTATGTGCGCGAAATTAAAAAGTCAACAAGATTAGAAAGCTATTGTAACCAGCCAGTCTCGATTAAAATTCAAGAATTTCGAATGTCGGCTCAGACGTAACGAATACTTTCGCACAATCACTTGTAGAACTCGGAAAGCGTAATGATAATGAAATCTAGAATACTAGGCGTATGTCGGATTTCACCAATTTAACAGACTGTTAAATCTAATCGGTCGTCACTTTCTGACAGTATAGGGATCTCAGAGACCCACTTCCGCAATGATGACGATGGTGATGTTGGAATGAGTTGTTGTGTAGATGTGAATAAATAAATCTCTTAATTATTGCATTTTTAATTATTTATATATAACATTAGGTTAACACACTAATAAAATAAAAATAAATTAATATAAAGTTGTTAACATAAAATTCAAGATCTCTGTATGTATTTTCTCAAGGTTGCTAAGAGAATGCCAATATCGGTCGATATCTGAATCGATCATAATAATTTTGAATTTTTAAGGATTTAGATCAATAAAAGAAACGTAAGAGTGGCCAGGAACAAAATCAATAAAAGAGGTTGTAACCACCTTGTTACAACTTGTCAGCAGTCCATATAAACCGTCAAACCGTGATCCGTTTAATTGTATCTGAACACACGTCTCACTTTTAAAACGATAGGAATAAAATGAACATTTATGTAGAAGAATAGAAATAGAAAAGAAATAAATGTATTACTTAACACAATTTTGACATACTATTTAACAAAACGATTACAACGTAAAATATAACGATATAATATAAAACATACTATCAAACAGCATTAAACAATTTTAAATATGCTGCTACTTGCTGTGACTTTTCAGGAGCCTTATTAAAATGGCTTCACAATCTTAAGAAAACTTGAAGTAACACAATCTTTAAATTACACTTTACAAATGTAAAGTAGAAGATGAAGAAAATCAAATTATTAAAAAACATGAATAGTTAAGATTATTCTAAATTAGTAATACCTAACTATTACTTATAAAGTGCACACACATAGATATACATGTATGTAGCACAATAATTTGGTGGCACGACATGGGCAATTCACAAAACGCGTTAAATACATAATAAAAAAGATATTTACTTAATAATGTTTTTTTTTTTAAACTTAATTTGTTATTGTGGGATTAGATCGATATCTCGAAAGAACTTTGCAATTTTCCCAAATAAGAAAACTTTTCTGTATCAAATACAGAATTATTATAACCCTAAGTATTGTTTACATATGTAAATATTTGTAACATGAGGAATATACATCGATATGAAGTTACTGACCCGTTTCTAATTTCATGTGGAACAACTAACATAATATTGTTAGCCTTATCAATCGACGCACAGATGCCAAAGGTCGTGTTTAAAATATTTTAATACACACAATAACATTTCGCCTATAGCGTGATACTAGATTGTGTTATCTTTTGCCATAATAAATATCCTATTTTTAGCAGCAAGCTTATATTTCATCGCATGCGTAAATTAATGAGGACGGTCGGGGGACATCTTTAAGACTTTATTTCTATGCTATGTTAATAATTGTATGTTTGTTATAAAAAAATACATGTCTGAATAAAGTGTTGCATTACTTAAATGACAGAAACATATTATGAAACTACACAATATTTCTAACGGAAGAAAACCTACTCATTAAGGGCAATATTACGATGTACGGTACTACGATGTACGATACTACGGTAAGAAAGCGTTTTCGGAATATTTATTAAGTTTTATTTAAATGTGCATTTGTTAACTCTGCATTAATTAATTACCTAATTATTTTGTTGCCCATTAACTCGGGTAACCAGAAAAGTGTTAGTTTTTTGATTTTTTTACTTTAAAAGACTACAACGCAAACATGCTTGCCAAAGGCTTGACATCGGGCAGGTACCTACCTTATTTGTATGATTGCAATCACTGAGGCTGGCTACTTACCTAAAGTGGCCGAACCATAAGTTTGCATTATCAGTGTGAAGCGTGAAATCAATGAGCGGTTGTTTTGTGGACCACGGTGCAAGCGTCGCTGCAATTAATATACCAAGTTTCAGCGATTCGTTCTGCTGATTATGTTATCCTAAGGCTGAGGTTGAAGGTATATTTGAGCCACAAGGCGATTTATGACACGAGCAATAGGGATGATAACGAATTTTTTGTTTGTCGATCAGGTAGATCATCAAAAAGTATCGGACACGTATTTTTCACATAATCAAAAGATTACGGAGATATATTGAGTTGAAATGTCGCATGACGTCACGTCTTGGTATATTTTGGTAATTTTTTTACACAGAAGTGACGTCACGAGCCCCCACTCCCGAACTTTGACGCGGTTTATCTTTGTCATTTTTTGTTTGATTGATAAAAGAAAAAAATCGTGTCCAATATTTTTGAATAATCTAACTGACGGACTAAGTAGAATTTCGTTCTCTTAACCCAATCATCACCCTTATTCCACTGATTTCACAAGTGCATTCTACTCGTATTCATTGTAACGTAATGTAATGTAAAAAGTCAAAACGTGACTGAGCTTGATAGTGCTGTCAGAAAATTGAACAATGACCTGCAGCACATTCAGCATTGGTCTGAGAGGTTTGGCTTGTTTGTCAACCCATCTAAGTGTCAAGCTATAATTATTGGTAGTTCTCGACAACTTGCGAAACTTGACTTGGCAACTGCTCCGCTAGTTACTTATAATAATATTCCCATTGCTTTTAGCTCCAGCGTCAAAGACCTAGGCCTGATTATAGATAGCACTCTTTCCTGGAAGACTCATGTCACTGAATTGAGCCGTAAAGTAATAGGCACCTTCCACTATCTTAGCAGATTCAAGCATTTTTTGCCCGTCAAAACTAAAATATTACTGGTACAAACCCTTATCATCCCTGTTTTAGATTATGGTGATGTATGTTATTGCGACCTTACCGAAGAGCTTTTAAATAAATTGGATCGCCTTCTCAATTATTGCATCCGCTTTATTTTCTGTTTGCGCAAATATTACCATGTTTCTGCCTCTCGGTCCCAGCTGGGATGGCTCTCTATCCGACAACGTCGCAAAGTTAGGATGCTCTGCACACTTTATTCAATCTTAAATGATCCTCTTTCTCCTGGCTACCTTAAATCTTTCTTTCAATATCTTGGTTCTTCTAGCGGCCGTCAGCAACGCTCAGCTCGCAATTTAACTCTTTCCTTCCCTCTGCACCGCTCTGGCTTTATTAGCAACTCTTTCACCCTTCAAGTTATTCGCCTTTGGAATGGTCTCCCCTCGAAAATCAGGCAAGCCCCTAATAAATTCGCGTTCAAGAAATTAGTAAGAGCACACATTTCCACACAGAACTGACATCTTACAGTTTTCCTTTTATTGCAATGTATGTATGTATATATATATATATATTTATATATATTGTATTTATGTATTAGTATATATTCTTGGTACGTTAATGTATACATATGCATTTATCTATAATGTATGTTTATGTATTTTAATCGCATTACATGTTTTCTCCTAATGCTTTTGCTCGTACAATATTGCACCGCCTACAACAATTTTCTGCTTGCCCAAAGGTCAACTGGTAGAGAATGCCATTAGGCATTAAGTTCACCTTTTGTACTCAAATTTGTATTTTTGTGCAATAAAGATTAAATAAATAAATAAATAAAACGTACGCAAAATTCGGTACTCGATGGTTTATGTTAATTAAATCATATAGAAGCAAAGTTGATGAAACTATTCTCCAAATTCAGTATAGCCATTAATTTTACTGTTCCGTGCAACGCTTTGGATTTTGCTGAATCTGCTTTTATGCATATAACTCAATATGCTACGATGATATAATTCAATGCGTCTTGGCCTATTGATCTATCACGCAGTGATGCATGACTACATGACTACACTGAGGAAGTCACGTATTGACCATAATACTGCCCTGCTAAGGTAAAAGGCAGTATTTTACACAAAACTACTGTAGCAATTGCAATCTTATTCCCCAGTAATGAGGTTGCAATTATTACTGTAGTTTTGTGTAAAATACTGCCTTTTACCTTAGCAGGGCAGAATATATGACCAGTCATGTGTCTCCGATTGCGTCGGAGCATTTATAAATATTACTCCGAAGCACCAAATTCTACACTTTCACCTAAGTGGTCTCCTCTTGGGAAGCGCTGGTAGATTTTGACGTGTAAAAGTGCCCGTGTGGCCTACTTACTGAATAAATATCTTTTATCTTATCTTTAAGGTTATCCAAATTGAAGGAATATAAACCTAACCTCTGGATTCGCGTTAGAAGCACAAGAGACAGAGGTAACTAATTTCGAGCCCCAATGTTTGGAGAAGGTCCTCAGTACAACCTCAGCCAAAACGTCGTGAGAGGATTATTAATGCCGAGGTTAGACTTGTCCGACTCCCATAAAATGATACCTACCGGTTTGTAATTACTTCCGAGTTGTCATAAAATTAGGTTGTGTTAATAAATTTAATAAATTATGGGTACATTTACATGCCAAAATCGTGAAGTTGCAAAAAATTCAAATAAAGCGTAAATGTAATGAATATGGAAATATTTACTTGTAAAGAACAAAGCCAAGACAGATATTAATATAATTTCGCACCTTTAGTATTAAAGTGACCAATACGAAATGTTAAGTTTTCTACTTCGAGTCATAAAAATATTAGCATAGAGACTTAATTCAAAATCTAAACATTTTGGAATTAAGGTCACTATAATTCTAAAGGTGCGATTTTGTTAAGTGCCTCTGTTGTTTATTCGAAGCCTAGAAAGCATTGGCAGCGCCCCTTAGTTTGGTTTAGCGTCTTATTTCGAAAAGTAAAACCGCTATGCGTCACAAAAGTCACAATGAATTAATTACTTTCTTACCACAGTCACGACTTGAAAGCATGACAGCGTTAAATCAATAGCAGAAACTTCGAATGCATTACGCATCGGTGTGACTCGACCGTCGCACGCGCCGCACACGTGGCGGTTATCTTAATTTATGTGTTATTGTTCCCACGATTAGTATGCTCGACGTCATAGCTACTGGTTTAATTACATGCAGTGACTGTAAGAATAACCAAAACATGCGAAAGTTTACATATTTTATTTATAATACCATCATACCATCACTTCACGTACTGTTAAGTGTTAAGCCCTTATAATAATATATAATAATTAAATAAATATCAGGGGACAATCTCACACAAACTTACCTCGTCCCAAACTAAGTTCTAGGCTTGTACTATAGGTATTAGGCAATACTCACGAGTAATACATACTTAAATATATGTTTAGAAAAACATCCATGACTCAGGAACAAATACTCGCGCTCATCACACAAATATTTGCCAATACCGGAATGCGAACCTGGGACGCTAGCTTAGTAGGCAGGGTCACAACCAACTAGGCTAACCGTATCGTCTAATTCCTGACATAATGACACACACCACATACAAATATACTAGACATAATTTTTGACAAATCGTTGAATTTCTGCGACAAGGTTCTACCTACATAAGTAGATAGTCAGTCTGAAGTAGGTATGTGCAAATAGCTCTTAAAATTACTTCCGGGCGTGTATAGGTACCTATTCCTTTTCCTCGTTTCACACTCTCTTCTACACCTACACTGAGAAAACTGTTCATCAATAATTTAGGTGAATTCACGTAAAGTAGAGAGCATACTGATATCACCAAAAAGTACGATGAAACTACTATCCTCGGCTGCTCACGATATAATATGATGAACTGTTACTACGCTTTTAGTAGGAAGCAGACACAATTTCACGGTGAAAGTCATCGAACCGTTGTGGGAAGGCCTCATGTGACCATGTAACAGTCATCATATTTTAGTATGCTTTCCTTATAGTTTTACTTGATTTCCTCTTACTTCAAATATGTCCTTTTATTTCTTCCTACTGTTTTTAAATGCCGTCATCGTATTTTTGTATGAATTCTTACTTTTATATAAAGTTTTGTCGTTTAATTTCAGTAATATCCTATTATTTACTCCTACTACTTATAAAGGCTTTCCTGATATTTTTGTATGCTTGCCTAGTACTGTTTATGTGCTTTCCTCATATTTTCGTCATTTTCCTATAACTTCTTCCTACTATTTATCTATGCTTTCCTCATATTCCAGTACCTTTTCCCGTTACTGTTATTTTCCTATTAGCTCTTCATACTATTTATCTACGCTTTCCTTATATTTTTGTATTCTTTCTTGTGATTTTTTCCCACTATTTATCTATTCTTTCCTATTATTTTAAAAGCGCCCAGTGCGTCCAGTGGCCTCCTCGTCACTGTGATTGTGTTTTTAAAGTATTAAACTATTTTATTAAAATCGAATATCGAACACCACTTACATTCTATGTAATGAAGCTTGGTATTTATTACATTTCCTCATTTTAACTTAACGGGAAAAAGTTTCCGTTAAGTTAAAATAGGGAAAAGTAATGAATACAAAGCTTCGTTAGATAGAATTTAGGTTGTATTCGATATTCGCTTCTAATAAAATAGTTTAGTTCAAAGAAAACATACCTAATTACAGTAACGAGGATGCGACTGGATGTACTGCGCCCTTATAGAATAATAGGTAAGGATAGATAAATTGTGGGAAAAAATAACAAAAAAGAATAGAAAAGTATAAGGAAAGCGTAGATAAATAGTAGGAAGAGCATACAAAACACATACATGTAAAAGAGTACTTTTGGTGAATATTATAATATTCACCATTAATTACTAACAGAAATCAGAAATAATCAAAAAGATCACAAAAAACCAGATCTGAATTGAGGAGACAGTTGTAAAAGGAAAAAGAAAATTGTTAACAAAAAGTTTTATTAACGAAAATTAATCATAATTTAAACTAAATATACCTATATAACAAGTATATTATTTTACACAAGCGACGTGGCACTGGAAACTCATGCTCGCGCCACGTCGCCTGTGTAGTCAAGTCAAGGACAAAAACATAAATACGATACGCACAAACTCTCAAAAATACGTCTCACACGCTTACGCTTACGCCTGATATAAGGTCGTCAATACATATACCTATTTTGAGACTGGGCGAATCTATGTTTTTATCCTTGACTGTACAATTTAATAGGATAATGCGTTAAAAAGTGACATTTTGGCCGCAAAGGAGATTTCGTGAGCTTCATGTACAGCCCTTCATATTTTTTTGCGCCGCTCCTCTATGGTAACGTTGACATCGGCTTCGGTATCGACAGTCGATACAAAGCTATCCAGAATTTCTGCCCGCGACGCATGCCATTCCTTCTTTGACCGACGAGCGGGAGGAATATTAAACAGGCATCCAATAAGGAGAATAGCTGCTATGACTGAAGTCTCCGGGATCATTTCTGAAAAGCAAGATTTTTTTTTAAATTGAAACACTTTATTAAATTGAAAGTAACCGAAACTGAAGTCTGACAACAAAATAAAACAAAACCCTATCCTATGTTCGTAGTCGAGTAAAAAAAGGTGATGTAACCTCACCATTAGAAATCGCCAGTGTATCTGCTATATGCTTATGCAAAAATTTATCTTTAGTAGAAATCTGCTTGTTTCTGGCACTCTGTATTATCATGCCGGTAGAAGCTTCTAAGGCTCTACGTCCCCCAGCTTTATCCGGATAGAGTGCGTCGTAATCAGTAGCCGCCAGCCGTTAGGTGACTGTAGGATGGGGTATTTTTTCAAATACATCTGCAGGGTCCAGCTGCGCGACTTGAGAGCTGCTCCAAGGCCGACAACACCTTATCCATATCCCCTGTACAAATTAATAAGATTGTTTTATTCGGATTTTGATATAGGTACCTACGTTTGCCATATACAAACAAGAACATACCATTATGCATATGTAATATATATTTAATTTAATAATAAAAATAGTTTTCGAGTTCTAAAAGTTCTATTCCAACAAAATTACCTTATTCAAGTGCCCCCAAGTCGATCCCAGGCAGAGGTGGGTCACCTGACTTTGAGCTCGATGTGGAGCCGGAGTGGGACTTGGGCTTCGCCAATAGGTTTAAAGATATTAGATACGCTCGCCGAGCCCTTCTGGCGTTCACTAGCCAGCCGGAGGTATTACACACCGACTGGTAAGCTTTGGAGGCCGAGTTCAAGATTTTAGCGGCCCTCGACAGATGTTTCCAATATGACTCATACCTGAAACAAAAATGTATTTAGTAGGTATAACATTTAAGTTGGGTATAGATTTTGTTGATTAAAACTTTTAAGAGAAAGAAAAATAGAACACGTAGAAAGATGTTCGTACTAACTCAAAAAGTACAAAAACTCGCTCTATGTATTTACTGAGGACCAATTAAGGAATAACTGTGCCAAGTTTCAGCCATGTACCAAAAAGTACAAGGTTCCCATCCCATCAGAACAACCCGCAATAGAACCAATCTTCACCGTTTTAGCCAATTTTGTGGCACAATTTCTCAAAAACTATAACTTGTATAAAAATGCATGTTCTAGACACGCGGGAGCGTGTCCAGCCAAGTTAAAAAAAAGGAACTGGAACTTCAAAAAGTTATTTGAAGAAGATTATATCCATGCAAACAAGTACCTAGGTATAGTGCGCGCCACGTAACATGAACCTACGGCATAGTATAAATAGAACAGTAATTGCAATTGTTCCTATAATACGTACCTATACCTACATAATTATTATAAATAAAAATGTCAAAACTGCACTGAGCTCTTAGTCTCACTCAAAGAAAGCCGCACGGCGGCCGCCAATAGTACCTAGTCAAAGGAATCCGCCGGAGACGAATTACTTTTCTATTTATACTATGGCTACGGGAAAGTCGACTATGACCCACCCCGAAATTGACTTCTGAGCAGGTTCATTCCATGTTACATGGCGCGCACTAAGTATACCTACCACCAGACACCTGTAAACCCTCGTACCTATGCGGTGTCAAAAATTGCTAGGTAATTAAACAGTGACCTCGGCACGGATCCATGCTAGCATACGAGGGGGTAACCATGCTCATCAAACCAAAAATCAAAACCACAAACAAACAAAAAACACAACGGCAATTAGTTAGGTTAGCAATACGAATAGCATAGGTAGGTAGTTCAACTTACCGGCAAACTTCTCGACATAATTGTCGAAATTCCATTTGTGCAGTAGACCTGCCGTCTGCCATCACTTATCAATCTAATATCACACACAATGTACCTAGGTATACCTGTAACGTGCACTCGCGTTGAGCAATAAATGACAACTGACAACTGGCGCGGCGCGGGCGCTTTGTTGCGAATGATGTGGATTCGCCGAACTTGAGACGTTCATCTAAATTTATGATTGCGTAATAATTCGTTGTACGTTTCAATGTATTTTTGTGTAATAGCTTTGTATATTATAAGAATGTTATGATATTTCAGAATTACCAATCTTCAAAAAGATAATGCTAGCATCGTAAATAATATGACAAGTCATACAAATTCTAACTTGCATCAGTACGGTGCCTTCACCGTATTTCAATTTATGTTCTGCAATTTTACTAGGAATTTCTTAATACAATATGGTGACAGTTTCCTCATGTAATATAATTATAATCTTTCTCCGGAGTATCATCGAATTTCTGTAATATAGTTGTGTTTTAACAGGACAGCACTATATTGTATCAAAATGGTAATATTATATTCGGTGACTAAATCTTATGGTGGAAGGTCATCACATTATTGCACTACTTCATCTATAAATTCGATTATTTCGTTATATGGTAGAATTCTCACATTTTATTTATCTACGGTCACTTTATTTTAGCATAATTAATTACATTCCAGATCAATGTAATGATATTTTAAAATGAAGCCAAAACGACATTTTTCTCAGTGTAGTCTAACCAACTTTACCCCAATCTGAAAGAATTTAACAGCTGTTGTACGATCACTCTTCATTCTTCATCCAGGTGTACGAGAGCTGCGCCACCGACCCGCCGCGCTGGGACGTGAAGTCTCCTCTCCATGCCCACAGGAGCCTCGCAGGGGCCTGTCCCTTCCATGGGTAAGTGAGTAAAAAGGTCTCTTGGCTCGCACTGATTCGCATGTTTCATAAGAGCCTTATCACCAGACATAGGAATCCACGGGGCAAAATTTTATGACAGGTAGGGAGTTCCTAAATCGAGAAAGTCAATTATCGATGCTTGTTCCATATACCAGCGATCACTCCAAGTTTTGTTTGTAAAAAATATATTTTTATTAAAAGTGTAAAAATTAAACAAAATAATAACGTAATTCTCTTCTTCGTTTTTCAAAACGATTTTTGAGTGTCTAAGTAGGTAAGCTACTTCTATCTAATTATCTAAAGAGGTTCGATAAATGTTACACCCTATCTATAACCTAGCGATCATATGTTTGTTGTTGGTGTACCTTATTAAATAAATAAAGCATTTAAAATATGCTTTGTGTGAACTTCATACTTGTCATCAGAACAATACTTACAAAAAATATACACAATGCTGGGGGCGATCACTAGTACCTATATGGAACAAGCATCGATAATTGAGTTTATCGATATAGGAACTCCCTACCTGTAATAAAATTTTGCCCCGTGGATTCCTATGTCTGCTTATCACACTGGCGATTTTCGGGCGAGGCGAGCGCACAGCGAGTTCGCCGCGCATGCGCAACGTAATTGCTGTCTATTTAGTATACTTACAAGAGATCAAGATCGCCCGCAAATCGCCAATGTGATATTAAGGCTCTATACTTAAATAAAATTAAAGAAAGGTCCCTGACGATACAAAACTTTACCAATTAAGGCCCTGAGCGTTGACATTAGACAAAACACACATATCAAGAGGTCGCAACACATAACACCTCTATTACGTGCTAATCCACTATTGCGTCAAAAGAGAAACGAAATGTCGCACGTTTTAGTTTTTGGGAAACAAAACATATAAATCTAAAATATGAATAATCACAGGTCCATTCATAGGTACATTTACCCTCTTATTTATAAGCTAATTGTTCCATAATTACACTCTGGGTCATAAATCAGAGAGCAGGATCAATTATCTTACGATTATATCAGTGGATTAATGGTAAACCTTATTATGTAATTATTTTATACATTATTCTGTTGTACATTAATGTCATTGTCAGAGTTAATTGTTTATGTTATAGTTAGAAACATTGTATAACGCCTGAGACTGTCGCCATTTTGTTTTAAGTAATACAACTTGATGTAAGAATATTGGTTACGAATCTCGTTAAGGTTGGTTATCTTACAAATAGGTAAAATAAATAAATATAAATATACCAGAGGGACAATCTCACACAAGTTGGCCTAGTCCCAAACTATGCTCTAGGCTTGTACTATGGGTATCAGGCAACGTAACAAACTTACATAGAGAAATACTTAAATATATAGAAAATATCCATGCCTCAGGAACAAATACTTGCGCTCATCACACAAATATTTGACCATACTGGGATTCGAACCCGGGACCGCTAGCTTCGTAGGCAGGGTCACAACCATCTAGGCTAACCGCGTCGTCAAGGTACTTTAGTATGCTTAAAGAAAGCCTGTAGGCGTAAAGTGGCAAAAATTTGCCGCCGCTAATATTCTGACGCCCTTACTAGTTAAAGCACTGTCTCTTATCCTCGTTGCGTTGCTATGACATAATATATGTGTCGTTCTCAATATAAAGGGACCTTATGGAGGAAGGCAGTTACGCTCTTCTTGTTCTTGTAACTATACGAATACTATGGTAACCGTTCTAAAAACGGCATAACCGCCGCTCCAGAAGGTCCCTTTATATTGAGAACGTCACATATTGTTTGTGACGGTGCTGAACACAGTAGAATACAGTTTTTTTTAGCGCTGCAATAAATTACATTAACCCGTATTTGCCTAAGCAGACATACACAGAATGTCATGAAATTCACAAATAAAAACAGTTACTTCAGATGTTATGATCATTTGCTGGCGTTAATAATCTCATAAACATGCGTTTTCCTTTTTTAACCATACAGGGATGAGACAAAAGCCATCTGGGCGTCGATTAGGGCGCTGCTGCAGGACCCGGCCTTGCTCAACAACTTCGAGCAGGCCTTCGACGACATTGCTGTTGACGCCACCCGAAGGTATTTTTTTTTTTATTCAGAAAACAAACAGCCGTTTAATGTAAATTACATTTTAGAAAGAAAATTACTTGAATAAGGCCTAAAGTTTCCTATATAGTCATGAGAGACAGCATCGATTTTTAGAAGTAAGTAGAAGTTGTGAATAAATAAACTACAAATTGAAATAAAAACGATCATCCTACGAATTATATTTTCAAACTATAAATGCTACTTAGTAGCTCTCAAAACGTTCTTACGTTACAATTGTTTGTTTAAAACTTTCGCGATGTTCACACATACGTCGACACGGTAACGTTTTTATGCGATTAATTCCCGTTTTAGATTTTCTTATGTTTCTAACTTGTACTTACAAAATAGATCATCGATAAGTCAAGTAGTAATACTTAATAACTCATCCGACCAAGAAGCAAACTAAATATCATACGTCTCCCAGACTTGGCGAGCTCCGGAAAGCCGAGAACGCCCTCAACGAGGAGTTGGAGACGGAGGTGTACCGCTGGGCGCTCGAGACCCTGGGACTGGCGCTGCTGGGCTCCCGGCTCGGCTGCCTGGACGGAGCCGCGCACGTGCCCTGCCCTGACACCAGGTAAACAGGAAGATTGAAAAAACAATAGCTTATTTATAGCTTAGCAAAAAGAGTTTAATGTGGTTACGGGTGAAAGAATAATATTCTTAAGTGGCAGTCACCACATAAAGCACTAGTTTCTGGGTAAAAATTGGAAAATGTTACCAATTTCTCTCCGAACCAGAGCTCCCATTTTGGTTGATTTAACCCCCAAAAATTGTCCAACTAGTTCCATCAATGGAACTAATAATGGAACTAGTAGGCATAGACCCCCATTTTTCTTAGGCATTTATACCAAGCTGGTAGGCAGGTGATAGGCAGAAACTACCAGACATGTCCGAACTTTTTGGGTGCCCTTTTCTTTGGGGGGTAAGTAAGTCGAGTAAGCCGTTTTTTGTCTATCTTACTTGTTAATTTTACGAAAGTTTTAACATTTACTAATGAGGAATTGACGGATAAATTAATCACAATTCATTGGGTATTACTTACATAAACAACCTGAGAACAACAATTCTAGAAAAATAAGATAAGCTGCGGTTCATGCTTTCGAGAATTCCCAAGAATAAAGAGAGTGTGTGTAAGAGGATGTGGTGATACGTATCTCACTCACGTATTGGTCCTTTTACGATATTAAACTTATTTCCAGAAAACCAGAAAAAACTTCAATGGACGACGACATCCCAGACCGCTGTTCGCTCTCGAAGCGCTGCGTCAGCGAGCTCACTCCTGCTGAGGCGCTGGTGCGGTGTACGAGGGAGATAGCTGACTCCAGCTACTTGGTCCGGAGTGAGCAAACACTCAAACCGGAGTCGAAAACTTTTGACGCGGCTTTAAAGGCTTTTGATAAGCATTATAGGTAAGTTAAAAAATAAGCACTTTATCACCCTAAATCTTTTGAATAGTTTGGAATGAATGAAAGATGAAAATTTATTCTTGTTAGAAGTACGACAAATTTTTTTTTAATAGGGGACACAAAAACTAAGCGTAGCCGTACTTGGTGTTTGGCACCAGTATATATCCATAGTATAAATAGTAGATACCTAATAAGTTGAAAATTAATACGTCCTGACTTATTTCAGCCTAACAGAGCATTTCCTCCTGCAAGCGATCCTGGAACAAAACAACGGGGAGGGAAGACCCGAAAAGGTTCTGTTCAACAAGCTGAGACCTCTAAAGCAACGGATGCTGCCTCTCGTATCAGATGTGTTACTAGCTGGTGTTGAACCTGTAAGCGATAACTCACATCTTACTACTTACAATTAGTTTTAGAGTCATCTTTAGAGATTTCTCGTTTTTAGGGTGCCGTACCAAAATGGTAAAAAAGGAACCCTTATGGTGAGACTTCGTTGTCTGTCTGTCTGTATGTCACAACATTTTTTCTCAGCAACTACACAAGCTATCAACTTGAAATTTGGCATAGTTGTATAACTTGTTTTTAGTAAAAAAATATAAAATTAATTTTATAAATAATTTAAAAGGGGTCTAGAATGGGGGGTTGAAAAATGAAAGTGATTTGATTATAGCAAGTGAGGTATTATATGAAAGGGCTTAATCTGCACATTTCAAAACTATTTTTTTTATAATTTTCCGTGACGTACTTTTTGATTTATAACCAAAAATGTTTAAAAAAATGACCGAAGAAGTTGACCCCAGATTTGCTATCTATCAATCAATTAGTTGACAGCCTAGCATTATCTATAATTCGTTTATGGGCCTGTACACAAAACTGCGATGCGACGTCGCATCGCAAAAATCTAGGAGCTTTCTGCGCAGTTTACTATACATTTCATTACATTTGCGTCGCAGGTTTTTGCAATGCGACGTCGCATCGCAGTTTTGTGTACAGGCCCTAAATGCGATGATCTTCCCTAGTAAACAAACAAATATCCAAGTCTAATCTTTTGAAGAAATGTGAATGTGTTAAGGACATAACGAATAACCTTTTAATTTGTATGATTCCCAATGTACGTTCCCCAGCTAGCCCAGTCCGCGCTGGGCATGCTGTTCCTCCTGTCGCTGAACCCGGCGCGGCAGCAGCGCGCGCACGACGAGGGCCGCTGGGCCGCCGCCGCGCAGGCCGCCGGCGCCGCCGAGCGCGCGCGCCCCTACGTCGCCGCCTGCACCAGCGAGACCCTGAGGCTGCATCCAGCCACGGGGGGCGTCGTACGGAGGAGTACTGAGCGACTCAGCGTTGGCGGATACGATGTTCCTCCTGGGGTAAGTCAGGCTTGTGAAGTAGTTTTCGTATGTAGTCGTATACCAGACAGTCCATGAACTTCCTCCTCAGCATTTGCAATGTTTTGTATTTCCATAGTGTCATTTGCTTCTATAGATTCAGTTATATTACTGGTGGTAGGTAGCTGACTGAGAGACGAGTTAGATATTTTGAAGAACATGAAATGCTTAAACGTGAAGTCAGTCGAAATCTTTATCGAAAGGAACGCGGTAGAATAGATTCCTGGCCAAAAATACCAGCAAGTTCGGAAGCTTTGTGCCAAGAGGGGGCAAAACTTTGAAGCTTCTGCCTAACAACTCATTTCAAAAGGATCACGAGCTTGAACTTTTTAAGTCAAGAGTTGTCGTAATACTTTGCAGTATCAACAAATGAGAGAGCACAAAGTTTTACATACTTTTGGGAACTACGGAAGCAACGTTTCAAGATTAGAACTCGTCCTATTGATTTTGAGACAGAGTGTTAGAATAATTCAACTGTTGAAAATTAAATTAGACATTAAAATATTTATAATAAGAAGCAAAATTATTAATGTTTAGAATCCATTTCATATTTAATACGAAACTAATGCGAAACGTCTATTTAACATCGTGCCTCCAGAATTCGCGGAGATCGCCATTAAGTTCAAAACTACGTGCTATTAAGTTTAAACGAGTCTTTAAGTAAATAAACCGAGTGTAATTTACTTACTAATTGCGATTCAAGAGTTGGCTCGGCACCTTCATTTTCAAGTTTATTGTCTAGGTAATTCTGCTCTTTAGATGGAGACTCCCGGTACTAGAAGGCCTTTTTAAGGCTTCTAAATTAAGGGCCGTATTAATAACCTCGTCTCTACTCTGATCCTCGTCTCAAGATACTTCAAAGTAAACGTCAATCCATAGAAAACTGAAATTTTTGACGCATCTTGTGACAAGGATCACAGTTCAGATGAGTTTATTATATTAATACGGCCCTAAGATCTGTATTTCAGATAAATACTAAAGTCAACAACTATACGATGGCTTTATCAGCCGTGGTATTTTGTTAACCACATCGCCTGCGAGTGCCACTTGGCCTGCATTTTCATCCAGTCCACTGGTTTTACCGATACACGAATATCATAAGACGTAAAGTCAAGTAAGGGACAAAAATTTGCCAGCGACCAAAGTGTTACAAATATCTATTTTACTCTATTATGAAGATTTATTTTGGTTCTTCCCGGAACAATTTAAACGTACGAGTATTATGGTAAATGAACCGCAGTGTTCTTGTTTCAGGTGGACATAGTCCTCGCGCATGGAGTAACAAGTAAATCAGAGAAGCAATGGGGCCGCGCGTCGGCGTTCGTGCCCGAGCGCTGGGCGGGCGGGTGGCCGCTGGGCGCGGCGCGCGCGCACCCGCTGGCCGCGCGGCCCTTCGGCGCCGCCTGCCCCGCCGCCGCGCTGGCGCCCGGCCTCCTGGCCTCGCTGGCCACTAGAATCCTGGCTACATTCAGGCTGGAGTGGCACGGACCTCAACCGAACATGGTGACCACAGGCGTCAATAAAGTGCAACCCCCCTATTACTTTGTTTTGCAAAATGCGCACTGATTTGGTAGTTTAAAGGTTGACAATGTGGAAGTACCTCTTTAGATAAGATGTTTAGTACTAGTTTGAGTTGTTAAACACAAAAATGTACTACTTATTGTAATAACGTGCTAATAACCTCGATCTATTAACATGTTATAGATATTTGCTGCAGATGTTGCTGCATTCATAATACGTATTGTCTATTTTATATAACAACATCGATTCTATGTTAAAATATAGATAAACGATCAATAATCTCGAAGTTTGAACAAATATTTCAACAATATTCGTGAATGAAAGGCATAAAAATTTGCTTGACAATGTTAAAGACATGCCCGCTCAAATGACAAAAACCTTGGAATAATGATTTCTGCTTCCAGTTCCTTCGCTTGAAGGTCGAAGGCTACGGTTGTCTTTATTAAAAATCGTACAAATAAAGCATCTTTACTTATTTATAACGATCCAAAGGGTAGTCTTAAACAAATAATTTGAAAATTAAACCGCCTTTTAAGTTCCTTATTAAAATTGTATTCTTAATTTAAGATTTGAATAATATGATGATGAATTATCTAGTTGTTTAATTTGTCAAAGTAAACCAACTCCGTACAAAATACGTCTACCGTAGTCCAACGCGATAAGGTTTGAAATACTCAGCTCCCAAGTTCTCGGTATGAGTGATCCTCCAGGGAGCAAAACATTGCCAAGTTAATTCTGGTTCTGAATTTTCCGCAGACTTCCGTCCACGAGTTTTCATCGGTTATAGTAGAATCAAACGAATGGAATACCCGCTCCTCACTGGACCGAAACCGGAAACTCGGCATAATAAAATCAATCCAATCTCGAGGGTCTGGAGCGCGCAGTCGATACGCGTTTTCAGGAATTTAAACATTACGAAAGATTTGTATATTTTAATAATTTATTCAGTTAGCGGTTACGGTCTTAAGTGTTGGTCGTTAGTGGCCAATCTATACATCAATTATTCAGCACATAACCTTCAATGAGACCTATGGTCTGATGAGAAAATGTAATTCGTCTTTCTCCTCTTAAAGTAACTGTGTTCTGTCACGTCACTTATGTTACTGGATCAGATGGAGTTACCGACGGTACCCTCTACGCTACACACACACACTGTCGCGGAGATCGCGAAATCTACCACACACCTAGTAAAATTGCCTACCTTCAAGTGACAACCCCAATACAAAAAAAGTTTGACAGATAGTATAACGGGAGTACTTTTGGAAGCATGATGGTGGATGGGTGAGTGAGGGCGTCGAACCGCGTAAGTTTACCGTAGTATTAACAGTTTGAGACGGTTTTATGATGAGTAGGTACTCTTCTAGTTCAGATAGCGACATAAGTAAGCAGTTAGCCTAGTTGGTAGTGACCCTGCCTACGAAGCTAGCGGTCCTGGGTTCGAATCCCGGTATGGACAAATATTTGTGTGATGAGCGCGAGTATTTGTTCCTGAGTCATGGATGTTTTCTATGTATTTAAGTATGTATTTCTCTATATAAGTATGTTTATCGTTGTCTAGTACCCATAGTACAAGCCTAGAGCTTAGTTTGGGACTAGGTCAATTTGTGTGAGATTGTCCCCTGATATTTATTTATTTATTTATTTATTTAAGTAAATAATTTACTTATGTCGCTATCCTATAAGTTTATTCCCCGCGACACATACCTACATAACATATCAATTTACAGTAACCAAAAACAGAAATACTATAAATGTTTGTGCTTTTATGCAACAAAGTAAACTAATCGTTATTGGATGGTCATTGTATTGTATGGATACAATGTTACTTGCCGACTCGGCTCATTTTACGAGTGGGTACAGGCGCACTCCCAAGTAGCACAAAAGCTGTATAAGGCCTTATACAGCCCCTATAACTCTAGTTTCAGCATTTTAAGGGTTGTATAAACTCTTATACAGCTTGTGTGCTACTTGGGCTTTGTTATATGGGCCACCGTAACTAGCCAGCCGCAAATGTACATCTCCTTTATTAATGAAATCTAATTTAGTAAACATTATTGTGTAACTCATCTCCCGTTAGGTCACCTTTAAGTCATAAAAAGGAAAAAAGTTTTGCTTAAATTTATGATATTTTTCACCAAAATACCGATGTAAACTTTCAAATTACTTCATCTGAAAGATGTCTTTAAACATGGTAGAGAACATTCAAGTCGGAAACATAACTTGCACTTGCTAAAGGCTCTCAAAGCCTACCAGATTACCGCCATAAAAGTGATATTGATAAATTGCCTGCGATTTTGAAACTAAATCGCCTTTCAGCGGAATGCATTACAAGTGCTCGGCGCCTACTTACTTAATCTACGACAGGAAAGAATGGGACGATTTGTCTCCTTGATATTGTGGCTGTTTCTACATAAAGCTACAACACCGAAGTTTCAAGGAGATTTAGATTTTTTCCTTAATTGCAAAATGAGAACCTTAGTTACTTTACTTCACTTACTGCCGCACTCAGAGATGTCAATTAATTTTTAAGTTTAATTAAAGTTGCTGCGTCTTATTCTATTGCTATACCAAAGAAAGTGACAGCAGCAACTTTAATGACACTTAAAATTAATTGGCGTCTCTGAGTGCGGCAGTTAGTTTAAAAAAAGTTAAGGACGGCAATCAAAACTGCTAGTGAAGGCGTCAACTAATTCTTCTTTAATTATTCCTGACATTATATCACAGTGACCACTGAATGTAAAGTATAAACTTTTCCTTGAGAGGCAATTGGTAAACAAAACGGGAATGGCAAAATAAATAAATTTTATTAAGACCACTTAATTTTTCATCAATGAAAGTAAAATGGAAAACTTTGCTCAATCGAGAACTTTATTATGAAAGGCAATGTTTTGAAAAATGTTTTGTATTGGTTCAATTTGAAGAGCGTCGTTATTGACTTCTATGAACGTTGCTCATAACTAGATAAAATGCTTATACGTAAATATTGATTAAACATTGACAACATTGGCTAAGTAACACAGGCCCTACTACAGCGAGATGTACCTATTGTTGTGCTGGTACTTATTTATGGTTCCAAGGCAAGCTAATTTTAGCCATAGTTTTTTCAGTCCACAAAAATCCACCCCAATACTTATCTTACGGAATACTGAAGCGTTAAATTAGGTAGTGGACTGAATTTCCCGATTAAAAACACTATCGTGTGTTATTACAAAAACTTAAACAACCATTTAATAACTTGTTTAGTAAACGTCAATCTATAGAAAACTGACATTTTAGACTTGTGTAAGGCTGGTCTAAGTTTTTTGTAATAACGCCGTAATGAGTTTTTTAACGTAAGAGAGCTGTAACCTATGTATGTACTCGTATATAGTAAAATAAAGTTAGGAAAAACAAAACAATAAATCGAGTACTGCGTTATCGCATTCAACATTCTAACTTTCAAACATTTCTCTCCAACTTTACATCATTATTTTAAAAGACGGAAATCTTTAGTAAACAGGGTATCAACATAATCCTTTGTTATCCATAATTAAACGCAGTTTAACAATGCTGGCGAACGCGGGGACTTACAACGTTCCTCGGTAAGAGCCACGTCGTAGAGTTTAAATTAAAATTGTATTAGAGTTCATAGAGAATCTTGTTTTTGGCACTGAAAGTGTTAACGAAAACAACGATGCCGATACCTAATTACTTAAAAGCGTACTTAGTCGAACTGGTGCGGAATTTACACGGAATTTGTATAACATTCAATTGTTAATTTGAGAAAACACTTTGTGGGGGGACCATGTATACACGCCAGTTTAAGTTCTGGTTCTTGGGGCCTATGGAGCCTTTCAGGTACACTTGGACCCAGTGGGATCTAGTGTGCAAGCACCCTTCTAAGCGAATGTTGTTCCCTACATAGTAGTAAAAGTTAAGTTAGTTAAACACTCCACATGACATACAAGATATTTTCTTTAAAAAAATTGGCCTACGTTAGGTAATTATTAAATCATAATTATTTTTTAATCGGGAGTGCAAAGAGAAGGTTTGTTTTTAACGCTCATCTCACTCAAGTATAAGTATAAGTTATGGCAGCCCATAACAGATGCACAGTATAAATATAGCAAAAGCAGTAAAGAAACTACGAACAATCGTTCGGAACGTCGCACTCACACCCTGGGGCCACACTAACGGGAAACACCTATAAAAATCAACGTCTATCGCCTTATGCATACTACGCATAAGGCAATGGACGTTGATTCTTAACGTCGTTTCCCGTTAGTGTGGCCCAAGCACAGACGCACGTCTTAACGAGACCCTTAAGCGGACTTGGCTGTGCTGTCAGTAGCGGGAGTCGCGTGAAGTCGAATGGATGAGACGTACGTTTGTTCGTATTTTCTTTACTGCTTTAGCTATATTTACACTGTGACAGATGTCCTCTCGTCCAGACCAATAGTACCTATCCCACTAATGGCGTCCCTATACAGGAAGGGTACAAAGGCGTAATGTCCGCCATCAGACGACATAAAACTGACGTGAAAGGTTTATGATGCCGGGTATTAGCAGCTCATGAAGATGCTGTATGGAATGGGAAGCTTGGGAAAATTATATTGCCGACGCGGTTAGCCCTATTTGGGAGATTAGATTTAAGAGTCGTGGTTCGGGTCGTAAGGGCACCATTTAATTTTGTGAGATTAGCGCGAATATTTGTTCCTGGGTCTTGGAATTTGTATGTGTATTTCATTATGACCTACTCTATAAAAGTAAGTTTTTTGTTGTTTAGCACCTACCCAAAGTACAGTCAAGGTCATAAGTGTATAGTACCTTGTCACTTTAAACTCTGTGACATTCATAGGCAGTTTAAAAATGACATTAAATAGACAAGGTACTAAAATGTACACATATTTATGACCTTGATTGTACAAGAGCTTAGTTTGGGACAAGAGCAATTTGTGTATGATTGTTCCCTAGTATTTATTATTTGTTAGTAGCTCGCTTGTTATTGGAGCGCAGTAACTGATACTTGAATAGACGGGGTTATGTAGTTGACAAATGAGAAAAAGGATGTCTCTAAAGATATGTATTAAGTATTCCTAATTAGTGCTCTTTATCCACCCCTTTTTGGGGCACCCCGCTAATCGTTTTTACTATGCACTGTTGCTTCAATGCACAAAAAATTTAAGTACAGTAAACACGGGTTACTTTAGCCGGGGGGTAACGTTGCCCACCCAAAAAAAACACTTGACTTTTTTTTTTTTATCAAAATAGATACGGACTTTCACTACGTATTCTAAAGAAAGTAATTGTTACTTAAAACTGTAAAATATACAAAGAAAAGCTTGAAATATAGGGGCGGACAATGTTACCCCCAGGGCTAAAGTTACCCGTGTTCACGGTATCAGGACGGCAGTTCGTGCATTGAACTCAATAATACCGTTAACAATATAATAACAAGTTGTACTGAAGGGTTAATTAATTTGTTTCTTCGGTCTTATTAAAAAAAAAACAAAGCTTGTTTGTTGTCAAACATTTTCAACTACCCCCCTCCTATTTAATACCCAAACGTATTCAGGGTTTAAGATAAACCGAGTTTAGTTTGTTTATCAAAATACTTTCGGTAATTTATTCATGGATTTAGCTGCCTAGACATCCATGAGTCAGGAACAAATACTCGCGCTCATCACACAAATATTTGCCCATACCGGGATTCGAACCCGAGACCGCTAGCTTCGTAGGCAGGGTCAATACCAACTAAGCTAACCGCTTCGTCTAAATGGATTCTGGGCCGCTATTAGATGTTGTCAAAGTTACTACGTCATCCTCCTAGCGCTTTCTCCTGTTCTACGTCGGGGTAAGATTGACCATGAACCAGATTCGGCTAGTCTGGTTATTACAGTGGAGCGACTGCCATCTGACCTCCGTAACCCTTGTGACAGGGGAACCAAACCAATTGCATCATGGTTACACATTTTAACACCTAAATGTGCAGGTTTCCTCACGATGTTTTTCCTCACCGTAAGAGCATCGGTTACCGTGTAGGTAATGTACGTAAGTTAGAAAAACTTATTGGTAAATGGCGACCGCTTGGGGGTTCGAACTCGGTACCTCACAAAAACGAGTCGACACCTCTAGCCACTAGGCCACCGACGCTAAAATTGTCAAAGTTACGCAATCAATCAAATGCTAAGAGTTTTTACGATTTGGTTTATTGAGTTGAGTCACTTTGACATGGTCCAATGTTGTCCTTAAAATATTTTTGGATGACTATACGCTAAATTGTAAGTCATATCGTTGAAAATGTGAAGCATGTGGGAGCGAGTCGAATGTAGTGGACCTTGATGATCCAGTGTTGCTCTAGTTTGCCCAATTATGCCAGCGATGTATTATTCTCATAAAGTATAACGAATAAATGAAAATGGCCCTCCTGAAAGTCTATGCACTCGACTACCAAACACCCTGTATACTCATCACGGCACAGCACGCCTATAAAGTCGTAAACGGTAGGTCAATCTGCCCGCCGATTGCATTCTGTCGCAGGGACAAATTGCTTCACGAGATGAAAAGAATTACAGCTTGGCGGTATTAATACCGCAGGGGTGTCAGGAGTGCTCGTTCGAAAAATAAATAAGGACACCCTTAATGTCACTTTCAGTTTTTAATGTCACTTGTCAGGAATTATATTATAAGCCAAACTTTAATACCACACGGTTTGTAAAAAAAACAACCAATTGACTATTACAGTTCAAAAGATAATAACCTTTTAAAGATAGGACAGACAAAAGACAGCGTAGCAGTCTACGCATGTACCTAGTCCCCATTTTCACCCTTTGGGTAAGGAACCCTAAAAATTGTTTTTGTGCCAGCCCTGCGACGCACTCCAGCGCGATGGCCTATGGCTGCCGGTTAGCGTCGGCTGTGATTGAAATCATTACTTTTATGAACAAAGAGCAATCTGTACTGAGTATCTTGTTACTGGTGTCATTTAGAGGATGGGGATAAAGGGGAATAAAGGACTAGGTACTAGTATAATCCGCGGGAGCTCAGAGCGAAAACGGTCGTGTTAGGGTGAAGCCACACGAGCGTAATTTTGTGAGTTGCGAGTCGCGTAAAAATCGAAATTCCATACAAAAGTCCGGTTCAATCAACAGTATCAACACGACGGTATACTGAACGCTCGTGTGGCTTCACCCTTAGTATATTGTAGTATATTGATGGTCGTGGTTTAACGTTTTAACGTGAAAAATTATCAACTTCCCCGCAATCAGAAATTAAATATTGAATATGAAACGCGGTTTTCTTAAGTTTTTTTAGAAAACCGTACACGAAACGTTAAAAATGATGAATTGAAAGTGTAGAAATGAAATATTCCTTGATACATTTACCATGGATTATTTATACATACTTACAAGAGCAAAATCATTTATAGTTTCCGCGCAATTCTACCGCGCTAGCGATATTGGCAGTAAGTATGTTAGAACATACATACTTACTGCCAATATCGCTAGCGCGGCAGAATTACACTCTCAATATTAAATGTAACCTAAAGGGCGCGTAGTCTAATAGGTCCTTTACTAACAGAGAAACAACCTTTAAAATAATGAAAAACCTCTATCAGTTTATCTGTTAGGGCCCTAGGCGATGACCGACAGAAATACAGGCTTCAAGTACACACATTTCAATAGAGATAAAGGCTTTGTTTGCTATGCGTTCACACGAAGTAGCTGCAATATTTCTACGAAATAGGTAAATACGCGATTAGATATCGCGAATCCGTAAATCTTTAGGTAAGTACCTACCTACTTACAATGAATTAATGCTTATATAGTGTATTACACGTCAAATAAACGCGTTTTGGTCAGCAAAATATTTAAAACTTATAACGTTAACGTGTTCTCGTAAATCATAATAATGATTAATGTACGTTCTTGTAAATTATTTAATTAGTTTTTTTAAAGTATTTATTACTCTCTTGAAACAACAACACAGGGAGCAAATAAAATCCAAAAAAATTGTATTGTCTCTTCCTTCCTTTAATGCCTAAGTTATAAATTATAACATATTAAAAATACGGTGAATTAAAAACTTATCCCTCCTCTTCCTCCATTTTAATCTCGGGTTCCCGTATATAATCATCATAATTATAACACTCGGATTCATCGTTGCCGCTCGTGCTTTCTCCTTGTGAATCCTCATCGATGACACCCTTCTTATTAAATTTATAACCCAACTGTTCTGTCATAATTCTTCTTAACGTGGTTTTTTGCCCTTGAAAATTCAAATGTGTTTTAGCTTCAGGTAATATTTCGCTCACCGATGGATTACGGTTTAAATCTTCGCGTAGAGTATTAATCAAAGTCCTGAGAGCGTGGATATCTACTTGTATGACAGGCCCGCGCTTCCCTTTCTTGGGAGTCGGAATCTTACTCGAAGTGGCCGCAGCGCTAACTCCCTCTACTCGAATACGCGACACCGTGTTTTTAGAAATTCCTGTAGCAGCAACAGTGCGTTCAGTTACCCTGGCTGTTTTCTTAAGCATTGCAAAAATTTCGTCATATATTTCATTAGGCACCATAACTCCTGGAGAGTTTTTAACGCTTCTAGTAGTGTTCAACTGCGTCATTCTGTGAAACGTGTCAGCGGACGCTTTCCGTTCTTGGTCGAAATATTTATCGACAGCCAGTATTATTTCGCGCGATTGACCGCTTATAATGGTACCCTTTTTACTCATTATTGATCACAAGACATTATAATCTAATATCACAGATACAGCGACCAAAATAATTATTTTATTAAATAGCAGCGATAACACACGTCGAGACTTCAACCGAGCGAGAGGCGAGTGACCAAGCGGCGGGCAACGGGGCCTTTCCTCGCTCAGCTCCAAAACGTATTATCCCATTCTAAATAAGCGCAGATACAGATTCTATTACAGTTAAACACGTACGAGTTGCGATTGCGCGGAAAGAGAAGCGTCATTGAGTTTAGAGGCGGGGCGACGCCATGTCATTATTGGTCCGCTTTTAGAATGGGTTCGATGGAACGCTGGTTTTGAAACGATCATCACGATCGTGTTTTTTATGGAAACCAACGTAAAATTAGCTATTTGACTGACTGGTCAAATCAACACCTTTTATTGAAACGTTAAAAGGTTCCGGTAGTATGAAGTTAGTATGAAAATAGTAAAATGTGACGTCACAATTTTCAGTGTTCATTTATAAATTTATATTTATATTTTGTTTAATGAAAAATTGTTTAAATTCCAAAAATTATCGATAGCTAGGTTTTTGCGTGTTTTTGGAAAGCTTGATTTAGTGGTAGTGTAAAAATAATTTATTTTGACATTAGTCAAATAGCCGATGGACGAGACAACCGGATGGAAATGCGGTTGCTTGTCTATTACATATTTTTAAAAATTGCCATTCCAGTACCTACTTGAAAAAAAATCGATTTCGAGATGTTAGTCCGCCGTCCCAGGCCTAAAAATGTGTATCATATAACTAGCCTAGGAGACATGTATAGTGCCGTAGACCTATACCTACAGAAGCCCAATATCCATTTCTTACGCGTCAACTAGGAAGCTCTTGGAAGTTATGGGGTCCGAAAATACCGAAAATTTGCAAAAAAATGTATTATATTACTAAGTTACGACAGTACTATCACGTGATACCCGGTACCACCAATAACCCAAAAAACCATTTCTTACGAAGTTTTCAGGAAGCCAAGTGCGAAATCAGAAGGGTCAAAGTTTTGATTTTTTGCAAAAAAATGTATCATATTACTAAGTCACGAGAGTACTATCCGGAGTTAGAGGAGGATCTAAATAAATAGAAAAACCATTTCTTACGGCGATGCTAGGAAGCTTTCTTGAAAATCAGAAGCTTTTTGTTCAGTATGAACACTCATCGCCCAAGTAATTATATTAAGTTATAGCCGTATAGATTCATGTTCGCGGGTTGTTTCAGACTTATTAGAAATATTTTGATAAGATTATTACTATTTGAGTCTATAAACAATGAAAATCGATTGAAAATTTAGAAAATTGAAATGTTTTTGGTGAGTAACAACCCTATGTAAAATAATGAGAAAGTACATGTATTAGACACACCCAATAAATAAAATGTAATGAAAGAGGTTAATAAACAACCTATTTATTTATGTTTAATAAAAAAGTAAAGGAAATTTAATAATTACAAAGTAAACGAACTTACCTGAAGGGAAGTTATATTAATTGTGTGAGCTGCACTGCAGTCTCGAAGTCTTAAATATAAGAAACAAACAACGTAACGAAAACTGATAACTACCTAAAAGAAGACAAATTAAAATGTTAAAGTGACCCATTTTATAACGTATGAAATGAGTCTGAAATACATTATATTTATTTCACCAGTGTTCCACTTTGTTATGAAATACACCTACTTTAAATTCTTCTAATTCATTTTCTTAATAATATGTGCCTTCAATTTTAGCTTACAAATTGTTCAATGTAGGTATCACAATATTCACAATGCACAAACCGACAACGGTAACTAAACTGACAGACAGCGTTATAATCAGTCTTATTACCAATTATAGTATCAATTTTTTATTACCACAAAACAATCATAAAAGAGGTGCTTATTCCCAACAGAAACTGCATAATATTAAGTAAATCCTGTCCTATCAGCCTAGAATTAACACGTTAATCAGTATTCTATTGAGATATGTAATTGTCAGAAATAGCCGTTAAACGTAACATCACTTTCAACATATTTTACTCTTAACTTAATAAATACGAGTAAATAAGCCCTTAATAAATTACTTAATGCGAGGTTCATATCCTGCTTTTCTTTCAGCTACTGCAAGACTACGCGAGGCAAAACATGGCAGAGGTATGGTGATGTTATTAAAAAAAAGTGATAATACCCGTTTAAAGAACTACAGACCCATCCCTTCTAACCCATATCTATAAAGGTGGACATTCACGGTCAGTTAAACTGATCAGTTGAACTGACGTACATCCAAAAACTGACCGTGAATGTGAAATCTTAAGTTAAAATTATACGAACTCAAGGTCAGCTTCTGGATGTACGTCAGTTAACTGATAGGGCCCTTAGCCAAGATGTCCATCGATAACTAGCATTTCTGTCCGTTTCGTTTTTAAACCAATCGCGTCACTGGTAGATCACGACGTGATTTACCAGTGACGCGATTGGTTTAAAAACGAAACGGATAGAAACGCTAGTTAGCGATGGGCATCTTGGCTAAGGGCCACCGTGAATGTCCACCTTAAGCTGTTTTCATTTGTCATTTCGAACTGTTTCGCATGCAAGTTTGTTGACTTCCAGGTTTCAATACCATAGACCATATCCATACGAAGCGGCAGGTTTTACAGAAGACGAAAGAATATAACCAGCCATTATGCTTAACGTTTGTGAACTATGTGAAAACCTTGATGCAATCGGGACATGGGGTATACTGCAATCTCTCTAGCGGTATCAAATATGTCGTTTCACTGGTAAAGGTACCTTATGGCGGTGGCCACACCACGTACCTTCACCTGCGAAACGTCACAAATTGGCTATTGGGACATTAAAGTGTTGAAGGTTTTGTAAGAAAATGCCACCATGCCAATTGCCAGTCCGTCTTCTTAACCTCTTCTTACAATGCAATGTGGCCAGCTCACTGTCAATTGAGATTTGAAACTCGCTGAGTTTTGTAGCCAACTTTGGTTATTCTGTGGATCTCCTCATTTCTGATTCGATCTTGCAGAGATACTCCCAGCATAGCCCTTTCTATTACCTTGAGCCTTCTTATGAGACCCATTGTTAAGGACCACGTCTTTGTTTCGAGTGTTTTGTAAGTCATCTCTGGCAATAGGTACACACTGGTCAAAGACTTTTTCTTGAAAATCTACTGTAATTGGGACGAGAAGATGCTGCGTAGGAAGGTACCGAACGCTGCCCAGCCGAGATGGATATGACGGTTGACCTCTTTCTAAAATAAATATTATCATCAACAACTTCGAGTGTAGAGTTCCGAACTTACGGAGGAATGGGTACAACACGGAAGTTAGACATGATTTTTATGAGTTAGAGAAGAGAGATACGGAGAGGCTAATAGAGAGACCTCTCTCCAGGCGGGTGTCGTGCCTGGGGACCGAAGTCCATTACCGCGTTGTGGAACATTAGTTAAGCTGTGTGTTGCTGGTAACGCTGCCCGTACATAGTCGCCTTAGTTGTCTTGTATTTGCTGCGTGCTGTAGCTAAGTGTCGCTTGTCACTACACCAGCCCCCCTTTGAGACCGGTGGTTGATAGTGGTGACGTGCAGTCTATGCGTAGAATGGCCGCTTGCAAGTGCCAGTTGATGTCTCCAAAAGTGCTCAGAGCCGCGTTGGTGAGCGTGGCAGGAGAAGAGGAGTGAAGTGGAGTATACAGTGAATCGTGTAGGGTAGACGCTGAGAGTCGCGCTGAGACGGAGTGATTCACGCTTAGACGCAGTGAGTCGCGTCGAGGTACGCAGTGAGTTGCGTTAAGACGCAGTGAGTCGCGTCGTGATACGCAGTGAGTCTCGTAGTGTAACGCAGTCACGTTATCGAGTAAGAGTTGTATGCACACTGTAGACATCAGGCATAGATATAAGACAGTATGGTCATGGTCTTTGAAAGTCATCAAGGTTGCGTAATTTGTCCATTGTCAGGGTCACCAATGTAGATATAATCTATCTGTTTAGTTTTAAAGTATCTCCTAAGTGCCATACGATAAATAAATAATCACGTCGGGGCCACCAATGTAGAAGAGAGGCTAATAGAGAGATCTCTTTCTAGGCGGGTGTTTTGCCTGGGGATCGAAGTCCATTAGGATGAAGTTGAAAGTTGTACCTATATATGCAACTTGACTAGGACAACTTAGATACTGCGTTGTTGAACATTAATTAAGCTGTTTGCCGCTGGTGGCGCTGCCCGAATTTAGTCGCCTTAGTTGTATTCTACTTGCTGCGTGCTGTAGCTAGAATATGTCGTTATTTGAGACCCACTTGTTGAGAAACTAATAAGGCCATCAAGCATTGTGTCCAGAACCAGATCGTCCAGGAGCTCAGCCATGGCTATAATATCGTCGGCAAATCGAAGGTGCACTCACCAGGTAGTCGCTGTCGATACGTATGCCAAGTAAGTAAGCTTGAAAAGGTTTCCAACGCAGCAATGAACAGATTTAACACCTTACTGTCTCACTCCGCGTTGCAGAAGTATAGGTTCTAGTTTTGGTTAAGAACACGGACTGGCATGCACCAATGCAAACACCATGTACTAATAGTCAATTTGATACCGCCAGAGAGATTGCAGTATTGCCCATGTCTCAATTGCATAAAGGCTTTCTCATAGTCCACAAACGCCGGTAGCACACCTCCGCCGCGGAACTGTAGTAGTGAAACTCTGGCAACGAAATAAAGTTAAATTTCGTATTAAATATCATGATTCCGCTACAGTTTCGCGGTTTCGCGGCGGAGGTGTACTACCGGCGAAATGGCTTAGTATAATGGCTGGTTATACTCCTCCGTCTTCTGTATAACCTGCCGTATGTTTTACCGTTGCTACCGTGCTGTTGTATGTTTTACCGTTTTTACGATATAACAAAAATAAAAATATGTTGAAAAAAAACGTTCCTTGTATGGGGACCCCCTTTATTATTTAACTTTATTGCTATATTTTTATTTGTTAGTAAATCCGCCGTAATCACACATATTCTGAAAAAAAAATCAACCCGCTATCTATTACGGTTCAAAAGATACAGCTCTTTATATAGACATACAGACAGACAGTATAGACAGTATAGACAGACAGACGGACGGACGGACAGCGTAGGCATATTAACTGGATCCCGTTGGGCGCCCTTCGAGTACGAAACCGTAAAAATTGATACGTAAGACTGATGTGCTTGGGTGCGTCTAATACTTGTACTTCTCATTCCTCTGCATAGGGTTCTTACTGACCAAAAACATTGAAATTTTCTAAATTTACAAATGATTTTCAATGTTTATATACTCAAATAGTAATATTCTTATCAAAATATTCCTAATTAGTCTGAAACAATCCGCGAACGTGAAGTTATACGACTATAACTTAATATTAATTACTTGGGCGATGGGTGTTCATACTGAACAAAAAGCTTCTGATTTTCAAGAAAGCTTCCTAGCATCGCCGTAAGAAATGGTTTTTCTATTTATTTAAATCCTCCTCTAACTCCGGATAGTACTCTCGTGACTTAGTAATATGATACATTTTTTTGCAAAAAATCAAAACTTTGACCCTTCTGATTTCGCACTTGGCTTCCTGAAAACTTCGTAAGAAATGGTTTTTTGGGTTATTGGTGGTACCGGGTATCACGTGATAGTACTGTCGTAACTTAGTAATGTGATACATTTTTTTGCAAATTTTCGGTTTTTTCGGACCTCATAACTTCCAAGAGCTTCCTAGTTGACGCGTAAGAAATGGATATTGGGCTTCTGTAGGTATAGGTCTCCGGCACTATACATGTCTCCTAGGCTAGTTATATGATACACATTTTTAGGCCTGGGACGGCGGACTATGTAGGTAAACCAAAAACCAGAAAACGGGATCTTCTTAGTAATTTTTTTTCATATTAGAGTACGGTGAAGGAAAACATCGTGAGGAAACCTGTACACACTTGCAAAGCAATTTGACGGTGTGTGCGAAGTTCCCAATCCGCACTGGGCCCGCGTGGGAACTATAGCCCAAACCCTCTCATTGTGAGCGGAGGCCTGTGCCCAGCAGTGGGATGTATACCTATAGGCTGGATTACTATTATTATTATAGAGTACTTTCAAAGCTCAAAATTCTAAAGGTAAGTACATCGTGAAAATATGGTCAATTTCAATTGTTTGTATTGACGTGACGTCAGTTTAGTCAACGACAGCACCCGTGTCATGGTCGCTTTTATCGCGGTGGCCAACTGTGGATAAATAAAGCATCCGTCACTCTCGTACTTACCTAATAGGCAGAAAGTGACAGATGTTTTATCCACATGACAAGCACGACCATAGTAGGCCCGCAGAAAACCAAATGCCGCACCGCACCCTTCGTCCAACCAACCCAACACGAAACGAGTTCCAACATCGTTGTCGTTGAAGTCGTAAAAACGTGATTGCTGATCGCCGATTGCTCCCTGGCGTTCGCTGGCGGCGGGTTCCCTGCTCGTTAGCTAAAAGCGTTCTCGCACCGCATCCGAATAGGTATAAAAGGTTCGAGTGTGTATGGCAATGACGGTCCGAAATCACAGATCGACACTGGCACGCGAAATTGCATTAGGGACTAACTAAGGAACGATTTTTCAATTTAGTCTAAGGCGCGTCACACACGGAGCTATAATATATATTTTGGTATATTAATATATATTATAGCAAGGCATCTTACGATATATTTTCGTATATTTTAGGTATGTTTTCCGTACTAGTTGACCGACTCCACACACGCAGCTATAATTTATATTATATATTAATATATTAATATATTAGTATACCGACCTATAATATATATTATAGCTCCGTGTGTGACGCGCTTGAATATATAATATAGCTGCGTGTGTGGAGTCTGTCAACTAGTACGGAAAATATCGTAATATACCGACCTATAATATATATTATAGCTCGCTGGAATCATTGAAATGAAGAACAAAATTAAGCTATTAAATTAAATTAACTGCCGGACTCAAAGACGTCAATTAATTTTTAAGTTTCATTAATGATGCTGCTGTCACTTTCTTTGCTATAGCAATAGAATAAGACGCAGCAACTTTAATGGAACTTAAAAATTAATTGACGTCTCTGAGTGCGGCAGTATGCCTGATAGCCAAATGCACTGAGGGTGTTCTGCATGAGATTTTATTTACTGCTTTTTTGAAAACGCTTACATTCAAGAAAGCGACATTCACGTAGCTTTACTCAGGCTCTGAGCTCTCAGGTAAAACTCTTTTAAAAATGCCGCCAATAGTTAGGTTCAAAACCATGCTTGTTCTTGCTGCAAGTCAGTTGTAAAAGATAAAATGGGTCAAGAAAATAACAATCTCTAAAAGCATTTTAATCACCAAATAAAACATAGGAAATGATTATAGTATGTATATTTTCACTTTAATATAAAAATTATAGATATTCACTGTAATATTTACAATAAGTAAATGGCAAACAAATAAAGATGCAACATACGGATTTCGTACGACCGGTTCCATTTGGCGTAATGACGAGTTTATCTGCCGCACTCAGAGACGTCAATTAAGTTTTAAGTTTCATTAAAGTAGCTGCTGTCACTTTCTTTGCTATAGCAATAGAATAAGACGCAGCAACTTTAATGAAACTTAAAAATTAATTAACGTCTCTGCGTGCGACAGTTAGTTCACAATTTGTAAACAAGATTATACATTACATTATATTTTATTATGATTTTATTATCTGATAACAATAAAAAATCGTATTTAAAAATATTTTTGACCATTTCATGGGGTTATTTAAATGTATTTATAGAAAATCGTATGTAATTTAAATGCAATTAAAATGGTTTTTTTTGCATAATCATAAACCTGCTGCACTAATATCATACCTCTGTTCGTTCGTCATAATTCATTCAATGGCATATTTTGAACATCGGGTATGATAGCATCAGCAAAATGCTGTTATTAATAAAATTGAGTTTATAAAACTTATCACATACCAGTTACCTGCTTTATCCTTATACCACCGACACTCATTTCGTAGAACGTTTTACTTCACCGAATTTTCATTTCATAGACAAGCATTTCCGCGTGCAGGAGTTATAATTTTTTGTTGGTTACAGGTCTAACCTAACCTAACCTACATAACCCATGTTAAAGATAACCTGAAAACAATGAGTTTTAGCAGAATTAGCTTTCAATGAAATGAAATACGGTGAAACAACACGTTTGATGAAACGAGGTGTCTGCAAAACAAGGGTGCATGCAGTTAGTTACGTTATTTAACCACCAAGCATTATAAACGTGTCAATCCCATATGAGCCTTATGCGAGTGCGAATAAGTTGCTAATACACTGTGTCCTCTGTCAATATGATTAACAATCAGGGCGAAATAAAAAAACAATGTCAATGAAGTGTCAAATAAATATTTAAACCTAATATTTCGTCAAACACGCCAAACGCAACCACAGTGGCTCAGTAATAAAACGCCCGTTGCAATATAATTTATAGAAACTTAATACTGTCTACTCCAACTAATTTAGAAGGAATCTATTCTGCTCATAATGTCAGATTTTACCCACAACTTGACAGAGGTTTGATAGCTGTGGACTAATCCACTACTTGACACTAATGTCAAACGCACAGAGGGCGGAGGCGGTGCGTTGCGACGCATTCCTACACTAAAAATATGGAATAAATACTTTTTAGTATGGGAACACGCCACAATGGACAGACTCTGATCTCTGTGGCTTATAAGTGGCCAAGATGCGAGATAGCACACATAGTTATTGAACAAACGCGTTCCCCTCCCGCGTTTCGCGAACCATGGGAGGGCTCGCCTTATGGTAGTCTAACTATGAGAAATATAAATAGGATTCAAGGATCCGTCAAATTGTTAGGTAAACTCTGACATAGTTCTGTCACATGGAAGCACTGAACTGGAAAACATTTACGATGGATTTGGAGGAATGTGGTGTTGGTTCCGTGACATGGCTTTGTTGTGACCATACTGCTTCAATATTATCTGATATTCAATAGGTATAATAATATACCAAAAATAATTTCGTAAAAATATTGTGATATCTAACATAACATAACCATGTCACTTTAGCGACACCCAATTCGCATTAAAGGCATCAGTTTTAACAAAAAAGGCAATTATTTATAGTATCATACACAGTGTGAGATAAGTCAAAGATGGTATATCGAGAATTGGGAGGCGCGATCGATTCTGATAAACAACTATTATAAATGGACATGTCAATATCGGAATTGTACAATAAATATAATTAACACTGATCACACAAATTGTAAAAGTGTAAACTGACTCAGGGTGCGCATGGAAATGTGAACTAACCACAACAATTTGGACAGTAATTTAGCTGCCGTATAAGCTTATTATTGCTTCATGTTTCAATCTTCTGGCAGTAATAGACATTCCCTATCACAGACTAGATACACCACAATCCAGAAACCACTCAGTAACCCTTCAGAAATATTATTTATTTCCCATTTAACCGCCTAACAAGTCTTAATCCTGTTATTTTAATTTTATTAATCCTTTAAGGAGGTGAAGTGATGCTTGCTCAGGCAAACTACTTTTTGTCACGAAGACCTGCTAGCCCGGCTGATGTCACCAGCCTTAAAGCCAAGATGTATAATTTAAAAAATCAGACCTAAAATATAATTCCGATTGCACTTACTGAATCCTGCCATTACTTAGAAACAATTAGATAATTAATAATATGTACTTAAAGACTTATTCTAATCAAAAATAATCAACTTAAATGCTTACGTCCAGAGAGATTTTACAGTATACTTACAAAACCGCGCTTCAGTGCCGTTTACAAAACTTTGATATGTACAGAGGCCTATTGCTACTCTACACGCTATGGTACCCTTAACCTAGGCTAATTACAGATGCTACATGGTATCCTGTCTTTTTACAATAGCACTAGAACTGCAGTAATGTTCTAAATTTTAGAACATTTTTTTGAATTGTTGTAAATGTTATTAGATAGCCTGCACGCCAACACATACATAATGAACAAGTCTGAGCTTAAGTAGTAAACTTCAGTGTATATTCCCCATCAACATACAATGCGACTTCTCAGTCTATCTAACAGAGCACGTGACGTGTTACCCATTATTGCCATAAATCAATTTGCATTTATGAAATATTAAGTAGCTCCTACACTTACGCGACTACATCTACAAATCCCAACAGAACAGTATAAATTTTTATTAAATAATATTGTACATTTGTCTAAAGACAATAAATAAAGCTATCCTGTATTGGTGTAATTTTTTTGGACATCTGTGTTCCATTCAAAACTTTTATAAATTTTTATAAAGCGGCTGGTGATGATACAATATGTGTCATTATTGAACACAATATTAAATGAAATTAATATGAGTGCATAAAATTCACATAGCTTGTAACTATAATAATGGCTCAACAAATTTGTTAATATATTAATAAAGAAATTTATTACTTTTGGTCGACATTCCAGTGTCATAAGACCAAATTCATGTACCCAAGTAATTGTGCGGACTCAATTACTTAATTCCAAAAATAAGTTTACTATGTACAAACAATATTTTGCTGTCACAATTAGCTAGATTTCTCTACTATAGCCTCCGTCTTTAAAAAAAATTAGGCATTTTATTATGATTCATTTATCTTTATTGCTACAGTGAATAAAGCAACTCACCCACGCACTGACTGTACAAATCTTGATGTCACTTCACTCACGTTAATCACACTGCACTGTTTGCTAAATAACAAGGGCTTGGGTTTGGTTAGTCCAGCTGTTGCACTTGCACTACCGGCGTGGAGGGAGGGATTGAGATCTCGTACTTGATGAGATTGGAGCCCCGGCCCGTCGAGAGGACCAGGCCGCCGACTTCTTTCACGTCGCCGCTGTGGGTAAAACGGTTGTAGATTAGTTTTTGTTATAAAGACAGTCAAATACAATCGCGCCCATACCTTGCTGTCAGAACCTAGTGATATAGAATTATCGCCACAAGTACCTTAAAATAAAGTTCTTGATGCTAATAATTAGAATGTCAACAAAAGGGCAGTTTCCCCTAGTAGCCAAAAGTAGTCTTGTTAATACAATTACAAAAGGTATTACGAAGGGTTTAACCCTTATCATTCTCACAATTTTATCACTTTTTTAACTACATTTGTTTGGAAAATTTAATTTAAAAAGTTAGGTCATTGTTTAATGAAACTCATCTTTTAAATTAAGAATTCATAAATTCATAATAAATAATTTTAATTTGTTGAATCACATATTCAACACTCTTTGCTTTCAAAAAAATACTGCCATAATGGTTTTATGGCAATTTGCTTGCCGCTAATTACCGCTATACGATTATTGGCTCTATATTTTGTCAATAAAGTCTACGGTAGAGTTATAATATGACCAGATTGACAGTTAAAATCTTTATTCTGTAAGTAGGCCCTGTAGGCACTTTCACATGTCTGAGTCTACCAGCGTTTCCCGAGAGGAGACCACCGTCGAGCAAAAGCGTCGCAAGACCTTCAATAGTTTTTTACATAATTGTTGGTTGAGAGCGAGTTGGGCGGGTGGGTGAGTGCAGGCTGACCTGGCGGCGTGGCGCGGGTGCTTGTGCAGCTGCGTGCCGATGGGCTTGCCGTCGCGGCCCAGCACGTGCAGCGCCGCGCCCGCCAGCCGCCGCGCGCCCGCGCCGCCCACCACGATCTGGTTGCCGATCACCTGCCCCGACCGGTTCGTCACCTGAAACACGACCATTATACTTCTACCACGTTTCAAATGGGGAGAACGTATACGTTTTCATAGCAAAAGCGACAGCTTGATTGTATTTTGTGACTGGAAGATGTAGCAGCCAGACTGATGGTCTGACGTGAGTGACAGGAATCCCATAATTGTGAAGATCCTTGGAGGCGTGTCTAGTAGTAGAGGTCTTCGGCTGATATGACTACGATGATTACTTTGTGACCGTGAAAGTAAAGACTTTGGAGCATCTGGCGATTATGCTGCAAAAAGCAAGCAAGATGCGAGCAAAACAATCATAAAGATCCTTGAGCTTCGGACGTCCACTTACTGCCACCACACTGGCGATTTGCAAGCTTGTTATCACTGTGGTATTCTAAGGATTCGCAAGTGAACGTGTTCGCTATGCCTATATTGAGCAAAACACAGCAGCCGCGGTGTCAACGCACAGTGCTTTTATTCTTCTTTATACCTCGATATCGCAATTATACTGTTAACATTATGACAGCTCTTAAAGCCGTGCCTCCTTTGCCAAACACTTACACAGGAGACACGGCTTTACTCAACTATCATTATCATATAATCTACGCGGTACTCACGACTTGTATGTGCGTGGGTTGCGTGTGCTCCTGCGGCTCGATCTCGATCTGCATCTGTTGCTGGACTTGTTGCTGGACCTGTTGCTGAACCTGTTGGGCGACTTGCTGGGCGGCCTGTTGCGCTGCTTGTTGTGCTTGTGCTTGCGCCTGGAACAAACGACTCAAATAAGTTTAGGGTCCAGATTATTGTGATGCGTAGTAGTTTAGAGATCGACTACGTTTATTTGCGTTCAGAATTTGAATGGCAAGTACAGTATAATAACTCAAAGAGCTTCGGGTTTGTACTTCTTATTCACTCGCTCTTATGCTAGTCTAACCATCTAACCAACTTTACATGTGAAAGATTAACGGCCGCACTCAGACTTTTTGATTAAAGTTGCTGCTATCACTTTCTTTGCTATAGCAATAGAATAAGACGCAGCAACTTTAATGAAACTTAAAAATTAATTGACGTCTCTGAGTACGGCCGTTAGAGCTATTTCACTGTACATTGTATAGTCAGACAAATGTATTCTTGTACCACACCACAAACCCTGTGGCAATGTGATGACGTGGAACGCCTGCTCTCTGTAGTAGTAATTTGACGGGTTGTGTAATCCCCAGCCGCAACACAACGTGTGGTACCTGCTGCTGCGCCTGCTGCTGCGCCTGCTGCTGCGCCTGCGCCTGCTGCTGGAAGTTCTTGGAGTGGCCCGTGATCATGATGATCGCGCCGTTGTCGGTGTTGCTCGTGTCTCTCTGCGCAAGATTAATGTCACGTCACAAGGGAATAGTACATTTCGATGCAAGTGCGAAAAGTATGTCATTACTTCACGAGTACCGAGATATCTTGCCGCGAGCCGTAGGCGAATGGCAAGACTCGGGACGAGTGAAGAATGACATTTCCGCACATGTATCGAACGACGCTTTTTAACACAGTTGCGAAAAAATAAATCAATTTCAAACTCTGATTCACTCATTTTATAAACAACTTTTTCATTTGACATTTGAAGAAAATTTTTGACATTATGAAGAGGTGTTTTTTTTTAGCTTTTATTCGGCTAGAATGGTTTTTGGTAATATTATTGAACCCACTTCAAAGAAAGTTTTTTTTTTCAAATGCCTGTTCTATAAGACAAACAATTGTAAATATAAAACATTGTACTATTATTATCTAAGTATTGTTATTTACGATTATTTGTGTATCGTATATTTATAAAAACAATATCGAATGTTGCCTTTGGAAACTTAAAAAATGCTTGCAGTAAGAAAAAACGCTTCTTCATAATGTCAAAAATTTTGACAGGCGTTTCGGCGGCTATTCCGTTCCATTCAGACAACTTATTAAGAACGGTTTTTCAATATTCAATATTAAAAAATAAACGTGTTATAATGATGGAGAGGTAAGTAATAAAATATGAAATATGTATATTTTTCGTATTCTTACATTAACAGTAGGTTTTTTTGTTGATTACGATGTTTAAAGGAAATAAATATTAACACTCATCAATAAGTAGTCATGAATTGGAACAAGTATAAATTTAAAAAAATTGGAAAAGTAAAAAGCACTAGTTCGCGAAAACCAACTTTCCGCACGATATACAGCTACGAAAAGTACCACTTTTTGAGCAACTGTGTTAAAAATTAACTTCCAATTGTCGAGAATCAATGCAAAGCGGCTAGTACAAGTTGCCCGCGATAAACGCTCTGTAGACCAACAAATTATTTGCCAAATTTTACGTGTTGGCCAAATTTATTTGATAGTCTGCAGCTTTGTTTGACGTGTTTGTCAAATAAATTACGTTGTACGTGATTGTTTGTCAAGCAAAACGTCGGTTACACGTTTGAGATTTGACTGTTGGCCGGAAAAAAATTAAATGAAGGCGTTTTTGAAGTGCATTTGACAAACATGTTTAATTAAATGTGTATGTGATTGTTTGTCAAACAAAATTGTTTGAGATTTGATAAATTTAGTTTGGACGTCTGCGGCCTTGTTTGTTAAATCTGTTGAGAGCCAACATACCATTTGACAAAAAAAAAATGTTGGTTCACAGGCGGCTTTATTGGTCACACATGTACATTTTCATTCACTTGTTCGATCCATTCGTGCCAGCTCTTGTGAATTGACATAAATACAAACCTTGCGACAACGTTCACTAAATATTTTTTTTATGCTTTGCTTGTGAGTATAGAAAGTGTTTGCAATTATAAAATACGGCTGTATACACACTCACATTTCTAGGCGGTAAGTCCATGTGTTGCCTTTGATGTAGCATGAGATGGTTCTTCTGGAAGAAAGCCTTGCCGCACTGATCGCACACGTGCGTTCGGAGCGTGCAGCTGCCGTCTGGGTGTCTGTGGACAAACACAACCATTATGTGACGCGCGAGGCTGGACGTATGCTGAGACGCAGACGACCGCAGTTCCACGCAGCGCAGGGCAGAGCTGATTTTGTAATGCATGAACGTCCTTGAAGCTGTGCGCAGGCACGCGCGCAGACAATTGTCTGTCCTGCTCTGCGCCTCGTTGTAGAGTAGGAACTGCGTCGCCAGCGTCTCAGCATACGCCCAGCCAAATATTTCAAATAGTGGAGAGAAATTTAATAGTCGTTAAGATCTTGCTGTAATATTTTTTATAACCTAATACAAAGTTCAATACAATTGTAAGTGATTGAATAATCATCTACTCTTTGATATCTATTAGAGTTATAGTTTCGTTTTAATTTATAAATGGTATATGCAAGGGGAGTAAATATTTTCAATGATGTATAATAAAATCGTAATTGTTGATAAACAAATTAAGTAACAATTCTATAAAAGAAATCAACAACAGTGATTTTAATTGCAACTAAGTTTTGTGTTTCGTTTTTAGTTTGATTTGCTTGTAAGTTGTTTTTATTTAATTTATTTTTCTAAATAAAAAATAAAAAAACAGTTCTGTCACAAACAAAAGTAAGTTTGTACTTAGCACCAGTGAGTTTACAAACGGCGCTTACCTTCTGTGATGTGCTAGCAGTCCGTGTTTAGCGGCGAACCCTTTCCCGCAGTCGACACAGAAGTGAATCTTCGGCCGAGGCGTTGATATGTGATGATTTTGCTGTAAGAACAATACAATTGATTATTTGATCAATGAGAATCACAATTCAATAAATCAGGACTTGATAAATAAGCATTTGGGCAACTTTGAATAGGTCTCTAATGGTCCCTCTCCACGATCGCCCATCATGGGCATGCAAGGGACGAAGTAATGCGTTAGAGTAAGAAACAAGAACACTGTTGCTTTAACGTCTAAATGCGTCCCTTACGCTGACCCATGATAGGCGATCGTGGAGAGGAGCCATTAAAGTCAAAGTTTAATATGTAAATTTAACTTATCTATGTAAGGATGTTCGTTATTAGCTTTCAAAGGTTAAGTGAGAACGTATAGATTTTATATACTTACGGTAGCTATTACTTGTGTATGTACCACACTGTTGGGATTCGATGATATGATTTGAATAGGTTGGTCTGAAACAAGAAAAGTTCATGTGACTGGCGAACATACCCACATAGATTATAAAACACAGTCTGATCCATTTTCTTTTCATAGCTATATTACTGCTCGGCATTGGTCAAGAGCTATCGTGGCTACAACACCAATATAAACCAACCTATGTGTCATCATTAGCCTGGTGTAATCCACTACTGAACTAGGGTGTTCTGTTGAATTTTATGTATTCCACAGACAAAATGTGAAAGATCACTTTTAACAAAATAATAAATGAGAAAAAGTGCGATTGCAGGTATAAATACAAAAACCAAACACGTGGCTCTGCTAAACAACCAATACTGTTTTGCCGAACTTTGCCGTATGAGTGTTGTCCTATTGGCTGACGAACTACATATATCACGAGGTTTTGTTTATGTTGCATTTTCTCGCTTGCATTTCTTACGTACAGAATATGTAGAGAGGGATTACCGAGCGGCAAACAAGTCTTGCGCTAGCCGCCCTAGAGGGCTAGCGTAACTTGGCTGCGATTTGTTTGTCCCGGACATCCCTTTCTAACCACTCTGTTGTGATAGAGATGTGATCGACAAATGATAAAATGAGAAATGTGGTAGCGGCTCTGTGGTATGGTATGGTATAGTATAATGCTGACTGTGCGCGGGGTGGTGCGCGACGAGCCCGGGCTGCAGCGCGGCCGTGAGCGCGCACAGGTCCGTCACGCACGTGCGGTCGCCGGCGTGCAGCCGCACGTGCAGGGACAGCGCCTCCTGGAACACGACACCGCATTTACTTCTCATTCGAGAACAGTACAGTCAATGGCATAAATATATATACGTTCCCATGATCTCAAAAATACGCCTTTATGCCACTGGCAATAAGGTCCATGTATACATATATTTGACGCGATGGCTGTATATATATTAATGCCCTTGACTGTACATCGTTGCACCAAGCACAATGTCGTGTATACATTTTATTATTGCACTAGATAGATTATAATATAGATAAATAGATATCAGGGGACAATCTACATCCACGACTCAAATATTCTTATTGCTCATCACACAAATATTTGCCCATACCGGGATTCGAACCCGGGACCGCTAGCTTCGTAGGCAGGGTCACTACCAACTAGGCTAAACGCGTCGTCCAAGTATCGTCATGAATTCACGTCCGCAAACTCTTAGTTCCGCGATTTATGACGAAAACAACACAGTGCAGTAATTAGTTTTGTATGAATCTTTATGGCTCTAGAGCAAAAAGTGCCGTTTTGTTTCCAGTATTTAGTGCAGTTATGATGAAATGATTGCGTAGTTGAGAAAACAAGTGCTTCAAAGCCAAGTATTTATAAGCGAACTGAAGAGACTATCTAGCAGTAAATCCATACTAATATTATAAATGCGAAAGTAACTCTGTTTGTCTATCTGTTACCTCTTCACGCTTAAACCGCTGAACCGATTTAGGTGAAATTTTGTACGGAGATAGTTTGAGTCCCGGGGAAGGACATAGAATAGTTTTTATCCCGGAAAATTTGATAGTTCCCGTGGGATACACGATGAGGGAGAGGTTGCCATCCCAACCGACGTCTAACAGAAATAATGATACAAAAATTATTTAAAACATCCCTTTACCCTTTCTCATTCCGGAGAAGTGAAAATTGATTAAACACTTATTAACTACTGGCATTCCACCAACGGACACACCTTAGTGTTGAAACAGGAACCACATTCCGGGCAAGGATAGCCAGGCGTCACCTTTTCCGTGACGATCTGCCCGTCCGCGCCGATAAGCTGCGAACAAACATGGTAATCACTAATCACTACATGTATAGTATAAAACAAAGTCGCTTCCCGCCCGTCTCTCCTTTTGTATGCACGCTTAGAACTTTCAAACTACGCAACTGATTTTAATGCGGTTTTCACCATCAGATACGATAATTTATCACGGAAGGTTTATGTATAGTACCAGGAGCGAAGCGAGGGCGGATCGCTAGTAATATAATATAGTAACAATCGTTCGTCAATCAATGCATCAGTGAGTATTTCTCAAAACTTTGTTGAAGCTCCCGAATTCGGGAGAATTGAAAAAAAAAACTACTATATCTAATTACTCCACTACCAAAGTACCGAAGAGACGCATTTACCGCGTTTTAATCAGTCACTTGAATAGAACTTACGTGTACTATTTGCGGTTTAAAGTCGTCTTGCTTTATAACCGTCGCCTGTTGTTGTTGCTGTTGCTGCTGCTGCTGCTGCTGCTGTTGTTGTTGCTGCTGCTGCTGCTGCTGTTGTTGTTGTTGCGCTTGTTGTTGTGCCTGTTGTTGCGCCTGTTGTTGCGCCTGTTGTTGAGCTTGTTGTTGCGCTTGTTGTTGGGCTTGTTGTTGCGCTTGTTGTTGCGTTTGTTGCTGCCCTTGTTGTTGGACCTGCGTCAAACAAATCAGAAGGCTTAATTGACTTCATTTCTAGGAGGCTATCCAAATGTATATAAACAGTAAACACAAAGATCTTTTTAATTTTTTACGCAAAGTAATAGTATATTGGAGTGAAGAACATTTTGTTGAATCTTTTTTAGGACATGTAAACATAAAAATTGTCAGAACACGAAAATATTGCAGACTTGATAATAAAATCCAGCTCTTATTAATAACAGCTTTTGATATTAGCATGATGATAAATAGCATTAAAACAGTTGGCAAATAAACGCAAACCTCAAAAGTGAGAAAAGAAAAAACCAAAAAGTAAACATGGCCCATGAGGGGATCGAACCCGCGACCTTCGCGTTATTAGCACGACGCTCTAACCAACTGAGCTAATGGGCCGTTGCGAGAGTGGACAAAATATTGGATCAATTCACTCATCTTGATTCGTCTATATTTCACAAAGCAGGCAATAGTGATAAGAGACAACTTATAAACTACGTCGCTAGATTGGAATAGACATATTTCGATTTTGTAGCAAAAATATAACTATTAACAACATTCAACAAACTCATTAAAAGTAGTCGAAATGCAACGTATGAAACAAAGTGTCATTTCGGACGTTAATTTGGCACGGATTGGCACACGTTGTAGATTGGCAACACTAAAAGTTTTAGTGTTACCAATCTACGACGACGTGCCCCAACAGTCAAATTGACGTTGCACGATTAAAAATAAGTAGCGGGACTCCGTGGATTAGAAACACTTTACTATAGACTATAGTAAGTAACCCTGTGGCCTTTTGTGGTCGCGATTATCGCTATGGGTAAATGTGTATAAAGTGGACTGTCAAGAAGCTAAAGACTATTATGTGAACTAGTGACCTGTTGTTGCTGCGTTTGCGTGACGGCGCCGCCCAAGCAGTGGCGCGACATCTTGCAGTGTTGCTGCATCTCGCTCTTGCACTTGAACGCCTCGCCGCACTCCAGACACGCCACCACACCCTCACCTGTATGGATCCTATGGACAAACTCATTGTTAGTTATAAGTTCTGCGCACGATAAAGAACGTGTACACTTTTTACCAGTAATTGTTGTATTTCTGGGGAATAAAATCGCCGCATAAAATTGGTGTCACAAGAAAATGTTTTATAACTTGGCAAAAGAAGAGTAGAGTAGTTAGGTAAAAATTAAAGGCATCGTAAATACAGACGTTACGGCAATACACGCAGTTCTATTTCTCTTAGTCATGACGGTTTTATCCATCTTTGTGGCATTGGAAAGGTTTAGAAAGGCCAGTACCGCGGGTGATAGGTGTGGTGTGGTGTGGTGTGGCGTGTGGCGTGTGGCGTGTGGCGTGTGGCGTGTGGCGTGTGGCGTATGGCGTATGGCGTGTGGCGTGTGGCGTGTGGCGTGTGGCGTGTGGCGTGTTGTTGTGTTGTGTTGTGTTGTGTTGTGTTGTGTTGTGTTGTGTTGTGTTGTGTGGTGTGGTGTGGTGTGGTGTGGTGTGGTGTGGTGTGGTGTTGTGTGGTGTGGTGTGGTGTGGTGTGGTGTGGTGTGGTGTGGTGTGGTGTGGTGTGGTGTGGTGTGGTGTGGTGTGGTGTGGTGTGGTGTGGTGTGGTGTGGTGTGGTGTGGTGTAGTGTGGTGTGGTGTGGTGTGACTCACTTCATGTGCGTGACTAGCGTCCGTTTCTGCAGGAACTCCTTGCCGCAGACGGGGCAGGCGTGCGGCACGCGGCCGTGCACGCGGCCGTGGTTCACGAGCTGGAACTTGCGCGCGAACGCCGCGCCGCAGTCCGCGCACACGAACGGCGACAGCGAGCCGTGGAAGCGGCTGTGCATCACCAGGTGCTCCTGCAAAACGAGGTTCACTACGGTCACCATCATGAAGCCGTACACTTCAGCACCTTATCGCTTAAAGTTATGTTGGCCAATTAAACACGGCTTTTTTATGCAACTAAGAGCTTCTGCACACAGGTTGCGTTTCGGTCATCCCACACGGTTCCAAATTGTACTGAGGATCGGATCGGATGACCGAACGCATGTACAGAACTCTTAAGCCAGTCCCGCTTATACTAGACAGTTCCGCGGAGTGACAAGACGAAATTCACTATAGCACAGTCTAACTATACTATAGTCACCAACGATCTCGTGCAAATACACGGTACATTTTTCAAATGCAAGTAGCGGCGTTCTCTATTTTTACTTTTATTTGGAACATGTACCATATTTACACAATTCAAAGCTCACTTTTGAACGTTTAGCTTTAAGGCGAGGCGGCGCTGGTCTGGTGCCGGAGCGTTGTAGTGAAACGGTCTCGTCGACTTTTCTAACAAAATTGTCCTGATATAGTTGTTTAGACGGAACGTATGAAACGAGTGAGTAGTTACTTTCTGCGCGAAGCTCTCGCCGCAGTCGTTGCAGACGTAGGGCCGCTCGCCGGCGTGGTACTTGCTGTGCGTGACCAGGTGCCGCTTGAGCGGGAAGCCGCGGCCGCACTCGCCGCACACGAACGGCCGGTCGCGGCTGTGCACCTGCCCGAATTACAATACATTCAGTCAACAAAGTATCGGGAATGGATGATTTGTTTATGGTTCCAAATTTAAATTTTTGTTTTTTTTGTTGTTGTTAGATTGGCACAACTGTTTTCTATTTTGGCGCGGAGTTTGAGTTGCATCTGTTATTTATATTAAATACAGTGCTGTTTTTAGTTATATCATATCTAGTGTGTATTGCGAATTTCATAATGGACAAAAACATTGAACAAAGAGTTTGTCTTAAATTTTGCATCGCCAATGGAATTTCGTGTTCGGAGTCACTGAAAATGTTACAGAAGGCTTACGGTGATTCGACTTTATCAAAAACACGTGTTTATGAGTGGTACAAAGCGTTCAAAAGCGGTCGAGATGTGATGGAAGATTTGCCTCGCTCTGGTAGGCCATCAACGTCTGCAACTGAAGTTAACATCGCAAAAGTGAAGGAAATAGTGACTGAAAATCCTCATTCAACTTTGAGAGAGATAGCCGCCGAACTTTCTGTATCTCACGAGTCGATCCGTACTATTTTAACTAATCATTTGGGTATGAAACATGTTACCGCTCGGCTAGTCCCAAAAGACCTGAATTTTCTCCAAAAACTCAATCGCATGAGAGTCGCTGAGGACATGCTAGAACGAGTCAATTCCGACCCAACATTCATGAAACGCATTGTTACTGGTGACGAGACGTGGGTTTACGAGTTTGACATGCAAACTAGTCAACAAGCTTCGGAGTGGCGCTTCGTGGCACCCGTTTTCAATCGGTAGAAGACATAAAGGAGAATTCGCGCCGAGAACTGAATTCAATTCCGGAAACAGCGTTTAAAAAATGTTTTGATGCTTGGATTATTCGTTGGCGTAAGTGTATCGTTTCTGAAGGAGCATACTTTGAAGGTGATAAAATAAATTTGGATGATTAACAAACAGTTTGTGTATTATTGATCTTTTCCCGGTACTTTCTTGACAGAGTAGTACAACATACAACATACATTTTCAAAAGTGTTTTTAACATGTAGAAAAATGGCATTCGTTTTTTCCAAATACAATGTCAATTATTACAAATGTTACAGCATTTTTCAACAATACAAAAATGTGATCGAATTTTCGGCAAAGCTTTGAATAAAAAAAAATTGTTCCTGGCACGTGATGGGCAAATTGGAAATCTCTTGGCCAAGTAAAAATCAAATAATATCAATACCGGAAAAAATACATACCCTAGAATGCGTAACCAAATGATGTTTCAGCGTAAACGCCATCTTGCACTCGTGGCACCTAAACGGCCGGTCAGCAGAATGCAGGAGTAGATGCGTGTTCAGGCAGTGTTTTCTCGCGAACGCCTTGCCGCAATGCGCACAGACGTGCGGTCTCTCACCTAGGGGGGGAAAGGGGGATGTTTACCCGCATGTGAGTGTTTAGATGGTGTTTGAGGGTGAAGGTTTTCTTGCACTCGCCGCACTCGAAGGGGCGGTTGCCGCTGTGCAGCAGGAGGTGAGTGTTGAGACAGTGTTTGTGAGCGAACGTCTTGCCGCAGTGAGCGCATGCGTGCGGCCGCTCACCTGAAACAGAGCGGGCCGCATCGCACCGGGCACTATGGCAAGCGTTCAGAGGCTAAGCCTCCCCGCAGACCGCAGACTATTTGATCGGCCGATCGTTTTGTCTCCACAAACTTTGTAAAAATGGATAAGGACAACCGTATGATCGGGCGATAGAAAGTCGGCAGTGTGCGGTGAGGGTAGGTGGCTACATACATAACTTAACCCTTTGAACACCCTAGTCGACAATACACGGCAGCGAATATTCATGCCACGGACAAACGTTTATGTGATTTCGGGGCGTATTATCGGACGTTTCAATCACCGTCATTGCTGTTTTCGATATAATGCATATAATTAATATAATGCAAAACATCCGAAAATTCACCCTTCAACTCCCCTCAAATCCTCAATATATTTCGAGTCGGCATATGATGACCAGGCCTGTGAGGCATGAATAAATGCTGTCGGCAGTAGCGTTCTAAAGGTTAAAAATCATCTTATGAAAGCATGCTTGAACGTTACACAGAATGATTGTTCATGCAAGCTTGCCACGCTTGCAGCTGTGCATGTAGCCACCTTAACACAACTTGCAGTCTCTTTCGGCATAGACTTGTTAGAACGGGATAAACTGAGCAAGTCGCGGGCAAGTTGTGCTAGCCCCTCTAGTCCAATATACACTGCGTACCAAACAAAATGTCGTCTATTTCAATAAAAACGCATAATGGTTATGTTTGCAGTGTGTATTGAATCAAACACTGGGGTTGGATTGATGTCAGTAATTTTGTAAAGCTTATTTTCTAGACTTGTAAATAAGGGTGACACTAAAAATATATTATGACTTATGCTTATTTTTACGAATTATCTTATCAACCAAAAAGAAACTCCTACTGCACAGTGCAACTCCAAAAAAAGTTTAAATAAGTCAATAGCATCATCCAAAATTCATATAATTAATTTGTAGCTTTAACTAATCTTATTTTGATCTTTAAACAGTCTGTTAAGAACGCAAATACCCCAGCAAGAAAACGGTAATCTCAATTTCTCGAAAATTTCTTACAGATGGAAATGAGTCCTAATGGGTAAATTCCTCACCCGTATGCACTCTCGCATGCGTCGTAAGATGGTGCTTCAGGAGGAAAGACTTGCCACACTCCTCGCAGGCGTACGGGCGCTCCTTTATGGCGGCGGGGGGCGCCGCCGACATGGTGTTGGTGGACATCAGTTCCGTCTGCGAATAGACCGCCTAACAACCGCTTATTATTTGACATGCTGTGGAGAACACTGGCGTAACTGAAGGGAATTAACTATTTAATTTTAGTCAACAGTGTAAACGAGCTTTCTGCGTCACAGTGCTTTGATGTTGAAGCTTAGTGTCGACGCGGTTAGCCTAGTTGGTAGTGACCCTGCCTACGCAGTTAGCGGTCCCCGATTTGGTTCCCGGTATATAAGAGCAGATATTCGAGTGATAAGCGCGAGTATTTGTTCCTGAGTAATGTATTTTTCTATGTATTTATCTTTTTAAGCATTTTTATGGTATGGTTGTACCTATAGTTCTAGCCTAGAGCTTAGTTAGAGACTAGGTCAATTTGTGTGAGTGAGATTGCCTCAAGACGGCTAGCACAAATGGTCCGCGACATATTTGTCGCTCGGATCTCCCTTTCTAACTAGTCCATAACGTTAAAGCCGCAAAGAACGACACGCGAGATAATACAAGATGTGCTAGCCGCTCTGATATCTATATATTATATTTAACCATACAATGGCATAATTCTAGAACTGAGTACAGAATGTAGATAGTACAGCCACAGCGTAAAAAGTTATACCAGTGGGACAACGCCCAATCGAGTGCTATGCAGCTTGGGCTCGCTACCGCCCCCTTCTCTCCGCGAACGTGTTATATAACGGATGTATAACAAATATCGAATATTTTGATATTTATAATAAAAATCGGATTTTTTCGAACCCTGCCCACACTGCTGTGATTGTGTGAGTATTAATGTCAGTTGCGAAATCTATTTGTACACACCCGCATTATGCAAATGCTAGGCTAAAGCGATATCGCTTAGATACGTATTTAACTATGTATATCAGCAGTAATGTGGTTTACTATATGTATCTATGCATTCTATTCGAAACTGCAAGCCAGCTGTTGGTTATAATCGAGATCTGAGTTATGACTGCAACTGAGTATTCCTACTTCCTACTAATTCTACGAAAAATATAACTCCGTAAGTTCGTGAGGATGTCTAGTGTCCGTGTTTCTTTTTCGGTTAAAAATATTTGTATAAAATGTATGTACAATAATGTACATATCCTAAACTATCATATAAAATACTTTTATCCCGGATAAAAAGAAAGATTCCCGTGGGAATAACGTTAACTGGATCTACGCTAAGTCGCGAGCATTCGTTAGTATAGATATACTAATAGCTAAACCGATTGGACGCGGTCTAAGTGTACATGTAAAAACAAACACACCAATGATTCAGAATAAACATGACGCACACCAACGTCAATAGCGTAGCGATTGTCATCTGTTTGAGCATGCTCAAAGACGTTACCAAGCGCAAGGCCGATTTTTTAACTATAAACTTGACCTTATTTATAATTTTGCAGTTAACTTTTAGTCCTAATGCATCTGTAGTAACCCCTAAAACGTTACTAATCATCAATTTTGAAATTTTGTCAAAAGCAACGTGACGCACATTCATAAATTTCTTGAGATCTTTCTCGATTCTTTCTTGAGATCATTAACCCTTTAGTTACGCCAATGTTAGTTTAGGGACAGAAACGTGTCACCGTCCAATTCAAAATAGACCTTAAGGCGGTTAACAAACTACGGGCCGTATTTATAAATTCATCTTGACTGAGATTCTCAAGACACGGCAAAATGATTGTCAAGCCATAGATAGTGAACTGCCCTTTTTGAAACATCTTGAGACGAGCATCTCAGTCAAGGCGAGTTTATTAACACGGCCCTAAGGATCCAGGATTTTAACCAGGAGCTTATGTATGTAGCCTCCAAAACTGGCATGTACCCTGAATACGCTCATGAAGTGCTATTGATAATGCTGTTTCCTAGCCGCAGAAAGGACATTTTTTGCATTGGACGGTCACATAATACAACTAGAAGTCTACTACAGGGACTATGCATTAAACGCGTATGTGTCCAAATTTTCATTTCATTTAATTGAATAAGATTTTTCGTTATTTAATCGTTATCATAGTAAAATAAGACTATTTTAATTTCAAGAATACTTTTCTATATGCAGTTTTTGAATATATTGTTTTAACTTGTTTTAAACCTAAACATTTCTTACTTTTTTGAGTATCAAAAGCAGATATATTATTTGGTTTTATGTTAAATTGGTATTTATTTATGTAACATAATTCTAGAAATTGCGCGAAAATGAACACGATCAATGGTTCAGAAGAAAATATAAACTTTCAAATGAATATTTGAACCCTTTACGGGCCTGGCAACATCTTTGCGCTGAAGCGACATGGGCGGCGGTAAGCGGCGGGCGGCGAACACAACTGCATAAATATCGGAAACTTATGGCATGCTTGATATATCTACATGCATTTGTTTGTTTCCGCTCGCCCCTCGTGGCCACCGCTGCCGCCGTCCCGCCAAGACAAGGCCAAGCCGTCTCATAGAATGCATAATCCCATAACGAGCGTCCGCTCAAAACTGAAGCAGAACCTCAAAGGCCTTCAGAGAAAGTAGGATATGAAAAATAAAATGAAAATCTACTTGACAACGAATGCCGGTCCCGTCTTACATTTTGCAATTGTGTGTGCTGTATAACTGTCGCGGACGACTCAGCGTCTTCGCTGAAGCTGACCAACTCGTAGCTCTGCCCAAAGACACCAACATAAACAAGGTTGTTGAGGGAAAACCGAACTGGCAACATTATTTGCCGGGTGTTACACGCTTCTTATAATAATAGCTAAACTTCCAACTTGTATGATAGGTAAAAAGCAAGGCGAATTAACGTAACTGACACATACAAGATAACAGTTACATTGAGTACCTATTAGTGACTAATAGGGGCTATTAGTCTTGGGCTTCATTGTCCACCTTGGTCAAAAACTTAATAATTTCCATACCTTTAGCATTTCGGTAGTCCAGTGTTTATTTTTTGTGAACTGTGCGGGTGATGTGGTATTTCAACCCAAGTGTGGTAAAGCCAACACAACGATTCAGTACAAATTTGACTCAAATATTTGTAAATTGCATGTCAGATACTAATGTGATCTCTTTGTACATGCTTAGAGACACGTATGCAAATGCAAGGTCAAAGTGATTTAGCTGTACCCGATTATCTATTACGCAAGCTCATCTTGACAACCCGCACTAGCGGGCAAATTGCTATTGTTAAGTATATTTTTTACATATAAAGTTTGCTATTAAAATATAGCGTTAACTACTACATATAACCAACTGAACCACTCTTTTACACCGCCTAATCCTAGGCAAATGATTTGACCTTATTGCAGTTTTGCTAACACTCAGAAGGAGAACTACAAAGGTAAAATTCCAATGTTGGCGACCGTGACTGGAATCAAAATCCGTTGCAAGTTGAGAAGAGAAGCGGCCAAACAGGCAGATGCGGATAGCGACTATGTTCTATACCATTTAGAGAAGAGATTTATATTAAAAGCCAGGAAACCGGACAGCCATATATTAAAGAGAGCCTGGATTGCGCTTGGTGAACGCAAACAAGGGGGGCGTAAGACAACGTGCAACGTAGCGTCACCTAGTACGTCGCTTGCATTGGTCAGCGCTTCATATAAATTCTTACTAAACAGTAGGTCGCGCAACCCGCTCCCGGCCGCCTGTCGCCGTCGCATTCGCCAACATCGGAATTGTACCTTCAGTCATCCAGCGAATCCAAACAAGAGTGTTCAGCAGTTAAAAAATTGGCCGAAATCCTCCACTAAGAATCTCACTATACTTAGTCATGGTTGGTCCATCAGTAATGACTAATGACATATCAGTCACTTTGTTAGCTATCAAAGATTGTTAAGTTGTCAAAATAAGCGTGTAACATCCGTTTTATAATATTCACTAAGTCAATCCCCGTAGGAAAATGGAACAGCGAAAAACCACCCTGTGACGTTAATTTACACCACAAATATAAAGGTCTCTGTTATCAATACTGGAGTTTAGATGTTATAATAGTCATTTATAGATATTTGGTCAACCGTGCAGTACAGATAGGAACTATAGAAACCTTTATATATGAAACAGGGTTGGGTAAATAAAAGATGTCCACTCCTAGGTAGGCCAAAATTAAAATGATCAAAGGAGGATAAACTGTCATCGAAATATACTCACTTTCGGCGAGCTATTTGCAGTTCCAGGCTCTTGTTTTGTGTGCATCAACTGATGGTGCTGATGACCCGTTGTTGTTTGGATGGTTTCAACTTGTGTTTGCTGTGATGTTGCTTCAGCCAGACTCTTGAGACTCCCATTAAGTAAGGTGTGGTTTAATTGTGACGCATCTATGACAGCTGGCGTGGCGATCCCCTGAGCTTGCAAAGCTCGCTTCATGAGGATCTCATTGCATTCTTCGGCTGTGAGTTGGATTGGCCCTATCGGCGTCATGAAGGGTTTTGAAGCAAGGTTCGTTGCTGTAAATATAGGGGCTACCATTTAAATCATGCTGCACTTTTCACAAAAATTAGTGCAAATATTATTAACTTTCAAATGAATCTTTATTTATTAAATTACTAGCTTTTTCCCGCGACTTTCTTCGCGTAGAAGTCGTTTATCACCATTCCTTTGGGAACTGTCCAATTTTCCAGGATAATAAAGAACAAAAAACCTGACTGCTTTAAAAAATATCAATTGAAAAGCTAAAAACAAGCTCTATACTTTATCTAAAGAAGATAACTTATTAAGTTAAACTTAAATGCTGGATAAGTTATTGCAGGCGGGGACAAGCAAATACTCCAACTGGAGATCTTTAAGTGAAAATATTTAAATTTTATAACAAATTATTTGCTTGTCCCCGCCTGCAATACCTTTTCCAACATTTGTTCTCTAGATAAAAGAGCTTATTTTTAGCTTTACAGTTGATATTTTTTAAAGCTGTTGGATTCTTGGTTTTTAAATAATTTATTTTTATTACATACTTTTTTAGTTTTTATTAAAATGGTACTTAGTATAAAAGTCTTATAATATATATATTTTTGTACCTTTCATTTGATACCCCATTAGAGGGTCTTAAAAATATTTTTTTTTAGCCTGCACATTAAAGCGCATAACCCGCCATTTTTATTTTCTAAGAATTTTATGTACCCATTGACACTCGCACTATCAAGGCGAATCTAATGTCGTATCATTTATAGAAATTGGTTGAGCCATTGAGAAGTTACGAGCGGAGGACATACATACATACATACAAACATATGTACATACCTACAGGTCAAACACATAACCCTCCTTTTGGGCTTCACCACAGTCAGTTAAAACTTTTTAACTACTACCTACCTACTTATCCTATAGATGTCCTATAGGTGGATTCAAACAATCTCTATATCAAATTTCATCAAAATCGGTTCACCAGTTTAGCCATGAAAGCATAAAACACAGACAGTGTTACTTTCACATTTATAATAGTATAGATAATATGAAATGTTCTCTTGAATAGGATAAAACAAAATTTAAAGAATTGAACTAAGACTCACTCTGTATAGTAGCTGTTTGATTCTGCTGGGACACTCTGTTCAGTGTGTGCGGGGACTCATTCAACACAAACATGGCTCTTCTGGCTGGCGCACCAGCTGTCAGAACCCTGGTGACTTGAGTGCCAGTGTTGCTGACGGCGACGGAAACTGTGCCCACCTTCTCTTGGACCTGCGGCGTCTTGTGGGACATAACTGTTAATGTTGTTTCAGGCGTCACCTTGAAAGATGTCATATTCAAAGTGAATTTTGTGATTGTAAATCATATCACTACAAAACTTTTACATGCAATTGATTGGAGCAAAAAGTGTAGTCACCAATCTCAAAACATTACACATTGTACATAATGTTCAGAAGATGGATTTGTTTTTTGTAGTGCATCATTCAGGATTCAAAAAGGAATGTCCTACATCCTGGGTAAATCACAGGATAGCAAATTAAATTACACACAATTTGACACTACTACAAACTAGACCAATATTAGAGCATTTACTTTGTTGTGCATGTGACACATTCAGTTATATTTATTGATTGATGAATTAGTTAGAATTGCCATTTCATAATAGTATAATGAATTTTGTAATTTAATTCAACAAAACTGCAATTTCAATCTAAACATGTACTACAGATAAGTGATTTAAAAATTATATTTTTATTCATTGATGAATTCATATGTGTTGGTGGGATGATTCACACAAGTAAACAGTCAGTACTGTATTTGAATCAAGATTTTATTATAATATCTATATTCTCTTTCTTTTACTGTTGATAAATATCCACATGCTATCACACAATTCAAAACCCTTATGATTAGTTTAGTTCACCAGTAACTGATGATTATTTTCTTTATATATTAAATTAAGCATGCCTTTGCCGACTGGCAAACAGACATACAGAAGCGAAGAAAATGTGATATAGTTGATTACCAATCAAATGTCTGAAATAAAGGCTAATAATAATAATAATAATTATTATTATTATTTTTATTAGGAAAAATATTTAAAGATGTTAAACTCAACCTTTTTAAAAGTGTTGCAATGTATGTCATTGTAGTGACACAATGTACATACATATGATGCATATCTGTATGGGTGTATGGTGGTATCATTGTGTGTAGGTATTTTGAAGCAACAACAGTGATAATGCCACTACAATTCTTATATTATGCTGATTATGATTGTTAAATAGAATTTTAATTACCTTTCAATAATAAAATAACACCAATAATAGTATAAATAAGAAAAAAAAATTCTAATTTGAACAGCACTATCAAAATTTTATTAATAGACAATGACAGTACATTTCTAAGAAGAACGAATAAGTAAATATCGAACTTACCGTGTTCCCCAGTGTGTAGCTGAGACTACTTGGGGTCTCAACCTCGCCCTTTGTAAGATCCGCGGAACTAGTGAAGCCCCATGAGTACCCGAAGCCCGAGACATTGCTCGGCGTTGGCATACACATTTTTAACAATAATTTATCACTACATCAAAATAAAAACAAACAGACCAACACAAATCCACTATTTGATAGTAAACACGGGACTTATGACAGTTTTAACATCGTGAACATGTATGTACGCTCGCTTTCACAACTACTAGCGCAGCGCACCCATCAATCACACTAGCGTAACGCCGACTAACACACGCGAAAACAAGTCCTCTAGTGCCTCGAATTAGTACATCCCGCTCAGAAAAATCATTCCCAGTCGAGGAATTCTCTTAAATTAGACTAATCAACTCGATATTATAGGCGGCACACGACAACGACGCTACCTAGCCACATAAGACACGCATTCTCATTTGCTATTGAAGCCATATAGTTTAATCTATTAAACGCGCTATTAAGGTCCATTGTGATTTCATAACACTAAATCATAATTAGAACATTGAAAATTCTCACTAAATATCCCAATTTTATGAAAACAATTACTTCATTGCACACACAAAAAACCGGACGCCATTTTATTGTTTATGGCAGATTTGTTTTTTAAATACCAACCATTCGACCGTGACGATGGTCTATTACGATGCCAAAAAGAAAAGGAATTTTGTGATTTATGACAAAAATATCACGCTCATGAAAGACATAACATCGATAAAAGCCTGCTAGGCTAGATTGAATAAATTAAGGTAATTGTGATTCTAGGTGATGTGATTATTCTAGGGTAGCATCGCTTAAACTAAATAAAACAATCGAATTAGGAAAACGAATTTATTGCTACATCTACATGACATTGTGTACACAGTCTTAGGCTACCACTTCACACGTTAGAGTTCATTCGTTAGAGTGAGATGGAAGTATTTCAATCTCACTCTAACGTATAGCCGCGTCCTGCCGCTCGCCTAGCGTGAACTCGTGAAGTGGTAGAATTACGGATATATTTTTGACGTTACGTGTGTGTGCGGCGTGCGGAGAAATGTGACATTCGTTTTTTTTTATTACAAGCGTGTGTATGTATGTGTATCTGTCATTGAGATTTTGATAGCAGCTCGGGATTTTATGGAAGAAAATGCGCAAATAGTATCGTTTTTAGTGTTAGTTGGATCGTGTTGTCGAGTTGCTCAGTTCGTATAAGTTTAGATAACTCTAAGATTCAAGATGAATGCTATGTCGATTGATCGGGACGAGCCTTCGTCGCTGTCTTCTGTGCCGTCGAACCACCCTCTGGAGCAGTTCGTGTTGTTAGCGAAGGGTGCGAAGGGTTCTGCTTGTGCAGAACTTATCAAACAAGTGCTCGAAGCCCCTGGCGTCCATGTATTTGGTGAACTGCTCGAAATGCCGAACATAGCAGAGGTTAGATTGTGCATTACTTTGTTCCGTTTTCTTTATGCTTTTGCTGGATCATAAGCTGTGAAATGTTTATATAAACTTACAGAAGTTTAGTTATGTGGCATACAATATTAAGACAAGTATAGTTAATATGGTAAGTGGTATATTTCAATATATTTGGATGAATCGAAAATTATGATACCTATTTCCTTACTTTATTTATGTTTATTCTACTAATACCGTCAATTATGAAATTTCTCATATGGCACAGTACGAAATTACAACTATAAGCATTGTAACCTAATACAACTGAATCAAATTAAAACTATAAATAACTTCAGACTTGCAAAAGATTACCCTTAGATATGAATATATAGTGTTGTGTCCAGATAATTAGGAACAACTGTGTTTTTCCCATACAATTGCCTTTGTATATGACTTACTGAAATTGACCACCAATCGAAAAGTTATGACCAATGTTATTGTGAGTTACACTTAACATTAGGGTTCAGAGTTTTCATAACACAGTATGATGAAAGCAAGCTATGGAGTCGGCATGTACATTAAATTTCATCTCCTACTCCTTCATTTATTTAATTCCTAAATTGTATTATTATAAATAAAGATAATAGCTGTCGCTTCTAATGTTCTTTATACTATGAGTTTAATAATAAATATTGTGTACATTATTGTGTACATTCAAATAAGTAAGTACCTAGGTATAATTTTTAGTTTATAATCAGTGGTTGGAATAGGTAGAGCTAATTTACATAAACTTGACGCATGTTCATTCATGCGTGAGTGAGATGGAAACACATTATTGAATGAACATGCATCAAGTTTAGGTATTTACCTAAACTTGATGCCTCTCCCTAGCTCTACCTATTCGGACCACTGTTTATAATTTTAATCTTTAATTACTACGGACCATTAATTAGGACAGTTAAAAAATCATTTTGGAATTAAATAAAGGAATAAGTAGGAGTAGAAATTGAATTTTAATGTTAATGTCGACTCCATAGCTCACTTACATATAGAGATGTGCCATTCTCGGAAACTTTCCTCATTTTGTATGGAGAACAATCTCGACTGGAAATATTTCCCATACAAAATAAGGAAAGTTTCCATAAACGGCACATCTACATCTTACCATGCTATGAGAACTCTGAACCCGACTTATCTTTAACTAATAAAGTAAGGTTAAATGTTATAACTAATGCCTGTTGATAACATAGCTTTAATTTTATAAGGACAATAATCTTCAGCGTTCATTCATTCAAAGTTGAAAAATATTGTATGGATACATCAGCAACCTGTATTGAAATCCCTATAAAATAAAAGGTCTGTTTTCAATAGAAATTAATTTGTACTTCAGTATAAACCTTAGTTGATGATCTAAAGTCAGTTAAAATCCAGTTCTCGTCTACATACATTTTCGAACATGTATGTACTGTGTTTAATTAATCCTCTCCATTTGGGAACTATATTAAAAAAAGAACTAACTATCATTTGTGTATTGTATACTCCATTTGTTTAGGTACTTAACTTAGGTAAACAAACCATACCACATGACTCTGTGAAACAGCCATTAAAACTGCTTTGTTGAGGTTTAAGTTATGTATCAGTGTTTTGCTTCTATTGCCTAATGAAAGAATTAAATAACGTAAATACGAAATGGAGTGTAGCAGTCATTTTTCTGCAGGCAAAAATCTGAATGTAACCCCTTGTAAACATCTTTTCAGCTTGAAAATGGACCTTACGCAACTCATCTTAACACTCTGAATCTATTTGCTTATGGCACGTATAAGGACTACTTAGAGAACAAATCAGACTATCTTGACCTGACTCCGACCCAGTGTAAGAAGTTGCAACACTTGACAATCGCCACACTGGCCACACAGGAGAAGTGCATACCATACAGTGTACTCTTGAAAGAACTGGATATTAAGAATGTAAGGGACTTGGAGGATCTTATTATTGAAGCCATTTATGCTGGTAAGTCTCTAGTAGTATGTTTATAGTAGAAACAATGTACATAGATTGTATGCTGATAAACCAAGGAAATTTGTAAAAAAGTATTGAGAAATTATAGATTTTCAGACATGGTTACAGAACCTCTATCTTTTGCAAATGATATGAACTTTATACTTTTATTTTATTTTATTTATTTATATTTATATACTTCCCATTTATTTATACTTTTATACCTATATACATCCTCAAAAAACCAACAAATTTGTATAAAAAATAATTACTGCAATAAAATAAAGTTACACTACTAGCTAACTATGAACATTTAAAAGTTTATTGAGCTACTAACTGGATTAGCATTAGATTTTTCCCGCTCTCTAAATTCCGTTTTTAATACAATAGTATCATTATTTATAAGAATAGTCATCAAAACCAAAAAGAAAATATACATCTTCCAGACATAATCCATGGCAAGTTAGACCAAGAGTGCAAACGGGTAGAAGTGGACGTAGCACTCGGGCGCGACGCGCGCCTGGAGGACGCGTCAGCCATCGCCGACGTGTTGGCCGACTGGTGCAACTCGTGTGAAGCTGTCCTCAGCTCCGTGGACCAGCACATACAACGGGCTAACAGCCACAAGACGCGCGCTATCAGGCATCAGCAGACTATTGAACAAGAGGTAAGTTAAACCAGGAATGCAAATGGGTAGAGGTGGACGTAGCACTCGGGCGCGACGCGCGCCTGGAGGACGCGTCAGCCATCGCCGACGTGTTGGCTGACTGGTGCAACTCGTGTGAAGCTGTCCTCAGCTCCGTGGACCAGCACATACAACGGGCTAACAGCCACAAGAAGCGCGCTATCAGGCATCAGCAGACTATTGAACAAGAGGTAAGTTAAACCAGGAATGCAAATGGGTAGAGGTGGACGTAGCACTCGGGCGCGACGCGCGCCTGGAGGACGCGTCAGCCATCGCCGACGTGTTGGCCGACTGGTGCAACTCGTGTGAAGCTGTCCTCAGCTCCGTGGACCAGCACATACAACGGGCTAACAGCCACAAGACGCGCGCTATCAGGCATCTATGCACGCTCTTATTAAGTGGGTGGTTTCGGCATCTACGTCTTGCGCCTATTTTGCGTGTGGTAAATGCAAGTATTAAACAATATTTTATATCATCACCATCTGTCTGTTTCCAGATAGTATTTCTTAAGAAGACCCTTAAGTCCCAGGCAGACACAGAGGAATCTGCCACCGGCGGGGGCTCAGACTCCCACTCGGCGCCCAAGAAGAATTCCGGGAAAGGCAAGACCCCACGGACTGCGGCCAAATTCTGGCAGAAGAACACATAGACTTATTTATGTATATTGTGATAAATAAATTAAGTAACTTTCGCTCTCCTTGTTTATACTTGTTTTCTTCACATCGACTTACAGTACATATGGTGCTCAAAATATCTGAACACGCTCATTTTTGATATATGTATTTGATGGCGACGCCACGTAAAGACGCCGTCATTTCATTGTCTTCGATATACCTGACTAGCAGTGTTCGCATTGTTTTGTTCCGGTGCGGGAGTAAAACAATCGGTAAAATACTACGAGTAGCAAATAACAGGAATTCTAACTTGATCCTTAAGGTTAGTCAATCACCCATATAAGCTTTTCCACTTAAATTATTAGCTTAAATTACATTATTAGTTAGGATTTAAGATATTTTAAGTAGGTAGATAGATAGATACTTACCTATATTTAGATAAAATAACTTCTTATCGCAAGTATCAATAGGGACACTAGTAGACATTGCATTGAGACAAATTATTTAAAAAAGACAAGTACATGTTAAGTATGGCTTAACAAGAGTTTTATTGAATATTAGTAAGATTAAAACATGAGGTTCTAATATAATAATAACTTTAACTTTTGGTTGATTATCTGTTTTTGTATACAAATAATCTCTTGTCACGCTCCAAATAAGAAAAATATAACGGGAGTGACCGAGACAGAAAGTAGACTTCAGCTTACCTTACGGCCACAATTCGGCGAAGGTTCGTTCGCGTTAGCCTCTCTTTCATTATCATAGAGAAAGAAAGACCAACACGAACCTTCGCCCGAATCGCCGAAGTGTGGCCGTAGGGTAATTGGGTGACCTGTAGAATCTTAATGTCATAATATTTTTGTTGCTGTCTCTCTTTCTAGAACTGCTCTCAGAATCCAGTTGCCATGTTCAAACTTTTATTTTGTACCATTTGTATATTTTGCAGTAGGTAGCGACAGTTGGGGTACAATGGAACGAAAAAGTCATTTCTATTTTATAAAAAATCAGTGCCTATTTTTTTTTAATTTTCGTTTTTAACAATCAACAACGGTTCTTAAACTAACGATTGACAACCAAATTGAGGTCAAAAATGTATCTTAAACCTATGAAAAATCACTGTTTGCAGAACAATTACTTTGTTCCAATGTGCCCCAGGTCTGGGGTACAATGCAATGCTATCTGGGGTACATTGGAACAAGACTAATAAATCGTTAAATGTATAAAAAATATACGTTAACCAAGCTTATAATTGCTTAATATCTTTTCGGGAAAAAAATAGATATTACTTTGCCGCTTTGTCTTGCCTGACCAGCTCGGACTTGGTAGTACCAGTTCTATGTCCAGAACTGACACCGCTGCCATATTTGGTTCCAATGGAAAATATAAACTGTTGTCAATTTTTCCACTCCGACGCATAATAATTTATACCATATTCGTTGTTTTCCTTGATATATTACAATAGTTCGCCAACAAAATATTTGAATTGTTTGGCTTGAGAAAATTTTCCCGAAAACCCCGTTCCATTATGCCCCATAGGGAAACAGACATTTCAAACAACAATTTAAAAATGTAGGTTATGATTTCCAGCACACAATTTACTGTAGGTAGGTATTTGATTGCGAAGATTATAAAGATTTTTGCATGCATGACTTCGAACGCTGAGTTTCAACGTTGTTTTGTCGCCAAAGTAATATCTACTTGTGTTTACAGTAAACTTGTTATAAATATATGTATTTTAGTCACTAAGGCCATCTATGGCCCTGTAGCCTGAAAATCAGTGGCGTAGCTTGCCCTTGACAGACCCTATATCGTTCGCTCGTACGGGGCCCCTGTAGCCCGGGGGCCCCCTTATCTTTGATACGACTGATAAGGCGGTAGCTACGATCCTGCTGAAAAGAAATTAATTTGATTTGATTTGATAGGTAAAATCACCTCAGAATAAAAAATAGCCTAGACAAATTAGGTAGGTATACCCAAAATCCCTCTTGGGTGAGCCTCCTTTCTCATTCAATACCTACCAATGTGATGTATCCAGTAAAAAGCTCTAGAGGTTTCATCGGAACTTATTATATGTTTTTACACTGCAGCACTGGAAAGGACAAAATAAGTGTAATAGAAATAATAAGTATGATATTTCTTAGCTTTACTTTAATCAAGATAAAATATTGGATTATTAGTATTCATACACTTTGATGATGATAAGCCCAAGTACCCTACCCCAAATTAAATAACAAGATAGCTTATTTTTGACGCCTGATACAGAAAAATAGCAAAAAAGTTATTTCAATCACATTTCTGTACAGGCTTTATAGGCGCATTCATAATCAGGTCTTAAATTTAACTTAACTATGTATTCAGAAGTATTTGTTTAAACATTAAAACACAACCGGTCAGGTGGTATTATTAAATATTATTACAGATAATTTTCTTAAAATAACCAGGCAACCCTCCGTAAACGTCACTTGAGTGAGTGGGACGAACGCATCGGCTAGCAGTGACCGATGGAGAGAACACAACTCGCTCGTTCGCATCGCACGACGGCTCCCGACGCGAGTTAGCAGCGCAAAATACAGTTGCGCAGGCAGTGCAACGATTACCCCGTCTGCAGGCCACTAAACGTGATGTAAATAACGTATAAAACCCAAAACACAGTAAACAAAGACTTGAGGTACTTAAATAATCGTTAATAAACCTGTTAGCAGTGCCGTGATTGCTCAAAACACCGTAGCAACCGGTTAGTGGAAACTACGACACAATTTTGATGGAAGCGTTTACAATCATGTTATTGTGATTGCTGTTTTATTTTGGACGCTGGGTGTTTAGGTCATAGACTGTCGTCCACAAGACTGCTGTGTTTCGCGGGTCTTCGTGTATTGGATGATCAAAAAGGCAAGTACCAAAGCCCTTTGTTTAGACGTCATAATACCTAGATTCACCTTTCATCCTCGGCAGACGTTTTCATGGTCATGGATGTTTATTCGATAACAAACATCGTTATATCGACGATGTCCAAGACTAAAACACACTTGAGTCACCTTTGATAGTGCAAATACTTAGTAGGTACCTATGCGCCAACTCTATACGAAAATAGGTACCTCACTAATTTTAGTCATATACAATCCCTGCTTTTAGGAGTTTCAGATAGAGCTATAAACATTAAATCAATACAGTAGCTATGCGTGTTTTGACTGATAAAAGTATAATAAAAGTAATGTTATTGATGTAGCTGTGTTGCGTGTATGAGTAGGTGTGTACGACGTTCTTTGTTGTGCGAGCAGTCAGCTGTTCGGTGGGAGAGGGGGACTGGTTTGACAACTCGTTGCATGCATCGTCTTGTGTCTATGATGCCGGGGCCACGCTAAGGCCGGCCACAGACTACCGATTCTGTTCTCTTCTAGGTAGAACAGAACAGAAAATAATTGAATTCGGAAGGCTAGAATGTAATACAAAATGTATGTAGAGCTAAGTTTGGGACTAGGCCAATTGTGTGAGATTGTCCCTGACATTTATTTATTTATTGAAAAAAATATTGTATTGAATTTATATCCGTTCAAAATAATACAATAAAAAAATACAGACCTTTACTTACATCTAAGGGGCTATCCGTGAGTTACTTACGTCACACGAATTTCACGATTTTTAGACCTTATATGATCTTATTTTCCTTGATATTTACCAGACACGAAAGGCTAAAGTGTCAAACTTATGGCTGCACTTCAAGCAGTATTTTTAATTTTAGAGTAGGTATTTACCGAATATTGTCTTACGTCTCTCATCTAACATTTGACAAACCAAATTAAAGAGATGCAACGAAAATTTAACACAACAGCCAAGTGAAGTTCCACCGTTATGAACATCCCTAAATTTTGTTGATGTTTTATTAACGACACTATTAAGAGGACCGTGAACCAACAGCGAAATCTAGCCTTTTCATACAAACGGCGATAACGTTTTCCACCCCCTAAAAGTTAACCGATTTCGACCAATTTTTGATATGTGGTCAGTTGGAACAAATAATATGTCCGTACGTTTCGTTTATAAAATATTTATTAATTATAAAGAGATTATGGCGGAAATTAGTTATGTATGAAAACTATAAAACGGGAATAAATTGAAATGTATTGGTAAAATCGGAAAAAAAGGAAACGTACGGACATAGTTTTTGTTCCGACTGACTACATAGTCCGTCGGTCCCTAAAAAGGGAAGTCGTGCGGACCCTGCAAATTATCGACCGATAGCCATTACCTCCATACTCTGCAAGGTTATGGAAAGGGTACTTAACAGCAAGCTGCTGGCATACCTTGAAGAAAATGATCTTCTCAGTGACCGTCAATATGGCTTTCGCCGGGGACGGTCGACTGGGGATCTTCTTGTGTATGTCACGCACTGCTGGGGCGAAGCTATCGAGAAACACGGCGAAGCACTTGCTGTATCGCTGGACATCTCGAAGGCTTTTGACAGGGTCTGGCACGCTTGTTTGTTAAGCAAGCTTCCGGCCTATGGCATCCCCACTGGCTTCTGTAGCTGGATATCAGATTTCTTGAGTGGACGGTCAATCAGAGTGGTCATCGGCGGCTGCTCCTCTGACCTTATGGCTATTGACGCCGGAGTTCCTCAAGGGTCTGTTCTCTCCGCGACCCTTTTCTTGCTACACATTAACGATCTGCTTCAACCGGGTATCGTTGGGTATGCAGATGACAGTACAGTCACGGAGAGATACTTGTCCAGTGCGAAAGCCAGTGCAGTAGAGGTACGTTCTTTGAGAGAGGCTATGGTAGAGCGAACGGATCTGACTTTAAGTCTTGTCTCCCAGTGGGGTGACAAAAATTTAGTCAGTTTCAACGCCACCAAAACACAGGCGTGTCTATTCTCTGCCAAAAGGAGTCAGTTCAGTTTGACCCCTACTTTCCGAAGTACATCTGTGCCTATTACCGACCGTCTCGAGCTTCTCGGCATGGAGTTGACGTCTAATCTCAACTTTGGTGCCACCATTGAGTACAAAGCGCAAACCGCGGCCAAAAAGCTGGGCATCCTAAATAGGGTAAAGCGGTTCTTCACGCCTGGACAGCTTTTATCTCTCTACAAAGCTCAGGTCCGATCAGGCATGGAGTACTGCAGTCACCTTTGGGATGGTTCAGCTAAATACCAACTAGTCATACTTGACTCGGTGGAACGCAGAGCTAAGAGACTCATCGGCCACGACTTTCTCGAAAAAGCTAAGCTTCACAGCCTAGCTCACCGACGGAAAGTTGCCTGCTTGTCGGTGTTCTACAGACTGTACTTCGGGGAGTGTGCACAGGAGCTCCACGAGCTAATACCGCCGTCTCCTTTCTACCATCGGACTTCCAGGCGCACCGCGGGATGCCATCCGTACTTGGTTCAAATTCCGCCTTTTCGAACGAAGCGCTTTGCATCATCTTTCATAATGCGTACTGCAAAGGAGTGGAATGCGCTTCCGGCGTCTGTATTTCCGAGTGCATACAATCTGAACCTATTTAAAGCTAGGGTGAATAGGCATCTTCTGGGTGAGCTCGCTACATCGTAGACTGAATCTTCGTCCTCCAAGGGCGGGAGTTGGTCAAGAGCAAACCCATTATCAATAAAAAAAAAAAAAAAAAAAACATATCAAAAATTTGTCGAAATCGGTTAACATGGGGTGGAAAATGTTATCGCCGTTTGTATGGAAAGCCGTCACTCACAATCCTCTTAACATTTTTTTTAGCCCTTAACAGATACGCTACGAGGTTGCTACGCCGCCTACGACGTAGCACTCGTAGCACTATGGGCATCAAAGCTGCGGGTTATACAGGATGTTTGGTTGGTGTACTGTACGTTCCTTCAGGGTGGAAGAGGGTGCATTTTTAAAAATTTAACCATATTTACTATTATACAAAGTTATAGTTTTTGAGATATTGCCCGTTTTAATTTATTTTTTTGTAATTTTTCGTTATGATATGACCATACCGAAAAAAAACTCAAATTAAATATATTAATTTAAAAGTTCTACACTTTTAAAGCTTCCACATTTTTATCAATCAATATAGACGAACACGAGGACACAGTTTAGATCCCATATGCGAGAAATGATCTTATTTCCAAAATTTCGAAATTACTAAAATCTAATAAAAGCATCATATCCCTATCCCTCTAGTAATACAGGGTGCCATTTTAAGGGATATTCCGGAAATCCCTATCGGAAATTAACGGCATAGCCTAATGAGGAATTGTAATTTTTTATACTTTAATTACTTAACTAAAATTATCAACCGAATTATTGCGTATGCTTTGTGGACCTGTAATATTTTATATTATCAATAAAGACTCTGAATCTGAATAAATACCTAGGAGGAAACTGCTGAAGCAAAATCAGGATTAAATATTTCAACTATCTCTATTATTTCCAGACCCAGCCCTCAGGCCAGGATTAGTTTATTTTATTTAGGATCAGCTTAGTTCTAAAAGCACCCGTCCTTTGGGGGACCATGGACCATTAAAATTAGGGCAATATTAACTCTAGCAGAACTTACGCCAACCATATTGATAAAAATTGCACAATCGACCTGAATGAGTGGGTCGACTTAATAATACATAAACCTCGTCCGATTAGGTATCATTCCTCCCATTCTAAAATAGCACCTAACAATGTGGCGTAAAGTCTTTAGATGTCCATGTCCCACGGCAAAAGACAATAGTTTTAACTCTTTCATACGGCTTCCCGGCCAACCTACATGCAGGGAGGTGTGTGTGAGGCATTATGTCACTGTATCTTATCTATGGCCAGTTATATGGGATTAACATTCATTCGAACGCAACGTAACCCAGTTTGCAATAACGATGTTTTTTTTACCTATTCAGCTGATGTAACTGTGGTAATTGGGTGAGTGATGGCACCGTTGTTGGACACTAAGCTGACAGGCATCAATAATGGACACTTAAGCCTTAATTCAAACATCATACGGTTATAAATTTATTGTAGATAAATAAATTAATAACAGTAATAACCCTTATCTTCTTTAAAATATGAGCCTTCTACGTCAAGTCGAACTCGAGATGGTGAAAACGGATCAAACGCGGTAGCCGATTGTCACCCCTAACTGCTTTGATGTTTAAAGAAAAAATAAATTCCTCGGTCTTTTAGGTAAGCAGTTATTAACTTATCCTTATCCATAAAAGCTTGCAGTGTTGTTACAAAAAACTTAGACACGCCTTAAACAAGTGTAAAATGACAGTTTTCTATGAATTGACATTTACTAACCTAACCTAAGTGTTCAACGGTTGTTTAAGTTTTTGTAATAACACCGTTTATTTTTAAATCACTTTTCAAAACTTATCTAACGTACGCTGAGCACTCAGAAAATGAAAACATTATCATTCTCATTTGAATAAACGGAGCATGCAATTTTACCAACAACTCGCTACAAAGTTCGTTGGCCCAGGATACTCATATAATAAAACAGTCGAACAATAGAAACAAGTAACTTAATATTGTGGACCTACTAAAGGAACGCGGCCATAGCTCAAACACAACCGCAAACGGTCACTGCCGACCACAGATTGTACAGAGCAGTGTCACGGCCGGCATTTTAACAAAGCAACCGCAAGTATGCAACATGCAAATGTAAACCGGCGATTGTGTACAAGATACTTTAGTTATAACCTGACGTGAAGAGTAAAAAAAAAAACTCAAAAAGGTTTATATCTCGCTGAGTAGCCAAAAATATAGTTCGTATCTTTTCCTATAAAAAGAGTTTGACGTGGCGACAGGCGGAACTTTAATATTTTGAAGTGGCATCTACCACAGATGTTCACCTAAAAACTTTAGGTGAACATTTAATTATGTTTCTAATTCTACTTCGAATGGCGCCCTCAGTTTTTTAGTCTTTTATCCATGTTATAATAGATGTTACACGCCAAATTTTCACTTGAGGGTTATGACTTTAGTTATCCTTTGTTGAAATTGCAACACGTGAGTTCGATATTTGAAATGTTTAATGTTAGAATCCAGCCAGACGAACGACTACAAAATTCTTATTCCATTTCCTCTCATGAATCGTAATATCCACGGCATTACTATTTGTACACTTTGGCAAAAAAGAGATTGACGCGTGACAGTTGGAATAAAATTCCTTTAATATTTAACGGTAAAAATTGGATAATGTTTCCAATATAATGCACTCCGAACTTAGCTCTTTTCCGTTCGCCTCTTTTACAAGACTGTCTCTTTTATAGCAACTCAAGCGACTCGCCCTGGCTTTGCCTGTGTGTAATCAATGTGGAACTGTACATAATTGTAAAGATTGTAATAACAGTATCGTAATCTGTTGCGTAGTTTGGAAGAACCAAGCGAACAAACACATAGAACTAGCGACATTACATTATAATAAAAATTAAATTTCAGTAAATTTGGTCCCTAGTGAATACTTGTTGACTGGTAGAGAATGCTTTACTGGGTGCGGTTAAGGTCGACATTGTACTCAGGTACTTATTGTGTTACTTATATAAAAAACGCTCCGCTTCTTCTTTTGCTAACCGTGTCTGATCATTTGCGTTACAACCCGCACAAAACGTCTTTTTTTTATAAAATTACCTGCCTAGTTTTATAAACACTTCAAAAAAATCCTATTATTTAACTCACAGCATTAATGAGATTAGCCACGGCCACGCTTTAATTTAATTAAACATTGTGTGACCCACGCTTTATCTCATGCTGTTGACCTTAGGGTCAGCGCACCTGAGGTTTGAGTGCCGGAATGTGTACTCGGTTTTAAATAACGTTTTAGTTGCATGTAGAAATAACTTAGGTTAGGTTCTCCTCGAGTACTTTTTTAGGTGCTTGCTTTCAGTCACTGGCTGAATAGAGTCCATTTTTCGGCTCTGGGGGTGGTCCAATTTCATAAATCATAGATAAAAAGCGTCTCGGTTTTAACTTGAATGAATAAGTATACACTTCCGGGTTTACTATACATTAAAATATATATTTTTCACTATACCCGAATACCCAGTATTCAGTCATTTAGGGGCTGTTCATTTATTATGTAAGACGATTTGTGGGGGAGGGGGTCTGAATAAGTCTTATTTTTACTTACATGGCGGTAGGAGGGGGTCTAACGTAAGATCACAAAAGCAAGCAAAAATTAAAGCGGTTTTATATTTTTACTACTTTTTCTTTGCAATTTTGGTAGATACTGATCTTACGTAAGATTAAAAAGGGGGGAGGGGGTTCGTCCAAGTATTATTTTTTCTTACGTAGGGGGAGGGAGGGTCAGAAATTAGTTAAAATTGTCTTACGTAATAAATGAACAGGCCCTTAGTAGAAATATTAAATGCCATATTAGATTTATATCGTAACTGCGATGAAAAAGATACGTAGAGTTTAGGTATAGGTAACTACAGGGTGTTGTTTATTTTCAGACTACAAAAAAGGTAAAACTCTGCGAACTCTCGAAGCTAGAGAAGTCACTAGGGTATAAGTTGGTCCTAAACGTGCATAACATTACCTCGCCTAATGTGGTAAGCGTTTAAGTTCGTCCTGTGGCTAATACGCCTGGCTTAGTGATATCACCACCGTAAATTATTAAAGTGGTACATCGCCGTAGCTCTTTGCTTTAACATGCTTTACTGTCAAGAACTTTACATTATATATTTTATTAAGGTAAATTGCTTGCGTAGTCTGCTGGAAACTTATGAACTGCCCTTTCAGTTCTAGTCGTTTTGATGTTTGATTTTAGGTACATTATTATAAAATTACATGTTGTTAACCTAAAGTCGTATAAAGTGTTTTAGATCAGAAGAATGCCAGTTGACACTTCCTCGCTGAAAGATCACCAACTTCTTTTTGAAGTCAATTCTAGTTATCCCTAACATCTAGTGATGAACACTGAACGTGTGAGAAACAACCCAGTTCCAGTTGTTAAGGCTGCATCCAAATTAAGTTGTTTTTGCTTCCATTCATTTTGGCAGCCCTACCGCGTTGCAGCCCGCAATGCCGCGACCCTAGGAACTGGGTCAAACCAGTTGCAACTCGGGATCATTCGGGCGTTTTCGTAAACGTTCGCGCTGTTATGCATTGGTGATGTTCCATATAAGTAGTTGTCAGTGCCGCATTGAGAACTGAAGTAAAACGATTTTACTGCAACCAATTTGGATGTAGTCGCTTCTTTTCGCGAAATAAAACCAAGGTTAGAAAAGTACTGTACACTAGAGTTTGAATCTGATTCATTGAACCTAAGACTTCTAACGATATTGGATAGTATTTGAAGAGTTCGTACCGTCTTCTAAATTGCTTCTTTATTTGTAGAGTAGCTTCGCGTAGTCTCGTAAAATGTATGTTCTTTCGAAGGACTTTAGTTTTATTTCTGAAAATAAAACGCTCTTTTAACGTATTGTTCGGTTCGATGTAAAAATATACCTACCTACAGGGATTATAGTGAATTTATTTACCATCATAGGGCTGCGATGCCACAGAAATACTTTCAGAATCGTAATTAACGTAATTTAACATATTTCACGAGCAAATAATATAAAAAACAATTCAGTTCAATTCAATTTATTTATTGTTGTCACATTATGGCATGGCACATACATTTCAGTCAGACAGGTGTTGTTATCTTAAATAAGTCAGCTCCACATGGATACCCTGCAAGGGCTCTACAATATTAACTTAAGTCTAAATAATATTATTATCATTATTTTATAAATATTGCAATAAATTTATATGTAAAATAATTTTTATTCATTAAATAATGAAATTAAATTTAAAACATTAAAATATTTCAATAAAATAAAATAAAAATAAAAATAATGTCCAGTATCCATTAAGTAATAGTTTTCGGTTCATAACAGTACATCACTAAAATTAAGTAGGTCTAGATAATGAAGTAATCACAATTTAACTTTTATTCTTAACTTATCTACCCACCTATTTTTCTGTTACTTCAAGTCATCATCTGACAAGAATTGCTGGATGCTGTAATAGCATTTCTCAACGAACAGTGTTTTTAATTTATTTATAAAAACATTTTCCTTGGGCTCGTCATGTAAACGTGAAGGCATTTTATTACATCGTGTTGAAGTTACATATATTCTTTTTAAAGGTAAATAGATGAATATGCTTACGTACAAATGTAATTGCTTCTAGGATGTATATTGAGGGAAATGTTAAAATGCGCTGCTGAGTAAAATATGGTTTACAACTCGCTCGGTTTCGGACGTTCAGTTCATAATGATACGGATACATTTCTTCTGTAATACGAATATGTCATGCGCTTCGACACTCGCTCCAACAATATGATTAGCGTAGTTTTACACACTCTGTACTGTACTAGAAAATGCGTCACCGTAACTTGTGTGTTTACAAATCAGGTTGAGCTAACAAAATCGTCTGGAAACATACATAATAATAAACATACTCTAACAATTTTATTTTTGCCTTTGGGTGGACAGAAAGACGCATTTTGGTCAAAGAAATTCGTAACAATCCCGAAAAGTCTCGTCATCCCAAACAGCAGAGAAAAGTTGGCGATAAGGTAGGTATATACCGTCTAGACAGTAGATATCATCGAGTTTTGTAGCTGACTCACTGTTACTCTCGAAACAGAATTCACAGAAATGATGTATCGCATTACGAATAATTTACCGAGAACTTCTGTTCGAAAGACGAATGGGACATCCGATATAAATTGGCAGACGGTAAGTACCTATTCAAATCTTCAAAGTTTCGTTGAAACAAGTTCTGTAGCACTAGTAAAAAAACCTGGGCGGGAGCATGTCGGGCCACGCTCAGTGTAGGGTTCCGTTGCCATTGCTACAAATACAAAAAAACTTGAAAAACCATAAATGATAGCTAATTTTCTGTTTAAATTCCTCTTAGCCGATTTTCGGTAGGTATAAACATTTTAGTCGTCTGTAACTCAAGAACCAATAAAATCTACCTAGTCGTGAGAGGTTTCCTTTCAAATTCGTTATATTTAATTTCATTTTAGATATAAAATGACACTTTTCGAGTTCAATATTTCCTAAACGGTCCCCCTAATCTAAAAATTGATAATAAAAAATGATATGTGTATGTCCATAATGTTTTTTTAAGATTATCCAATGATAAAAGCTAAAAAAAAAAAATTCCTTTGCTGTACATGTTATGGAAGGTACCCTAAAATGTTTTTTTCTTACAAATGTTATTATTGATCTCTTTGTGCGCGGTAAAACTTTCTATACGTACCTATACAAAATTTCAACTTTGTAAAGCTTATAGTTTCTAAGAAAAAGTGAGTGTGACATACAGTTCCTAGTTTGACGAGTTTGATACAAGTCGACTTAGCTCTTAAATAAAAAAGGGTATATCTCATAAACAGGGTATACTAGGTTTATACCCTTTTTCATTTGAACTTCAGAAGACTTGGATCCCTTTGCACTAGGGCCACAGAGTTTTGATCAGATGGACCTGAGTTTTAACCTTTTTGAGGCTATAAATGACACTTTCAAGGCATTGTCTACCAGAAAACAGGGAATAATTGGCCGCAAAAAGGGCTTGCAGGTGGCAAGAAAAGTGCGAAAACGTCCGACAGTCTTTCCGATCGACAATAGCAAGTGGCAGTTCACAATTGCAGTTTCTTGCAAGTCACTGACTGACAGCACTGTCAGAAATTTCCCCCAGAAGTTTCAATGCAGTTTGGTTTTTTATTGAAAGCTAGCTGAAATCAGTTGGACTGTTCAAGAATCACCAGCTCTGAAAATAGAAATGGGAATAACGGCCGGGCTGTTATTAATTTATTTAAAGTTGTGTTATTCTACGTAATTAAACAGCAATAAGACAAAATAGATGAACTGAGCAACAAAACAGTCACAATATATATATTTAACTACACGAAAAACCAAGGTTACTTGGCAGAATCGAGCGGGAACTTCAAAAAACAGGCACCAACCATACTAAGGGCATTATTATGGACTCTGTTGTTTTTTAGTCATTCGGCTCCTTTGGCAAACTGACGTGCATACAAATGAACGCATTATGCGATGCCCTTGACTGTCTGTCAACGGACCTGTCTGGGTAATATAATATGTCTTTCAATCTCGGATCTCGGCTAAGTTACGACTACGAGTAGTATATATGTACGTGCTGAGCATAAGAGCGGTTCGTTAGATTTGGGGTTCTAGTACCTATTTATATCTGCTTTGATCTTCTGATAAGAGGAATGAATAATAGGTGTATGAGTCATCCATGTCAGGCTCATGTCACTTGATACTAGTGGATTACAAGCACATCGGTACTCGATTTTATAATAAAAAATCTCTCACGGTTTTTTGGCGACGTGTTTTCGACGTGAATCTCTATTTTATTTTTAATTGCTAAATGCTTGTTCGTCGGTTATGAAATATTTCCGAATTGGGTACGAGAATGTGATAAATGATTTTGGAATAAAAATGTATTTTTGTAAAATAAACATACCTAACATGAAATCAGGTTGTGTCAATAGAACAAAATTACTCAGAGTGTTTATTTTCGTTAGATATGGATCAGTTCTGCCCCACCGCAGGTTTGTAGGGATACCAAACAAAATGTTTACTTTTGGACACTTGGAAAGCAGTTACATGTTTTATTTTATTGTCGTATGTGTCCCACACGTCTTTCACGTCACTCTCACTCTACACGACGCAATATGTAGCTATAATTGGTTCGATACACGTGCCATATTAGAGTTACGCGTTTAACTCCTTCAGTGCCATTGACATTATACCAAGTCAATTTTGTATAGAATTTAATAAAGAGGCGGTGCTTACCTCGCTATAGTTGCACTGAAAATTAAATGATGTGTCCATGTTTTCATCCTAGACCAGATTTGTTGGGCTTAGGTCGGCTTTTGACATTGAACTTGTGTTACGATAATAAAAAAAAATATTATGTCCTACAAGAGCCAGTTCTCTATTAAATTGTTACTCCATGGCAACAATTCACGTAGGAATGTTATTACAAATTTTCTACACGGCGGCCTCGGTGGTAATCGATTTGAACCACGCGAGGAACCGCCTAAATATATTTTATTGTAGACGTCAGAAGTATAAGAGACAGTTAACACGACTTGCCCGCGTTGCTTGTCGCTCATATTCCTGTCTAACTTTGTAATACCTAATAAAGATGCAATGAGCTATAAAGTGAGATAATACAAAGGTGATATCGGCTCAGGGGCCATATATGCCGCAAGGGACAAAGCTATCCACTCTTTTTTTGAAGAGTTATATCTTTCAGGACATACAGAGATGAAGGAAGCTTCCACTCTTTTTTTGAAGAGTTATATCTTTCAGGACATACAGAGATGTAGGAAGCTTCCACTCTTTAGCATTTCGCAATAAAAAGGAAGCAGCGAATCGCTTTGTAACAAATTTTATTTACATAAATAACGTGAATTCGGTTTAGAATCTCATTCCAGCTCATGTTGCTAAGGAGATCGTACCTCCGTTCAGTAAATGACCTTTTCGACGTTACCCACAAGTTGAAATGTGATTGGTGTCAATGACAAATTATAAGAAAATATTAAGGCAATTAAGTAGGTAATATTGTTTTTTATCTATGTGAAACGGCGAAGGGGTGAGTTTAGATGGTACAAAGGCGTAGTGTTTTATTTAAAAATGAAATGACATTTACGCCTACTTAGCCACGAAAAGCTTCTTTGTTAGAACAAAGCAGCCTTTGGATACGCCCTTCGAATTTCGGAATATTTTTCTTTCTTATAAATAAGCTATCTTGTCGCTAGCCGGCGGCACTCAGGACTGGCAAGGATCCGTAAGCAAATTAAAACCCTCCTGGCGCTCAACCTTAGTTTAGGACTTAGATAAGTAGGTACTAATATTTTAATTTTTATTACATTTTACTGTTCCCATAAATACTTGTATCATTCCTACACTGCCGTCAAGTTAACCCGTAACATGGTTTTTATGCGAAACTTATTAAATACGGAACCCTCGGTGCGCGAGTCCGACTCGCACTTGACCGGTTTTTTTAAATAAAAACACGCTTGGTTAAATTTTGCGGTTATGTCAAACAGTACTAATTTGTTGACATCTTGGCCATTTCTATTGACCATGACTACAACATAGTTGAGGTTTTAATAATATTGTTTTACTTATCTCTTTTCTTCTATTCCTCAAGGCTGAGGGTCTTGACTACCATGAACGCTGTTTTTCGCTATTTTTATCATGTCACTTCTGCGATAAAAAAAAACAAATAGGGTGACGATGAAGTAGCGTGTAAAAGTGCCCCTAGGGAAATAATGAATTGAGAAAAGACAAGCTCTACTTTTTCGAATTCGAAAACAAAACACAAACGCGCGTAGATTAATGTCACACTCTAAACAATTCTCATTTTGCGTCACAGTATTGTTCAACAAAACCGGAATGCCTCAATAAATTACTATTCCCATTATTAAAATCCTGATACTTGACAGAGGCTGGATACACTGAAGTAACGAGCGTTTCTCGTCTATCATATTTCCTGCGGTGATGCTTTTGACAAAGAAATTGATAGCCTTCTCGATTCAATGAAAATTTCAGCGTGCAATCACTTAGTTAAAGATATTTATGTGGCAATTGGGGTGAATAGATTTTCCGTTCGACGTAGAAATTGTACAGTTAGAAGGGTTTTGGTGGCAATTTAGATGGTACCTAACAAATGAGATTGTCTAGACATGTACTTCTGAGTCGGACAGCCAAGTTTGTAACAGAAAGGTTTCATGTAACTTTTTTGTGTAGTATTTGTGTATGTTAATTGAAAACATTAGAATTAAATAATATAACACTTTTCAAAAACGTATTTAAATTTACACGAGTTAAGGAACCCTATTTCTCTACTAGATTCTTACAAAGTAAGTCAAACTAGCTTTTGCACGTGGCTTAGCGTAATATTAGTAATTCGCTACACCTCCGAAATGCGAAAGATTGTGAATGTATTTGTGTTAGTATGTTTGTTACTCCTACACGCTTAAACGGATGGACGGATTTGGATGAAATTTGAAAAAAAGATAGCTTACTCGATTAACACATATGCTACCTTTTACAAATTGTCGAACTGGCTCCTAGATAAATGTTTCTATTGTTAAGGACCCTCTAGCAATGTAATAATTTTTAATTGTAGACATTTTAGTATCTATTATTAATTTAATTGTTCTTGATTGTAATGTGACAATTACTTTGTAATTTATAAATTTTTATTGACATTATATTATAATTTGACATTAAATTCACTATTTTATAAAAAAAAAATTAAAAAAATACTGTAACATGTGAACTGTATACTGCTAATAAATGATATTGATTGATTGATTGATTTATACTATTAAAGAAATCACTGTTTATCGTGGGATGGCAAAATTACGGATACTACGCGGGCGAAGTCGCGGGCAGACGCTAGAGCCATCATATCTTGAAAATCGCTTCATGATTCGGGTGTGAAGCTAACACGCGTCTGGCAAAACGACGGTCGTCACACTTGAGAGCGCATATTAATTACATAATTAAGACGTGAACATAACCTCCTAATTATAATACCTACCGTTAAGTACATTTACCTATGAGCGGGAAGCAAACGTTTTTACTCCAAGCATTGATTACTTCTCTGTAATTTGATTAGCGCTAGGTGAATACTCTAATTACCCTGAAAAACTGGTTATTTAAAGATTAGGTGGGAGGAATAAAGGTATTAATAGTTCTTCATTTTATTATAATCTTTCTTCGTATAAATATCCAATATCCTTTTGATATGTTCGTATTACTCATAATCATATTTATTTATTTTTAATATCAAAATATTACATAATGATAATAATCCAGCCTATATATGTCCCACTGCTGGGCACAGGCCATCACTCACAATGAGAGGGTTCGGGCTATCTATAGTTCCCACGCGGGCCCAGTGCGAATTGGGAATTTCGCACACACCGTCAAATTACTTTGCAGGTGTGTGCAGGTTTCCTCACGATGTTTTCCTTCACCGAAAAGCTCATGGTAAATTTTACAAATTATATTTCGCACATAAATTCCGAAAAACTTAAGAGGTGCGAGCCCGGGTTCGAATCCACGACCCTCTGCATAAGAGTCTGCAGGTCAAACCATTAGGCTACCACGGCTTTTAAATATTACATATCAAATTATTATTAGGTATTATTATTTAATTCAATGTTTGGTTATCTACTTTCACTAACAACAAACAAGTCCGAAACACCACCGGGAAAAAAATTTATTAACTAGTGTTACGATTCTTGTTAAATTTAATCGTATTAATTTTAATATATTGTATGATAATAAATATAATAATACGCGTACTACCTATGTTATGTACAATAATATGGTTTTAATTGTTTAATTCCCGACACTTACATTTTTCATCTTTATAGGAATAATTCATGCATTAAAAACTTTATAGGAAACGAATATTGCTTTATATTAATATATATTTTTAACACAGTTGCTCAAAAAGTGGTACTTTTCGTAGCTGTATATCATGCGGAAAGTTGGTTTTCGCGAACTAGTGCTTTTTACATTTTTTTTTTTTACAATTTATACTTGTTCCAATTCATGACTACTTATTGATGAGTGTTAATATTTATTTCCTTTAAACATCGTAATCAACATAAAAACCTACTGTTAATGTAAGAATACGAAAAATATACATATTTCATATTTTATTACTTACCTCTCCATCATTATAACACGTTTATTTTTTAATATTGAATATTGAAAAACCATTCTTAATAAGTTGTCTGAATGGAACGGAATAGCCGCCGAAACGCCTGTCAAATTTTTTGACATTATTAAGAGGCGTTTTTTCTTACTGCAAGCATTTTTTAAGTTTCCAAAGGCAACATTCGATATTGTTTTTATAAATATACGATACACAAATAATCGTAAATAACAATACTTAGGTAATAATAGTACAATGTTTTATATTTACAATTGTTTATGTCTTATAGAACAGGCATTTGAAAAAAAACTTTCTTTGAAGTGGGTTCAATAATATTAACAAAATCCATTCTAGTCGAATAAAAGCTAAAAAAAAACACCTCTTCATAATGTCAAAAATTTTCTTCAAATGTCAAATGAAAAAATTGTTTATAAAATGAGTGAATCAGAGTTTGAAATTGATTTATTTTTTCGCAACTGTGTTAAAAAACGTCGTTCGATACACGTGTGGAAATGTCATTCTTCACTCGTCCCGAGTCTTGCCACTCGCCTACGGCTCGCGGCAAAATATCTCGGTACTCGTGAAGTAATGACATACTTTTCGCACTTGCATCGAAATGTACTATTATTTTATAATTATTATTTGCGCTTCTCAATCAAGTGATCTTCACTCCGAAAGCGCTGGTAGATTTTGACCTACAGTAAGACAGGTACCTAAAAGTGCCCGTCCGGCCTACATACAATAAACATCTGTACCTATCTTTAAAAACGCGTTACCCAAGAGGCAATGCAAAGGAACGTTTTACAGTAGGTACTTATATCTGGGGTCCTAGTAAAAAGGGTAGGTATAAGTCTTCTAAAATCTAGGTGAAAAAGGGTATAAGTCTAGTGTAGGTAATGAATATGATTTATAGCCTTTTTTATTACGAGTTAAGTTGACTTACCCCTTTTCACTAGGACCTCAGATATTTGATTCTACTTACACAGTAACCGCGTTAACTTATTTCCAAAGAGTTTGTTACCCAATACCTTCCTATCATAAAACGAAGGTGCTACCTAGCCAAAACACCAAGATCCATGAGTAAATGGGGCACGATAGGCCTCGGAGGCCTTTTAGTGTTGGTCATGGTCAGCGGTTGATGCATGATAAATCGGTGTCGTACTGAGAATATCGAATCAGTAGGTATTTTATCTGTGGACCTTCATAAACTGACGCGGTAGCAACTTTATTGATAATAAATGTAACCTAAGCCTGTTTATAAACGGAAGGGATAAGCGTTTAACGGCCAGTTTATAGTTATGTTATCTACAAAAAGTTTATACATCACAAAACTAATCTATTTATATAACTTTCATGTTCACTTACCCACCGTTCGAGTTAGTTAATAATGTTTCAGCTTAATAAGCAACTTTCACTGTAGGGTATTTCACATCTAATTTTTATAGAATTAGTCTATTTTTATTTATTTCGCTGTTATACAGGTATACCACGTCGTTAAACCATATAGATCTCGTAACAAAACGTAAAAGATATAACAGCATCGAAGTATGTTTTCTAAGCTAGCCTTACAGCACTGCTATACTATACTGCAATAATTCGGCGTTTTTACAAGTCTTTCGGCCGCACGTATCATGTATGTACGCAAACACATACATGAGTTTAGGCATAACCGCGACGTTCATAATTTAAATACTAGAAATAGGGATAAGCTCGCTCTTCCAGGTCACCGTCTCCGTAAGGTAAGCACTTCGTTTGCGGGGAACTGTGTACGTTTCTACAATAAGATACCATCTGATATCGTCAATATGCCGTTCAATAAATTTAAGTCTCACATCAAGCGCTGCTTGATGGGTAGGGCATACTATACTGTAAATGACTTCATTGGTGACCAAGATGTATTTAAGTAGTGTCTAGGCTATTACTTATTTAAGGTATTTTCTTAAGTCTAGGATATTTTTGACGTTACTATCTTGAAACGTAAAATGCCTTTAAGCAAACTGTATTCAAACACGAAATTGTATGTATGTACTTTTGTACTCTATTAGTTCTTGTGTATACAAGACGCTTTTAAATGAGAGCACACTGTGATGTTTCTCGCCGGACAGCTATTTCACACAATATTACTTTTATGTTGTCCGGCAGCTTGAGCACGTCATGCTCGCTCAAAGGTCTTTGCTTACGGCGGCGTCGTTGATCGGGTCGCCACCTTCCCGAACATATGGTTGAGGGAGGCGATGGCTGAGATACGCGTCATACTCGTGAACGGGTGCTGTTTGTGGGGTCCGGTCTGTTCACGTCTGCAAGGACTTGTTCAGTTAATTATTCTAGTTATGGCTTTTGACGAAGAGACCTCGTCGTGTTGTTCTCCTAGTCATTACATTTAGTGTAACGTATTTGACCTTACATTTGTAATGTTTTCATTTGTGCTAGTTCTAATAATTAATATTTGTTACTTTATTACCTTGTAATGTAACTTACTTTTAAGTATTATTGTATTTTATATTGGAAAAAATGACCTTCTGCTGGAGTTTCTTGCGGCGCTTCTTCTCCGCAATGATGGTCTTGTCCGAAGCGCTGGTAGATTCACTCTATATTACTGACGTGTAAAAGAGCCCGTATGTGGCCAATTTACTGAATAAATATTTGAATTTGAATTTGCACTAAGAGACGTCAATTAACTTTTAAATTTCATTAAAGTAGCTGCTGACACTTTCTTTGCTATATGAATAGAATAAGACGCAGCAACTTTAATGAAACTTAAAAATTAAATGACGTCTCTGTGTGCGGCAGTTTGACTCATAGTGTACTCTCGACTCTCTTTGAGACTCGTAGGTACGTCGTATACATACATCACATGACTAGAAACTCTTTGCTCTTACATCGTAAAGCTGCTGTTATTCCTGTTTCGGTTTAAAATTGCAACATAAACCATAACAGCGGCACTCACGAATTTCACGATGCACGGAAAGCATTTGATGAAAAATTTAACTTCTAACTTGCTTGAATTTCACTACGAATACCAGTAACTCTAAATCGTGTCGACTTTATACAAATAAATGACAATCGCAATACACACTAGCACCGTGACGTCATGTGTTTGTCCGTGTTAGCTAAAAACTAGTTTTCTATTAAAACCGTGACCAAATCGGTCAATCCGTTTGGGAACTACGATGCCACAGACGGACACACAAACAAACAGACAAACATAGGCGTCAAACTTATAAAAAACTTCGCGTCACGCGGTTTATGCGTCTGAGGCTGTGAGGTTTTAAAAACCGCATCCCTCATATACCAAATTTACTAATAAGCTAGTTTGGAGAATAATAAAAAAACATTACCCTCATCCTCCTTGGGCAGTCGGCTAATGATCGAGCAGGTTTTCTTATAATTTAGCAAGACTTTTTGATATCAAGTAAATGTCGGGAAAACACTTTAAAAGAAGTGACAGACGAGATTAATGGCCAACTACATTCTGAGCAATTAAGTAAATTGCGCTGGATGCAAAATACCCCGGGACTGATTAACTTAAGATGCTTTAGCTTGGGGACCATGGTACGCGGTTTAAAGTGTTAAAGTTTAGGTAAAATGTCACGTTCCCGAGAATTCTTTAGAATCTCGCTGCTAGAGACGTGGGTGGCTCGAGAAATCTTTGGTCGGCACTTTTCTATTTGTGAGTGATGGACTTTCATTACATTTTATAACCGAAAGAACTGCATTCATTGGACTAAAGATTGCCACAACGCTTTCGTTGTGGCAATCTTTGTCCTTCGCAACAGCGTTTTCGGAAGTACGTGGAATCTCCGCAAATGACATTGTCTGACTGGTACACACAGCATTTGAGATCTTCGCACTGATGCATTAGATACGGTTTTTATTTATCACTTCCACATTCCTATTTCCAAAGCATTTATAGCTACATCTTATTTCCGAAGATATCTCAAAGTATCCCAGAGCGCTTATACATCACAGGCTGTTTTGCGAAAGTCTCGTTCCCTTCATAGCAGTGGGATAGAGACGAGAAATTTAAATGTGAGAAGCTTCGATGAACGTCTTGTGAAATTTAGTGGCTTGCTGCAAATTTATTGGTTTGCTGGGTTTGGGAAGATCTCGGGGTCTTTATTATGTAATGTAAAAAAAATATGTACTTATAATATAAGTATGATCGTAAAACGCGTTCTGAATTACAATATTTGCATTTTGACCAAATATGTTTCTTTTTATACGTTTTTTTATATAGATGACATTAATTTTATGAATCGTTTCGTCATTATCTTCATTAATTATCAAGGAAGGTACATTGCTAGTATAACCAATTCTCTAAATTCAAATTATACCTACTTTGCCTAAAAAAACAGTTGAAGACTGAAGACAGAAGTTTTAATCAAGATAGCCTTTAAAAAACTCTCAAGGAAGACTTCAATTATGCCTTGTCTGGGCTGTTGATTTACCCAGATATCCTTTGTGATATATGTTTGATAATATTTGTATTATTTGATATTGATACTGATAACGATGTTCGAGATATTCTGTTATATTCTTGATGGTGCTGCACAGCTGGTGGCACTGAGGTCCACTGATATTATGATAGTAGATTGGTATGATATTTAACTGATATTGATAACTGATACACCGATCGGTAAAGTAAAACGTTTATTTTAACAAACACAAGTGTGTCGCTTAATAGCTATATTCGAAGTGAAGTAAGTAAGGTAAAAATGCAATAATAACATAAAATACAAACTGCTGCGTTTGCGACTGTACGGTCGGTAATACAAAGACCGTACATGCTCCTAAGCGCGAGAAAAGTATCAGGTAAACTATGCTAACTATAAAAACTTATTTAAAAATTTCATTCTCTTAAAATTATGGTTTGCAATTCGAATATTCGAATATTCATATTATTCGAATATCCGCCAAAAATAAAATCCGAATTCACCAATATTACTTATTCGAATAAATCGGATATTTTGAATAGTACAAAAATAGGATTTAAATAGTTAAATGCCTTTAGTAAAACGCTAGAATAGCTTTTCTTCATACCTACTGACATGACATGGGGCTTTAAAACTAATTTCCTGTTTATTATACTCCCTGGCAAAAAAAAAAACAGTTTAGATCCCTAAAACTTATAATCGAGCAAGCCAGTGACAAAACGGGGTCGCTCGGTACCTAATTATTGTTAATTACAATAAATTGTGTTTTTCATATTATATTTAGGGTAATATCTGCATTTTTAAACATAATATCTTTGATGATACAACGTGAAATCATTATTTCGTTTTATTTCATAAAATATTCAAATTATCCGAAAAATCCGAATATTCGAATACAATAAATCGAATTATTCATATTATTCGAATGTAAAAAGTGAACGGATATTGTAAACCCTACTTAAAATCTACTCTGTTTCTTCAGTAAAGATGACTTTCCGAAGTACGGGTGTAGTCCCGTTGTCCCTCATAGAGCTGCTGCCTGGGTGGGACTGGAACAGCACTGGCCGAGGGCTGTTGTCCGCGGCGGTGGGCGCGGGCGCCTCCCGGCGGCGGCAGACTCGCCGACACAACACATATGCTCCGATTATGCCGGCTATTACTATAATACCGTAAATTGCCGTGTAATGATGAATATCGTGGTATGATACATTTTCCACTAAGTCTCCATTATTCTTCATTGTCTCTATTCTCTGACCCAAATCCTTCAGCAGCTGATGCGTCGTATTTAGATTCAAGTCTGTTGTATTAATGATCGTTGGTTGTATTGGTATTTTCATTATGTGGTTGATTTGAGGTATTTCCAATTTGTCCAAGTTTGTCTTCAATTTCAATGAACTTGTCAGTTTTTTATGTGAATAGACAGTAAAGTTATCAGTCTTGACCATACAATCAGCTGATAAATGTACAATGTTTGCACGTGTCAGCTGGGTCGCTGTAACTTGATCGGTGCATAATATCTTTAACTGGCAATGACCGCAACAAAAGTAAAAGTAAGCATTTATGTTGTTAAGTGCAATCCATTTATTTTCGCAGATTTCGACATTGTTTTTACATTGATTAATTTTGTTTCTGACGCACAGGTCTAAATCTGATTTCATCTTGTAAATTGGTTGTCGTACATGACACATGTATGTGGTGGAATCGTGTTGTATGCACTGCTCTATGTCCTCCAAAGACATCGGTACGTATGAGTCTCTTTGCAGGTTTATCCCAATATAATCTGCAATAGGTGTTACGGTGATCATGTCTTTTTCTACTTGCTTGGGAATGGCGATAGTTTTGTACAAGTCATAGCTGTCTCTGCTGATTAGTGGTATTTTAATTTCAAAAATTAAGTACTCCTCGGTCATTTTTGTTCTTATTCGTAGTAAGTGATAAATGTTTTGTAAATCTGACTGGATGTTGCATACTGGTAAGGATTTATCTTGACTTAATTGTCCTGAAATAGTGTTCAACTCTTCTTGAAGCTGTCGTGGTGTTATTAGGTGGATATTAAATTTCCCATTGTAAACATTTGTTATAGAATCCAATAATGTGTCTTGAATGTTTTTCAAGCTTGATAATATGTTGCTGGCTGCCATGGCTGATAAGGTGAATTCATCCGCGAGTTCTATCGTTGTAAGTTCGTCTTTGATTGCTTTGTTTGATTGTGCTAATTTCATAATATGCTGGTTAAATAATTGATTTTGTATCTGGACGGTTAGCACAGTTCTTTTTATAAGATTATACTCTGCCTCTACAATTGAAGTTTGATTTTTCCATAGGCTGACTAGATGTTTTTCGTTTTCTCTAGTGCGGGCAATGTCCTTTGCGTATTGTTCCGCGAAATCTTCATCGAGTACTCCGAACAGACTGTGCGCGATGTAACCGACACCGTTGTTGATAAGCGCACGCCGCAGTCTAGCGAGCGTCTGCTGATTCTGCAAAATGCTATTGTAGTATTCAAGTTCCGTGAAAGTGTGTTGTAATTGCAACATAACTACATCGCAATGTGTTCGGTCCTTGATTTTCGTACAAGTTTGTTCCATGTAGTCAACGTATTTCTTGAATGTTGAAGTTCCTTTCCAATAGGGTTCCATGTCATAATAGACTATGATTTTCCACTCATCTTGAATGAGCTTAAGGCTTGAAACTCTATCAAAATATACTCCTTGGTCTTCATTTAGAGCTTGAATATTTTGTGAAAAACAAGTTGTTAGTATTGACATAAAATAAATGACTGCGAGTAAAGTTGTGGATATGATATTTCGCTTATTTCTTTTTTGTCCTGGTTTGTTTTGATTGTTTGTTTGCTTGGGTTGATTGTCGAGTTCTTCCTTGCTTGATACGGGTAGTTTTGATAGCTTTACTATAGGGCGCTTCATAATTCCGGTTTTAGTTTTCAGTGTAACGACTCTAACGTAGCCGTCCTTTCCTGGGTGCAGTTCAATGATTCGGCCCATGCTCCATTTGCCTGCTGGAAGGTTTGCATCATGTATCACAACAACATCATTGACCTTGACATTTTCTTTCGCAGACCTCCATTTTGATCTTGATGACAACTGCGCAAGATACTCTGTATGCCATCTTTTCCAGATATCTTTAAATATTTTTTGTGTATGTTGCCATCTCGTTCTTTCGTCTTTTTCTGTTTCAATGATTGTAAGCTTTGGACCGCTTGCTAAAAAGTGTGATGGTGTTAAATAGTTTAGGTCTTCTGGGTCTTCGGATAAAGCACACAGAGGCCTTGTATTTAGGCATGCTTCAAGTTGTGATAATAAAGTAGCGAATTCTTCATAGGTTAATTTCTGATCTCCAAGCACTCTACGCAGGTGATACTTTAGGCTTTTAACGGCTGATTCCCAAATTTCTGAAGCACTCGGCCACGATGGTGCTTGAAAATGCCACTCAATGTCCATGTCTCCGATTTCTTTGAAAAATGCTGGATCAGTTATGTCTTGAAGATTGATGAATTCTTGATTAAGCATTCTATTGGCGCCTATGAAGTTGCTTCCATTATCGCTATAGATATGGTGAGGTGCTCCGCGACGTGCAAGTAGTCTTTTTAGTGCTGCTAAAGAGGATGTCGATGTCAAATCCGATACAAGCTCTAGGTGCACTGCTTTTGTCGCCATACATATAAAAACTGCTATGTATCCTTTGGTTGTTTTAACTCCCCGTCCTTTCTTTGTTTTGACGTCGACGTGGCCGGTAAAATCGACCCCAGTGTGATAAAATGGGCGAGACGGACGTACCCGTGCCGCAGGTAGGTCACCCATTAGTTGGTATTGTTTGTTGGGTTTATTTTTTAGGCAAATGATGCAAGGTCGTAACCGCTTCTTGACAGCACGATTACCTCCAACTATCCAATATCTTGCTTTAAGGTTTGATAGTGTCAAACGCGCTCCTCCATGCAGTACTCTTGAGTGAGCGTCATCTATCAGACGATTTGTTAAAATGCTTGTATGCGGAATTATCATGAGATGTTTCATGTCTTCGCTTATGTGCGCATTTAATAATCTACCGCCAACTCGGAGAAGTCCCTTAGGATCCAGGTAAGGGTTGAGGTGCACGGTGCACGGTGCGTTAAATCTGTGATTCAAAATATCCCAACTTGTTTTGTAGTTATCTGAAGTGATTGAGAGATGCTGAATCAGACGCTCGGCTTCCCCCTTCACTTTACTCTTCAAAAACTGCATTTTTTGAGCGCCAGATAAGGATGGATTGTTGTGAACTGTTTCACCAAACAAATCTTTGAAGGATTCCCAGTGATGATAATTTCCGCTGAATTCTGGTATTTCCATCTTTGGAGTAAACTTATCTCTGTGAGAAACTGACCATAGCTTTTTGTTTATTGCCTTCTTTATATCGTTGTAGTTGCGCTCATGACTAGTATAGGCTTTCTCATACACATTGTTGCTGCTGCCGTCTAGCTCACTGTCAAGCTCCCAATGAAGAGTGTCTATGACTGCCCAGCGTGCTTGCACAGTACTTAACAAGTCCTCAAACTCCCATTTTTCTGACACTAAATCCAATTTGATGTTTTGTATTGTTCTCGCAAATGCTCGAAAATTGCTGGCTTGTTTTTTCATCAAATCATCGGTCTTGCTGCTCCCTCCACGATCATGCTTTGCAGGGGTACCAAATTCATCCTCCACTACAGGAACTTGAAATTCTTCTGTTTCAGAATGCTCTCCTTCGCTCACTGGTTTGAAGGAAGTTATCATTTGTAATGTAGAGGTGTAGTAATTGCGTATTTGATTGAAAATCTTTTTTTCGAAATATTCTCCGCTTGGGTTCGGAAATTGTAGTAGTTTCTTGTCGTTTTGTGATAATTCCTCAAAGAGACTCTCCAGTTTTTCCTGCTTTTTCTCGATATATTCTGCTGTTTTTCTACCAGGACCGTCTTTCTTAAATTTAGTGTTGATTTTCTCAATATCTTTGAGAATCTCTTTCTGGCGAATTAAAAGAGTATCCATGATAAAAGTTTGTTTCTTGATAACTATTCCAATGTGCCTTTGTAAGTATTCGTGTACTTCAGCATCTTCTCAACTCACTGGTGAGACCCGCTTGTGGGAGGCCAGTTAGCCGATTGCTGTCACACTCTACTTACGTAGGTCACAAACTTGCTCGAAAATCCGTAAAACTCACTGATATTGATCCGGTTCGAAGGACCATAAAGATGTCTGGGCAGTTGATTTACCCAGATATCCTTTGTGATATATGCTTGATAATATTTGTATTATTTGATATTGATACTGATAACGATGTTCGAGATATTCTGTTATATTCTTGATGGTGCTGCACAGCTGGTGGCACTGAGGTCCACTGATATTATGATAGTAGATTGGTATGATATTTAACTGATATTGATAACTGATACACCGATCGGTAAAGTAAAACGTTTATTTTAACAAACAAGTGTGTCGCTTAATAGCTATATTTGAAGTGAAGTAAGTAAGGTAAAAATGCAATAATAACATAAAATACAATCTGCTGCGTTTGCGACTGTACGGTCGGTAATACAAAGACCGTACATGCCTTTTATAGCACTTTCACACAATGTAATTGAGCGAAAACAATTCCAATGACCTTAGCGCATGAGCTGTCAATGTTTTCACTGTATGACAAAACACGTGGAACAATGGCCTTGTGACAATGAATGCACTTATATAAGTTGAGTTTTACGTGGCGAGGTGATATAACACTGCGAATTTGCGTACAAAGTCGTTCAGTGCATTTCCGCTGTCATATATTTTTTACTTTAAATACTTTGTAGTGGGCCAACTTCTTTATCACTCTCTAATTCACTAACTGACGCACCAGAGGCGTCAATTAATTTTAAGTTTCATTAAAGTTGCTGCGCATTATTCTATTGCTATAGCAAAGAAAGTGACAACAGCTACTATAATGAACCTTAAAACGTAATTGACGTCTCTGAGTGCGGCAGTAAGATAGAAAGTGACAGCACGTAAATTAAGGCGACATTAAATGTAATGAATGTCAGCAGGTAACTCGAAATACAACAAACAACATCAATATCCATAACAAACAAAAAATAATTTCGTGTTGTGTTGTGACAGGAAGTATAACTTAAATTAATAGTTTCAAACTACAAATAAATGACTGATTGATTGAAAGGGTTATTACGCTAACTTAACGATATCGAAATCAAAGAAAATGTAAAGATTGTCGGATGCTGACGTCAGCTTATGTCAATTCCATACATTTTGACTATTTTTTAAAATCGTTACGTACCGTTATCTTAATGCATCTCAGTTAGGCCCCTGTTTTAAAATAGGACGATAAGCTAAACAGATTCACCCTGGTTTTTATCTTCTCCGATTGCCTGTAATATAAATTCTTGCTCCTTTTTACCACGTTTTGCATCGGCCAGTACAATGTATCGGACGCCGCACAAAAGGCTTGCAGCTTTGCGAGTTATTGCTTTCAGCTTTTATTGGACGTGTTTTTATACAAAGTTCCGCCTCTTAAAGCCCGTAAATTTCAATAAGATCAAAGCTTTTAGTTCTTTTTTCAACATTTTACTTTCCTTTGGAAAATATTTTCAAATCAAAAGTAGATAATGTGATGGCACCTCGTCTACGAAAATCTTTTCAATATATCGCCTGTCCACTTTACTAACTGGACCCACCAATACTGGGTACCCCTAAAAAACTTGCTCTGGATGGGTAATACGAAGCACTAAATTAAAACTTCCGGGTACCCCATCCCTTTCACTCTTCTTTCGTGACTGAATCGATAGAAATCGATGGAGCTAACGTTAAACTTTGAACGATTTTTAAAATAATGCCCCTGGACATTTAGGTTTCAGATGTCCATCTGTCGACCACGGAAACACCACGAATGAATTTATCGTCGGTCGTCGCTTATTTAGCATACACAAGAAAAGAACGCGAGGTCGGAGACATGCGTCGTGCGCTATTGCTATTGTTACAGGATTTTAAAGATTTTAGAAGACCAACCCAACTTAAAATTGTACCGGGATGAAAATTGTCAGAGCCAACCTAATTAATATCAAGTATCTTAGCTACTTATGGATTTGTTACACAAATATAAGGATCAAGTACAACTTTAACCCACATTAAATCAATCGGAGCCTGTCGCAATCCTCGCATGTGCTACGACATGTCGCAACGGGAAGCGCGGATTTCATGTCCCAGATTCGGGATCAAACATCCGGACGGTAACGCCTTGTGTAAACGCTCCTGCCCTATATTTTGATGTTGCAAGCGGGTTCCGATTACCTGAAACTGTAGACGTGTTTTAATTTAGAAAAAGTACTAACTATGCCATCCGGTTGGCGGACCACCTGTCTGATATTCAGATGATCTAGTTATCAGAAAGAGCTTGATGAGGCAAGTGCAGAAACTGACAGTTGGCGCGAGAGAGAAACGATGACGTGGGCTGATAACGATACCAATGATTAATATGAAATCATGAACCTGGTACGGCGATTGGGGTTATTTCATGGCGACCTTACTTAGCAACAGTATTTTTTTATAATATTGCCTATCTAATATATGTCTTCAAAATTATATCAGTCCGCCCTCCAGCTAAAACCTCACTGTGAAATGAGCAAGTAATCTCTTATCTAAGTATTGGACGTACCGAAGAATCTTATATACGAGTACTAGCGATCAGCTTCGCCCACGCTTATTTGATTCATGCCAAACCTTAAATCAGCCTTGGCAAAATAACCTTTCGAAGCGCACCCCTGAAAGTCAATAGAAAGCTACGTCCGTACCAAATTATTTGAGTCTGACCTGAACATTCAAAATTTCATAGTTGGTGTCCATGCTCGGTTCTGCAAACAAATAGTTTGAAATTAACTTCCAAGCGGTGACTATGCAACATGCTACTGTAGGTACTTACTACGAGGGTTTAATTTTATGATATAATTAACCGCATAGTAAACAAATAAAGTGCACGCGGAGGTATAAATTATGTATGCAGGGAAGTTGTATGCAAATAATTGCCTCGAAATTATGCGAGACTCACGTGACTCATTATCAAATACCTAACGGGTTATTTCTATAAAATAAAAACATTTCATAGTATGCCTTACAGACATTTTTGTGAAAATACCTACGATTGTTTCTCACTTCCACTGAATGAGATATGTCGGTCATTGTGGGTGGAGTGGAGATCATCCGAGGATGCCTTTGTAAACGTATGAAACAATATGTTTCGCTGAAATGATAACAATGAAACGCGTTATTTGAAAAATTCAGGTTTTAAGTACTACAATTTAGGTTTAGGTTCAATAATTCTCGCTTTAAAAAACTTCTCCACCAGATACAAATATCGCAAATGTTTTAGAAAATCTCAGTAATCAACAAGTCGAGTCAAATAAACGAACCGTATGATATAACTAATGCGTAAACATACAGATTAATCCTTAAACAGATCGACCATAAAATCGTCGGCTCAAGACTTGTCCGACAACTACACAATTAATCTAAAAGGCTTCGGCCCTGTAAGTCTGTAACCAAACGGCTTTGTCCAATACCCTGAAAAACGAAATTCGAAACGTGTTGCTGTCCTTTTAATCTCAAGTCGTTTTACGATCGCGAGAGAAAGACAGGGAATAAAGTTAAAGCTGTGTTTTAATTCCCAGCTTACGATCAACCGGGTTGAATTACCAATTAACTATTAGTTTCGCTAAGCTAAAACCATAGAGTGATCCTTTTAACTTTCTCGCTCTACTCACATTAGTGTCGTATTTCTTAGGGAAGGTAAATAGAAATTTAACCTATAGAGAATGGAAATGAAAAAATAGGGTTTCGCTTGGGAAATACACTTTAGTACCAGGTGAAGCCCCGAAGTTACCATATAAAGTTCAACTAGGTACCCATAGTAGAAATTAAAACACCTGTTGAATTACCTAACACTCAGGTCTGCTGGTCCTTGGACCATACTTATACAAAAGTGCCCTTCGTTCTTATCGTGATTTTGGTGATAGCGTCAAATCAGAGGTAGGTAAGCGTGATGGCCTGGAAATTGGTGTATGTATGTAGTATGTGGAAAAACGCATCCACGTGGTAAAAATATATTAATGAGAGGGAGGCAAATCAGCAGATATCTGTGGGAAGAAATCACCACCACCAATGAACACTGGCAAGAGCGGCAAGTCCAGAAGGTTTGTCAATCCGTTTCCGCTGGCCTCTTAGGTAAATGTGAGTTATCTGCTTGAAGCCCCCTTTCTAACTTATTTCCGAAAACCTTATTTCCGTTCACCCTTAGGGTTATTCTGAATGATTTAAACATTTATTTCAGCTCTACGCAGTTGGAAATTGTGAATATTCACGACTCGACGAATAAATGTTTAGCAAAATATTACGAAAAACTATATTTTTTTTTTGTAAACCCTTTGTTTGTAATCCGGCTAACTTCAATTGTTAAATGTTGGACCAGAGGGCTTATTGCCTAACGCACTCGCGATCGCGATCGCTTTCATATTTGCCAGTTGAAGTCAAATCTGCCTACAAAATGAAAGCAATTGTGTCACTTTCAAGTCGATCGCGATCGCGAGTGCGTTAGGCAATAAGCCCTCAGATTTGCGAGTCACGTTGAAAAAATTTAATTGATTTGGAATTTTTTATTTTACGTGGTTTTGGGACGATGCTAAAATTCTCGAATTGTTTATGAAAAAGGAAAAAACAATTATTTACTGAAACTCCTGTAATACTTCAACATAAAATCTTTATCTTTGGTTAATCCTTTTATTACGCGATGCTAGCACGAACGGCGCCAACAACAACGGCACTTCGTGTTAGAAAACTACGTAACTATCATAAAGAAAATGGAGGAAATTGTTTATTCTGCTCTCGAAAAGCAAATAAAGAATGGTCAGAGAACAACAATGCTTGAACAATTTAATTGCGTGTACGGAAGCCAAGTGTAGTCGAATAAAAATTGACGCCGCTTGAGTTGCAGCAACATTTCATGTCAAAATATGTCTAATGAAAGCATTAGACATATTTTCAACAAGATATTGACATTTAGTATTAAACGTGAATCTTTCAAAATTGTTATCGTCAGCATTCTCTCGTCACTTAGCAACGGCATAGGATTCTATGATTTGTTAGATGCATTTTCCGATATTTTTATTTTCTTGTATAAAAAATTCCGATCGTTTTTTTTTTTCCTTGTAGACAAATTTCCGAACGCCTTCTTTCCCTATAGACATATTTCCGGGTATATTAATTTTTTTGTATAAAAATTTCCGAACCCTTTTGTTCCCTATAGACATATTTACCTATATTTTACCTATACCTATATTTTGGCTTCCAAAAATCTAATTTGACAGAGTCGTCGGAGCTCCGCTGTGCGGAGCTCCTATTAATGGGTTGTTTTGGCCCTCCGGGCCTGATATAAAAACGAACCTACCTACGTATTACGATGTAATTACTATTAGGAAAATTTGCGATCTATAAGGAAAGAAGGCGCTCGGAAATTTTTATACAAGAAAATAAATATAACAGTAAATAAATCTATAGGGAAAGAAGGCGTTCGGAAATATTTATACAAGAAAATAAATATAAAGGTAAATTTGTCTACAGGGAAAGAAGTCAATCGGAAATTTTATACAAATTTTTATAAAAGAAAATAAATTATCAGAAAATACGTCTAACAAACCGATTCTATGTATATTATTTTTATTTATTGAGAGTTTATTCTGTCCCATTGCTGGGCAAAGGCATACCACTACCTTTTCCAGGTTATTGCTTTAGTTAACTATGGCTGCTGTGGCTTACGTAACTGTCGAACGGTACTCTAACATGCTACCTTTGTGTGCTAGGTTTATATCTGTGGGTGAACGTATCAAATTTGATTTGTTTCTCACTACTAGACAAAGGCCTTCAACATTTTTTACTAGTCCTGTTTCTTGGCGATCTCGTCCCAGTCTGATACGAACCTATCAAGAAGCTTAGTCCCGTCATGTCCTTTTTGATCTCCCACGACTTATGGTCTTCTGGGGTTCGTTATACAGTTCTATCCCATCAGTCTGAATCCATTTAGTAAACAGGCATGCCCCATTGAGTTTGATAGTCTTTGTCCCATATCGGCAACGGCAAGTTAACTTTAAAGGCGTTTAGTGTTTGTTTCTGATAGGCGATGGCATAACCTGACCATTTCACTTCGCCATAATCGGGTAATAAAGTAAAAGCACCATCTTTAATAATTGACCGGCGCCGCGTGCAGCATAATAATGTCTGTTTGTAAACAATCCACTGTTCTCCCTCGTGATGCATCTTTCTCACAATATTGACAGACGCCATGTCGCCTCATATATTTCTGCAAACTTTCACATGCCGTCGAGACACGCGTTTTTATCATACAGTTGTAGTTACTTTGTATCGAGAATGTCGCAGCCACATTTGGTAGATGGCAAGAATAAGTTTGCAGGATTATCGGCTTGTCTGATAGCGAATGTAAAGGTAGGTAGTTTATCTTTGTTGTTGTTTTTAGACGTTAACTGCGTCACTTAAGAACGTTTAAATTAAAATTATTTGCAAATTTTTTGAAATCATCATTATGGCAGCCGAAAGACAACATTTGCCAGACGTGGAGCTCGCCAAGGCTCGGCACAATGAAAAGACTACAGTTTATTTATATGGAACTAGCGACCTTCGCTTCGGTTTAAGTTCCCCCTCCCATTTCCCCCCCCCCTTAAAGTTGAAATATCCCATTTTCCTCTTCACAAGAACCTTCCTCAGACTTCAAGGAACATTTTTAAAAAAAATTATCGAAATCGGTCCAGCCGTTCACGCGTGATGCCGTGACCAAGGGAAATAGGGATTCATTTTTATATATATACGAGTATAGATAATAATTAAACGACGAAACCGTTTTTTACAAATATAATCAGTCTTCAGAACTTTACTATACCTAATTACTAGGATTACTTACTTACTTACTTAGGATTTGTAGTAAGTAGGTTCTTAAGTAAATCCTTTCTGACAGCTCTTCGCGGTTTAGCCTCTTAGATACATGAAGTATTTCGATATAATTAACTGATATATAAACAGGTCAACGTCAAGTAAGTAAATTATAACCACAACAGCTAAGCAAATTTTTCTGAAGTAATTTTTTATTTATTTGAATTAACAAACTTTTTCCATAAAAAATATAACAACGCTGTGTACATAAACTGATAGATTAACATATTTTTGATCAACGCCGTTAAGTAAGTTATCGAAAAAAAAAATTATTCTGTGAGAATTCAGGTTCGCACTCACGCACTAACTCAACCTGCTTACGCACACACCCGCAAACACACGCGCCCACACATATTCATACACACGTACAGTTACGGGTAAACAATTAGATTTAGAACCATGAATAATCCGTTTAAAAATTCAAGCTTACAGCAGAAATGCAAGGTTTCCGTCCGCGAAATAACTCTGAAACTGTACCAAAGATTCCTTTCCTTTGTAATTAAATGCAAATACCTACCGAGGATGTGGGAGGGAAATGAGAAAATCGTGCACAAGATGCAACGACCTTTGAGTTTTCCTTTGTGACGTTTCTAGGTATATTTGCGCCAACACATTAGGGGCCACGCTCTCTGGTTTCTATATAAAACTCACACTATATTGAGTCGGTGGCCCTGGCGTGAGTTAATATTGTTTGTTTTACGATGTGATGGTATCTTGGATATGAGATGGTTATGAGACTTGAAACTGTGGATTACTGAGAAGATACAATAGTTAGAATAAATCTCAAAATGATGGCATGTGTTGGCGCTTCCGAGCCCAATAGTATGTAACTATAAGGTGACCTGTTCGTTTTTTATTCTTTTTTCTCTGTTTCATAAAAATACGTCTTAAGAGATTCCCGGAGTTTTCCCTAACCTTAATCGGACGTAGTAGTTACGCCAAAAGGATCCAAACCATCAATTCGACACTTGTAGAATTTGACATTATGTTGAAAGTAATAGAATTAAAATTTAAATAACATTGTGGATTGGATCCTTTTCGCGTAACTGCGTCCAATTGATGGAACGATGAATCTACGGTCAAGTATTCGATGCATATTATTTGTTTCAAACTCTATAGTTTTAAAACTAGCCCACATGAAGTTACTTTTAGTGGAGATTTTCAAAAAGTTTAATTTATCGATGTCATTCGTTTATTTGCTTACGTAAGTATGTGTGTTTTAGTAAAATAATTATAGCGTCTCACTTAGCAGTGGAATCCATATCACGTCTCATTCATTTGGTATGTCATATAAAAGCGAGGGAAGTTGCCACTATAACACTACTGAGAATCCAGCTTAAGTTATGGTTAATTCTGCTTGCAAACATGTTGATTGCGCGCATATAACTCACAGAATGTCGTGTAATGAAGGCGACAGGGTATATTAGTAGAGCTGTCATTTCATTACGTCACGTCATACAATATTGTTAGATTTTGTGCTAATATGACGGTCTCAACACGAATCCGCGGAACCAAAAAGATTGGTAATAATAGTAATAATTTTAACATTTTGTGTGCGAGTATACATTGTTTCAAAAATGCTACGTCACGTTGAGGACGGGGGTAGACCAACCTAAGACGCACCGAACCAGCTTAACATGACCTCAGTAAAAGTCGCATGTTTTTCAAGATTTACCATAAAGTTAAGTTTTTTGCCAGATTAAACTGTAAACTGGAAATATATTGAAAACCATGCGACTTCATGAGGTCATGTTAGGCTGATTCGGTGTGGGTTTAGTTTTTTGTTTTGCAAAATTTAAGAATTGATGACTTGAAATTTTGATCTTTTCCAAAGCTTAGCTTTGAAAGGTATGTTAAAATGTTTAATGTGATTTTATTTTTAAAGTACAGTACAGAGTACAGACCATAATATTACTTATAAATAATAATATAATATACAAATAATATAATAATAATAGAAAAAAATATTTTAATCTTAATAAATATTATTATCCTTTTATTGTAGCATTGCCTTGTCTTTCGTTTACTTGATTTACCTCCCATATCCTATAAATTTCTCATATAAATATCTACTGCTAATGAGCTATGAAATGATGAAAAAAATACGACGAACTTTCACAAAAGTTCCTAAATTTGTTGGAAAAATGTCACAATTTTATCACAATTTAGTCGAAAAAGTCACTATTAAGTCACAATTTCTGCGAAAAATAATCTACTATTTAAAATAGTCTACTATTTTTGACCCTCTTAAGCGCTGGTAACCCTGGTGTGGGCTATATAAAAAAATTGTACCTGGGAGCCTGAGCGCCGCTTGGTTAAAGACGAGTTTTCCCATAGATAACAACATGCCAGATCGATTTCTAAACCCGAAAAACACCTATTTCATTATTTTCCTTAAAAACTGGTAGAGTTGTTTCCGAGAAAGCAATACGTGTATGTAATAGTATAGTATAGTTTAGCAACTTGCTGCGATGTTCTTGAACCTTGATCTTCTTGCGTCTTTTCTTACACGAATGGCATCTGATTAAGACAGGATATAATTTGAGACGTCGTTACCGTTGCTCTGGTATTCGCATCGTCGTTAGTTCTCTCACATCACAGAGCTGTGTTATGAGATGATTCATAAGCATTTTGCAACCTTTATCACTTGTTACATTCGGTATTTGATATGGAATGTTGATAAACCGAGATGTTACATTATGTGAATTGCTACATTCGTATCTTAGAAAGTTTGACTGCTCCTATTGTGAATTTTTTGTTTCCGTTCCTTTTGTTTGCAACACTATCCGCAATTTGCTTAAAACATTCAGCGCAATATACTTTACCGTTACCCCTGGTTGTCAAAAAGTGCTGTTTGCGTACCCTTGCAATTCCCCAAAGTGTTTGTCCCCCGTGTGAGCCATCTGTTTCCCGTACGGCTACGTGCTGGCATCTCACATTATTGGACGATGCATTGCTGAAAGTCTGAACTCCATCCACACGTTTTTAACTGTCAACCTTATTCCACTTTGTTCTGGATTCAGTATACAGTATCTGAGAATCGGCGCTTAGTAAGTTCTAGAACTGAAGTTATTTATAGATGATGTGACGTAAATGGCGCGTCTTCGAGCAGTTCTGCAGGTATATTGGTGCATCGGGAAGATTAATCGGGTAAACAAGCTGAGTGCTCGCGAAGAAGCCCGGGTTTTACCGAAGTTTATGATGTATGATGGCTGTCCTAGTTTTTATGATGCTCGGAACAGTTCAATTCCAAGAGATTACATGTGTGTGTGATGTTATAATGTGGCGTATGTCAATATTGCAACAGTTGCAACACTACGATAGCTATGAAAAATAAATTATGTTTTCAATCTAGAACTTGCGTTCTTTACCATCTCTGGTACTATAGGATTTCGAGATGCGAGTGCAACTAACTTCGAGCTCTATTGCTTGCGGTCTTAATTTTAAGCAGCATTATGTTGATGTTATTCTAACTCGACCAACATTGTTGTCCATGACTCCAAGGCCCTAGCACAAAAGGTCCCCATAGTTTGTTGCTAAATTCGACGTTGGATTTTGATCAAGAAAGCGATTATGCGATACAAGATACCTACCAACCACACCACCGTATCACAAAAACCTTAATAAGTATATCAAAGTCCACATTCTCTATTATGAAAATGTTCTGCATCTACTGTATTGCTAATGTCCTTGAGGTACGAAATAGCCATTCTAATAACAAAGTAACTGTATCCTCAAGTTAAGATTCCGTTGGTTTCTAATAAGGTATGTTTAGTTCCACAATCCACAATAGAATGTATACTTCTCTGCAGTCGTGATAAATCCATGCATTAGGCGCCGGCTGCTCACGCATGGTAATCTAATCAATCATAGTGCATTATTAACAAAGGACTCCCCGCTTCGTGTAACCTTTTTAACAATGTAGCAACTTCACCATCTTGGGTGCACTGCAAACCCGTACCAAGGTATAAAGGGCAGCACGGAAGTAACAGTTCGCCCGCTGTTATCGGCCTGTCAGTTTATCTATCGTATCAGAACACAGACTATCAGTTTCTCTTAACATTTCATACATATTTATCATATATTTTGCCCAACAGGCCACCTGACAGACTTGGGGCTGTCGGTTGAATATTAGTCTGGGTTGTCCTTAAGTGACTTTCAAGTCCGGTGCATGAAAGTTTCGTTGACAAATACTGCGCCCACAATATTTTTTTTTTTTTGCTGAATTGGCAAGGTGTATTATGCCAATGTCGAATTGTAGACAAAACGCACGCGAAGAGAATGTTCGGTGTAATGTTATTAATAAGTAAGTTTTCTACTCTTGAATCGAACAAGCTCGCCTGTTAATAATACGTTGACGAATGGAGATTCAACTAATTCGTCCATGAAATAAACTAAGACCGCAAATACGCTGCAGGTGTGTTTGCGGCCTAACAGTTTGTCTACTATCTTGCTGCAACTAGTAATAAATTTGATTGTTAAATCTGAACCAAGTCATGCAATTTATACCACTACGCGGGAGCGCTCTGCCGCGATCTGACTAGAACCAGTGTAGAAGTACCTAACTGTCCTCCAACCAGATTGCACTGCTCTTACGTTTTGCTTCAGATTGTGCTATTAAAGATTCATTTTCAAGATTGCGTTTTGACGAGTTACTTACTAGTGTATCAACATTGTACCGGTTCTAATAACGATGCCTTCATTTTATTACAAGCTGTTTATTAACTTGCAATGTTTTTATGTAAGTTAGTTTATTAGTTTGCTTAGGTCAAATCTTGCAAGCAATATCAAGCAAGCAAGTCAAGGACATTAGTCAAGTTGTACCATTAACGCCACATTTAAGCAAAACCACCTGTGGAACGTGTGAAACGTGAAGAAATAAAGGTCTCAGGTGGATATTTTAATGTGGTGTTTACTGAACTTTTGGAGATTTTACCCATAATGGGTAATGTTTTTGACATGTATGTATATATGATTCTTTGTTCCCTCTGGATGGCCCGATTTCGACAAGCAAGGTGTCGTAGGATTCGTCTTTAACGTCGCGACTCTCATTGGGTACGTAACTTAATAACCTACCTAACCTCAAAAACTAAAACCCGACCAGCGACTATTATGACGCATTCTTATCATTTTTATATAGCCTATGACACTCACACGTTTTTGACGAATCATATGACATCCCATTTATTAAAATCGGTCCAACAGTTTTATCCGAATATCCGATTTTCGGTCACATACATACGCACATACATAAACTGAATTAGACTGTTAGCCTTCTTTTTGCTTTGCACGGTCGGGTAAAAAAAGCCGAAATAGGGTAATTAAAAATATAAAAATGCGGGCTTTTATAGCTTCCTTTTTGATAGACTTCATATAGTATGAAGATAGCAAACGAGCATACACCTGATGGTAAGAGACTCTGAGGTCCATTTGCAATCTCAATTCCTATGTGCGTGTTTACGAGTCTCAGTGCATTTGTAATATTTTGTAAAAGAAGAGTACCAATCTTAGAAATATAAGACTCTTACTCTCTCTAAATGTATGGCGATAAAGACGAAAATAAATTACGTCAAGTACTGTAACGGCCGGACAATGACAGTTTTCAACCTGAGTCATATTACATATCGACGGTGGAAATTTCAAATGTCGTAAGGGACAGGCAGGCGTTATGTCCCTTACGACATTTGAAATTTCCACCGTCGATATAATATACCTAAGTATGTATGTAGTAGATGCATTCTGATATGCGTAGCGTAGAGCAACATGGCCGCATAGAGTAATCCTTATGGTAGTTATATTTGCTGCTAAAATGTGGACTTACTCATTTAGAAATGAGTTTTACTGTTTTTTGTTTTCAGATAAATGCTTTTAACATTTTATGTAGAAATCATATCCTTCCTCGTGAGTTTGTCATTCTTATTAATCTTTATTCACTTTTTCTTTATTATTTCTTTATTAATGTAGTTTAGAGGTTATAGAGGATTTACAATATGAGTGTAGATAAAGTACTGTACGCGACCGTAGCGGCTCGTTTCATAAACCACACTTGTGTTGTAATGCCTGACGTTACGCTACATAGTTCGGTTAAGAACGGTAAGGTCTGTGGTAACCCGATTCGGCTGAGATGCGTCGAGTCGATAGATCTAGACGACCTGGGTCAACCCGGGTCGCGTCCCGGTTAACCGGGTCACTGTTGTTGCTGTGCTATCGGCGCCAAAATAAACCGGCCAATTATTGCTGCATCCAGCCCGCTGCAGTGCGGTCAACTGCGGTCGGTAGCTGTGACAGTTTGAATAGGCTTTTGGTACTAGGATGTAAGGAAACTGAAAGGTCTTTAATAAACAAATCTTCACATCTAGGTAGCTGTAGAGCGAGTTTAACCTTTAATCATAACATGAGACGCGACAATCTCAAGATGTGTTACATACCTACCTGTAGTGGATATTGGTACAAATTTAGACGACACATGCACATTATAATTTAGATTTTTTACTAATACAATCCGTGCGAAAGTCTACGTACATATCAATTGAGTAGAGCCCAATGTTAATTTACATGTTGGCAATAAAAACTACAAATAAGAAAGGTGTTTCTTTAAACATTCGCCATTGTTCGTGAACCAAAAGTACTAGGGCGGCAGAGCTCAATGGGAGCTATTGAGGTGCAGATGCAGGTGAGGTCGGCGCGGCGCGGCGGGTCAGCGGCGGCGCGGCACGGCTAAATATAGGTCAGGCCGCCGGCAAGCGCTGCATCTCGTTTCCAAATAAACCGCGTTTCTCGCCCTATTTGCAGTGATAGCTTTATTTTCTTGGCCTCCTTTGAGTTGGTGGGGTTTCTTAGGACGCCTGGTTAACATGTTTTTAGACGGAATCGTAATTTTTATCGTGAAGTAAAATTTCCTTCCGTAAAGTGTACTTTGTCTAAAGTAAGGCGTTTTCAAAATCATATTTTATCGAAAAATCATGTAATTTACTCAATTTATATTATTTATTTATTTATTAGGTAAAATTGTGTGAGATCCTTCGATGATGTTTAATTATTACTTATTTTATTTTTGGTTATTTAAAGTAAAAGTAAGAAACAATGCTCGAAGCTCGAGCTTCACGTCGTCAGCACAAAACACAAAGTTCTAACTAGATTTAATGACCCTTTGTGTAGAAAACCAAATAAATATAGACCGTGTACCTAACTGCAGTTTAATGTAAGTATATAAAAAAAACTTAGTTGCTTTGTTTAACAAAGACAACTTTAATTCTAGTGACACGTTACACGATTCTACGCGAGTCCGCCAGAACCACAACAAAAGAACAGTACTAGGAGAGGATGATTAGACGATCTTTTAATTATTTGTAGGTATTCATTGGGACATGAATCAAAAATATTGTAACACAAAGCGTTTTAAAGAATCCTTTGTTTCAAATCTCGACAAAGTAGACAATTACGATCTAGGTCATCGACTTGCAATAGTTTCCTTGCTAAAAGCAACTGAAATTGTACGGTTAGTAAAATTGCAAAATGTTCATCACCATATATTTTAATACGATGCTTTCAGCGTATTTCCCACGGGACATTCCCGTTTTCAGAAAATAGCGCCTTTGTTTAATCATGCCGTCTACAAACTCGCGTGAATGCATTTCTGATTTTTAACTTTATGGTAAACTTGGATGCACTTAAAAACCATTTACAACTTAGCTTTGCTGAAACTGACCAAATTTCCAAGATTAAAAAAAGGAAAAGTAATACTAAATTAAGTGTAACCCTTGCCTTAACTTTGATAGAAGTCCAAAGAAAGAGAATACTTAAATGAATTGCTCTGTCTGTACCTGGTGTGATTGATACCTCTCCGGCTCTGCTTGGATTAAAGTCCGCAGCACACTTGCTTTTTTATTATAGGAGACCAGTGATCCTTTTATGAAGAAACAAAACCTGCCAGTTAATGGCAGTGAAAATTTTCTGTCTGACAATTTATTAATATTGACATTTTAATTGATCGACATTCAAATTTGGAATGGATGGCATGATAAGAATAAGAACAAATCACACGGTTGCAAAACAAGCGACAAAAGAAAGTCTCAAATCTCAATGGGTTCTAAAGAGTTCAATAATAATTTCAGTCCGCTGGTTTGTGGCCGTTTTGTCATAGAGTATATAGTGCCATCTGTGGTAGTGCCATAATGCTGACTACTACAATGTAACGTTCAACCATCGTTAACGCTCAAATAAGGGCCATATTATTTATTTACTTTTTATAGTTTTATTTTGTGTCTGGGATTATTTTTACGTTATGCAGCAGCAGAAAATTGTCGGACACGAATAGAAACATTAGGTACCTACATGTGCCTAATCCGAAAACTAGAAAAAATTGAATGGGGCATGTATTAATCAGGAAACATAATCGTGATGACGTCATATTTAAGCTATCGATCTGAAACAACGCAGCTGAGAATTTGTCGGACACTATGACCACTTGATAACATTAATAATTATTAAACAATTCAGCAAAAGTGAACTATGTATGTATTGAAAATTTAAAATGCTTAAGTACGGCATGTTCGCAGCTCATCGGTGCAGTATTTTTGTCGGACAAAATATGTTTCGAATTTCTTAATAAATGATCTTGTAAATGCATTAAAACTGAGTATGTATTCATCAAGAAAGAAAAACTCATGTATTCGGCGTATTTCGATTATGCTCACTTGTAAACGCCTTTCGAAAAAAGTCGTGGAGAGAAAGTTAGGTAGACTCGCCAAAACGAAGCCTTTCACGAAGTTTCAAGTATTTATTGATCATTTAACAAAAAGGGTGCTGTCCCGCGGACTATTTGTACATACTGAGTTAAACTGGTACGTCTTGAAGAGTTGCAGAAAACACTACCTCAAAACTGTCGAAAGTTGCCCAAACGCACCAATACACAAAGTAATCGCAAAATCGCTGGTCACGATTGCTAATAGTATTATGTGTGTGGTAGTTCTTACATTAGTTGTGTACGAAGGTTAATCCTTTTAGTAGATTGCTGACCGACCTTTGGTGGTCGTCTGTAAATTCTTGTAAATGGACGCTTGGCAAATGTCCTAATGCCGGTCCATGGGTAGTGTTTTTGTCTAGCTGGATTTGTGCTGATTCACCAAAACCTAAACTTAGTTAATGATGCTGTTTGGTCTTAAAAGTGAACGTTTCCTACCACTAGGACATTATTTTCGACCGCAAGTCTGAGAAAATGTTAATCTTCATACTGAGTATAATTGCAACACTGAGCTAAATTATCGGTAAATTGACATTTTTACGACGTCAGTGATCGTTAGCATAAAAGCCTGATTTTTTTATCTATGAAAGCCCGCGGACGAAGTGTCACATGTGCCTATGGTACGACTTCGTTGTTAAGAAACGAAGTTATTTTCTGGCCTACTTCCTTACCAATTCAATCAGCAGCTATCATTGTGCTAGTTATTGAGGAGTCCAGTAAACGCCGCTGTCTTACACAATGGAGGGCTAAATTAATTAGCAAAGTTATGCTTTACACCAATATTCATCAGCAAAATTGTTCATAGTTCCCGCAAGTAAAGAAGTCAATCCTGACATCTGTCAACGCAGCAGAATTTGTAAGTTCTTGGTTTTTAAGTTATGATTTGTACCGGGATGATCTCTGTGAGTATTGACTTCATATCTTTCGGTTACTACATATAGGTTCCCTTAAACTTTTGTGAAATAATCGCAAAGATACAAACATAAATAAGGGTCAAAAAATAACCTCCTTTTTGAAGTCTTTTAAAAAGGACAGTGCACTTCATTCTTATCTTGGGTTCGTGAATGCACAAAGAAACAAGCGACCACACCTCGAAATTTCCACAAATCCTCATTTAAATATGGCACGAAGGTCTAATATTTAAGAGTCGAAATTTGGCTTTGTGTTCAGTGTTACTACTAGAACACGAGTTTGATTGAATTGATTATCAAATCACTTTGGCAAACATTATTGGTGGGTACAGAAATTGTATCCGTAGTACCTACTTAAATGAATTCCCAACCCCAGAGAATGGAGGACACGGATCTTTGAGGTTGACAGTAATATATCGTAATGTTTGCGGTTTAGGTATAGGTTAGCTTAGCTGATAGTGACCCTGCCTGCCTTCCCGGAAAGAACAAATGAATACACTGACTTTTTAATGACCGCTCCAAATTTGAGTACATGAATCTTTGATGAAAATAATAAAACACGTGATTTTGTTAAGCGTGATGAGCGCGAGTTTGTTCCCGAGTCTTGGATGATTTTTTATGTGTTTAGTATGTCTCTCTCAATGGTATTTGTTAGGTTGATTTGTGTGTGAATATCTTTATTAAAGGCATTAGAGCACATCAGATACTTTTTAGCCAATTTGGGCTGTAATTGCTGGTGACTGTACCAAAGATTTAATTTTAAAGTAGGTAGGTATACAGTCGAGGACAGAAAGATGTTTACACTTTTTCACCTTATCCCATTGTAATAAGGTCCAAAAGTGTAAACATCTTTCTATCCTCGACTGTACGTGTGTTTTGATCGATAAATCAACATTTCGGTATTACGGAAACATGATTATCTTCATTAATATAAATTTTCTGTTGGCATTTAAAAATGAAATCTCGTAGTAACATTCTTCTTCGTGGGTAAATGTAAGATGGGAATCTTGTTAAATACAAGCGAAAATGTAGTTATTTCACGGTACTAGATTAATACAAGGTGGGCCAAAAGAAATCACCCTATTGGAAGATGCTCTCATTTTTGCAAAGTCGCCAATGTCAAATCTGTTTTGACATTTGTGGACTTGACAGATGCAAAATACAAGTGAACAAGCCATGGAGCGATACACTCCCCAAGAACGCGGAATAGTCGTGTCTATTTTTTTGCGTAACAATTCAAAAAAAGAGAGTCAAACAACATCGGATGACTTCTTTTGGCCCACCTTGTACTAACCCCCACTCCCTTGCGCTAAGCGTCTGAAGGGCCTCGATTCTCAATATTCGTTTGTACAGCGAGCGGTTTTGAAAGCGATGTTCTTAATAGCCCCGTGATCTCGAGCGGTGACAATGGCCGTTATTTTATCTTTGCTCGGATTCATCCCCTTTATGGACAAATGCCCAAATTAACCTTGAAGACGATTCGTTGTAATGTTGGTACTGACTGAATTAAAAATATAAATTAACTAACTATTGCCCGTGAACTTCCTCTCCACGATTCTCAATGATAATGATGCCCGCGGGAACCTGTTTATACCCGAATGTTTGTTACTTTTATTGGGATGTTGGTATTTCAATCACTAATTAACAGATTTAGATGAAATTCGGCACACAGATATAGATAGTCCATATTGTGGATTAGCACATAAGATTTTGATTATTCCCGAGGGAAAAATAAACAAGTTCTACGAAGACGAAGTCTTTGGGAAGGCTAGCACTTTACATGGTTACTACGCGTGGAATTACGAGGGTAAATATATCCTTTTAATCTCAGGTATTCAGCTGTTTATGCTATCTGATCTCACGAAGTTGCCAAAAATGTCCAGTCGTAAACAAACCATTTGAGTGCTCCTGAAGTAAACACGCTTTTATGTTTGGTTATTTCATTTTCCTGGCTTTAAGGATCTGGGTTACTTAATGGACTTTATTTATAGTACCCGATCGAGAACCTGCAAATCCGAGAGCTACTGTGTGATCTTTAGGAAGCCTTCGCATAACAAAACAAAAAAACTATCACCAATAAATGTGTAAGGCTAAAAACTGTCTCTCACCTAGGGCCCGTAAAATGCGCATGTGTAGAATAAATAACTAAAAAAAAACTTAACTAAACTCCGGGTCAAAACGCGATGGTCTACTATCTGCCAACAGTTTATTTTGTGTTATTTTGGCCATATAATGAGAAGAGGGGGCGATTGTTTCTGGCAAGATCGAGGGCAAACGAGCATGGACCGGTCACCAACACGATGATCCGACCAAATTAGTGAATCATCATCCCAAAAGTTTACAATGTGTGGAGCGCAATAGAACGGAATGTGTGGCGGAAGATTTACTCCCTGAAAGCTACCGCCAATCACGATCATCACTCATTATTGATACGACTAAGCGGGGTATACATAACTACATAATAAGACTAATAAGAGATACATAATACGACTATTTGCGCCAGCTCAGCTTGGTGAGTAATCTTTTAATTGGCAGCTTTATCTCTTTGTCTTGAGTACAAAGATACTAACATACTTTAAATGGACGGAGGTGGCTATAAACCAATATAACTGTGTGTAACTGCTTAAGCTATTCGACACGTCGACAAATAAATAATGAATCTGAGTCATAGGATATCTTTGGTTTACAGTTTGTTACATAGCTATAGGTATAAGCGTGTCGCGCCATTTTGTTTGTGATTTAAAATTTCGCAGGTGAATATAAACTTCTCTCGTAAATGCTCTTTGTAATAAAATTGTTCTTTAACTGTCAGAAGACTTTACTTGTCGATTATAAAACAAACCTTTAGGCTTCTAAATTAATACAGACTAATTACCTATCTACATATTTTGTAAAATCTCCCAGTCACCTCAGTATTAGTATTCGTCTTAATCTTGTAGGCGCATCGCATTGATTGGTATTATAATTTAATTACCTACCTATCACCGTAACATAAACACAAAGTTATTCAAGTAATTATAAGTATCTAAACAGGCGATTCATTAAACATTTATAGGTCACCCGGATGACAAAGAGAGACCCTTTTCAGTCGTTTGTTACACCGGCCAATGTTTACAATTAATTATTAGTATCTATATTATAGGTGTTAAGAGATTTCATGCATTACAAAGTATTAATACTTAGTTATTTTAAAACTTATATTTATTGATCTTGTATTGGTTTAGTGTGAATTTTTAGATTTTTATAATGACGGTGAATACCTACTCGATCACATTAAACGTTAAATTATCATTCATGTTGCGTTTCGAATAGTCATACAAACACACACACATACAAACATATATCATACATGCATATTTCTGTTTCGTGCAACGCTCTCACCATGGTAGTTTTATCCTTATATCATTTGATAATGCCCCAAACATGTGTAAAGGTACTAGGTAATATAAAATGACATATTTCAAATATACAATTATTGACGTGTGACAGACAACCTGAACTGAGATTTGCCACATAGCTATATGTCTAACAGTGACAGCTGATGTAAAATGTTTCCAACATTTAAGACTATTACACTTTATCATCTACCTTTAAGCCTTTCGTAATGTTGTCATTGGTCATACCGAGAAACGCGATACGGTGCTGGGAAAGCAAATATGGCAGCGATCCCAACGCATTTATAATTGAGACGCAGACGATTGAAGCAATTGCAAAAAGATTCATAATTTGGTCATATGACGTGATAGAAATTAATAATGTAAACTAAGTAGATGGTCAAACGAATCAAGAGACAATAGATAATATTGTGTAGGTATCTAGAGTTATCTTTCCATGGATATTTTGTATTTTTATTTTTAATGTTCCTTCTAAAACCATTGCATTAAATTGCCAGATTTTTAAATATGATTTTTCCGGCAAGTTATCGATTCGTGTAAATGCGTTTTTGACATTTACAGGTCTTTTCATGCAAAAGACATATCCGAAAAATAATCCCGTTTATAAATGAAATCTTGTTGTTTTTTTTAAACTAAAACTGGAATTATTTTGTAGGTAATTAATTGACTCTTAAATTTAATTACCAAGTAATAACATTGTGTAGAGAAAATCCTTTTTTTAGATTCTTACGTTTATTCTTCTCCAGGCTTATAGGACGCCTCAAATCATCGTATTACTGACCTTTTTTCTCATTTCAGGTAATTCAATTCCACCGCTCCAGAAAACAGAGTTTTCCTCCCAAATGTAAGTGAAAGAAATCAGCAGTAAAGTAATAAAATAAATAACGTTAGTCCCCGAATGTAGAGACGAGATAAGGTTTACTGCGAGCGTCTAGACGGAGGGAACTAGTGCTGGCTACGAATGTAATGATGTTTTATAGCTAACTAGCTTCTCTTGGGGCTTGGCTTGCTAATAATTACGCCAGTAAAAGTGCTTCATTAATGTCCTTGGGTTTAAAGTGTCATCCAATTAAAAAGAAGATTTAAGGAGCTTTGTGGTATTTTTATGGTCGAGAAGAAGAAAGAGAGAAGTGTACAATTTCTGTGTAAAACTGTGTTGAAATTGAGATTATTAACTTTAATATAGCATTCAACATGTTAGACGTTACTTAGTGGTCTTTTCTAAGCGTATCATCGTGTCGAATTTGGTCCAATATATTTTTTAAACATTCCTCCACTTTTAAAAATGTTATTCTTCAATCCTTCATCGGAAAATTGTGGTTAAATCTATTTTCAAACGAATCAACACGCCCACTGAAGTATTCGTACGATATACTCGTAGATATATATGTGTACTTGTTGAGTCCTTTGTTGTCTGCTCCCGGGAGCGTCTCGGCGATATCGTGTAAACATACCAACGTTTACAAATGTTGTATAATACCTGTAGACGAAAGTTTATCGTGGGTTTTCATAGAAGCTGCTTTTAGCATTGACTTATGAGTTAAAGTTTGGGTGAGAACTTTAACCGTCGCAGACGATATTGACTAGATATGTAGCTTTAGCTAACTTTAGTTTTATTATTCACGGATTTAATTCTAGTATATAGAATACTAGAAACTAAAGACAACCCTGAAGATGCAGCATAAATTTTAAAAATGTTTAGGAAACCTGTACCTTTTCCTCAAGGCTGGTTTGTCGAAAGGGAATAATAAATATATAAATAGCTTTTTCTGCAGCCTGTTAGAAGTTTCTCTGTTTTTAGGGTTCCGTACCCGAAGGGCGCCCAACGGGACCCTATTAATATGCGTACGCTGTCCGTCCGTCCATCTGTCTGTCTGTCCTAATTATAAAGAGCCGTATCTTTTGAACTGTAATAGATAGCGGGTTGATTTTTTTTTTCAGAATATGTGTTTTTACGGTGGATTTACTAATAAATAAAAAAATAAAGTGAAATAATAAAGGGGGTCTCCATACAAGCAACGTTTTTTTTTTTTTCAACGTATTTTTATTTTTGTTGTATTGTAAAAACGGTAAAACATACAAGCGTCAAATTTGGTATGATTATATAGAACAAACCCTATAGAATAACAACAAATACTAAAAACCAGGCAAATGTGTACGGGAACCCTCAGAGCGCGAGTCCGACTCGCACGTGCCCGGTTTTTTATATCTCTGTTTCCTCAGAGTGTCTACCGACAACGACCCCTCCAGGATCCTTGAACCCTATCGTTTACCTCCACCAGTTTAACAGGACTATTAGTTTTATGTCGTCTTCCCTTCTGTTGAGTGACTCTGTCTGTATTTACTCAACTGCTTAAAATGGAGCGTTATGTTTTTCAGGTGCATTGACCCCTTTGTGTTAAATATCGCAATGGCTGTCTTGCACTATTTTTCCCTTTTGTCTATTAGCATATGCCCTAACCAGGGCTTGATTTAACATTAAAAAGTTGCTAACGTTACCCGCTGATCGACAGTTAACGTTAGCAAAATATATCGTTAAAATTTGTTAATATATTTTAGCGTTATATTTACCGGTAAATTGAGGTAACATTAAAAGCAAAGTATTGTTAATATTAACGTTATTTTACGAACGTTATCCGCTTGATTTAATGTTATTTTAACGGTATTTAACTTTAATTTAACGGTAGTAAAGGTATTTTTATGAAGTTACCGTTAATTAACGTTACTTATTATGTTATCATCTAGTAATTAGCAAGCCTCGGGCTATTGTTATAATTAACGTTAGTAAGTTAACATTATACTAAAATTACTGGACCAAGTAACATTAAAATAAAAAGTATTTTTAGGAAATTACCGTTAAGTAACGTTATTTATTATGGTATCCAGTAACGGTAACAAGCCCTGGCCCTAACAATCACTACTTAAGATAACCAGAAGTGAGTAATAGCTTCAGATAATAAGTGCTTACTCAGAATGTAGGTGTTTCTGGCGTTTTAACTCTGACGAGCACTAAGCTAAATACCTCCAGGCTCTCAAGCAAGCACCAACGCATCATATTCTCAAAGGTTGGTTTGGCTAGGTATGAACACTGAACAAAGCTGATGCTTGGGTTAGCAGTGAACAAGGTTCGACAACCGACGCTATCTACCACTGCGACTATAATGCCCTCCAATAGAAAAAGGCAGTATAAGCGTATATGAAGTCCGTATGCACATACTGCATTTATGCTTTGGACGGCAGAAACTCGTATCTACTTACAAGTAATACGGCATTAATGGACATAATTGAGACCGTGTGGGCTTACGAGCAGCTGCGAACCCTCGCTTCACATTCAGTGCCACCAAATAGAAATCATATTTAAGTTGAGCACTCCAAGCCTGTCGCCGGCACTGAAAGTTTTAAGGGGATTGTTCATCGCTAAATTGTCCTAAGACCATATATATGTATATAGCTTTCAACCGCGACTCCACACTTCCCTGAAGAGTGGTTCGATGGAACAAAAAGTCAAATTATGGCATCCATTTTGATGTAAAAGAAGGATATGCAAACAATAAAATTTCATTATTTTCAACCACCTTTCCTATTTGGTTTTCTTCACATTCCTTCAAGGCTAACAACGCACCTGCGGTTTTTCCCATACCTCAACTCTGTGACTCATTTGTTTCTCTTTCTTGTTGAAAAACAAATGTAAACTTTTTGTTAATATGACACAGGCTTGATCAAGTTTGAGTTCCATTCCTATCAATTACTCTTAACCCAACAATTATTACAATTAAGCAACTGGTAAGATCACTGTAACTGATTAATTAAATGTAATGTAAACTTTGGTAAATAATAAAAAAAAAATTACTTACTAATTTAACAACGTCTTAACACTTAAAAACAGTGTGTTACCGTAATTAGCGATTGACTAGCTATAAGTACTACTGGATGTTTATAAAGGTTACCGCTCTGCTAAGTTCAATTCAGTTTACGAGTCGAATTAGCAGTCTGCTTAACTGTTAAATTGCCAGCTGTAACTCTCGTTTAAGTGCATTAGTTTGAATAAAATGATTCATTGCACTTCGGTATTGCTTCGGAGCGACGTTCACGAGTTTCACGACTGAGTGAGTTACGCTACGCCCACACCGCGTCAATACGCGGGATGACAATTTAAAAGCTGCGTTGAAGTCTTCAGGACTTCCAGTTAAAAGTAAGATAACTGATATAATAAGGTTCCAGGAAGGGCCTGTAGGTTGGTATAATGCTATTTAGGGTCGGCAATGCGCATGCGCTGCTGTGTTGCAGGCGTCCATAGGCAACGGTAACCGCTTACCATCAGGCGGGCCGTAAGCTTGTTTGACACCATCGTGGTATAAAAAAAAATACATAACTAACCTAAAATTAAATCGGTTGCTGAAAAAACCGCATAACGAGTAACAAGTTGATGATGCGCATCATGTGAAGTTAAACCATATGTGTAACTAATATTGCAGTTTAAAATATCAGATCGTTAAGTACTGAAAATGCCATCTTTATATTTGTCAGTTTTCATTTACCAGTTATTCGCTACTTTAAAAGAAAATAGTACTTAGGTAGTTAAGTCTGTGCTCCTTATAAATCACTACAGCTAAAACGAAAACCCCTATTTATGTTTCGCCCGTACTCCCTTGCTAACTCCAAAGGATTTCTCGGAAGATACATTTCATTTACTATTTCTTTCAGATACTATGTTAGAAGTAAGCTAGGCGTTTTGGAAAATAATAGCACAAAACTGTTTAACGGTCACATAAAGTATTTTTTAACACAGTTGCTCAAAAAGTGGTACTTTTCGTAGCTGTATATCGTGCGGAAAGTTGGTTTTCGCGAACTAGTGCTTTTTACTTTTCCAATTTTTTTAAATTTATACTTGTTCCAATTCATGACTACTTATTGATGAGTGTTAATATTAGTTTCCTTTAAACATCGTAATCAACATAAAAACCTACTGTTAATGTAAGAATACGAAAAATATTCATATTTCATATTTTATTACTTACCTCTTCATCATTATAACACGTTTATTTTTTAATATTGAATATTGAAAAACCGTTCTTAATAAGTTGTCTGAATGGAATGGAATAGCTGCCGAAACGCCTGTCAAAAATTTGACGTTAAGAAGAGGCTTTTTTTTTTAATGATTATGGCCTGGATGCTAAGTCCTTTAAGCCATGCGTTTTTTCTTACTGCAAGCATTTTTTAAGTTTCCAAAGACAACATTCGATATTGTTTTTATAAATATACGATACACAAATAATCGTAAATAACAATATTTAGGTAATAAAAGTACAATGTTTTATATTTACAATTGTTTATGTCTATTGAACATCCATTTGAAAAAAAACTTTCATTGAAGTGGGTTCAATAATAATAACAAAATCCATTCTAGTCGAAAAAAACTAAAAAAAAAAATTTTACAAAAAAATAAAACCGTCTTCAAAAACCTACTAAAAAGCGTTAAATAAAAACCAGCCTCCTAGGAGTCCTAGGAATAGCCTATTTAGTGCCTAATAGGTACATAGAATATATCCAAGCCGGTGTCAAGTAGGTATACACAGTAGCAATGACACCATGATTCTTGACACCGACTTCGATATATTCTATGTACCTATTCGGCACTAAATAGGCTATTCCTAGGACTCCTACGAGGCTGGTTTTTATTTAACGCTTTTTAGTAGGTTTTTGAAGACGGTTTCATTTTTTTGTAAAAATTTTTTTTTTCGCTTTTTAGTGATGCATCTATTCTAATATTATTATGTGATAAACTAAAGCACATAAACATCACATTAAGAAACAATAGCCTAATACCAATCTTTCATCACCCTTAACAAAATGTCGCTGCCCAAGATGCAGGGCTGTTAATCATTGAGGAGTTCTCCCGGTACTTAACCATCAGTTGCACTTCACCATATGTGTTATAATGAGTATAAAACTAGCTTCATATTCTTAATAAAGAAATCTCATTGCTGGCGTCAATCACTTACGACTAAGCAGTTCCGGTGGTCACCTCTGGTCTTCACCATCAGTTCCTCTTCGCCAAGAAGTGCTTTTGTAATGCAATTTCTTAAGGTCTTGCAGGTAACACCAAAATCGCTGTATGTGTGCCTATAACTTTTGAGGAGTTCCCTCGATTTCTCATGGATCCCATCATCAGATTCTGATTTGGTTACAATGGGACCACCTCGGAAGTATACCCTTTCAAACAAAAAAAGAATTTTTAAAATTGGTCCATAATTGATGGAGTAATCGCGTAACAAACATACAAAAAAAAAGCAACATACAGGCGAATTGAGAACCTTCTTTTTTGAAGTCGGTTAAAAACACCTCTTCATAATGTCAAAAGTGTTCACTGCGAATGATCGAACTTACAACGAATTTGTTTACCAATCCAATCTTAAGTTTTCAAAAAGTTTCTTATAAAATGAGTGAATCAGAGTTTGAAATTGATTTATTTTTTCGCAACTGTGTTAAAAAACGTCGTTCGATACACGTGCGGAAATGTCATTCTTCACTCGTCCCGAGTCTTGCCACTTGCCTACGGCTCGTGGCAAGATATCTCGGTACTCGTGAAGTAATGACATACTTTCCGCACTAGCATCGAAATGTACTATTATCTACAAGAGATTCTGAATAAGTTGTTGACGATATAAATTCTTAGCTCTTTACTTTATCCCAGATACCTACTACCAATTTTTTGTACCCGTTAACGATTTCAACACCTAACTAACCAATTCAACCAAAATAACTATACTTACTACTAGTACTCGTTTTATTTATCTGTGTTTAGTCGCAAAAGTCCATATGTCATATGTCCCGGAAAATTGAACAGTTTCCGAGGGAGCAGCGATAAACGACTTCTACGCGGACGGAGTCGCGGGCAAAAGCTAGTTAAACTAGTTACACTACTACACTATGCTAGCTACATTAGCGGCTATAGCGGGGAATTCACACGCGATAGCCCTCATTCTCATGTCACTCGAGAAGAAGTATCAATCAATATGAAATGTCAACAACATAACTATATTTATATTTTTTTTATCATAGAGGATTTACAATATGCGTACGCGACTCTGCGTAAACAATTGGTATTACGCAACTATCACGTAAACTACTATAGCATCGCACGGTATTTTTTACAACAATATTGTAAGATACTACTTTGAGAAAGTGTTAGTAGTTTATAAATCGATTCGTCTGTAAAATGGGATGACGCCCTCTACCAAGAATGGTTCAACGAACTCAGTTCAAATATGGCTTCTTCGCACGTTCTAATTTCGAATTCGCGATGAATACTCGATTTTATTTATTGAAATTCAATCATGAGTCGTTGCGAACTCTTTTAGTTTTCTTCAATTTGTTTCCAGACGTTGTAGCTTGGTAAAAGAACGGGCTAAATGGGGGCACTGTAGGATGTCAATTTGGTAACATGATCCAATTCTCCTGTTTTAATGTGGTGAAAGTTGCCACTTAAATACAAATACTTCAGTTACACCTGTGGCCCGTTTCACGAAGCTACAAGTTACACATTACAAGCGGAACTATCTTTCTAACAAAAGGCGTTTGAAAGAGACTTCCGCTTGTAACTTGTAGCTTCGTGAAACGGGCCACTGTTACCACGTCAAATTAACTTTTTGCCAAGCTCTCACTTGTGAGGAATATGATCCTAATTAAGGGTAATACGAGTAATAAGTAAAGTATAAGAGCTGCTACTGTAAAATTTTAATTCTCAGCCCTGTATTTTTTGTCGATAGTCAGCAAAAGTCATTATAACTTTACTATAATCTATCCTTACTATTATAGGCACAGGCTTCCCACTAAAAGGTGAATCATCAGGTCACCGGAACCAAGGAAACAATTCACCAATACGATGGCACCATTTTTCTAGCCATGCACCGTAGAGAGCTATCCTATTGGTGGATTTTTCCTCGCTCAACGCTCGGCTTCCTCGAAAGGCGTTGGAAATATGGGAATGAAAATTCCTCAAGAATTATCCATGTGAAATATGTCAAGTCCAACGCCTGTTACGTTAGAGCATCCACTCAGAACTAAATTATTAATATTATTATACAATACAGACGCAGTCTTGGAAATAAATTGCTGTGAAAATAAATCGTGCAATTACTATTCAAGAGGACGAACACAACTTTACTTTTATTTGCTTGTGACTCTGTAAATAAGCATTATACTATTTTACGAAACCACGGTTATTATATTCTAAAAAGATTAACAAATAGAAATATCTCCTTCCAGGCGGGTGTTATGCCTGGGAGCTGAAGGTGATTGTAATAATTGTGAAGGTGTGTACAGTCGAGGACAGAAAGATGTTTACACTTTTTCACCTTATTCCATTGTAATAAGGTCCAAAAGTGTATATGTACATTTTACTGTCCTCGACTGTACATAATATGTTATGTATGGGCGCTGCTGCGCCGCCGTACACCGTCAGTAGTAGTCGTCATACATGAAAAATGTTGTTTCTTTGCTATTGAACTTTGACACTTCAATATAGCACCTGACTTTCGGGTTTAGTTGCGCTAACTGACGCTGGAGTCGCTATCGTAGATGTTTGTCTTTAAAGATGTGGTCAGTGACCCTACAGTGAGATCTTATGATAATATCTTGACCCAGGTTTACCCTTTGAGAAGGTCTCAATCCAGGTCTTGAATTTTTTTTATTTACGGCTCTGCTCTTCGAGAAGCAGTCAGCAGGGCCGACAATGTCTCTGACATTGAAACAGCCGCGCCATCAACTTTTAACCAAACCCAATTATACGAAAAAAGGATCACATGCACATATTTATAAATGAGTATTTTGTGTCAGGAACGGACAGCGAAACACTTTTTTTTTAATAAAGATCTTTAACTGCATGAGATGCATTAAGCACCGGGTGACTAACAACGGAATGAGGACAACCGAATCAGATCATAACCGATTGGTCCCCATTCCCACCGAACTAAACAATGTCGAGACGGATGCATTTATACCCAGGAGGTTAAGGACTAAAGAGGACGGTTAAGTGAATTCTTCGCAATTATTTTTATCAAGCAATCCGCGTATTTTTTTCCTTTACTTTGACTGGGTTTCTTTGAGTTGTAGGTCCACTAGTATAAATAGGAGAATTATCAGACACGAATATGCCTTGAGAATTAGGTTTTGTGACGACATATACTTATGTATGATACAAATGTATATGTCGTCACAAAAGTTGCAAATTTGCTTTTCGATTCAAAGTTAGAATTGCAGATTCTTTGCTTTAGGTGAAGTTTCCGTCATTTTTTTATAGTCAAAGTGCTGATTCGCAATTTTTGCCATGCAGGACGATATATGAAACTTCAGTAATTTATTTACCTACTTATCAACATTTTCTAACAATTACGAACTCTTCCCGCAATCCTGGTAAACAAGCAGATTTCCTGTTATATCAGGAAAAATCCTTACATCTGTCAACCCTAAATGCTACCTGCCTATTCCTGTGGTCATGGGTTCGAATTAGGCCAGAGGCAAACTTTGTTGATATACTTGTCCAATATGTCCATTCTTGATTTTGGATCGATGAAATTCTTGATTCACCAAGAATGTGGCATGTCCCGAAACTGCGTTTCGGATTCTTCATTTGTCCAAGTGTTCAGTAACATCTGTTCAAATGTTACGTTTTGTCATTGTATATCGGTGTCAGGGCAACGTGTCGTGTGTCAGCTACTGTGTTAGTCTAGTATCCAAGTACAACTCTAGTAAATGTACCAAGGCTGTCCGAGTGGCCGCACTGCCAAATGGCCAAATTACATAGTTTAATGTTTCTAACATACCATATTCTTAGCAGTAGATATCGCTATATCTGCTGCTGCTGCTGCTGCTAATTTCGGCTATGATTACACATATGTAATTTCCTAGTTCGCGTTTTTTTAGACTTAATCGGATAGCACGCCTCTCAAATTAACTTTACTAGGTAAAATTTAGTCATGGGCGTGGTAAATCTCAAATTAAATGAACGGGTAAACGTTTAATATGGTTAAATATGGTGCGGAGCTCATTTACAAACGGATTATTTCATTTTCATCGTTAATTTATTCACCGATATGTGTATTTAATCCATATAGTGTATTTAATCCACAACTTAATTTGTCTTTGGGTGATTCTACGTAAACTTCAGTAGTGACGTGAGGTGCGATAAACATCTGTTCAATGTGCAACTAGAATTACACCTTAGTCAAATGGCACCTAACTTACCTGAGTAACGTACATTGCGACGCCATGTATTCGTAATAGGTAAAACTTAATAACATAATAGTGTATGTCCCTCTCTCTCCGTGGTACTTAAATGGTTTTAAAATTCATAAAACACCCAAACGAGCGAAAATCAACGCATCGTCTGTTTTTCCTTGAATATATGTAAGTATACAGGGTGTTTTTTTATTCGTCTTAAACATTTTGGGGGTTAAATCAGTAAGTCATACTGATCAACTTTCACTATGGGACCAAGCCCGAAATCGCGAAAAAAAAATTCACCATCCCATACATTTTGGCTAGTCAGCTGACGATGTTTTGTATGGGAGGGTCAAATTTTTTTTCGCGATTTCGGGGTTAGTCCCATAGTGAAAGTTGGTCAGTATGACATACTGATTTAACCCCCAAAATGTTTAAGACGAATAAAAAAACACCCAGTATGTATAGCTAAACTTTCGTTTCAGCTGGAACAAACACAATAAAATACTTAGTAAGGATGCAAAAGTGTTTAATTGTGTGCTCCGTCTTCAAATTTGGTATATTTATAGGGAGTAGCGATAAACAACTTTAGCGCGGACAGAGTCGTGTGTAAAAGCTAGTTATCCATCCACCTTAAGTTATGTGGTCTATCTTGATCTTTTCATTACCATGAGCAGATGCGTCGCTTGCGCACCGTGCTGTTCCAGGTGTAGTGCAGTCGTTCACCTTTCTAGCACGAGGTGGCGCCACCTGCGTAATAATGCTATGATGGGCGTGACTATTACCTAAACCTATCCTGGGATCTAGTTCATAAGGATTTAAAATAAACGAGTTTATTTGAAGCTCGAAGCCGATCGCAGGCTTTGATGACTACGTAGATGTTTGTATAAAATTTTCAATCTACAAAGTGGCTTTAATTGTTGATACTTAATGACAGCGTCAAGTAACAAGTCAAGAAATTATGTCGAAATGTATTATTTGATTTCTACAACAGTGTTACTTTACTAATATACTTAGGCTATTTGACTGACTGGTCAAATCAGCAACTTTGATTGAAACGTCAAAACGATCCGCTAATATTAGTTAGTACCTATGAACCTACAGAACATGCAGACCTGTGACGTCACAATTTTCAGTGTTCCTTTATTTAGTTTTTGTTGAATTATAATACGTCAAAATTCCAAAAATAAGCGACAGCTTGCATTTTCCGTGTTATTTTCGAAAGCTTGATTTAGTGGTAGTGTAAAAATAATTTATTTTGACATTAGTCAAATAGCCTATTGTCCGACCAAGTCGAACGCGTCCCGTCTGTTAAATCGAGTGCAAGGCTGCTTCCGGCGGTCATCGCTCGCGGCGGACGTTGACATCGCGGCCGACGAGGGAGAGCCGTGAAGGCGGCACTGCTAAGTGCTAAAATTTGATGGTAGCACTTAAATAAATTAAGTTTTGATTACCTAGTATGTGGATGCACTTTGAAGTGGCCCCTGTCTGTCATTATCCAACCGCAGAAACGGCTCATCTTCGCTGCGTTCACTGTTTGCCGATGCTTGCGATTGTGGTTACGGTGATATTGCGTGCTCTCCAAGTCCTACCTCTTAAGTCGGGTAGATTAAAACCCAGTTGCACAAAACCATTAATATCTCACTAGGACTTAATACCTTATCAAGTCCGCGGACAAAAAATTTCATGTAGATAATGGACTATCAAGTTACATTTCTAAAATATAATTTGCGGCGTTTATTGAATTTGCATTGAAATTGTCAGTGCTTACCTACTTAGATTTTATTAATACCCTTTCCTATTTCAAGATTTTAAAATAATTTATTTCTATCTTTTATATCCCTCTACTTCAAATGAGTGATGGATGAGCAGTTTTTCTAAAGCACATCGAAGACAAACTAAAGTATTCGACAGTCTAGCTAGACTACATGTCTAGAACAAGAATTATAATCGATATTGCGATAAAATATCGTCTAGACACGCCCGACTAGACAATACTCGACGGCTAGGAAATAAAATGACACTGTTAACGGTCCTATAAATTTAAATGTACTAAGTTCTTTCGCGTAATTCAGGGTTCCGTGTTGATTAGAAAATTGGTTCCCAAAATTAAATCTACCCCCAGAAGTATTGAAAATGCCGGTGTGTTTCTCAAGCTTGTCATTCCATTTGATAATGTAATCTAGAAATATAAAGAACTGTGCTGGCTGTCTTATATTTATTAATTGGGTTTTTATAACAAAGACCTCCCTCATTGTTTTAGTAGTGCATGAATTGTTATGTAAAATCCTATCCACTGCAATACTACTTACATGTTTTTTATGCGTTGTCTTTATTTGCTATCGTTACGTGCCTATATAAAGATAATCGTTTTTATTCTTATAAAATATGTAGTTTCTCAATTAATTTCGATTTTATTATTATAGAACCTTTATTTACTCTGAATCCGAATCGCCCTTGTCCTTTTTTACGATCGGCTGGCGACCGTCTGGTCTCATGCACCTAATGTCCGATGCACTTGCATTCCGCGGTGCAGTCTGGCACTACGTTCCTGTCTGTCGCGGTTGCTTGTCGCGCGCGCTCCCGGTGTTCACGCGTACTTATACTCTTGTAAATACTAGAGTTTTAAGTAAATACTTGTGGGTACCTAGTATTTCCGCCGCTTATCCAGAGTGCGTGCTCGTAACTCCTTGGATTACTGCAGCCTCGTTGGAAAAGGTGTGTTTGATTAGTTTATTTAAGTTTATAATTTGGAATTGTATCTGGAATTTATTTTGTATTTTTCATTGTAGTTGTATATTATCTATTTTGATATTTTTTATGTAAATTATTCGATTACCTTTAATCATCCAGTTTGGAAATAATTGATGTACACTTAATTTATATACCGACCTTTATTTTAATATTGATGTGGCAAAGGCTATCATGAGTTTCAATACTTCAGGCCACTGCCTAATCTACGTTTTTCATAATTTATAGTTTTCTAATAGTTCAACGCCTCGCCTGATTGATAAGAAATTCAGTTGGTACACAAAAGTAGTTATAACAAATAATCCAAAGACGGACGCAGAAGCATAACTCTTATTTAATCTGTGGCATAAGGTACTTTTTAGGGTTCCGTACCCAAAGGGTGTCAAACGGGACCCTATTACTAAGCCTACGCTGTCCGTTCGTCCGTCCGTCTGTCCGTCTAACTACAAAAACCTGCATCTTTTCAACCGTAATACATAGCGGGTTGATTTCTTTTTTTCAGAATTATGTGTTATTACGGCGGATTTCCTAACAAATAAAATAAGTTAAATAATAAAGAGGGTCCCCATACAAGAAACTTTTTTTTTTCAACGTATTTTTATTTCTGTTGTATCGTCAAAATGGTAAAAGATACAAGCGTCAAATTTGGTATGATTATAGAACAAACCCTATAGAATAACGACAAATACTAAAAACCAGCCAAATATACGGAACCCTCTGTGCGCGAGTCCAACTCGCACTTAACCGGTTTATATGCAACGATATCGTTCAGTTCCCGAAGGAATTGCAATAAACGACTTCTGCGCGGACTAGTTTTATAATAGATACCTGAGAGACCTAGCGTCACTCTGGTCGAGACCGAATTTTCCCAAAGATACTCTGACAGATAGATTTCTTGACTCAAAAAGCCTCTATTCCTTGATTTTTATCAAAATCGTTAGAACCGTTACCTGAGAACGCGATTACAAATATAAATTTACGTACACATATACTCGTATGGTACAGGATGACTTAGGTACATTACTAACATGGTATAGACACCGATTCCGATATTGACGTCAACACTGCCACCTAGTTACCGGGGTTGACGGTTTCCTATCATTTGAGCAACACAAACAATCACGCGATCAAATTAACGCCTTTGTCCCTTTGTTTATAAAAAGCTCAATCGAAAAGGTCATCCATGTATTCATACGTGGGCGACCTTTTTACAATTTATACGAGTACGTGAACTTTGTCCCCTGGTGAAAATAATACGCATGATATTAGGTAAATATATATAATTATATGCTTGGGAAAGGTATTGAATGGAAATATATCCTTGTAAATTTCAATTGATTTTTAGGGTTCCGTACCCAAATGGAACCCTATTACTAAGCCTCTGCTGTCCGTCTGTCTGACAGCGGGCTTTCGCTGTATCTTATGAACAGTACCTACCTAATAGAGTAGACAGTTGGAATTTTCACAGATTGTGTATTTCTATTGCCGCTATAATAACAGTCAATTAAAGGGGCCCCCCCGTACGAGAAACGTGATTTCTGGGCATTTTATGCTCGACCTTAACAATAGCTATATCTCTTGTCTTGTAGGTACGACGGTGCGGAACCCTTTGTGTGCGAGTTCGTCTCGCACTTGGTCTCTTGGGATCTTTTGCCGCGATTTTGAGTTACTCTCACAAGTTGAGATGACGCTGAATTTTGAGATTTCTCTAGGCGTAAAAAGTTCATTGCCATTGTTGCCAAATCGTGACCCTAGTATATTTTTGGTAACAGCATTTCAGGGTAAAATACAACCAAAGATGCATCCATTCTTTCAACATTTCAAAAGCTACCATTTTATAATTTGAGGAAGTTTCTACATAAATGTGTTCGTACAACTTATGTTAGCGTAAAACTGTAGGTACTTGTATCTGCAGATGTTATTGCACATTAGCTTTCCGCCCGCGACTTCGTCTGCGGAGAGTCAGTACTTTCGTAACTTAAAATATAGCCCATGTCCACCCTGAAAGTCCATTCTAAATGTTGGTGAAAGAATTTTTGAAATCGGATGTGTAGTTCCGGAGATTACCCCTTACATACAAACAAAAAAAAAACAAATTTACAAACTTTATCTCTTTATAATATTAGTATAGATTATTAGCTTGTTGGTGATGTCCGTAATTGGCTTCATTGTCTACTAGCGTTTGCCCGCGACCCCGTCTGTGGAGAAGTCGTTTACGTTTTCCCTCGGGTACAATCAAAATTTCTGGGATAAAAAGTTAGTATAGTAAGTTCCAGGATAATGACTATTCATGTGCTCAAATTTATTCAAATCCGTTAAGCCGTTTAGGCGTGATTCAAACAAACATCCAAACATCCATACCAACTTTCACATTTACGTATAAAATTAGTAGGATTTAAATTTACTGTGTCGGACTGACATACGGAGAGATGGACGGACATGGCAAAACTATAAGGGTTCCTAGTTTGACTATGGAACCCTAAAAATGAACCAGAAATGTACAATTATAACGACTTTCCAATCAGTATAATTGATGTAACAAGTGAGATTGCGGGAAAATTAGCATACAAAACGACTAACTTACTTGACACGAATAGCGTGGAGTGTAGGCGTTTCTATAAGCCATCATTCAACTATATTAATATTGTTAAAATAACAATAATTCAAGTTAACCATGTCAATTGCCCACCATAACTCATTTTCAGATTTAACCGTCGTAACCGATCGCAAATAAATAACACGTTTTATGATTCAAGTGCACCATTACATTAATGCATTGTGAATTTATCTCTTAATTGGAACAAGTGTTATCCATTTATTTTATTGCCAGCAATCTGCCTGCAATATCTTCAAGGAAATAAACACACACACTTAAAATTGCGTCTTGAAGAATGTTTATTTAACTGTTTTAGTAAGATAACAAACACAATATGACGCAGCAATCACCGATAGGTTATTCACAATACCACGAGCTCTATACCAACTTGTTTTATTCCATCTTGAGTTCTATTATCCATATTGGTGACGTTACTGTAGATCCCACTGTCAAGTCAAATTTTATAAGGCTTTGAGGAAACCTAGATTTTTTCTTTTCAATTTATCTTTGTAATTTGTATGGCAATTTCATGTTAATATGAACACGTTAAAAGTGTACTAGTGACGATACGTACTAGTATAACAAACCATTAGAATTTCACTACACCCATGCTAGGCTGTTTAAATAAAACAATAGGTCGTCAACAAACAGGTTAATCGTGGACCTCTTAATACCGTGTATATGTATTAGGATTAATACGATACACTGAATTTAGTCCCTGTGGTGTCCTTTCATTTGGGCGAAAGACGTTTCCCAAAATGATTCATTTCCCAAACGTATAATTTGGCCAACTGCTTTTTTTTCCGAAACTGTAAATATTTCAGGATTTATTTCAGGACCATCGTGTGAAATATTTACAGTTTCAGAAAAAAAAAAGCGGTTGACCAAATGATACGTTTGGGAAATGAATCAGTTTGGGAAACCTCTTTCGCCCATTCATTAGTAAACCAGTCCCTGTACAGTCATTGGATTGAGTAATTTTTTTTGGTGACCATTTCAGCTGGTCATCGTGATCGTCATGATCATACATACCCTAATAATTTGAGCCTACTTGGTGAGCGGCGTATCAAGAATAGAATGACGGCGTCCATAAAAACATTCTATGGCTAGGTCAGGTCAGATTAACTACCCAGCGAATACTTGCTAAAACCCTGCACTGTTGTTGTGAAGTCTCATTTGCATATCGTACGATACGGCTCTCGGCGTTGCTCGGACATAACCTTATCAACCCGGACGCGAGCCGTATTGTTAAAATCGCCTCTGATTAACCTACTTCGGTTAAATTTAACTTAGTCATGATCATGAGGGGTCTTTTCCCTTGGTCGTGATCATGACGGGTGGACTAAATTTGGCATTGGCTAAGAAAGGCCGAAGATGGTCTTGCCCTGGTGCCGCATATCCTATATACTATACCTACGTGCAATATTTGTATATTTATACGGCTGTTACGATTTTGATGAAAATCGCGGAATAGAAGTTTTTTGGGTCAAGAAGTCGTTTTATCAATCAAATCGGTTTCGACCCTTGCCCTTGCTTGTACTTTTTACCCGTTTGCGCGAAGCGAAAAGAAGAGAAATGTGGTTAACAGTCTATGTATGCTATGTAACTATGTATGTATGCGACCGAAAATCGGATTTTCCACTCTAGCTCCTAAACTATTGGACAAATTTTAATAAATGGGGTGTCACATGATTCGTCAAAAACGATAAAAAAAAAATTATAAGTGTGCTTCATATTAGTAGCCAGTCGGGTTGTAATTTTTTCAAGGTCAAGTTAGGTTATGTTGTAGGCACTGGGTGGAAGTAAGTAAAGCGCTACACGAGACACATTCACTGGTTGGCGTACCATTTTGGTGTAGGTAATTCAGTCATAGAGATCTCAGATCAGATCACCTATAAAGCACCCTTTTAACCTGCATTTTTACACTTCCCTTAAAAGATTAAGAGCTGGTGGTGTAAAAACGCATCTCCTTATCGGAATAATGATAGCGACGGCGCCTTTCCTGTAAAGAGTTCGACATTGGTCACTCACATTCTCTGACTCCTCTTACCGCTTCCAAATATAATATGATTGCCATTTGGCCCATTTGTCGTGTTAAAATAGAAAAATGCAGGGATGCCCACGCGTCTAATTCTGATTTGGCAAAATTTGGACCAAACTTTCTCAATCCGTTCAAAAGCTGAACGATAAACAAATGAGTGTAAAACTTGCATCCGCAGAATGGGTGCTTGAGCCGGTGTCAAGAATTCCAGCTGCAATCGAAGGCCGACATGGATGTGCCACTTGCCACTTGACACGTTCTAGTTTTGAACCGGACGACCGGAAAAAAACAGTTTTACGATTGGGGTGTAAAAGGGGTAGACAGGGGTTGGTTTATGGATAGAGTATGTAGCAATGGTGGATAGTCCTTCAGGGACGTTTTATAATGGTTCAGATATATAAAGTGGCATGGTAACTTATCCTGTAAGTGATGTTACTATTTATTATTGAACTATTTTGATACTAAGACAAAATAAAGCAGCTAGTTTAACTTTTATGTGATCAATGGTTTTTAACTGTAAAATGTATGGCTTTAATAAAGCGACATAGGCGTCTACTTTTAAAATTTTGCATTTAAAATTTCTGTCAGTCATCAATCTCATCTTAATTCTTCTTAGCTGCTGTGGCTTGCCAATAGCGTATCGTATAGTTGCCGTAAAACTTGTTTTTGATTTAATAGGCTTATATATGTAATCTATTCTACAGGCAGTAACATATTGTTGGTTATGATAACTAATTGGGCTCGATATCAACATCCGTCCTCCGTAGGAAATTTTATGACAGAAAGAAATTAGTGAACACCTGTAAGAATTACTTATCTCTTATTTTACGTGAACTTCGAACGCGGCTTGGAAAGTTAGACAAGGGGACGGACATCACAGGCTCTTTAACAGGTTCCTTTTGGTATTGATTGTCTTCATTCTGTGCCGGACCTACCTAATCTCCTTGTACAAAATGTACAAAATGTAATCAGTATTATGTAAGTTCTCAGCACAGAATGAGTCAAAGATGTGTTTGTTTTCCTCAAAAAGAATCGCAAGAGTCAAATACAAAGCCTCCCGCTAACCCTTTCCAAGATTTAACAGGTTTCAACAATCAAATGCTCGCGTGCCCGTGGCTGCGATCTCTCTAGAAGATACGCGGGGTCAAGGCACTTTGGGCACTCTCGAACACAGATTTCGGCCTTCAATACATTTATATAATACTTGTTTTTTGTTGGTCGAATTGATTAGTTTTTTGTTAGTCTACGTGCTGTAAATGTACTCGTATCGGGTGGTATTATCGAGCGAGCTGTGTCTATATGGTTACTGTAGTAATTTAATTTGTTACCTTGGGAGTTACGATGAGACCCCCTGACGAGTCCTGCTGTCATGATACGGGAATACTTGTCTCGTTCCTTGTACCTACGATCAACACGATAAAACAAATTACATAGACCTTATCTTTAAGATTAAAAGCTTGTATACTACGTGTTAAATGTTTAAATATGTATTTTTTCGGTTGGTATCACAATCTCTTTCTCTTTTATTTAAGAGCAGTGCTCTTGGCGGTGTGTGTAGTAAGTTTACTAATAAACATTATTGAAGGAAAAGGTACGACCAAGGATGAACTATATGGGACAAAAAAATAAATGTAAATACCATGTATCAAAACAACAAAGTGGCGCCCTGGTATCGAGAAAAAACAAAATATACATATTTTCCTTTGCGAATTGTCTATCGGTTATGGTGCATGGTACATGGTCATTAACTGATAGACGATTCGCGACTGTGTTTCTGGTTCAGTTCTATTTCATTATTTGCCGTTTATTTTTTTAAAACATCTTACCCTTAGCATCTTCGCGAAACCTATTTGGACAAGCCACCTTATTATAATTTGAAACCATAACAGTTGTAACGTGTGGCTCAAAGAACAGAATAACATTTTCTCCAAATCGAGTTTACTTCGCTGCCCCATTACTACGTTTTTCTCTTTTAATGTGATTAGACATTTTCCTAGAAAACAATCTGCTTTTTGTCGATAAATTCCTCGAAAAAATTACCTTTTAATATCGTTATAAAAACTTCGTAGTTAATTAATAACAATGACCATTTTATTTCATGTTGAATTTCGATTCAGTTGTTTTGTCTGAAGGATTATCAGCCCCCGGGTCGTCTCTTGGGACCGAGAAAGTAATTTATTATATTCGCTCTTCGTTATTTCTTTACCATTATTTTATAATAAAATCTTGGGAACTGCTCTCCTATTCTTGTCCTAAACTAAACTAATAGAAAACATCCTATAGTCAGAAATAATGCCTCATCTCACAAATATGTGCCCTTACTGGGGATCAAACCTGGGACCTAGCTTCGTACCTAGGCAGGGTCGTTGCGAACCATGCTAACCGCGTCGTCACATTAGGTCATATTAGGTCACGTCGGACTAAAGTACCTGCATACGTCGAAGGGGTAAACAGGAAGAAAAGTTGATTTTATGTGTGATTGTGTGATTGTTTCTTTCGCGCCTCGTTATGAACAATGGGAATGAATATGAAGTGGGGTTATTATTACGTCTTATGAAGACGGAAGCCTGGTTTTTACTGTTATTAATAATAAAATTTACACAGGATTTAAAATCTCGGCGTAAAATAGTTTAGAAAAAAGAGCTGTTTGGAGTGACATTGCGTCGCCTAGCTAACAATACCGCTCAATTCAAAACGTTTTATCCAACTGTATTTTTTCTTTGCACAGACTTATCGGGACCAAATTAATGAGTCCAAAGTCGGAAGGTCTTCGTTAAGTATAGCGGCTATAATGTTACCTTCCGACTGTTTGTTACAATAACATGGTATGTCATCGGGTTTACAATGTATTCCACAGCCCATTCCAATAAAGGGAGCTGGTCCAAAATTGACTCGCAAGATTCTGACAAGCAAAGAAATAAACATGAGGAATTTATAAAATTAAAGCTTGTAAAAAGTAAAATATTTACACTATTTAAAACTTTACGTAATCCTTTGTTATCTCCGCCCTAAACCTCAAGTAAAATGCCAAATGTACCCCAATTTCGATAAACAATATTAATATTTGAAAAGGTTAAACGCTTATCGGTCTCGGGTTCTTATTTTACTTAATAGAGGATAATTCTCCGGTGGTCTTTAAAATGTTCTGCGAAAAATTAGGTACGTGGAATTAGCTTGCGTGGGCTTTTCCGTGAAATATGTGCGTGCATGAGGTATTTCTATTGGCTTATTGTTTGGGTAATATATGCATATATGTATACTTGTATATTTTGATAATGTGATTTATTTTTCCTTACTAGGGAGTGAATACTAAGATGACAGCTAATAGGGATGTACGGAGGAAAATGTCGTGCTGCGCCGACCCCGAATGATTGGGACATGGGCAAGGAGATGATGATGATTTCTTAAGACGAAGACTAAAGGTGGACATTCACTGTCAGTTAAACTGATCAGTTAACTGACGTACAACCAGAAGCTGACCTTGAGTTCGTATAATTTCAACTTAAGATTTCACATTCACGGTCAGTTTTTGGACGTACGTCAGTTCAACTGACCAGTTTAACTGATCGTGAATGGCCACCTTAAGGCCTCTTGTAGCCGCACGTTTTTTTGCCGTGAAAAATTACGGTTGATTCGCCGTGTGTAATACACGGTCGGCAGTGTTGTATGGATTACTATGGAGGTCTGTTGACGGACAAGGCGGCGGCACTACGGCACGGCGGCAATCACGGTGCATACGTGTGTAGACACACGGCAAAACAACCGTAACTTTTCACGGCAAACGTGTGTGTACAAGATGCTGAAGACGGGAAGACGGGAGGCGGGTTCGACCCTGCCTCCCGTCTTCCCGGCCGCCGCGCGCGCCAGTGTTCGAGGGTTTTGCGTGGGCTACACGGTTTCAAACAGGCGGTTTAAAACCGTGTAGACAGTGGTTTTAAACCAAATTTCGCATGACCTTAAACACCCTTAGCAGATGTCAAAAATTGGGCTTGTTTGAAACCGTGTAGCCGCTCGCTTCTACCAAGGTCACTTGGTTTAAAACCATGGTTTCAAACCGTGTAGCACGCGCTTTTGGAGCGCGCGTCGATACGCGGCTTTATGAGAGCATTTCTGGATTCCTTTCAAATCCATAACTTGCATTCGTTAATTTCTTTATATTTACGATTTATAAAGGTAGCTTATTACCGCATATTTTTGTGTAGTGCTTAATACTTGTTTATCTTTCTGATTATGTTGAACAGTATGTTTATATTTCACCAAACGATGTTAAATGTTAATCGCCTGTTATTTCATAGATTTTGACAGCTATTAATACTCTAATCGTCTGTTAAGTTGTTGGTGAAATTCGACATAACCCTGTTACTATGTTAAATTTAATTGTACGGGTTTTTCCATACAGTCCTGTACTGCACTTCCATTGATTTTCTAAAGTGGCAGTTGAAATGATAGCACTGAGTTATTGCCGTGGTTATTAAGTTCAAGGTTGGATCGATGCAGCCATGTGCCTGTTCTTTCATATAACCGACAATTTATTGTGAATATATTCGATTCAATTTAAAACCGATAGAGTTGTAACTACAGATTACAACAGTTTACAGAGCCCTTAGCCAAGATGCCCATCGCTAACTACCGTTTCTATTCGTTTCGTTTTTAAACCAATCGCGTCACTGGTAGATCACGTGACGCTCCGTATGACGTGATTTACCAATGACGCGATTGGTTTAAAAACGAAACGAATAGAAACGCTAGTTAGCGATGGGCATCTTGGTTAAGGGCTCAGGTTGATGATCGTAAATACAAATGACCAGGGCCCTAGCCACGATGTTTTACGCTAACTTAACGATTTTGAAAATCAAAGATAACGTATAAGTAGGATTGAAGTAAGGGGTATCCTTTCGTTTGGGCGACAACGTTTCCCAACTGATACATTTCCCAAACCTATCATTTGGCAAATTGCTTTTTTTTCCGAAACTGTAAATATTTCAGGATTTATTTCTGGATCATCGTGTAGAACACTATAGGTTAGGTTAGTTTTATAAAAATCCTGAAATATTTCCAGTTTTAGAAAAAAAAGCGGTTGGCCAAATTATACTTTTGGGAAACGTTTTTCGTCCATTCATTAGTAAACTGTTTATTTACAAGTTCTATGTTATACCAGCCAGGGTGGATTTGAATAATATCTTACCTTTGCTGCTTTGACAATTCAAGGGTTTTCTATGTAATTTCGGCAGAGTACGCTAACTTAACGGTGAGAACGACCTAATCTGAATTGTTTTAATTCTGTTTCTAAGTACGATAGCTACAAAGTTGAGAGGGGATACTAAGCTTGAGATATAAATAGCATTGAATAAAAGTGCCATTCCACCTCTAGAGATTCAGAAATGCTGGTTGATGGATGACAATACAGCGTACCCTGATGACTTAACAAAGAGTTCATCAAAAGTGATGATGTGGGTCAGTAAGCTTATTCCTCGAAATGGTTCCCAGAGAGAAAAAAAACACTGTAAGTAAACATATGGTACTCGTAAATCCCGAAAGCCATGGTTAATCCAGGCTCAGGCCACCGCAGATAAGTTCAATGATACACAAACCCACGTGTCGAAACCAGCCAATGATTAATTCTCAACGCACAGGTCATCGTTCGCCTGCAAGGTCGACAACGTTACTTGCTAAACTGTTTGCCGAATGAAATAGGACGTCTTGCTATCGTTTTTTTTTGACGTTTCGATAGGTCGTTGAAGGACAAGGTGCATTTTGTTTTTGGGAATGGCGATGGTGTGAAATGATTATCATTGGCTTTAAAGAAGACCTTTTCCGTTCTTTTTAGGGTTCCGTAACCAAAGGGTGTCAAATGGGACCTTATTACTAAGCCTACGCTAACCGTCCGTCCGTCTATCCGTCTGAAATAATGAAGGGGGTCCCCATACAAGAAACATTTCCAACGTATTTTTATTTTTGTTGTATCGTAAAAACCGTAAAACATACAAGCGTCAAATTTGGTATGATTATAGAACAAACCCTGTAGAATAACATCAAATACTAAAAACCACCCAAATATGTACGGAACCCTCAGTGCGCGAGTCCGACTCGCACTTGCCCGTTTTTTACGATATGGTGAAGATAAACGACCACACAGACTACCTGAAGGTACCTTACGTAGGTGCTGGGGCCTAAGGCATTTTCTAAACTTGATTTTGCAAATGCGTTATTATATTATTATTATTATATTATATCTTCCTGAAGACGAAGATGGATCGACGAACTATTTTAAATTAAACCTATATTGTGTCTGAAGAAAACGCCCTTACCACATCGTGAGAAGCATCTCGATAAAGGCCTTTGAACGACGATTCCAAAAATACATATTCCAAGTATACTTACTAACATGGTTAATAATGAAATGATTACACGAAAATATCAACAGGTCTAGGTTTTAAATCTTACTTTTGTTAGACTTGTCATAGTTCTTATAGTAGTTTACGTGACGGCTGCGTAATGCCAATTACGCAGAGTCGCGTACAATACTTTATCTCCACTCATATTGTAAATCCTCTATGATAAAAAAAATATACATATATATATAGGTAAGTAGGTGTATTGTTGACATTTCATCTTGATTGATGCTTCGTCTCGAGTGACATGAGAAATAGTCGCCGAATCAAATTGTATTTCTAAAACCATAACAGTATCGGCAGCGAAAACGTAAAGTGAACTTTACATTACAACCACAGATAAGATTTGACACCGCGACAGCAACACCACTGACTGACTGACGTAAAGCTAGTAGTTATGTATAAACTACAGTTTCTGAACGTGGTGTAGAGGTTTTACGATATGGGTGTAGATAAAATACAAAATACGTGTAACTACTTAACTAGAACAATTTAAAATTTTAAACAAAACAGAACTCGGCGTTGACTGACCCTTCCGTTTTCTGTGAAATTTCTTTCCCGCGCTAACTGATTTCCCGCGACATATATCAGTGTCACTCGCAGTTTTGTAAGGTTATTTTCATCCCACCGCGCCTCCGAGTGTTTCTACGCAGTGTGACTACGCACTGTTGTGCCAGTTCATGTTCAAGGGCGTTTTTCTTTCGTACCAGTATTAGAATGACCTTTCATGCGCGTATTACGAGTATTACACTTATTAAACCTTGAGGAAAAACGCCATTTGATTGTTTGCACACGACTGCCGAAATAAGAAGTGTTTTTTTTTCATTTAAATGCTCAGATAGGACCACGCTGCTAGCCGGCAAAACCGATACTGAATGGACCAAGGATAACTGGGGTATTTATTTCCTTGGTATTTGCTTCGTTGATTCCTAAAGGCCAAATCACCACATAGAACGTTGTTTCTCCATACCACTCTCCAAGCTCTTCTGTTCTGGGGAGACTGGATGGCCCCCTGGATGTTAAGTGTTATCGGATGGAATCATCTCCCCACCCTGTGGCGTTGTTGCTCTGCCTGCTGCCAGCCTGCTCTCGCAAGTATGGCCTTGCAGTACGGAACTTTAGTTTACCAATCTATTTATGTTAAACTGTGACGGAACTCTAACTGCACTTGTACGACTTGCACTTCGCCGGCTTTTTAATAATTATACGCTTTCAGCACAGCATTTCTTTGCGCATTGTCACGCACTTGAAGAGCGAAAGTTTCACGGCTGTCCGATAAGAGTTCGATAAGAGTTGTTATTGTTTCGTGTGACTGCGCTGGTGCACTTTTCATGAACAAATTGCCATTTAAAGGAGCGTCCTCACTGAGAGCACTCTTACCCGAGCATTTGTAAGCGAGCAATAATTTCAATAATTTGTAAGCTTTGTACGCTCGGCTCAACGTCCACACCACTCAAATATTCGACGCCGAATGCTCATTGCACGCGAACGCTCTCAGTGGGGACGCTCCTTAAGAATCGAAACAACCCAACACTGACTAGTCATTTCATCGATTTTATTCTCAATTAAACTGTTCTATGGTTGGAATTTTAGAAACGCAAATGATTTTTGTTCCGAATTACGCCAATTTGGTTTTTAGATGTGGTTCGCACTGGATAATTCACGTGTTCATTCACTCGAGGCGTGTTTGAGGTATGCATGGAAAATGTATTTTGTTTACTGTTAGGACAAACTGTGCAAATTACGTACCACCTGTATGAATTGTAGGTTCAATTCATTCATTAGCGTTTAAATTCATAGTTTCATGCTGATTACTTTTGTTACTCACTCTAAGTAGTGGCGCGTACCAGTTTTTTGGCGGTCGTTTAGTTACTTGTTTTAAACCTAAGTTAAGGGAAGATTATTCTGATTTTCTGACTATTAAGTATGACCTATGGGATTAAATTACTGACACACATGGTGAACTAGTAGGACGTTGAAGATTACAGTAATCGTAAAAGTACGATTTTGACAGGTAACCAAAGACTAGCCCTAACACGGACAAAAAAGTGAAAAGATCAATTTTAACACGACGAACTTCACTATGTGTTTACGTGTTCATTCACACGAGTCTGCGCTCGTGCGCGTGCGCGGCGCGCGTGTGTGCGTAATGCGCCCGCGTCTTTGTTTGTTGACAAGCCGCACTGTTTTGTTGCTGTTCGCGTTCGGACGTGGCGCGCGACGGACGTGTGTAAGACTCCGCATCTCGATCTTCTAAATATAGTGCAGTTATTTTGATTTTTTTACTCATCTGCGTAATATTGTGTTGTGTTGTTGGCTGCCAGTGACAAGTTACAGTTTACGACGTCCCAAACAAGTGAAATTAGTTTTTTAACACGTTAAAAGGTAGTCGTTTGTTTTTTTACGCTTTCCTTGCACTTTTGCGTTACGCAAGTAGACATACCTACTTAATAATAATAAATAATAAAATCCATTTGTTGCACCGTATCGAATCTGGATAGCTTCGTATGCATTATGCAACTGCACATATCGTAAATAAGCAATGAATAACGGTTCGTTTGGCGCACCACGTACGTTCAATGTAAAATAATGATAATGTAATCAATACATTTGTTTTTAAGAGGCTTTCGACTAAATCCGGTCGAAGGACCAATTTAAGGCCACGTTTAAATGCATTTGTACCTAGTTCAAAAATAACGTTTATTGCTTTGAGTTAAAGGTAGATAAAGTGTTGGCAAGTTCTATAGTCTTTTAGTGCCAATAACTTTATTTCGTGTCAATTTTATTTAGAAATCGGAAGGCTTGGTTGCTTGGTTCAATATTGTGTTTCGTGTTTAGTCAATAAAATCAAAACGCGCGTAAGCGAAGCGAGTGAAGCTTAAAAAAAATCATACTTTTCAAAAAAGTAGGTACCTACCTACCTACATGTGTATTTTTTAAATATTTTATTAAGTAAGTATACAAATGTAGTTGTGCGTGCCTAGGACGCAGTCGGCAATAGGTACGCTGATTTAAATATAATAAGGAAAGTATATATAGTATGTATAGTATAAGTAGTAAATATGATGGATGGATAAATACCTATCACCTAAGAATGGTGTAATTCGCTAAATGTCACCACATTTTTTTACCTTTATAAATTTAAGAGCCCTAAAGGGCAACCCTCTCGCAAAAAGCCAATGATTAATTTCGCCGTACCTACTTAATTCGTTTTTCATGTGTAGGTATGTGTGTGTTTTTGTTATTATGACAGGGTACCATGATGACCACAACAGTTAACGTCCATGACAGACCAATAGTAATAGATAACAAAAACATAGCTATTAATTATTATTATGACATCAATTCACAAATCGCAACTCGACACATAAAACCGAAAGCTCTAACACTTTAGACCCGGTGACACATGACTGGGGAACTGAAGACACTGTGTTCGAGAACAGTTATAATCTGGCCTTAGCGGTATACTGTAGGTAACGGGACCGGCGCCGGCGCAACGTTCATCACCTGTGTTTAAAGTCTGCGTCGGTGATTTTAAAACAAATGTAAAAAGAAATGTACTGAGTGACCCTGCCCACACGCGGGGGAAAACATCGTGTAGTAGTGGCCCCCATTGGTTAAGTCGCACCGTTTCAAAATAAACAATCTTAAAATTGTGACGTTCTCAATATAAAGGGACCTTATGGAGGAAGGCAGTTACGCTCCTCTTGTTCTTGTTACTATACGAATACTATGGTAACAGTTCTAACAACGGCGTAACCGCCTGCCTCCATAAGGTCCCTTTATATTGAGAACGTCACAATTGATCAAAGAGAGCAATATCATTTCCTAAATGATATATGTATGCTCAAACTTCTTGAAAGATTTACAGTCGAGAGATTTTTGGGAGGGGCAGAAATATATATTAACAGTTATGATTATGACGCTTATGTACTGCGGTATGCTAATGTTATACCTACTTCCTAATATATAATACAAATGTTATTATGTTAATAATGTGTATGTTAAAACTAATTCAGTGTGACCACTTTCTTTCATAGCCAAATCTAACCTCACCAATCAGGTTTATGTAAAAAAAATGTTGCAAATTAGATGTTACACAATGCTCTATCCGGAAGTTAAACACTTGCCCATACTTTTTTCTGCAATATAGAAAACCCTACTCTAATTCCTCGCTTCTAGTACTGTTTCGCACATCACATGTGTTTTGAAATCACTCCTACCTGTTTGGCGAATATCACAACCAGTTGGACCCGTTTCTTAATCTAGATCGATCCAGTCTTCAGGTCTTTGTCCGCAGTAAAAGATGGTTGCAACGGAAATACTGGCTGATTACACGAAGCATTAGATGTGTAATTTTGGTTTTTAAAAACGAATTGTTCTAAACGTTCTTAAATTAAATTTCAAGTCAGAAGTTCAGAACACGAGCGATGTTCAAATGTTTCACAGTTTTTGGTGGGGTTATCTTTTAGTTCGTTTAGTACCAATTTCACCATACGATGTAAAATGTTAATGGACTGTTAGTTCATACATTTTGACAGCTGTTAACAGTAATCGTGTGTTAAGTTGTTGGTGAAATTCGACATAAGCGTTTTTATTAAACACTTCGGGTTGGTACATTATAAGGATCCTGTTATATTCTTCGCATGCACGTTGGCAAATGCTTGGTGTGCGTGCGTGGCTGATACAAGGCCCGTCTAAAAATTATGTTAGTTATAATATAAATATACAATCTATTGATAATATTGTGTTTAAGGAAATTTAAATCACCTACCTACCTAATTTTGAAGATAATCAGTAATGAATTATCAGCCCGTTTCCCGTTTGTAACCTTGCGTGACATTAATGTAATGTACGAGTAACATACGTCATGGAGACTCACTGTCTTGATTATAACGATCCAGGTTTTTCACTAACAATGCGGCTGAGAATTTTTATTTTATTTTATGAAATATAATATTTTCTCTTAATAAATGTGGAGAAAGAAGACAAAGATAAAAATGTAATCATTTAAAGGGATACATTTTTCCGCTCGAATTTCATGAACTTCGATGACTTTGAACGCGCGTAGCGCCGTTGATTTCAAGATCAAGGTTAAATGTACACCAACAAAGATGACCTTGATGAACGTAATAGAATAAGCATTACATTTATACGCAAGCTTCACCCAAGACCACGTAGTTATTTTCCAGTTACCAACCACCAATGGTGGTTTTTACGTGTTTTTTTTACTGTGCATCGAACGTTTATAATGTTGCTAATTGCAAAACTTATCTGTTGGCATAGACAATTAGCCACATATACATATAAAGTATACGACTGACCAGGAAGGAGATAATATCTATTGGCTTAACGGCACAAATAAATACATCGTTAATATTACATTAGAAGATTATTGTGGCTCAACAAATTATCATTGTTAAGTGGTATTTACAGTTGCTGGAAATAACGCAATATTTTCTTGTATTACTATGTACTCGTACGTCATGCAGTCATAGCCATCTTTCAGTGCACATATTGAAATCACTTGTTATTCTTTATCAAACCAGCCGTTTCAGATGTAAATTGTTCCATGACTTATGTCGAATTTCACCAACAACTTAACAGACGATTAGAGTGTTAACAGCTGTCAAAATGTATGAACTAACAGTCGATTAACATTCAACATCGTTTGGTGAAATTGATACTTAAGTTCTTTCAAGTTTGACCTAACAAAAGGTCGTAAAATAGTTCAACAAGTCCATTCGGGTTTTTTATGGCGAGAATTGAGATTAAGATTTATGTGGTCACCTGTAAGTGGGAGATCAATTATTTATATCTAATCTACAAACCATGTACCTATCTTCTTTACTGTACGCATTGTATCCTGTTGGTGATCCTTATATAAATAAATTTAATAATAAGAGAAATCCAACGAGCTCCCAGGGCACGTAACGTTATGTGGCTAATAAGACCAAGGCTAGTTTGCAATCTTAAAGTCCAACGGCTTAAATTAAGGACTTGTCAATGTGACTTTTAACTTTAGTCGAATGACACAAGACTCTTTTCTGAATTAACGAAATTTGACGTGGACATTACGAGGTTGAGAGAATCCTGAAGAGTGTTGGTAATTTCACCGGTTGTCTTGTTCTTTCGTACCTCTTCACTGAAACACAAAGACGCGAGCTCTGCGGGCCTGTTATGATCGTGTTTGTCGTGTAAATAAACGTGGATAATATACATCTGTCACTTTCTGACCAGTAGGTACGTAAGTGCGAGAGTGACGGATGCTTTATCCACCGCGATGAATGCGACCATAATACTGCTGCTGCTGCTGCTGGTGCTGGTAGTGTTAAGGATAGGATGGTGGTAGCAATCCGGTCGGCCCTATTTATTATTATTTATTTGGAGTTAAGTTACTTTAATATTCTTTTATAAGAATGCATGCGCGGTTGAGAAGCGTAAACAGGAGAACGACCCGCGCCACCCACTGTACAACCATCACCCACCGCCTGTACGTCTTAGGAGTCGCAAGAGCTTCATGCGAAACACCAGCCCCCAGCTGGGCGACCCCTTGAAGGAGCGTTGCTCGCTGTGGCAAAACCGGTGCCCTCCACCTGACGTCTATGTGCAAGCCTCTGAAAACCTACCACCCGGCCAAAAAGAACCATGGCCCATTTGGAAGGCTCTAAACAGGCTCAGGTCCCAAGTTGGCCGTTGCAAGCAAAACATGGCCAGATGGGGACTGCTCCGCGATCGCTCAACCCAATGTATTTGCGACACGGCACCGCAAACTATGGCACACCTGCTATCGTGCCCCGCATGCCCGCACTCCTGCTCGGAGCACGACTTGAGAGACGCGACGGCCAGGGCCGTCAACACTGCTGCTTACTGGGCGTCATGCATCTGAGGAACCTCGACTCGAAAGAAGAAGAAGAATAAGAATTTATTCAATAAAACTATTGAGGCGAAAACTATCGGCAATTATCTTTGCCTACAGTGCTAATCGTATCGTCTCTTCTGTCAGCAACTAATAAGGCTGCTTTTCCACCAGAGATGTGCGAAGTAAATAAACGGTGAGCGAGGTCAAAGCTTCCCGCTTCCACCAGTGCTAAGCTAAGCTAAGCTAAGCTATGAAAATAATCGATCCTAATTGGTGGATATCAGCACATCCGTAGCTACGTAACACCCCTGATGAAAAAGCAACCTTAGGCTTCGCTCGAGCGGTTGGTGATATTATATTAAACTATGTATAAATATTATTAATAAAATAATAATTATACCCTACACTGGCATTAGCTCTTGGCATTAGTCTTTTGTCATGCTAGAATTGTATATCATTATCTATTATTTATGCATCGAAGTAAAACATCACTTTTGCCTGATACAGAGCAATTAAGAAATCTCGTGAGATTAGTCATGTATATAACTACTAAAAGGCATAATTACTCACGCGCATTTTTCAATTAACAACTTTATTTCCGCTTGTTTAGATTATAAAGTCGTTTACGACTGGATAAGCGTCGTAGTATGTTATCGTTGGCAGACGGCCAAGGTTCCAGAATAAAGACAAAGGAACCCTTTGGGTTATTTGCAATGGTTTTAGACGTTTTAGGTCTAGATTATAAATATGGAGCTTTAGCTGTTGTTCTTGGCAATCGGCAAGGTTTTGTCCTGTTCTTCACGAAAAAAGTTGGCGAATGAAACTAAATGAGGTTTTTTGTTAAAAATATCCTTTTTGAGCCATTCTGTTTTGCCCGACTGTGTTTTTTACTCGGTCAGCTAATCGAGACCAATGTTACGACTGCAAACTTGAATGGTCTGCGTTAAATACAGATAAGATCCTGTAGCCACCTTCTGATCCTCAGATCAGCTCATAGTTATCATAATATTGCATTGTCATCCAGTTTACATAATGTATTTTAAATTTCAGTTTATTCTAATAACATGAACTGATTCAAGGCAGTTAAGTTCTTCTTATTCTTGTAACTATACGAATACTATGGTAACAGTTCTAAAAACGGCGTAACCGCCTGCCTCCAATAGGTCCCTTTATATTGAGAACGTCACATTTGACCAACACACAACAGACATAGTTCAACTTCATCATTTTAAAACTAAAAAGGTCTTATTAACAAACAAACGTGAACAAACATGTGAAGTTAAAAAAAGCTTGTAAAATAAAAAAGATGTTCTATTCAGTCAGACAGTTATGTCAGCACCCTCTCTGCCGCTAGAGGTGAACTCACATTCGAAATATGTATATAAAAATGTACTTAAACCTTTTTTTGGAATTATAAACATTTCTTACAACTTGTCGCTTGTCTTAATAGATCTCGATAAACAAGTCTTCAGTCCAATGTGATTGTTTTAAATTGATAGGATAGATCTTTTATTAATTAATTTATTACTCCATATTTATTTAGAATCTTAGAACCAACGTATTTCAGTTAAACAAAACGTTTGAATGGCATGTTCGATTTCTAGGCATTTCATGTTCAACAAAAACAAAATATCCAACGGAAAAACATGTTGAGTCATATTTTTCAGTGTACAATACACGTAAATCGTGTTAGTGTTAAATGAGTCGTGTAACTGCTCTATAAACAAATGACACGCGCCTCATACTGCGCCGTTTACTTAAAATAGAAACTACGCGTGACTTACACGTTACACCCCGTAATACCACTTAAATGCAGCACGTTCGAAGGAAGAAAAGAAAAAAGGCAGCAACCAATAGAAGGAACAAAAAAAAAATTTGATCTCACTATTTTCCTGCAAAAATCTTCTTTGTCTTGAATTTCCTGTAAAAATTAGTCATTTTGCGGGATTCGCGCTATCATTATGAATCATTCTTCTTGTGAAGTTGATCGTTCTGTAACTTTGTTTAATGTTTATTTTGGTCTGTTTCAGGTAATCAGGAGTTCCAACTACCACAAAATACCTCAAACAAAGCAAGTAGCCTTTTAACGCGGTATAGCGTAGGCTTCTAGAGCTCTCCGAATTCATCCTACAGTCATTATAATGAACGTGTTGATAAATGAATCAAGGAACCATTAGTTAGACAAGTGACAAACATTTTGTTTGTATGAAACTGATTTATTAAAGAACAAAATTGTAATACTTTATTGATGCATGATTTACTTCCACTCATTCAGATAGTAATTTAACCCAAACCGCGTTCGCTTGAGTTGAAATTAGGTAATTTATTCGTTAGGAACTTAAGCAGTCAGATAAATTCATCTTTCTCCTTTTCTGTTTCAACTTTACCTTTCGTCTGTGTTTGTTTAGGATCCTGACCAAATTTTGAATACCTTTTTGTATTACATTTATTTTTCCTTATTTTTTTGGGACTGGATCCTAATCTGAAGAGACTAGAACTTGGTATTTTTTTCACCTTCCTCATAGAGGGAAGGAATCTGAAATCAAGCTGACAAAGATGCTTTTTTTTGAACCACGAGCAAAGCGAGCATTCTTCTGATGCTCTAGATTAAATCCCAGTGCGCCACATTACAACTTTGTAGCCTTGCAAAACGAACTTAACTACTAATTTCATATAACAATTAACACAGTGCATGTCAATAACCTATTCGGTATATGAATTTAAGTCTCGCATTGCTCAGCTATACCACGGAATGCCACGGTCGGTGTACACCGTTGTAGAATTGCGGAGAATGTAGAATTATGCAGACGCCCGCGCCGTTATACACCCCCACGGCGTCGTCTAGACGTGCGTGCATTCTCACCCGGTTGCAGCTAAGATATATACATACATATTATATATACCAAAAAAGCATGTTTTATTAATATTAATACCTAGGTTAAACATGCTTTTTGGGTAACTCGGTTTACCCAGCTTGTTCACGTAGGTACGTATTATCAAACCGCGTTTAGAAAGGGATTGAGCTCATATGTAATTTTTGACCTAATGCACGATATGATATGACATTGTCAGTGGTAGAGTGTGCAGATAAATGAAATTGTTATTTTTAGTACAATGAAGTTATAATATAAAGTATGGAAAAAACTTCAAATTATATTAAATAAAATACAAATGTTGTAAATAAGTAATTACTTTTTGAAAGACCATAAAAATTAATTATACCGACCGTTTGATACTTAACGCGATTCATATTTTATACATAGGTACGTACTATTTTTATACAGCTACGGCAATTTTATAACGCGAAAATGATGTGAATTAGTGACAGATTTGACAAATATGATATTAATATTTTTTTATAAAACAAATGACACCATTTACCGAGAATAGAGTCCAAATATGAAAATCATACTCTGTAAATCTATTAATTCTATTATCAATAAGTGTCTGCACTTATGAAGATATCAAAGATTGACTTATGATTATAATTTAATCATTTATAAGTACTGTTGTGCTAACGGTACTCTCGAATCCCTTTCTAATCGCGGTTTGATAATACAAAATGTATTAAAAAAATCGGACGAATTGAGAACCTTTTTGCTCCACCGACGTTTCGATTGTGTTACATACAACCTTACAATACTGCTCTAGTGTAAACCGGCTACAATGATCTCCTACTTTGAACAACTGGCAATCTGCGTGAGAACAAGAACCATATGTGACGTTCTCAATATAAAGGGACCTTATGGAGGAAGGCAGTTAAGCTCTTCTTATTCTTGTAACTATACGAATACTATGGTAACAGTTCTAAAAACGGCGTAACTGCATGCCTCCATAAGTTCCCTTTATATTGAGAACGTCACTATGGTGGCCGTAGTGCACTTACTGCGTTTTAAATTATTCAAGGCAGAATAACCGTAGTCAAAACAAAACCAGCCTGAATTATATTACTTACCTATAGTATAATAAATATTAGTTTGTGTGAAAAAATTGTTACTTTAAAACAAATGTGACGCATTTCAGTGGTTGACCACTTAAAATAAGAATAACAATAAGAACTTGCTTAAAATCGACTGAATTCAACCAAAGCTACATTTTTCTGCAATTTGACAGAATGAACTGATAGCTTATCGGACTCATTAAACACTACAAAAATCATTAAGTAAAAAGTTTAATTTACGGAACAGAGGTAGGTATGAACTTGGAAGTATCAGTTTACATGTAAAGTTATCAAAGAGCACGTACACTTCCGTTTTGATTAAAAGTTTCCCATTACAAACTTAAAACTTAAAAGGCTTTAGACCCACTATGACAATCTCCCCTGACTCTGTCTAGACAGCGTAGTTAGTCTGTCGGGTTAGTTCACAGTGGAATTGGCGATTTATTTAAATTGAGAAGCTCATGTAAAGCTTGGTACTCTAATCACGACCTTATTCTGTTTTATGTTATTTGGCGTTAACACGTTCGCTGCCAGCAGTTGACAATTGTCGCTAGGCAAGGTTCAAGGTAGGTAAGGTTCAAAAAGTTGAACCCAATTAGCAAATAGTTAAGCGCAGTTAACCATACAAACAACGAAGGCGAAAAAAGTTCAGTTGTGCGACGAAAAGTATCCTTTATTGCGTGAGTTAGAATGCCCAACTTTTTGAACCTTACCCATATCTTCGTTAATCTTCGTCGTGGGTCGATTTTCATAATTATTTTTTATTGAATAGCTTATATCTCTGGCGTTGACTTCAAATTTCGTCAAGGTTTGGTTGTATTGTAGGTTCCATGAAAAATAAACGGAACTAATAATAATAATTTGGAGGCGGCTTATTGTTTTTTAAACATTAATAGCTTTGTCACATATTTTTGATAAGCTTTAATTAAGTCTTAGTAGTTTTAAGACTAATTAAGTAGATACTAAACCTCTTTCATTCCTTCAGGAGTACTATTCACTGTCTAACTACTGCTCGCCAGCAGTTTAAATCAACATTACCATCTTAACGGCGAAGTTTCACCTCACCAATTCCGTTTAACCCCCCTTTCCCCACTATAATGGCAACCGACTTGCTATATAAAATAACACCCCTTCTATACGATCGGGGGCGGTTGGGCCAGCCGAGAGGGACTCAGCTATCTGTAGGAACGAGACGTAAATATTACTATCTCATTCTGACAGATAGCTGCGTCCCTCTCGGTTGGCTCAAACGCCCGATCGTGTGGAAGTGGTTTAAGGCGAGGCGTCTAGACCGTACCATAACATTTACCTTATAAAGTTTATGATAAAATCTCAATTTCACTCTCTGAGGTTTTTAAAAGTTTCGGCGTACATTCCGTTGCGTCTTTTATTAATTTTTATTTGAGTCAGGTTAAAATGGTTTGTGCATTCTGTGACAATTGAGTTGATATCTTGAAAGAAAAAAAGTTAGTTTGACATGCATCTTGACATTTATTATGAATAGGTATATTACAAAGGAATTAATACAAGGAAGGAATACACTAGTGCTTTATACTTTTTGTATCTGTATATCGTTTACATGTCCAGCTAAGGTTTCTTCTTTCTTAAGTTTAGCTTCTTTAACTAAATTCTGCTGTTTATTTCGTGATTTCATTTATAACGCACATATTGACAAACAAATGTGCGCTCGGACTGTTTGCCAAATGCAGAGCAGCAAACTTTAGGAACACAGTGTCCAAATATAATTTAAGATGTATTATTATTAACATGAGCCTGTTATGTCCTACTGCTAGGCAAAGGTCTCCCCCAACTTTTTCCAGTTTTCCCTGTTCTGGGCGTCTGGCCAGTCCTTCAAAAAGGAATCCAACTCCAAAGGTGTATAATAATTCAAAAATAAAAACCGGTCAAGTGCGAGTCGGACGTTATTTGACGCTTGTATTTAATACCGTTTTTACGATAGAACAAATACAAAGAAAACCGGTCAATTGCGAGTTGGACTCGCGCCCCGAGGGGTTCCGTATTTAAGTCCGTACTTCAAAAATGTACTTATATGCAATAAGGTCCATTTTTAGTACGTATCTTTAAAGTTGTTTTGTCAATTTCTCGAAAACTATAAATTTTGAACACTTTTTATTTTTTCCGTAAAATATAAGTAATTATCTATAATTTAGGAATTTTTCAGATTCCGGCCGGGCATTTTTTGAAAATTTTTGGTTATAAATCAAAAAGTATACGTCACAGAAAATTAAAAAAAAAATGTTTTGAAATGTGCAGATTGAGCCCTTTTATGTGACACTCCACTTGCTATAATCAAATAACTTTTATAAAATTAATTTCATATTTTTTTTACAAAAAATATTTATAGCCTTAAGATGTCTAGGTAGACCGGAAAACTCAATTTATGTATCTCCAACTGTGTTTAGATGGGACCAGAGAGAACAGAGCCTCATGTAAAGGTATTATTGGACTCCCGACGGATATCTGACCGTTAATAACGACGTCTAGACTTATTGGTGAACCAAAAATACTTGTGGCACGACCTTGAGCGTTTTAAAACGGTTTTTCCTCAAATAATGATCCAGAGGATGACCGCTTTTGGTCGCGTTTGTTGCCAAATGGTCAGTATTGTTTATGGTTTATGTTTTTTTAGCGTTTCAAACTTTGTGCCCGTTCGAATGTTATGACCGGCCATTTGTTATGGAAACAAAGTAAATAATTGGTGTCTATCGATTTTGTATGTTAATATGGTTTGAAAGTTCCATTTCGCTTGAATTTTGCTAAACTAACTTGAAATCTACGAACACGCTTTTACACATTCCCTGCATCTCTATTTTCTGATTTAGGTAGCTGCAGCGTTTCTAAGTCAGAAGTAGAAATGCGCTTTCAGCGCTTAATTCTTCTTCCAGTAAATATAATTCACAGTATAAGTACCTACTCGAGCGCGCAGCGATGTCGCCGGGAAGCGCCGAGTGGTAATCCCAGCTTCGGTTCATTTCGCTTTATAGGTGTTTTGAGCAAGGTTATTTCTCATCAATTTTAAGTATCAAGAATTCAAGATAGTCATGCTACTTGGTCCGACTTCGTAACGGGGAAGAGTTCCAAATAAACGCTTGAATTAAAAATACTTATTACGTGAAATATTTTTATAATATCCATTATCCAAGAGAACCAAGTTATATGCTAAATCGGGTAACAACATTTTTACAAATGAAGAAAATTAAACAATCAAACGTAGTTGACGATTCTTACGATAACTAACAAAGGTCTAGCCGTTGAACAAGAAAAAACAGTTAGGTAAATGAACTGAACTATGTATGTTCGGATCTTTGTCTATGCTACAAAAAAGTACCCATTCAAGCAATTGTTTATATTTGTTCACCTAAGTGCCTGCTCTTTGCTCTTTTGTTTGTAGGCTTAAGTATGTTTTTTAAAGCCCAATCGCTTGCCAAATGCCAATCGGTCTTCTTTAGAATTCTTTGTTGATTGAAGTGTGAATGAGTTAGCACCGAGTCGTGCAGTTAAAAGACCTTTTTTGACAGAGATCAATCGAGTACATTTTCTACTTACGCACTTAACAGGGTATTTTTTATATTTATCTAATATATTGGTTAAGTGGAACTGATGATGAAGACCAGAGACGGTCACCGGAACTCCTTAATTAATCATATAAGTGTTTCACGGGCAGCGATGAGATTTCTTTGTTAAGATTATGAAGCTACTTTTACTCATCATAATGCATGTGGTAATGTGGAACTGATGGTGAAGTACCTAAGGAACTCCTTAACGATTAACGTCCCTGTATCTTGGACAGCGTCATTTTGATAAGGGTGATGAGAAATTGGCATTAGGTTATTGTTTCTATGTAGTGTGCTGTAGTGAATCACATAATAATAAAGTAAGTAAGTACATCACTAAAAAGCGATTTTTTTTTTTACAAAAAATAAAACTGTCTTCAAAAACCTACTAAACATATTTTTTTACTTACATGGTTTTATTTTTGGTTAAAAAAATTATCTTATGTTTAAAATACATATACTTTTTCGCACGGTAAGTACAAGTACGTAATTGCATGTAGCGTACGTATTGCAAAATATTTTTGTTAATTGGGTAGATAAAGTTTTTGGAAGAGGTGTAAATTATATTTTTTTTCGATAGTCGTCATCCTAAAGATCAAGGAACTGCGGCTCTTTTATTTTTATTTCCTCTAATATTTTAGAAATATTTTTTTTAGTTATTAAGTTGACAGTTGTACACTTTAATGACCGACAAGCTTGTTGCCTTCGTACTTAATGAAAAAGAAAAAAAAACTGTCACTTCTATAACTGTCATTGTCAATCAAAGTAAACAAACGATTCAATTCTTTCAAGCATCTAAGTAAATCTTTGTAATAATCCATTTCCAAAGTCCGTGTGGGATTGCTTGAATTGGGTAGGTAAAGTTTTTGGAAGAGGTGTAAATTATATTTTTTTTCGATAGTCGTCATCCTAAAGATCAAGGAACTGCGGCTCTTTTATTTTTATTTCCTCTAATATTTTAGAAATATTTTTTTTTAGTTATTAAGTTGACATTTGTACACTTTAATGACCGACAAGCTTGTTGCCTTCGTACTTAATGAAAAAGAAAAAAAATCCTGTCACTTCTATAACTGTCATTGTCAATCAAAGTAAACAAACGATTCAATTCTTTCAAGCATCTAAGTAAATCTTTGTAATAATCCATTTCCTAAGTCCGTGTGGGATTGCTTGAATTCATTGCGTGTATACGATTCAAACGTGCTCTCGTGGCTATCGAAAAGCAGGGCAAGAATCGTCGTGAAAGAAAGAAATCGGTGTCCAAGAAGCAGTGCCAAAGAAGTCGGAAATAAATCGTAGTCCAAATATCGTGTAAAGGTCAAAGCGAGCAAAGCAGGAGCAAAGCGGCAAAATCGAAAGTCCGGAGTTCGTTCTGAGGTCGTTAAAATATTTCTAAAAACACTGATCACATGAAACGCAAGCAAACAGAAAAGAGTCATTGAATTGAATCGTTTGTTTACTTTGATTGACAATGACAGTTATAGAAGTGACAGTTTTTTTTTTCTTTCTCATTAAGTACGAAGGCAACAAGGTTGTCGGTCATTAAAGTGTGCAAATGTCAACTTACTAACTAAAAAAAATATTTCTAGAATATTAGAGGAAATAAAAATAAAAGAGCCGCGGTTCCTTGATCTTTAGGACGACGACTACCGAAAAAAAATATAATTTACACCTCTTCCAAAAACTTTACCTACCCAATTCATTGCGTGTATACGATTCAAACGTGCTCTCGTGGCTATCGAAAAGCAGGGCAAGAGTCGTCGTGAAAGAAAGAAATCGGTATCCAAGAAGCAGTGCCAAAGGGGTCGGAAATAAATCGTAGTCCAAATATCGTGTAAAGGTCAAAGCGAGCAAAGCAGGAGCAAAGCGGCAAAATCGAAAGTCCGGAGTTCGTTCTGAGGTCGTTAAAATATTTCTAAAAACACTGATCACATGAAACGCAAGCAAACAGAAAGGAGTCGTTGAATTGAATCGTTTGTTTACTTTGATTGACAATGACAGTTATAGAAGTGACAGTTTTTTTTTTCTTTCTCATTAAGTACGAAGGCAACAATCTTGTCGGTCATTAAAGTGTGCAAATGTCAACTTACTAACTAAAAAAAATATTTCTAGAATATTAGAGGAAATAAAAATAAAAGAGCCGCAGTTCCTTGATCTTTAGGATGACGACTACCGAAAAAAAATATAATTTACACCTCATCCAAAAACTTTACCTACCCAATTAAAAAGTAAAAATGAATATAAAAAAACGCCCGTGCATCCTTAGTGTACCTACGCAAAAGAACTTCCTGCAACCTATAAACAAATCACTAATCAGGTTTTATCATGCCAATGAACTCAAGATACTGGCAGCTTATCTGACTTTAAGGCGATCCGTTGGATTTTGCCTAGAGTCGCCCAATTGAAAAGGAAAACACTGGCAGCTCTTTCTTAGTTTATTATGCCCTTTTGTCTGAATTATAGAGGAAAACAAAAGCGACCTTACAAATTGCGATCCTTTCCGAGTGATCCGATATGACCCAAAGCCAAATACCACTTTATTTTTAAACGACCCGCCTCACACAAATCCCGTGATTCATTCGCGAGCAGACAACGTATACACGCGATCAGATGATTCACTTGCATTATGTGCTATATACATTGTAGTATATACGAGTATCTTTGCTCTTTTGAAAATAATATGCGTAATCTCGATTTTTGTAAATTAACCGCTAAGCTTTAATTTTATTTTAAGCATACTTATTATAAGTAAGCATTTTTTTCTACAAATCTTTATCTTGTAGACAAGTTTTTAGTTTACTTCAAGCCTATTTTCGAACTTTTTGTCATAGACCCTTAATAACATCGTTCAGATCTTATAAGACCTCCGAAACATAAAGCAAAAAATGCCACAGACAATTTAATCCAGAAATAGAACACAATAATAACACGCACTACAATGTCGTGACCTTGCATCCGAGTTCAACCACGAAAGAGGAAACAATAGCACACACACTACGTAAACTGCCTACAATATCGCAAGTTTAGCATGAATAATGCAGTCCGGTGCAAGTGCGGTGATTTGCAATGCTAAGAACAATATTCCTGCTCATTTCATATTCCAGAGTATCCTTGAGACAACATTTTAAAGCATTTTATTCTAAATATTTTAAAATCTACGCACGTACTTACTTTTGTATTATTAGATAAAATAATGGACGGTTTAAGGGCCAAAACACGATTACACGATTCACGTCGCGTCGTGGCACGATGCATCGTATCGACGAATACACTAGATATACTAGATATATAACTATTACCCCGATACAATTACGATTAGGTGTTGATTGGACAATCCTTACGATGACGACAATGTCGAAGATACGACGTCTCGTGTCATGAACTTTTACACGAGGCCCGCCTCCCGTGTCCCCGGCCGCGGCGGCGGCGGGGCGGTTTGCCGCGCGTAATGTGGACCCAGCGTAATCGACTAGGCACTCGTAGATACGTGCCACATCGCGACGCGCCGCCATATCTTGTTATTGGATTTTGACCCTTATATCTTCGTAGTGTAGTGTAATGCAAACATGCAATAATTGTGAAAATCTACTATTAAATCGAGCATGAAAAAAGGCAGGTATCATATGTCACTAAATCTAGATAAATTTAAATAAAAAGTAGGTACGATCATCATTAAAACCATTACTACGCGAAAATGTAGTTCAAATTTTATTTATGTCTTGGTTTCTTGTCATGACGTGTATAAGTATTGCAATTGCAATTTTTTTCCTGTTTGCTCTGTTCGTAACTTATCTGTGCAATGCGTATCTTAGGACCTTTGGCCCGCTAAATCGGGGCATCAACCGTGTAATGAGAACGAAGGCCCACGGGGATGTGGACGTCTCTTGTTGTTGTTTTGATATGAACGAGACAGGAGAGGCGATATCGACGGCTAACTTTTATGACGATATGTAATGGGCGTGTTTGTTGAGTTGAGAGGAACGAACCAGGAACATACTTTAGAGTAAATTTTATTTAATACAAGTAAACTGCAGTGTGATTCTGTTAACGTCTCGCCCTTAATATCGACTGAGACGAAGAATAACCGGCGAATTTACGTCGTCCGTCCAAGGTGTGTAAATGACATTCAGCTGCCTGCACTTTGATATAGGCCGCTTCCTCACTTGACGGTGCGGTATCGGTGCAGGAAACATTCTATATTGAAATACCGCGCGAGTGAGGAAGCCGCCTTAGTCGCCACCGGCTACATCGGTGAAACACATGGCTGAAGTGGAAGCAATATATATTTTCGTACTTACCTTTTAAGCGATTAAATGAGATGAAATGTTATCAAACGCACACCTCTGTATTTAGAAGTTTTTTTTCTTTCTCATTGCATCTCAATTTTAGTACAGGTAATTTAAATATGATGTAAATATTTGTCTAGGTTAGCAAATCTCATCTGTAGGTATTACATTATCAAAGTAGACCAAATTTCTATCATAATAACAAAACATTTCCTATTTAGGTTTTCCTATCAAAGTATTAACCAGCTTCGTAACTGATAAGATAAAGTTCATAACAAAAACAAACGTCACGGACGAATACATGCGCCTTGACACGTGGGTCACACGATAATAGACTTTGTCTAAAAAGTAATAAAGCTATGTGTTTCCGCAATTGGAAAACTGTGATGTTATGTTGGTAATCGATTTGGAGTCATTGATAAATTTAGATTCGATTAAAGTAGAACATTCAGGAAATTAAACTACTTATTCAGAAGTCGCAGAACAAAACAGCTTCATCATCGTAATATACCAGCCAAGAAATATTCTTCACTCTGCCAGTCTCGGAACATTTTTTACAAGCCTTATCTAAGTTACAATGTTTGTACCATCAGCAACACAGTTAACTGACCACTTGTGAATCTTGTCACCTTACAACAATAAGGCTTACTAATGGTCAGTATACAGTGATGCTGTTAGTAGGTACTTATGTTAGTTAGGTACTTAGTTGGTTTGTTTAGGTCAGATCTTGCAAGCTGAATTAGAACCACTTCCTGGTGTCCGATTGAGCTGAAATTTGGTATACCTACGTAACATCGGTGACAATGCCATAATGTGGTACCATGGAGCTGGTCTGGTGGTGCAGTCGGAAGGTGGCCATAGGAACACCACGGTGAAACAAGATACACCCGCCGTGTTTGGGCTCGTTGTATTTGTCTTGACAAGCAGATGATGACCGTGCAGAAAAGTACAGTCGGCAAGAAAAGCTTGCCCCAAAAATTACATTTTTGAGAGAAACGTGCATATTTACACGTGCTCTTTGCCAGACGAAGTATAATAATGTTGCTTTATAAAGGCAATTACGCACACTTTGTTTAATGAGCGTAGACAACAAAGAGTTTTATTGGTGTTATTGCCGCAATAAATCAGAGACGCGACAACCATCGCGTCAGATCTCCTATTTTACCCGACTACGGCGAAGCAAAGGAAGAATAATGATTTTGACACCTTATATATGTACCTATGTACGTAAATAGGTATGTTCCACTCTAGCGTCTATCGATTCGTCTTTATTGTGCGATGGTATTTTATTTTACTTATTATAAATTAAACATGGCGGCTGGAAATGAAAGAAAAACTAGGAGACGAAACATAAAATATGTTTTCATTATTCATTTAGCCATCAATATTGGTGTCCAATAAAATCTTGGACGTTTTTGCAGTCGGTTTTTAGTTTATTAAACTTATTCCTATTATTTGTTGTAAGTGATTTTTAACTGTTCTCAAAAAAGTTAATTATGCGTTTTATAGTAGGAGTTGGTTTGTTATATTTATTTATGTCCAATTTTACTAAACAAGGCCGTTAAATAAATATTGATCGGTTGTTTTTATATCCGGTACCTATGTAATTAAAATTTGACATCAGTATTTATACCTACCTATTACGTAACTCATTTTGTCAATAACCCTACAAATCTTGTAAGATAATATGTAGTTAAAGTCCACAAACACGTATCCAAAGACCGTGTAGCTACTAATTAACTAGCTCAGTTTTATCTTGTAACGGTTGTATAGTGAGAACCTAAGTGCTCATGTCTGGTGTCTAGTCGAGGCGGAAGACCTGAGTGACCCAGTCGTACCGGTTCGGTGGCTCTCGATCTTCCAGCCACCGGTATTAAGCCGAGATATAGTCGGTAATTACGTGACGTGTACGACGTGTCGCTGTGTGGCCAGTGTGCCAGAGGCACAGAATAAATACAGCCAATGCTGTAAAGAAACTACGAACAAACGTTCGAAATGTCGTACTCAAACAGACGCACGTCTCAGCGAGACCCCTAAGCGAACATGGGAGTGCTGTTAATGGCGGGTGTCGCGTCGAGACGAATGGTTGAACGTGCGTCTGTGTGAGTGCGACGTTTCGAACGCTTGTTCGTAGTTTCTTTACTGCTTTAGCTATATCTATTATTGTGCCTGTGGCTTTGAGTACCTACTATTAGAATCACAAATCATCAAGGTCTAGACGCCTTGACAGATAAAGTAGTATCAGAATTCAGATGTGAATTAAATGTTCAACGGCTCGGCTTAGGAAATGTGCAATAATTTACTCGTAAATATATAAAATCTTTGCATCGTTATGACATCTGAATGGCCAGCACAAGTTATCCGCGACTGTTTATCGCTCGGATATCCCTTTCTAACTAGTCTGTTACTATATAGACGCACTAAGCGACAAGCGACAAAACGATAGATGCGCCGCCAGCCTCCCTGGTTTTAAGTGTTTTAACCCGGCTCTCTCTTACTTAACTGTATTGATGGCCCATCCATAACTTTATCTTGGCCTCTCACGAACATTTTAGTACCAATCCACACCTTTGGATTGTTATCATCACTTAATTGGTAACGACCTACAAATTATACATTTTAGCAGATCTATTATTGAAACAATTAAGAAACCGGATTGTAACGTTATCGCTTTGACATTGCCGCGGATTGGACAATAAAAAAAAATGTCTCGCACCTTTTTCGAGTAATACATAGTTTTTCGACCGGTTCAGTGACATTATAAAAACGTTTACTTCCGCATAATTTATGTTATGTCAGTTTGAATGTCACTCTGAGATGTATTTAATATGTTGGCTTATCCGCAGAAGTTGCCTATCGGTCCAATTTTTCCTTAGGGAAAAAAAAAGAGTTTTTCACCTCACCAGCTCGGAAAGGCTTTCTTTGTGGTCAAAATCTGCGCGTTAAAGTCCACTTTAACCGCTAGCGTGGAAAGTAATGTTGGTGCTGTAGGCGCTGCGCGAGGACGGCCACAACTGATCTGATGTGACGCTCGTGCAAATGTTTTTTCAACAACAAGTGATTTTCGCTACATTGAGGTAAAAAATGGTGTGTTTCGCACAGCAGCAAAGTTATTTGGGTCTCGAGGCCTTGAATCCCTCGTTACGCTCAGGATTCTATTTTTGAATCACTCGCCAGCCTCGTGGTTCAATTTTAGAATCCTTCTCGAACTCGAGATTAAATACTGGTTCTCATGCTAAATAACAACTTTGCAGCCTTGCATAACAAATACATAACTATTAATTGGACTGATGATGATGAAAATGATGAACCATGTAATCGAACCAAGCGTTGGTACTTAAAAAAAGCCTAGACAAGACTTCGATTACGCTTTGCTAAAGTATATGACTTTTTTTTTTACGTTATTTTGTTTGAGTTCAATTGCATTGTCTATTGGCTTACAAACCATGACAAATATGTATGTACCTAAGTACATGGGTACCTATTTAATATGTACGATATATATATACATATATATATAATGTCCTTCCTCTTACTTAAACGATGTAGAATTACTCGCCTTAACAGAACTCGTGCTTAAACTTATGATTTAAACAATGTCACATCAATACGCGTGCCAACATACAAAATAAAACTAATAAATATAATAAAAACAACGTATATATGCCATTGAAGCTCCTAACGGGGTAATGATCCACCATATTCAGTCACAATACACGAGGTTAAGCGCCCAGGGAAGTAGGTTACCGAGTTTAGCGAGAACACAAAGCAAAGCAAATGACTGCATTCGAAAACCGCTGGATAATTTACCAATTACGAGCAACGGGTCAGTTGTGCAGGTTTGTCGGTCGAATGTGACAAATAAGTTTAAAATTGTCGGACAACTGTTTTCTCGAAGTATCAAACAAAGGGGAATAGGGAAGTGACGGTTCGGACTTGGACAGGTTATGAGCGGGATGCTTAAACAGCAAGTTGCCTATCGAGTAGGATGTCTAAAAAGCTATTTGCCTATCGAGTAGGATGTCTAAAAAGCTAGTTGCCTATCGAGTAGGATGTCTAAAAAGCTAGTTGCCTATCGAGTAGGATGTCTAAAAAGCTATTTGCCTATCGAGTAGGATGTCTAAAAAGCTAGTTGCCTATCGAGTAGGATGTCTAAAAAGCTAGTTGCCTATCGAGTAGGATGTCTAAAAAGCTAGTTGCCTATCGAGTAGGATGTCTAAAAAGCTATTTGCCTATCGAGTAGGATGTCTAAAAAGCTAGTTGCCTATCGAGTAGAATGTCTAAAAAGCTAGTTGTCTATCGAGTAGGATGTCTAAAAAGCTAGTTGTCTATCGAGTAGGATGTCTAAAAAGCTAGTTGCCTATCGAGTAGGATGTCTAAAAAGCTAGTTGCCTATCGAGTAGGATGTCTAAAAAGCTAGTTGCCTATCGAGTAGGATGTCTAAAAAGCTAGTTGCCTATCGAGTAGGATGTCTAAAAAGCTAGTTGCCTATCGAGTAGGATGTCTAAAAAGCTAGTTGCCTATCGAGTAGGATGTCTAAAAAGCTAGTTGCCTATCGAGTAGGATGTCTAAAAAGCTAGTTGCCTATCGGGTAGGATGTCTAAAAAGCAAGGTGCCTAGCAAGCAGGATGCCTAACAAGCAAGTAACTAGGTAGGAAAAGGTAGGTAGGTTTAGGTTATGTTAGTTTTGCAGCAGGCCCGAAGGACCAAAGCACCCAGAAATAGAAGCTTTTACAAAATTGATAACAAATCATTGTAATTCTCAGGCATCTTTCTTTTCAGGCAACTCGCTTGGTAGTCATTATACTTCTTAGGCATTATGCTTGTTAGTCATCTTGTTTTGTTAGGCGACTCGCTTTGTTGGCAACTCGCTCAATATTATCTCTCTGTCTAATTAGTACTTTTTAAATACTTATATATTATCCGTATTTTAGGCCGATTTTAATGTTAATTTCACTTTTTGCCATCTCTTTTATGGTATTTTTATATTTTGTTAAGAAATGCGATAAAAAAATTTCATGTATGTGCTATTGGCCAATGTGCTAAAAGATTAATTTAATAAACGAAATACACCTGACGAGTTCATTACCGAGCTCATCCGATTTTCGTGAATTTTTAATAAAACTACCTTAAAAACGGTTTATCCGTTCTGGCCAGATGACACAGATGCACACCCTCTTTTTAAGTAAAAATACTCTTGTTGTTTTTTTTTTAATTATATATAATTTATTTCAAGTAATTATCATAACAATATCCACAATCAAACAAATAAAACAAATCAAATTAAATAAAACAATGTCAAATAAATCAAAAAATAAAAATCTATGTCATTAAATTAAATAAAACTATGACGTGCCTGTCGCAGCAGTGGCGCATGTAAAGGCAGTCTACTCCCCCGGCCGGCTGTCATGGCTAGGATGACTTTTTTAGAATAATTTATACGGAATCTGATGTTAGTTTCGCATTGCAGTATCAGCAGTACATTCAATGCAGGAGCGTCATAATTGCAAAAAACCTATTTTCAAATAGTATACCAATACGTATGTATAATAAGCCTCATAATCTAACACAGTTTTTAAACGGTTACGGCCTTATTGTAGAACAAAGCGAGCATGAATGAACCACCGAACAGGGTCAAGTTCGCTCGCCCGTGCCAAATTTGTACCGAACTGGGTCGATTCGAGCTGCATCCACGTTTATAGGCCAAGTACTTAGTTTAACGACAGTATTGTTAACATGTCCTGCTCGTCACGTGACTATAATATCTTTTCAGAAAGTCTTCAGTTTAACCTAGGATAAGAGAAAATACCTGTAAGTACAGTCTTGAGGCCCTAGTCAAGATGCATTGCGCTAACTCAACGGTTTTCGAAATCAAGGAAAATGTATAGGATTGACGCAAGCCAACGATCAGACGCGTTTCGTTTAATTCTTTTACACCAATAAAACAAGAAAGAGAACTACAAGAACTAGAATTCTTACTCTAGAGGTGAGATACATTTAGACCAAACGAGCGAAGGCTTGATTGCTCATTCGTCAACGATCACTAGTAGGGTTAACTACACTATATCCAATAGTGTTAGCGGTATTGTGATTTCAAGTGCTGCATTTATTGTTATTCATTACCTATTATAAGTTTAGACAACAATATAATTGGGGACTCAAATCGACGATAAACAAACTCATTGTCGGAAGACGATAATAGCGACGCAAACTACTGACTTCTGTAATTGCAGGCAATGCAGACATGTCTGTTATTTCCTAGCGATTGTCCATAGGTATGCGTCCCGATGATGTTATTGGAATTATGGTCTATTGATATGATCCCAGTTCTTGCTCGAGAAATTGTTTTCGAACTCTTTAGGCATTACGCAATCAAAAAAAATCTTAAAAATGTTACGTTCGATGGTACGATCTTGCAAAACCATGCGATTTTTACTGAGGTCATGTTAGACTGGATCGGTGCGTTTTAGGCTGGTCTACCTCCGGTGTCAATGTGACGTACCATTTTTGGGACATCCTGTATAATGGATTGACGTAAGCTAACGATTAATCGCGTCAGCCTCTTATGTCAATTCTATATATTTTGTCGATTTTCGAAAATTTTGCGAAATGCGTGCTGTGCCAATGATCTGGGCCAACGGCAGGCAATATTATTAGCACCTTCAAAACGCCAATAGACATTGCTTGCTTAAAAAAGGCTAGGCTTGTTAAAAAAGAGGTTGACTTGTTCACAGGTGAAACTACAACACCCATAAGTGGCAATCATTAAGCAGCACTTATATAATATTAATATAATTATAATATTAATATTATGTAATATTATTGTGAATTTCGTGAATACAAAAGCCCTATGTCATTGTTATCATTAAGTTTTTACCAATAAAGTTATTCTTATTCTTATATAAACTGGATCAACGTATTGGCTCAACGTGAACTGGGACCATTAGAGTCACCTTTCTTAAACGTTCGTGGACTTGCGAGAATCATGGAGAAAAGTCGATTTCTAGACAAAAGCTGCCCTCAGTGGTGCTATTCTCCTGGGCAGTCTTGTCTTCCAGTTCTAACTTTCTAAGGTTGGAGATCCGCGTGTTAATGAAGTAAATTCGATTGATCGGAGTAGTCTTAACTGCATAAGGAACACTTGAGGAAACAACCTACACGTTCAAAACCGCATTAAACCAGTCTGATAATTACTTTAGTATTTTTTTAACAGACAAACAGACAGCTTTGTCGCTGACTTTGCTTTATCCTCCTGAGGCCTACGTCAAAATTTCGCTAGTTCGAACCAGAATCTTATGTCAGTCAACAAAAGTTGAAAATAATTTTGAAAATTGTCCTATATTATTATGTAAGACGTTGGGCCTCAGTAGGATAAAATATGTAGTGATAGTTACGGTAAATTAGAATTCAAGTCTTCGCAAGCCGGTTGAACCTGTCTCTGCGTAAACAGAGCGCACGTGGGTGCAATCGCAGACAATGAACAGCTGACGACGCGACGGTCGCTATGAAGGGGCCCTTCGCCACCCAGGGAGCTAGTGATATAATGTTTTTTTTTATGAGGTGACGAAGGCACGAGAACGACACGACACTGTATAGAATTAATACGCTTTGAAGAATGTGTATCAGGGACCGGCCCGCTATCCCTTTCAATGGGTTTTGTATGGGTTTTTCGTAAGGATTTACTTACCAAACCCTCTGCCCGTCAAAACCCTTTAACTGTGCTTTTAAAGCGCTATTTCCAAACGATAGCCCATTCTATTAAGCGCTAACCAATACCCTTACTAAACCCTTTAAAAAAGGTTACTAGTGTATACGCAATTTTAGACCTTTTGTAGACTTCATAAAACACACGTTACCTTGCGTCCCGTTCGAAGCAAGTAAACAGCCCATTCAACTAAGCGCTAAGCCAATACCCTTATAAAACCCTTATTGGTATACGTTACCGACGGCGTATCGTTTGAAGTTACCGTGCGGAGCGGCAAAAGATCTAATACGGTTCGATTTCCTATGGCACACGTTTGTGATTGGCTCGTACAAAAGGGAAAGCTTTATAATAAGCGCTTAAATCGTTAGGGAAACCCTTTCTTAGGGACATCAAGATGAATCAGTTATCAGTTACCTATTTCAAAGGGCTACCCTTATCGTTGGGTTCTTCATTCGATAAGGGAAAGTCAATCGTATGGGTTGCCTATTGGAATGGGTGAGCAAATCACGGGGCTAGCTATTTCAAAGGGAAGCCCTGTGAATGGCTTTTCCCGATGAAAGGGTTGTCCGGTCCCTGATGTGTATACCTACATACAACATTCCTGTATACGAGTGCTGATATTCTATGATTTTCCACATTCAAAGAAGAGTAAAAAAACGTAATTTTATTTTTTGAAACGTGACATTGACATTAGCGGTATCAACAACAGTCTCAGTGGCGCTATAAATGCTTATAGCATAAATATGAAAAGACTTTATAGTGGTCCCAAAATCTAAGAATCATGTCAGACAATACAGGGTCGTAATTACTAACTAAAAATACTAATTACATCTGTTCACGCCTTAGCCGTGTCGTACGCAGTACGGACCCGATCTCCTAATCGCTGGGAATACACCTCATTTACCTCAGAACCAATTTAGAAGAAGAGCCCCATTACTCTGAGGACATACCCCCAAAATCAAAGGTCGAAATCACTCGAGCATTGTCCCATTTACTCGAATGTGCCACCGCTGAAGGGTGAGAGAGAACAATATAAGTTGCGAATTCAACGCTTCGGGATCGCAACTATGAATTTGGCAATTCAATTAACTTCGGTAATGGCGTTTTAGCTATGTGACACTTAGTACCTATAGAGATATGTCGTTCCCTGAAAGATTTCAGGTCAAGAATGTTCTCCATGAAGGTTTCCGAGAACGGTACATCTACTCCTTCCATAGGTTTTGTTCTTAAGACGAACCCATTCTTTGCCTTAAACAATTCTAAAGGTCGACTTATTAACTAACGGCCTCACTGAGAGACGTCAATTAACTTTTAAGTTTCATTAAACTTGAAAACTAATTGACGTCTCTGAGTGCGGCAGTAAGGCAGCTATTGTTGACGGGGGTTGTTATTGCTCAAAAAATTGCCCATGTAAGCACACCCTAACGTCAAACACGATAATAATTAAAGTATTCAGCAATAAATAGGTTAGGTTACTTTAATTCTGAGTGCCGTTTTTGAGCTGCACTATACTTAATGCCGTATACCTACATAGGCAAGTATAATGAGTTTACATACCCACATAGGCAAGTTTTATTATTATAATGTTACGTATAGGTACCTACATTATATCCAGCCTATTGTTACACTTTCTCATATCAAATAACATTGTAGACGCTTTTACGTGTTATCTCTAGGTAATTGGTGTTATCAAACAATAGTCTGCTCTCATGATTATAGGAATTGGGACGTTTTGAAATTATCTGTCTGAATATATTAAGGGCTTCGGCCTACGGATAATTATAATGGCCGCGATGAAGTAAAAATGAATGCTTTCAATGCCGTCATTAGAGTTTTCAATATATTGACGAAATCAATGACACCTACCAGCAATATGTTATTTTCCATACTCATCTATTATTTCAGGTTCGACCCAATTCGATGGTGTAGTAGGTACCTAGTCTGTTCTAAATTCCGTTCTAAATTACATTTGTTTGCATTTATTTATCTATAATTCACCACAGCAGCGTTTACAGCGTTTATCATACTTGTATTATCATACTTCATGAGAAACGACCTTAACTTTTCATAGTAAATTCGACTACCTATTTATATGCGCGAACCTTCCCCCACTACAAAACTATGTTCAACAAGCTTGCCGGGAACCGTAACCGCATTCATGCACTCAATGTGTGAGAATCTTAATCGCCAAGTTCAGGGCTCGAATGCCTAAAACGTCTTGAAAATTGACCCGATATGTCTATTATTGGTACTGAATACGGTAGATACTACGCAGTGCACAAGTAGTGATTCGATAGGTCAGCGCGTAGGCGTCAAGCGTTCTGCCACGTTTTGAAACAGCTGGCGGCGCGACACAATTCACTTGTTTTGTTCACTTCATTTACAATTTACCCAAGGATCTTATACTCAAGCTGGATTAAGTACTAACTGTTTGTGAAAAGTTACTATTAAATCAGCCGCTATAGATGGTTATCCAACAGTTAGGGCCTGCGCAAACCGGCGCAGCGCAGCGCAGATCACTTTAAATTTATCAATGTATACCTATTCTTCCCTATTTTAATTACAATAGGGTATAAATTTAGAGCCGCAGCCGCAGAGTAGAAATCCCCCGTGATGCTCCGAGGTCGGTCTCAGAGCATTCAAATTTATACCTTATTGTAATTAAAATAGGAAAGAATATACATTGATAAATTTAAAGTGATCTGCGCTGCGCTCCGCCGGTTTGCGCAGGCCCGACGTGGATAACCGTATTGAATTGCCAACCAAAACCAATATGCTAGCAACACAAATTTCTTGTGGCAATGCTTGAATGAAAAGTATGCTTCACATATTTTCTTCCAAGTTTTCAGGGGACGTCCATTAACTACGTGATTTTGGCGATTTTTCGACCCCTCTTCCCTGTTGGTGAGATGTCGTGAGGTTTGGCTCGACCCCCTCCCTCACCCCCTAATGTCACGTGAGATTTATCAAAATGCGTATTCTTAGTGTAAGTACGTTAATTTGTGCTTATTTATATTAGATTTAATAAAAAATCATAAATTGCTTAATTATTTAGCCATGTTTTAGTCGAGAATCATGATTTACTTAATTTAACCCAGTTTTCTCGCAATTTTACTCACAATTTTACTGGGGAAAAACAACTATGTGATATTTGCCGAAACCCCCCCTCCCCCCCTCCACGTGAGATAGGGTGAGATTCGGCTTGACCCCTCCCCCCCTAAACGCCTCACGTAATTATAATGGACGCCCCGTAACATTGACGGCTACTTGCAGGAAAAAGAAAGTCTCTGGATTTATTTAAGACCGACATTTCTATACGTTTTGACACAGCTCAACTGTGCTTATGACTTAAACTCGATTTAACTTTTTAAACTTAAACTCCCAATAAAAAAGGTATTCATCTATCTAAAGAGGTTGTCAACATAAATAAATAGTTAGAACATACTTAACTGGTAAAGGTAAACTTCGATTTATTAGTTTGAAAATTATTATTCATTCAGGTAGAATAGCAAGATTTTCATACAATTTGCCTTCCAGGAATTTCTCAGCAATGGTTTGAATAAAGCTTTTATAGTATTTCTGTAAATGTTAAAGGGAATGTTAAGTACCTCTTTTTAAAGAGGTTCTTAAAAAAAGGTAGATTAATAAAGATAACGTAAATTGTTTACTTTGGCTTTGGCTAGGCCATTTGAAACAATATTGTTTGAGCCGTTATTGCTATCGGTTTTTGTTCTTCTAACAGTAGCCTAAAACCTGAAAATGTTACAGAAAAATAAAAACATTTTGACCATATGACAATACATATATATATTAATCAAAATTTGTTGATCCATTATTTCTGACTGAACTGTTTCATGCCCGTCTAACGACGCGCTATCTAAATAAGAGTTTGTACCTATACGTATATTGCGTAGTGATAAGTATCACAACAAAGTCTAACTGCGGAAATTACGACTAAAGCAGTGTCGCAATCTATCACGTGTACCCAGTGTTCATTGTACTATTTGTATGGCCCTTAATGTGTCCATCCTTCACCCAAATAAACAATAACAGGAACCCGTCATAGAGGCAAATTTATTATTTTATGTGTATCTTAAATAGTGCTTGACTAGCTACTCTAAGGTAAGAACATATATATTCTTTCCCAAGTTGATTCCGGACAAAGTATGGATTTAAATAAATCTATGTTGCTATTTAGGGTCCGCATCGCATGCTATCTTTATGTCTTAATTCAAGACGAATTCGAGAAAAATAGCCAACATGACTTCGATTTTTTTGAGTAAGGTCCAAAAAGTTTAAAGCAGTATGCAGTGACTAAGGTCGTTAATGGTCTAACAGTTATAAGAAAGATACTATTTATAATGTAAATTATTTTAAAATATAATCAATACAATCGTTTTGAGTGCTTGAGGAATTCTATAATCCTGTAGGTATCCACTGTCTCTAATTAGCCGTTCGTGTTTAAAAGTCAAGACTTACAATCGGTCAAATATATATTTTAAAGGTCGGTACACAACAACAATAACACGCCTTTTCGATACGAAATCTAAGGGCTTAGTACGCTGCTGATTTTCAGTGAAATGTGAGTTGGACAGAGGGCTGTATTCTATGAGTCGTATTAATAAACTCATCTTGACTGAGATGCCCGTCTCAAGACATATGTCAAACTAAACGTCATGCCATAGAGAGCTGTCATTTTTGTTTGACGCATCTCCGTCAAGAAAGTCAAGATCAGTTTAATAAGGCCGTATGACTCAACATTTATTTTGACGTCTCGTGAAATGGACATCACTCTTAAGATCGATTTATGAATACAGCCGGAAACCAGACAAATGTAATCAGTATAATATATAACTTTGGATTTTCTTTAAATAGCGTTAGGTTAAGTGTTAATCTGGTTATAATTGAGGTTGACTCTGCTTCATTCTATGCTAACGATTATACCTAGCATAGGTCTTAGGAACAAAGAGTCTTGTTCTGCAAACATAACTGTGCCACTGGTCAACTTGGGGATAATCGTTTCCACATACTAACCTCGCATATCGCGTAGAATCATAGCTGCAAAAATAACTTTGTATATAACCCGTTGTTCTGAAGACATTTACTCATGCTGTATGATTAAACGACCAATCAAAAGCAGGTCTTGTAACTTTGAATTAAAGTCTTTGTCAGTCTTAGCTAACAACGAACTAGAAACTCCGCGGAAGTCCCATGCAAATGGCAAATGGAATTATACAATAGAAATTGCACCGTAACACTCGCGCGTATGATTGAATGTTGAAAGATATAGCTTAGGTGGATTATGTAAATGCCATACACAGCTGTGCGGCGTGTTTTACTCAACAGTATTAGCTGAACAGTTCTTAGGATTATAAGTGGTATAACGTCGTTGTTAAAGGTTAGAATCGCGTGTCTCGGGCAAATGCGCAGACAAGTCTGTTGTGTAAGCAAGGGCCATTGTGTCGCTATCAGCCGTTATCAGTCGCGGCTTGAACCCGAGCCCTGTTTCACAACAACGCGCTCTGTTTGCATGTTATCTAGTACGCGACTCTATTGACCTGATTAGTTTTGATGACATTAATCTACATCTGTTAATTTGATCTCACTTATTTTTTAACAGACGACAGGACGGGTAGCAAGAGTTGTCCGCGGATTTTTTGTCGCTCGCATCGCATATCCCTTTCTAACTATATATAGAGCCTTTAAAACGATAGAGACGCACTGAGCGATAAACGAGAAAGTAGGTACCAAATGTGCAAGTCTAGTTCATGGATAGGTAGTCTCTCTTAAATCTGTTAACTATTTAAAAAAACATGGTGATGTGTTTATTTTCAGAAACGATTCGTAAACACATAGAACCAAAAGTAACTTACACGCGTCATCTATACTAATATTATAAATGTGTGAAAGTAACTTTGTCTGTCTGCTTGTTGCGCTTTCACGGCCAAACAGCTGAATCAATTTCGATGATATTTAGTACAGCGATAAACGACTTCTACGCGGACGAAGTCCCGGGCAAAGGCTAGTTTTTATTCTGCTCGTTTGTTAAGGTTTATTTTCCAAATCTGAACTAAAGTGGACAAGATTTGCACCTTTTTGGGAAGCTTATGAATTGAAAAAGTTACTTCCGTGATTTTTATACCAATTGTCATGCATGCTTTCGGGGAAATCCCACTCGATTGAAACGAAATAAAAAAAAAATATTGTGAGTTAAGAACCTTTTATTTCTGAGGTTTTTGGAATTTGCGCCGAGCATTTTTGTTTAAAGCATTTGCTCATTCGTCAGCTATTTGAAAAGTGGGTTTTTAGCTCCCAGAGTGAATACTTTTTTCACAATTGACAGTTTTCGTTCAAAAGATAAAAAAGACGAAAAAAAAATTGAAACAATCGAATAACTCGAAAACCAGTGACATTACACCCCCAGTTAACGGGGAATTTATCTCTAGTATATCCCCTTTCAAGGAATAGGTCGAATTTCCAGTCACCCATGGCTTTGCGCGGGAATCACAGCGTATGCGCACCTAAACCTTCCTCACTCATTCCTGAATCACTCCGCCATTGGTGAAAACCGAATGAAAATCCGTTCAGTACTTTTTGAGTTTATCTTATCGCGTTCACACAGACAGAGATAGACAGACAGACGCGGCGGGGGGACTTAGTTTTATAATAAGTAGTGAAGATTCTGATGATACATGTCACTACTTTACAGAGTATTAACTGCAAGTCCTCTAGGACTCCTTCACAATTACTATCAATGATGATCAATTAGCATCTTATGTGGATGTTACGCATCTTGATCAAGCGGCATCCCAAATAGCTTGGTATTTGTAGATGTCTATAACGGAGCATCTTCGACCTCGCAGCTAATTTAGATCTCAAGATCAATACGACTACCTGTTTAGTCTGTTTACCATTCGCGAATCGATTGTACGGATGGATCTAGAATCCTTTAAACATGATGACGAAAATCTGTTAACTTCGATTTCAAAGCCGTAGTCATGTACATATAGGTATAGGTACCTATACCTTTATTTTTTATTATATTTATTGGTGTCGAAAAAGATACCAAGAAAGATCGAAGTGAACACACTATCGCAGATTTTATTTTACTTGAATGCCATAGCAGGGTAATGTTTATCAATCCACAAAAACGAGCTCCGCCACTATTTTACATTGAAAAATTGTGCGCAATAGGTATCTATACAACATAATGGCCGTTCAAAAACCATTGCAAGCAATAAGTTTACGTACTGATCCCTTTAGGTTGTTTTGTCGGTTTTGTCATTGAAAAGACACCAACGCGCCCGAACTGAGCAAATATTAAATAGAAAAGAAGCAAAAGTGGGTTATTATTTTTCCATGAAAACTGGGAGTATGTTTTTTGGGATCCTTTATATTGCATGCAATGCAAATGTACGTGGGATGCGTTTTCTTGCATTAACAAAACAACACTATGTTTTTGAATTTATGTATAGAAATATAAGACGGAAATATACTAGTTTTACATATACACAGTTTAATTAATGAGCTGTAAATCCTTGGGAAAGGCCTATGTTCAACAGTGAACGTCTTTCGGCTGATATGATGACGAGGAGAGTAACGTTGCGTCAAAATGTGGCGCGTCTGATCTCCAGGTACTCCTGATCTCATAAACCACTCCAGGTACAGGTACTTATTGCAAAGCAAATACACGTTTCGTCTTTCTAGCATTGTGACCGCAATTCCCCAATGCACTTCTATTTAAAGATCTTGCATGATCCAACGAAACTAATGGGTCGAAGCTATTTCCGCGTCCGCATTAATATCTGGGTTATATCTAACTTTAGATAAATTCAGATTATTTCGTGCCCGTTTTAGTCGAGTTTTGAGTTATCGGCCAAGATAAGAGTTCGCAATAAGTAAGTATTCTCACATATTTATTTGTTTGTTTGTCTTTCTTATCTTTTTATATTGATTCAGTTACTTATTGAACCTTGTCGTCACCACAATACTGAAAGCCAACACGACTAAAGAGGAAGCATGGGTCTTCAAAATAGTGGTCGGGGTAACTTCCCTCTAGAGCGAGAGGCATTAACTCCCCTCTCCGTTTAGACTACGTCTCAGAGGCCCTTAAGGATCGTGACCACCATCTAATTCTGAAAGCAATAACATTACCCCAAAAGTGCAGTTACACGGGTAAATTTTTAGGGCAATTTATAACCGACAACAGCTGTTTACTCTTTCATGTGATAGAACAAGACGCCCATAGATTTCAGGCTCAAAATTGCTGAGAAAATTTGTTCGTGTAACTGTACCTTAAGGTGCTTAATTCTACTGAAGCATTGGTAAACATAGGTTTGTGCAGAATTTTGATTACCTAATAAACAGCTACCATGTACAACGGCGGTTGAAATACCATGAAGCTAGCGCCATTCTCTTTTTAAAATTGCTTGAAAGCAGCACTCGCACGTGGCGTGTCGCCACGACTCGTTATATTTCAGTGGCTATGCTATAGTTAATATAGCTAAGTTCAAAGGCAATCAATCAGTAATGTGATGTCAGCTGACGATTATGGTAATAGGCGGGGAGACGCGCCGTTCGAAATTACAAAAAAAATCTATAGAATTGAGTGGTTCATACATAAGTTACTTGGGTATGTACATATACTCGTTTTGCTTTATTTTATTATTGAATCTTTGGCTATAACATCTCAGAGTTGTAGGTCGGTTTTGTACCACATCAAACAGGCGCTTGTTGGAATTAAGAAAATATTTTAAAATTCTCTAGAGATGAGTGACATTTTTCATCACATTTTATAAAGGCGACACTGGCTTTATTTGTTTAAAGAGCGCGAAAGTTAAATAGAAATGCAAAATATCAAGGAAAGCTCGATATAAAAAATTAATCGAACGATATAGAAAATGATCAAAACTACATAGATGAAAATCCTGTGGCAATAGTAGTTTATTCATCAAGGGGAGTAAGACACGGATTACTAACCGAGGAGCGTGCATTTACGGCCCGACGCGAAGCGGAGGACCGTAAACCACACGAGTTGTAATCTGTACTTACCCTCGAGTGATACATACTGCTTTATACTACACTCAACCAGCCATCAACCAGCAACAAAAATTCTTTTTTTAATTGTTTTAATTTTAGCGCAGCGTACAGTTTGCACGCAAAAAGAAGTTACAGAAGGTGCAATGAAGATCCCGATTCGCAGGGTCCAACTTGCGTGCGCGTTAAGGCGGGAAAATAATATACCTATATCTCTCGCTCTACTGTATACCATAGGCATATCGGAAAGTATGCTACTTGCTATAAAAGTGCTGGTGGCCAGTACGTTTTTTATGAAAAATTAAGTAGTTTGATTGACACGTCATCTAGACTTAAAAAAAAAACACAAAACGGGGTAATAATGGGTTTTCATACGATATAACTACTCTGATTAATCAGAACAGTTATAAAATTCAGGTAGTAATTATACACTTACTAAGAAAGTGTAGTATAAATAAAATTATATGGCTTAAAAAAAGCAATCGTATAGGTACATTTTGTGTGTGACAGGCTCAATGACAAAGATATTGAATACAGATTTAAATTTAGAACTTAGATTTAGATGTCTTTTAAAGTTGTAAATTGCAGTCACCAAAAAAATAGTGGCCAGGTGTTAAAATGTACCAAAGACATGTTTTGCACTTCCATTTTGCAAGAATCGCGAAAGGATTGAGTTACCCAACCGCTTGAGAACACAATGGAACATTGTATTAATTTAGTGCATCTAAGGGTGCTGCAACAACAACAATGCTGCATTCACGCGAAACAAAGGGTATTAACTCATAAATATAAACATGGGGAGCAAGACTTAATGCGGTGGTGTTAAGATTGAAATTTGAAAAATGAAATTTTATGACTTTTCTTTCACAATTTTCAATTTAGATAGACGTTTCGTGACGCGGTTAAGACGTAAAAGGGTATATTAATTATGTAAATGGCTATGGCTAGGTTTGTAGTGTGCAATGCTTTGAAATATTAACAATTTTATTTTTAATCAAACTTCAACATCTTTGAGTCAAATAATCAAACTTCTTTTATAGTAATTTATCATACGATACTATACTAATATTATATTTTGTGTTTTTGTAAACTTCGTCTCTTACGTCTCGGGCCAAGTGATCTCAGTAAATTAGTTTGATACTTAACTCAAACCCAGCCTCATCAAGTACCAGCACGCTTCCTGTTTACTTAACCAAAGATCTCCAAAGGCCCACGGCAGATCAGTAATATAAACACGCCCCGCTCAAGTATTTACACGTACTGAAGTATCTCTAAACACTTTCACTGAACGTTCTGTGCCAAGATCTTACTCCCCACACAAATTAGAGCCTAGAGATTTTTTTTCACGGACCAGAAGAAAACCGAGCTCATATAAAGTATAGTATGTAATTCACAGTGCTGTAGTGTTATGCTGTTATGCTGTGTGATTATTTTAAATAAATAAATAAACCACGATTAAGTTGGCTTGAGAAATCTTTGATCATAAATGCAAAGCCAATCCTCGCATTAAGATGAAACTATGATAGTCATTTTTTTACCGGCTGTCTTACCCTCTACATCGGAACACAACAGTGTGAACACTTCTTGGCGGCAGGTTAGCGAGTAAGATGGTGATAACTAGATGGATCCTACACAAGATTCTACCAGTCACTAGTTAATAGCAAATCTCGGCATTAAGAGCCTGTTCACACTAGCGTTTTTGGCCGACGATATTTCGGCGAAGCGGGATCGCGAGACGTCACGGCCAACAACGCTAGGGTGCAATGGCTCTAAAATGTTTAAATTTATCAAGTTGTGCAGTACTACTGAGTCTATACATTTGAAACTTGCTCGTAACTCTTTGAAACAAGGTATGTTATTAAACGCGGTTGATAACCGCACGTGCGGATTGTGCAACCGTGTTAGAAACGTGTTTCAGATTGATCTCTAGGGCTTTCGTCCGCGATGGTGGTAACCCTAAGTCACGAACTTGTTTGTATTGGCAACCCTTATATTATTAAAGCGAGTATTTCCTTGGACTCTATTCCAATTTGTTTAAGCCTATCTTGCTTTTATATCCCAATCATATTGTTGAAGGAATAGAAGCTTTTATTGTCAAGGAAAAAAGAGCTAATATACCGTAACAATATAATTACGATATACATAATGAAGCAGACTAAAATAATGTGAAACAGAAGCTCTGATAACCTCCAATAAAACTGTAGTTAAGTTACCTACTAACTGCGAGCCTCGTGCGTACGATCCTTTAGAAACTTGATAAAATATAGATGTTCATAAGTTTTCTGTCATTTTATTATTTGTCTATTTTTTTATAATAATAACACTTCAGCTAAAAATTCTATTTTCACACCACTGCATCGCTGTAATATAAATTATTTCAGCAATTAAGGAATAAACACACACACGGGTGAACGAACTGCTATTAGCGAAATGAAACTGATTAATGTATGTGTGCTACGGGCACATAGTTATTTTCTCCATTTATTATAATGTCTGATGTGTCACAGTTAAATTAATGTGCGAAAGTATTACAATCGTCGTTGGTTCCAATGTACAGCTTTGCTTCGTTTGTGGGCGGTTAGAAAAAAAAGTGTAAGTAAGTACATTAAGGACAAATTAAGAAACGGTAACTTTTCCATTGCGTCACGGAATGTAGTCATACATGTACCTATATACTGCCCACATACGCCAATATGCTGTATCTCGAATTCAATAACTGAAGCAGATTCAATCCTCATCCCTTAGTAATATGGCTGCACTTTCTACAGGAATTTGTCTGAGATACGACCTTTTGTATTCCTTTGAGTCTTGTAGCAGTATTTCGTGACGCAATGGAAAGTTAACGTTTCTTAATTTTAATCCCTAACTCAGGCGCGGATCCAGCCTTCAGATTAGGGGGTAATCACCTAACTACCGAACGCCGAAATTCGGTCAAGTGCGATTATTTTTATTTCTTGATTGCAACACGATTAATTTCTGAACCTCATATCGACGAGTGCCGAAGGGGCCACCCCTACATGACCTACCTGACCACCCCCGTGGAGCCGCCACTGCCTTAACTATGTATACTTTTTATGATAACCGCCCCTGTACTGTGTTTAGGAGCTGAAGCATTCCTTACGTTAATTGTTGGCCGGTAGAGAATATCGTATGACATTAGGTCCACCCTATTCGCATTCGCGACTGGACGCGTGGATTATTTATCATTTACAACGTTTCTTTTAAATTCGGCTTAAAGAATCTTTATTTCTTAAAGCTTTCGGCACACCAAACGCGTGTCAGGCGCGTCGCGTGGCGTGAGCGACGCAGCACCCGGCACACCGCAGGCAGCAGGCAGCAGGCCGCGTTTCGAACGCGTGCCAGCGCTGCGCACGCCTCGCGGCTGCGTTCGGTGTGACTTGCTGCGCGGCGCGCGCGTACCCCCACCACGCGTTTGTAAAAAAATACAACGACTAGTACCCGCGCCGACGCCGCGCTGATGCGACGCGTGCCAGCGCGCGCGACTCGCTGCCCGAGTTGTCTGCGGCGACTGCGGCGCGTCGCGTGCGCGAAGCAGCTCGAACGCGTGCCTTGCGCAGGCACGCGTTACTTTTTGGTGTGCTGGGTTCAATTTGATTTGTTGTTTTACAACATGCGCGGGCCCGCGTTCAAAGCGCGACGCGCCTGACACGCGTTTGGTGTGCCGAAAGCTTTAATGAAATACATATTTCACTTATATGAGAAAATATTACTAATTATTATTAATTTGCGAACAATTTACAAAATCTGGTCGTTAACGATAGTTATAATACACATCACAAACTCATTATTGATACATTAGGTGTTGGGATACAATTATTTTAATTACCTGCTCAATTACCACATAAACCGGCCACAAAACATTTCTCATTATGCAAAACGACAATTACAACATTTGTGTTGTCGCGATGTGTTGGCATTATTAAATATATCATCGACTTACTAAGTAATATGATGAAGTGATGGTAAGAGATAAGATGGAACTTGACCATGTGTTCTTTTTACCAGACCGTCGCTACCTGAATCCATACAATCTGTACCCGATTAGGCGTTGATGGCACCGAATGTGTCAACGAATAAGTAAAACGTGATCCACAAAGATCGTGTGACTAATTCGAATATTCATGGGGCAGAGTAACATGCGCGCACGTCGATAGTTAACGTTACTAACACCTCTTTGACTAACACGGTCTGACTGCACATTCGTCATTCATTATGTTACATTAGAATTCATACCTAAAAACTAAAAATAAACAGAATTTAACGGGTGAAAATGAAATGTAATTGAAATGGCCGAACTTATTAACACACATTTTTTTTTAACTACATTTTTTGTTTCTTAAAGTCGTCCATAATGGCCCCGTAATGTTTTTCATAATATTAGCTAAGTAATGCGTCATTTAATAAACTAATTACAAATAAATGACTTTAAAATCAATTACGAAAATACTGTTGCGGCTGTAAAGTGTTTGCTTCACTACATAGTATACAAAGTCGCTTCTCCCCGTCTGTCCCTTTGTACGTATGTACGCTTATATAGATCTTTTAATTCAACTACGCAACGAATTTTAACGTGGTTTTCACCATCAGTTACATAATTAACCACGGAAGGAATAAAATCCCGGAAGATTTAATGTATATAATAGTACCCGGGGCGAAGCGAGGGCGGGTTGCTAGTAGTCTATAAAAGTAATAGGTAAATCTTCTAAAGTAGGTGCGGCCAATGAGACGAGATAAAGAATGTAAACAAACTGACCGTTACTGAGTTATATTGCGATAACGAGCGATTATTATATCTGTCCTTATTACTCGTACGCAATAATATCTTCAGTTGGTCGATGACGGCTGTCGTTGCGTGATTCGTGGTACAGGAAAGCTGTCAGTACAGAAGTTGTCAACATTAGGGCCGCCATTTTGTGAAGTTCATTCCTGTTTCGATTGCGTTCGAACTTCGAAGTGACACGATTGATTGTTTGCGTTATTTTTTATTATATCATTACTCATATACATTTGAAGATGTGAAAAAACTGCTACAGTGACGAAATTGTGTGTTATCATAAGAAAAGAGAACAATTTTTATAGCAAAATTGACAACATGATTGATAGGTAATACGATAGATAGTTTTGTCTAAATGAAATACGGCTGATTCGGACTCTTCTATCGAATCATCTTCTGATACAGGCGACGATGACTAGAATAGGAAGTTTAAAATTTGTACATAATTTCTTCAAATAAAAATATTTTGAACTCCTGTAAGCTTGTTTACATTATTTGTCTCTTACAAGCTGCTTAGCATTAGTCTAAAACGTTTTAAGGACAACGAGGTCGCGCTGTTGATCCAAAAAGTCAGCGCCCCTCAAACAAACAGGCTTATCGCCGCTAACTGCGCATATACACAGAATAACAATCCAAATATACATTCTGCAAATACTACAGAATAAATATTTTTAGATAGCGGGATCGCACTCTGTCAGCTATTTTGAGAACTTGTTACTTTTTAAATCAGGGTCAGGTTCATCGGAAAGGCCGGTTTTTTATTGCGCTCGAAATTTCAATTAGAGTTTTTTTTTTCACCAAGTGTCTGTAGTTTATGATTCTACATTTGCTCACAAAAATAGGGTCACGAGTGATAAGTGATAAGTATAGCTGAATAAAAAAGTGAACAAATACTGGATAAGTGAAAGAGAGAACTTTATTAAGGCCAACAAAAGTAAGAAACTTTTTCAATTAGAACTTAAAAGAATCCCTCAAGCCGACTTGATCCGTCTGAGTGGGGGTCAAAGCCTGCCGGCGTTGCTACACGTTTAATAATCCATACAAATCGATCCACTAACAATCGGGGATGCCTCAACCGTTTCAATCGATAAGTAATGACCGGTTAAGCACCTGCCAGTCACAGGCCAGTGCAGGAGTTCTAGGGTGTGATTCTGTTAATCGTCTCACCTTCACATCGACTGAGTTTAAGAAAACCGTTTTAATTTAGTTGCTTGAAACCGGCGACTAAATGAAAGTGCAGGCAGTTAAATGTCATTTACGCACGGACGACGTAAATCAGCCGGTTATTCTTCGACTCAGTAGAAGTGAAGGACGATGCCAGACAGATGACATACCAGATTTGAAATTTTGGCGTGCGCCACTGTTCGAGGGTTTGGAGCGCGCAGTCGACACGCCGCTTATGATTCGTTTTTAGAGTTCCGTAAAGGAACCCTCATGGTGAGACTTCGTTGTCTGTCTGTCCGTCCGTCCGTCTGTATGTCACAGCAGTTTTTCTCAGCAACAAACAGATGCTATCAACTTGAAATTTGGCATAGTTGTGGTTTTTAGTAAAAAAAAATTAAATTAATTTTGTAAATAATTGAAAATGGTTGAAAAATGAAAGTGTTCAGATTCTGATTATCTCCGAATTTATGAACCAAAAAATCTGGAAAGAATCTGGATCTGGACGTAGGAATAGCTGTATTAAATAAAGTATTCAAAGCTTACAGTTTTTGAGAAATAACTAAAAAAATTGCGTTAAATTTAGGCAACTAAAAATAGACCTTATTGCACATTTTGGTCTTGCCATACTGTAAAAAATATATATTGGGTTCGCGAACAGCATATTCATTTAGTTACCCATTTCGGTGACCCTCTCGAGTGGTCAACGCACGACACGGCCGCCGGAGGCCTTCTCGCTCCACTGCGCGGTTAGACACCTCCGCTGAGTAGATCGGATAGATACGTCGCTCTTGTACCTTGTGATGTCACTGATTATCTGCATCCGCCTGGAGACAAGCTTTTGGAACCTTGATAAGGAACTGTGTAAGATCATTATATTTTTCAAAGGACTCAAAAATTTGCTGACTCTGAATTGAACATTATAGCTTGTTATTTTTTCACTTCTCTTGCTTTAAATGTGGCTTAAATACAGGCGGAAAAAAGTGACACTTTCTTTACTCCCCAGTCTAGGGACTAAAGCTAAAGTACTTTACAATACAAATATTGCTAACGTCTGAGAGGAGGTAGAGGTGCACCTCTGTTGTCTATGTCCAGCCACCCCCACCCCCTCAATCTCCATGTTGGGAATGTTGTGTACATAAACATGGTATGAATGAAGCTATTTTGAAAAAAATCTTGAAAATGTCTAATTTTCGATAGAATGGAAGTAAAACTCAGTCGGGTAAATTTCCGGGGCGTTTCAATCGCCGTGATTAGTGCCTTCAATATATTGACGAAATCAATGACTTCGTCAACTTCTGATGCTAATAGAAATTTACCCAGTCAGTCAGTATGACACACTCGAACTACAATGCCTTCGCTGGGGTCAGGCAGATAACTAAATTTATCGCGCGGCATAATAGCGTCAAGCTGTAAATCAGGTACCTATGTACTTTAATAAATAAATAAAGGCTTATGTTAACCCCTTGTTGATCAATCTACTATTAGGTATTATAGCCACGACAGGACGCAATTTAATACTTTCGCCTTAAGCTAATACTTCCCTGCTTTTATTATTCCGGTCGCCTTCGTTGGTTTCACCACAGCCCTAACCTAGTAGAATATGGTTATAATTAACGTGTTAAAACTGTCTCATTTTTAGTTCGAGTACTTTCGATGAGCCGCGGTTTGACCGGAATAAGTAGCACCGCTGATATTTAAGTACATTATTATTGACAACTTGATTTGGTTCAATATTTGACGCGTACCTACTTACATCGGACTAGATAGATAAGGCGATGTTTAATTCAGTGTAGCTTTTTAACATTTTTTTCCCGTATAGCGATTATTTATATCGATAGTGGATATATCCTTCGCACTAATTATACAAAAAAAATTGAAAATTAAATTGAAGAATCCCGTATCTTCCATGTCTAAAATAATAATAAAAAAATATCTCGTTAGTTAGGTGTAAGCAACCAAATTAGGGCAATGACACATCATTTATCAAAATGTGACTGAAGTCTAGATCTATAAGAAAACTGATGAACATAAACTAACACTTCTGTTTCTTCCCAGTAAAGTCGTGTTAAAACGTCGAGTAACGCCGTTTAGGTTATTCCGTGTTACCTAGAGTAGACAATTTTGTGTTTTTATGTAATTTCAGTTCTTAGTAATACCTGAATCAATTATGTTTTTATTAATAACTCTTAACAATGATTGTCTATTCCAGAGGCTGGCGGTGCTCGGGAAGCGCGCGGCGCGGTGCGCGGGCGCGCGCGGCAGGTGACCGCCGGCGTGCGCGGCTCATGTGGGCGGCGGGCGCGTGCTGCTCGCGGCAGGCAGGTCCGTCCGCACCTTTACACTCAGCTTAGGTACACTAGTGTGTACCCAGCTTTACTGGGACTCTTAGGGGCAGCACAGACTAACTCTACCTCAAGCGCGGATCCAGAGGGGGTAAAATGGGGGTCATTTTGGATGGCAGAACAGTCCGCCGAAATATATGAAGAAAATGTATGAAATCGTAATCCGGATCCTCGCTCCGGCCGCTCCGGCCATCCGGTCCGATATTTACCAGCACAACGCAAATGCTAGCGGTCGACTGAGTTTTCTCACCAGAATCAACCGCGCCGCGTCTAGTTGAAAGCATGCCGAAGTTGCCGAATTTGGATTTTTCACATACCAGGCAAATCCCGGTTGCTTGTAGTCCGAACCTTAGGGGTTCTCTGATCACCCGCCGCGGGCGACGGACGCGGGCGTATTTCCGTTACTCTGCGCGCTCTGTGAGAAGGCCTATCGGAGAATGCGTTTATGACCAATGTAAGGCTATGGTCTCCTATTTTACGCTATACGCGGCGTCTGACGTTAGCGTCAACGTTTCAATACTTCCAATCGACGTCTGAACGCAACGCACAACGCAGTACGTATTGAAACGTTGACGCTAACGTCAGACGCCGCGTGTAGCGTAAAATAGGAGAGCATAGCCTAACGGAAAAACGCCCGCGTCCGTCGCCCGTCGCCCGTCATGAGGAAACAAAAATATTAATATACTGTGTCCAAAGTTATGGCGCGGAGCCGCCATCGTGCTCGTGTTCAAAAGTGTACTCCAACTTGCGACTTGCGCGGCGCACCGTACACGGCACCGTGCCACGGCGCCGTTTCACGACGGCGGCGCCGCGCCGTGGTGATGGGTCCGGAGCCTTAGATTTCATGAAACATGAAGAAATGATTACCATTATTTTCTCAAGTTTCATTTATAAATAAACCGTCATCGGCTTTCTTCGTGTTTCTTAACACTTACGGCCCGGCCACGACTTTGAGCGGCGGCGGACGCGGCGAGCGAATTCTATCTTCATTGCACGGTCGAGACGCTCTACACACAACGGTTAACTGTCATTACGCGCAATGTATTACGAAACAGTCGTGGCCAGGCCCTTATGCTGTCCGAGGAGAGAGCAAGTGTGATAGCAACAGACAGCCGGTGACAAGTTGTAATATTATAAGTAAGTATAATTGAAGAAACATTATTTGCATCGATGAATGTTATCTTGGACCGGCTTACCTTTTCTATTTGAATAGGCTCAATCCTTTGTTCTATTGTAGGTACCCGAAAGATAAAACGTTGAGACGAATCATCGGTGCAAATTATATTTCGTCAACTATACCTACTAAAACTTCTGCTGCCGACTTTTATCTAATGAAGAAAGTGTACCGTAATAAAATAAACTAATCTCTAGAAACTCCATTAGAAACTAAAAACAAATCGATCAAACTTAGACTTTTACTTATTCCTCAACTTGAGCACTTAGTTTTTAATGAATCTATGTTCAATAGATACTTTTAAATTAGGTAACTTCTCAATGATATAAAATATTTTTTTTCTAATTGTATTTTGTTTTGTGTTGTAATTTCGCATGAGTGCTGTTTTAAATGTCACCCAACGTGCACTATGAACATTACACTTTTATGGAGACTGTCCCGTATAATATTTATACCAAGAACCATATTGTCATCACTCTTCAACACAATATTTTTATTTTGACTGTTAAGTTTCGAATTGCTTTATCTTATTATCCAGAACACTACAACTACCGTACTTCAGGCAATTCCGTTGTGTAAACCTTTGTAGTTCCATCCTTGCGCTCTATGTCGATATGTTTCAAGCTGCGGTACAGTAGCGCGCTACTGTAACGCAGTTTGAAACATATCGACATCAGTCTTTATACGTCCCAACTTCATTCTCTCATGATACCAACCAGTTTAGCTATACAGGGTGTCCCAATATCAGTAACCCACATTGACACCGGAGGTAGACCAGCCTAAGACGGACCGAACCAGACACTTTTTTTTTTCTTTGCTTTTTTTTTTTACTTTTGTTTTTTTTTTTTTACGGAGTGGAAAGGCGTTACGCATTGTTCCCACACCGACCCAGCCTAACATGATCTTAGTAAAAATCGCATTGTTTTCAAGATTTGCCAATTTAAAGTTCTTTTCCAGTACAAACTTTAAACTGGCATGTCTCGAAAACCATGCGACTTTTACTGAGGTCATGTTAGGCTGGTTCGGTCCGTCTTAGGCTGGTCTAGGTGCCTCCGGTGTCAATGTGGGTTACTGATATTGGGACACCCTGTATAAGAACCAATACCTCTATTATATGAGAAAATAAAAACCCCGTATCACCACCGGGTTAGCTACAAAGAATTTTGCTTTACAACCAGTTCTCAAACTCGGTCACCTATGAGGAATCCGCCCCACTTACCCCTCCAGCCCTCCAAAATCCCCTCAAGTCTCCACAAGACAAGTGTAGGTAGTGCACACCGCCTAACGGCGTTTGTTGGTAGCCAGCAGGCACAGGCACTCATGCGTGAGGGGCTGACTAACCGTGCGGTGGCAGGCGAGGCGAAGGCGAAGACCTTCCAGGCGTATCTGCCGCCGGCGCACCGGACCTACAGCTGCATCCACTGCCGCGCGCACCTGGCCAGCCATGACGAGCTTATATCTAAGGTAAGGAAGGCAAATGTGACGTTCTCAATATAAAGGGACCTTATGGAGGCAGGCGGTTACGTCGTTTTTAAAATTGTTACTATAGTATTCGTATAGTTACAAGAATAAGAAGAGCTTAACTGTCTTCCTCCATAAGGTCCCTTGATATTGAGAACGTCACAAATGTTAAAATGCATACCGGATCTTGTAAAACTTGGGTCTACGAGTATAATGTTATTATTAGATTATTGTTAATTGCATTTCTATTTTATCCAGTCATTATGATATATTAATTAATAACCTACATTTTAGTTCTAAAGTATTTTAATTACAATTATATATGATCCACATTACTTGTTTGTTCAAACGATTAAATACTTGGCTGGCACCATGCAACCCTAGCTCTGCAATAAAAATGGTACAAAATCTACGATATCTGATTAAATATTATAACTGTTTAGATCCTTGTTAGATATAATTTCAAAAATGCTAAATAATATCTCTCGTTCAATAGTTGTTTTTGCAAGTAAAACATTTGAATGCAAATACTAATATCCTAATATTGCTAATTGTAATTTCCAGTCGTTCCAAGGCAGCCAGGGGCGGGCGTACCTCTTCAACTCAGTGTGAGTAACATTTTGCCCTCCTAACTCAGGGCCGTATTAAACTGTTCTTTAGTAAAATGCCCCTCAAGTGACGCGTCAAAATAAATGTCAGGACATAGAAAGTTGTCATTTTTGACGCATCTTAAGACGGGCATCACACAAGATCATTTTGTTCTCATATACAGCCTCCTAACATATAACTGCAAGCAACTGCAAGTTAAACAGCCAGAACTTACTCTACCCGCCGCTTTTATTAATAAGGTCACGTATACAATCTTTGAGTTGTCATGAGGAAAGTAGGGGGTTTTCAACGGCGTCCAGATTTTTTAAACGAAAAGGAAAACCACTAAGCACCTTGCTAGGCTATAGGCATGATAGGCTGGATTATTATTTATTATATATCTAATTAAATCAACGTCAACATGTTCAATAAAACATTTTCGCGATTTTATTTATTTATGTTGTACGCAATTGCATTGGAGGGCAGCATTGTCATGCATATAGCAATACGCTTGCAACAGAAATGCTTTGTAAATTCATATGTGGCGTCGGATTGATCCGGTTTAAGTCGACGGTACTCGGTCGGTCAATCGACCTGCTTTGATTTTTATAACTTGAAATTTTTATGTGAATCGAAAATGGTGCATGATATGACCAATCATACATCTAAATTCTCTTCAGTTTTGTAACACTCTGTTTGCTATTTCAAACCTACATCGAAGTCATATAATTATAACTAATTTTGAAACGGTAGGCAGAACGGCTAGCGCATGACATGCGCACAACTTTGTTTCTAATTCTAAATATTCAACCCGCGGATAGATAAGGATACGTCGAGGTAGAATTTGACATTTGCCATCAAATTTTAATTTGAAGTAACCTTATCCGCTGGAATATAGCGAAAGGGACGCACGGGGTAACAAACAAGCGAACAAATACAAGTTGCGCTGGGTTGTTAGGTGGGTGTCATGTTCGGTTTTAGTCATAATCTGCTTTAGTCTTGTTCCTCACTGGTCACGTTCCGCTTTAGTCATGTTCTACTCTAGTCATGTTCTACTCTAGTCATGTTCTACCCTAGTCATTTTTTATCCTAGTCATGTTCTGTCCTAGTCATTTTCTATCCTAGTCATGTTCTGCGTTGGTCATGTTCTATCCTAGTCATGATCTTCTGTGGTCATGTTCTGAATTTATAAAGTACAGAGTCAACCTAACTGTACTTTACAACCAACAATAAAAAACAAACTTATAATTAGATTGTTTTTATTTATTCAATTACTGACCTCTTACTTAAACATAGCAACATAAACAAAAAATAGTTTTTTTTAATAACTTAAAATAACAGCTTTTTCTTTAACCGATTTCAAAAAAGGAGGAGGTTCTCAATTCGTCTGTATGTTGCTTTTTTTTTTTTTTGTATGTTTGTTACGCGATTACTCCCTCAATTGTGGACCGATTTTGAAAATTCTTTTTTGTTTGAAAGGGTATACTTCCGAGGTGGTCCCATTGTCACGAAATCAGAATCTGATGATGGGATCCATGAGAAATCGAGGGAACTCCTCAAAAGTTATAGGCACACATACAGCGATTTTGGTATTACCTGCAAGACCTTAAGAAATTGCATTACAAAAGCACCTCTTGGCGACGAGGAACTGATGATGAAGACCAGAGGTGACCACCGGAACTGGCTTAGTCGTAAGTGATTGACGCCAGCAATGAGATTTCTTTATTAAGACTATGAAGCTAGTTTTATACTCATTATAACGCATATGGTGAAGTGCAACTGATGGTGAAGTACCGGGAGAACTCCTCAATGATTAACGGCCCTGCATCTTGGGCAGCGACATTTTGTTAAGGGTGATGAGAGATTGGTATTAGGCTATTGTTTCTTTATGTGATGTGCTTTAGTTCATCACATAATAATAAGAGGTGCATCACTAAAAAGCGAAAAAAAAAAAATTTAACAAAAAAATAAAACCGTCTTCAAAAACCTACTAAAAAGCGTTAAATAAAAACCAGCCTCATAGGAGTCCTAGGAATAGCCTATTTAGTGCCGAATAGGTACATAGAATATATTATCGAAGTCGGTGGCAAGAATCATGGTGTCATTGCTATTGTGTATATCTACTTGACACCGGCTTGGATATATTCTATGTACCTATTCGGCACTAAATAGGCTATTCCTAAGACTCCTGTGAGGCTGGTTTTTATTTAACGCTTTTTAGTAAGTTTTTGAAGACGGTTTTTTTTTTCGCTTTTTTTTTCTTTCTGTGTCTAAAGTCACCGACCCATTACAGACATCTCTCTTTGAACAACGCCGGTATGAAGATCCGCTTTTATTAATCAGATTCAAAGTATACTTAAACCCATCGTGTAATAAAATCTTTTTTCCTTTTCCACTTTCAATAAATGTCAACCGGCCACTTGTGCCCATTGGTTCTTCCATAATTAAAACTAATTAAATATTTTATATATAAGACATCAGGTAATCACACGCGGAAATTTGACACGTGTAAATTGAATGACAAGCAATGTGTGAAATAACATTCGAATAAATACAAATAGCCTGCATATCAGTCAGTATGAACATTGTTTACTTATTGGCAATAAAGGTTTAATATATTTGAAACTCATATCTACCTCACGTATGACCAAACCAGAACAATGACTAAAGCAGAATATGACTATAGCAGAACATAACTAAAGCAGAGCATGACTAGAGTAGAATATTACCAGAGCAGAATATGACTTAAAAGGAATATAATCATGACCAAACAAGAACTTGACTAAAGCAGAAGATGACTAAAACAGAATATGGCTAAAGCGGAATAAATATGACCAAACCAGAATATGACTAAAGCCGAACATGACACCCACCTAACAACCCGTTGCGCTGGTCTAGTCCTACTTTGAAAATCGAAGTTTGCAATTACGTTACCTCCATCTCATTTTTTCGAATGTCGAGTGAAAGCTGTGAAAGGAAAAATAGGATATTTTGGAGGCAAAATTTTTACATCAATGAAACTTTGCTTATAACTTGATCTTGGTAGAAGAAATGAGGATCTGCGGAGTCCTACCAAAATTTGCGGGTACAAGGGGGGTGTGGCCAAGGCGGAAACTTTAAAAAAACATGCACATTTTACAAACTAGGCGAGTGAAGTGTTATTGGGTGGCAGATATTTTTTTCATCCCGAAGCAGATCCTCATTTCTAGTGCCAAGATAAAGTTATAAACAAATTTTCATTGATGTACATATTTTGCCGCCAAATTGTAATTTTCCAGCTTACTTAACATGCAGTAAGTTGATACTGGTTGACGTCACGCTCCGCCGCCTATTTATTTCTTTGCAGTTCTTTTATTGTTTTTTTTTTATCGTCCCAGTGTGAACGTGGGCTGCGGGCCGGCAGAGGAGCGCGTGCTTCTGACGGGGCTCCACGCCGTCGCCGACATCTACTGCGACTGCTGCAAGACCATGCTGGGTTGGAAATACGTGAGTAGCCCGCCTTAGGCCCCCTTTGCTGTTCTACCGGCATTTTTTATAGTTCCGTACCCCAAGGGTGTCAAACGGGAACCTATCACTAAGCCTACGCTGTCCGCCCGTCGGTCCTAACTTTAATGAGCTGTATCTTTTGAACCGTAATAGATAACCCGTTGATTTTTTACAAAGGTTTATAAAAGATATTAACAAGTACCAACTTTGCAAAGTCTATAAGCAACAGGGTTCTACATTGAACGAACGTAATTTGAAATTATCTTGTTTCTTACATTATTGTGTATTATGTGTAACCTACTCGCATTCATATCAGTAGGTACTCATGAGTCGTGTAGCATACAATTATTAGGTAGATAATAATAATAGTGGCCGCACCATCTACGTCAAAATTGTTTTCATAACGCAACACTTGTATGGAAAGCTAGTAAATATACATTAAAGTTTCGTTTTTAGGCTCTTTGTCACCCTCACCCTTCAAAACACATTCATTGCCAAAGCATGTTGATTTCGTGCGGGAATCATATTTTTAACGCGTAATTACTTTTCATCAAAATAATTGACGACTTAATCATAGTGCTGATATCATATGTGCAGTTTATTTTTATTTATCTCTTCTCGGTCACTACTGACCGAATAACCTCTAACCTTATGTTAACGCCAAAATAATCTATTTGGCAAAGTAGCTATGGTTTGATGGCATCATTGTAAATGATAAGATAACTATTGACGTGAAGATAAAAACAGCCTATAAATGGGGTGCAGGAGCAGACGTATCGTATTTTTTTACTTAATTTTGAATGTACCAGTTATGTTATGCCACCTAGTGTTTGTAGAATATTAACCTCTTTAACCTTTTCTACGCCATTGACGGATATATCCGCACCACTGGTTCAACGCCAACGACGGATATATCCGTCACAGTTGACAGCGAAAAATAGACCTCAGTATTTATGACGTATGGTTGAAATTAGCTCTGGTTTTCGGCTGCCATTGGCGTGTGAGTGACGACTTTTGTATTTGACATGGCGTTGAAAAGGTTAACCTTGAAATAGATCTCCTGGTGCCAATAATATGGTACGGTAATGTTATGGTTTATGATATAGAAAAAAAATCCGCCATTTTTTTTAGATCTGTAGAGTAGGTAAATCGCACATAACTGATAATCATCTTCAGTACCTTGCATGTAGCGTTCACGATCTGTCGTTTATATAAATGCTTATCACTTTCCAGGAGCACGCGTTCGAGTCCAGTCAGAAGTATAAAGAGGGCAAGTTCATTATAGAGCTAGCTCACATGGTGAAAGAGAACGGGTGGGACTAGGGCGGCGCCCGCGCGGCGGGGCGCGCGCGACGGGGCGCGCTCGGCTGGGCCCGCCGGGCCGGCCCGCCATGGCCCCGCGCCGGCCGCTCGAGCCCTCGTGATGAGAGGCCAGGCGAGTCCGCTCGCCTCGCCTGAGAGGCCAGGCGAGTCCGGTTGCTCGCCGCGCCCGCGCCGACCGCCGAAGCGAGCGACCCCCATAGCAATCAAAGTATTTTTGTCACACTGTTTATTATTGGGAGATGGCGGCCGCTCGCGCCGGCGGCGGGATATCGCCTTTTGTGCTCTTTTCGTACTTTAGTCGGCTTCAGCGCTTGTCCGCCAGTCAACGTTAATGTTATACATAAGTTATCGATCTCAACGGCCCCCCGGGGCTCTGTATGGGCTTAGAATTTATACTAATTAATAATTTGAAACGACACGGCCGTACGGCGTGCAACATCGTAAGTTGTCTTAGTTTTTATATTATGTACATCGTACTGTATTAAGAGAACACTAATAATTTCTCTTGTCCCCTTTAACCTGTGATAAGTATGTTAGTATAGGATTTTGGATTTCTTGAACAGTCAGGGAATTGCTCAGACGACAGTCGTATGTTCCTATGAGTTCTGCTGTACAATTTGCTTTTTGCATCGTTCGCGGGTTGGCTAGTCGGAACAGAGAAGTTTCTTTTGTTTTTAGTTGCGCCTGATCAAGTGATTTTTTTAGTTTTATCGAAAAGAAGTTACTTCGACCGTTCTTCTTGATTTGTCATGAGATCTTCATTAGCTAAATTATTTTTACACTGCGAGGGATTTTATTATAAGGCAAGCGGTAGATGAATTACCATAAAGGGGTTGACGCTTAAGCTGTTCTTATATTTGGACGTAGTTTAGGGAAAAGGATCCAACCCACAAAGCAAAATGTCAATATAATGGTAGTGGATAGTGGTAATATTATGTCAAATTCTACAAGTGTGAATTGGTCGAATTGGATCCTTTTCACTAAACTACGTCCATTTTTCTGATGGAATCGGAATGGAGAATTAAGTGATAGAGATGCTAATCGAAAAAAAATTATAAGATTGCTGAATTGACTGAAAAAACTTCTTTGTACTAAGCTATCTACGTCTTTCCTTATAATATAAATGTGGGAGGAGTAATAGATTTAAAATACTTTTAGTTAGATATTAGTTTACGGAGAGCAGAAACTGAGACGAGTAGAATGTTTTATTATACATTTATTATGAATTCTTTGGAATGTATCTAGTAGTACATTATCAATATTTTACCTTAACTGCATGGTACTTCATTTACCTAATTGTAAACTTACTATGTAAGAACTTGCATGAGCTTCGATATCAAAAGATTTGTAGTCTGAATGTTCGAGGCGAACTTGACGTCCGATTTCGTAGAGCTGACTGTAATGGAATACTTTTAGTACGGGTCGGCTAACTAAAGTTGTCGCGTTCGAAATATTACGCACTGTTTAATAAAATAGGGGCCGTACCTACTTCCAAAGTCAAAGTTTGATGTAACGTTAGTCGCATCTCTTTCTTGCAACTGAATCTCGTCACAAGAATGCAAAGGGCGACACTAATTTTCGAATGTCGTGTTTCGAAGTAGGTAGGTACCCTTGAGGCGAGAAGTCATCCGTATGCCTATTCATACATTACACAAATGTTAATATACTATTGTGTAGGACGTCAGCTTCTGTTAAATGACCTGTATGTTGTACGCAATATTCTGCCGTCGCATAGAGTCATAACTGCCACTAGCGTATAATACATCTGTAATATATATATATCAATAATGTATTATAAATCCAAGTGACGCTCGGTGTTAAATACTGTTTTTGAATAAGGCTACGTTTCTGGATTGTAGAAATGTAACTTCATACTTCAGACTGTATGGGAATACGTTAGAGAGATATAAACATATTTTGTCTCTAACTTTTCTCAACATTCATTTTGGTTGGTTAGTAACAAAACAGTGGGCCTAGATAAGCTACATTATGCGAACGTTATCGTCATCAAAAACGTATAGGGTTGACTTGAATGCAGGATTTTGAGTTTTCGAAAGTTGACAGCTATCGTAGAATGCAACTTGTTTAGACCCACAGATAACTGTCAAAACAGTGACAAATATTGTAAATCGCTTGTCAGTTTTTAATAGACAGACGCGCTGTCGTGACCACCGCAGTGCCCTAGCAATGTTGTAAATCAAATTAAATCTTAATATGTAACAAATGTTTAAATCTAGGTACCACTAGAGACAATAGAATATAATATACATACAAATGAATCAAAACTTTGACTTATCGGATAGGCTTTAAAATAATTGACCCTTTTCATCGATACGATTGCGTCACCAGTACAATGAAAATGAAAAATGTTCATCTCAAATGTTTTTGATTATGGAATTATTTTCTTAAACTTTTCCTATAGACATATATATTTCATATTTACAAACCACATAATGAATCAGTGTAGAAAATAATATTAAACGATAAACGCGTGCAAGTTCACTTGTCTATATAATAATCGTATTAACTTTTATCATAGGATAAAATTAAGTGTATTGCTGCACAGTGTTCAATGAAAATAAGTGGCTGAATAAAAAATAACTTAGTCTCAAAAACCTCATTAAAAAAACTGTACATTGTTTATGGACCGCAAAACAGCCCTGCTAAGCTAAAATGCGATATCTCAGACAAAACTGCTGTAGCAATTGCTGCCTCATTACTAACAGGAGAGGACTGAATCTGCTTTGGCTATTGAATTTGAGATATTGCCTTTTAGCTTAGGACGGCAGAAGAAGACACACGCTTGTAGACTCGTGCTTTTAGTCAACGAATACAATTAAGGTACAGATTTGAAGTCTGGTTGTTGCTGATAAGGTTTAAAATTAATGAATGACTGTCTGTAATAGATTTAACCAATGACGCCTTCGATAGAATCCATAATTACATTAAGAATTTCCTGCTGTGAATGTGGCTATCATCCGCTGGTTTCTCTGGTAAAATTATAGATACTTCTCTTCACTACAGGCCCCGGCTAAATTAAAAAATCGCCGTTCAAATTAGTTTGCTCCATTCCTTTCCCTCGCTATAGTCATGAATGAGTGGAAGGGATGGAGCAACCGAAGTGACAGTTAGTTTAGTGGTAAACTCCAGGGCTTGGAGTGATTTAACTATGCTCACACGGATCTTGTTAACGCGTAGACTGTTCACTGCCACGTCACATTTTACATAATTTAAAGAAAAAGAAAAAAAGAAAGAAAGAAAAACATTTAATAATTTGTGACTTACACGAAAACCATGTTTGAAGAAAGCGAAAAATCTTCGGCAAATGCACGTTGGTCGCTTTTACTGTTCACGATGCCTTACAAGGCACCTAATTGATTTTTTTTTCGATGGCGGCGTATAGTTTGAACTGGAATGATTTTGGGTAATTCGCCGTCTAGATTACATGAAGTCTACTTGAATATTGCAATCTAGATGATATATGTTGCCAACTGACTTTATGAGAATTTCAATGTGCGGTCGCAGATCAGGAATAATTATTTATAATAGCAAGTCATTTGTTTTATCTGTCACTGTGCGCCTGAGTACGTATATTGTTGATACGGACACTCAGAAGTGACTAATCGCAAGTGCAAGCGCGACGGCAACAGATATATCTTGTAATGGTAATTGCGCGAAATTATTTTTTCCGCGACCACACTTCAGTTATCAATCAATCAATCAAAATCTTTATTTGTATAAACATAGGTTATACAATCGGTGTTGTATACAGTTTGGTGCACTATGTTTCGCCATAATGCGTGGGCTACACGGTTTCAAACAACGGTTTACAACCGTGTAGACAGCCCTTAACGCCCTTGGCACGGTTTCAAACAAATAGGCTTGTTTGAAACCGTGTAGCACGCGCTTTAGGCATACAAAAAGCTAGCATATTGGCATGCAGCTAACCAGCATTAAATCAAAAACCTAAACATTTCAGTTTCATTGTGAACATTATGCAACAAAATGGAAACTTATTCTAATTGAAATTGTCACAGTAGTTTAGTTTAACCCTCTCATACCTTTTCATGGGGATCACGGCTCCAAAACAAAAAATGTAAGAGAATCAGGCTAGACGTGGGAGGCATATTTAAAGTATTTTTCTACTTGATCGTTTAGGGACGCTATTAGATATTTTTGGACCATTGTTATGATAATATGATCAGTATTGTGGAGTTAATGTTAGTTTGTCGTTGGAAGTGATTCGTCGAGATTAGTAAAAAAACGCTTTCACTAGTGCATAATGCACCTATAAACTGTTGTCATCTGTTTATTTCTATGATAAAACTGAGATAAAACAACCTGCCCTTAATTGTTTTTTTAGCACTGCTCAGATAAGAATACACTACGCGGTAGCATACGTTACATATGCTTAATGCAGATTATGTTATCCTGATAAATTATCCTAATGTTAGTACACGATTTATTAAGTACTACCCTCAATTATCTGATATATATCCGCACCACTGGTTCAACGCCAACGGCTTGGATACCTACCCTTGTACCATTCTTTAGTTCAGCAGGAACGTTTTCTTAATTTATTATAGGAATAAACAGCTACCTACGATCTTGGAGTGTTAACTTAGGCCCACAGCTCGAAGTGTTTATAAATGGTGCATTTCATTGTAATTCGCATAAGTTGTCCTGCTAGCTACCGAGGGCCGCTTAATATTTTTGTATTTCCCTAGTGGTAAAGGAAAGTATCGTGGTGTCTTCTAAGGATTGTACGCAACATGCTATAGTTGAGTATTTCATAAACATTTGGTTGAAATAATAAGTGCGTAATAAAACACTTTCTTATTAAATAACGTTTTTTATTTTACTTACCGCCTGTTTCACAATCGTCAAGTAAATCATATCTGTCAAATAAATTAAGTCCTTTCCCTTTCTTACGCTTGAAAATAGACAAGGAGAAAGCAACTTTTATTTGACAGATGATTTTACTAGTCGATTGTGTAACAGGCCCTTAGTCTAGTAGGTTGTAAACAGGGCTTCTTAACGAGGCAAACGTACTAATCTCTTCTCTTAAATAAAAAATAAAGTTAAAAAACAAGTATGGACTTTTTAATGTTTATTCGATTTACTACCATGTCCTATCCTCTATCTGATTCAGAATAAAACCACTTCTATTGCTCATATGATGACGAACAGTATTATAAGTAAAATCCAAGACATTGGCAGCAGGAATCACCTTTGAATGCAACTGCATCCATTGTTTGTATGTATGTTTGCTACGCTATATAATGTTGCCTAGCTTGCTAAGAAGCGGAATGGCGATCACAATGGATGGAGTTCCATTCACACCATATACAAAGAACCATCTAAACGTTTCATTTATTAGTTTTCATAGTAAAAGTTTTTGGTAAACAGTATTAAAAACGCTGAAAGTGCATATAAATAATAATATTCTCGCCATAATTAAAACTTCTAATTACAACATACGAAATGTTTATTTGTAATTAAAATATTATTAAAAAAACTGAAATCTTTCTGCGTAGAAAGAAACACGTGAATACATTAAGTCAATCACTAGCTGTCGAGTGAAGGCTTTCAAAAATACGGATAATGGGTTTATATTTATACGAAAATAATCGTGACATATTTTCGTGTGCTATTATTTTCTATAACTAGATTTTGATTTCGAGCGTTTGAAAGTCAAAAAAAAGGTCAAAAGTTAGTGAAATCTGCATTCAAATCCATTCAGCCGTTTTCACGTGATGCGCGTACAAACCGAAAAACAGACGAAAATTACAAAAACTATTGAAACGTGCTCTGTTATCGATGCCAAGGGTTCCCAATAAATTTTTTTTTTAAATATCTTCAATATACAGACTTTCGACACTCTGCAGCTGTATTGGCGATTCTGGCACTTAGTTCAATCATTATTAGATTGCAATTTATAATTTTTTTTTGCAAAAACAAAGGAGTCCTTTTCTCGATTGTACAACGAAGTTAAAATGTATCAAAACCCCCACCTAAAGAAAATTGGTAGGCTATCAACTGGCGAAAGGTCCATTCTCATTCTAGAATATGTCAAGAACGTGGTATTAACGTCTCTACAGCGCGTATTAGAAACCAACGGATATTTCATCGTAGTCAGACATAAATGACAGGACTTCTTGATATTTGGACACGAGAGAAAAGTACAGTTCCCGGCAATCTTATTACAGTTGACCATGATTTTAACTGTTATAGTTGAGTCGTTTGATCCTCTGATCAGCCTATATAACTCGTCTATGTCTTTATTAAGAACGTCGGCATTAACAATGGTTTTGGTAAACGGTGCGATTGTCGTTGTTGAGGTGCTCACCCTTAATATGTTTTCCGTTTTTAATTTGATTTTCCGCACCTTCCCAAGGTGGTCGATTTCAATGATTTCCGGTTTAGCTGATAGCTCTACCCAGGGGTTCATAAACCTCTTGTAATGGTTCTGTAACAATTAAAATAACTATTAATTAGTTTATTTTTTACCCTTTTTAAACTTAATCGTACGGTTTCAATCTCTACGCGCAAGTGTTTCGACTTATTATTGCACTACCTAACAATTGAATGGGTAGCGGCTAGACAGAGATCGCCCGAATGCGCAAAAAAGAGAGAGGCGATCTATTGATGGGTAATACCCACCTAATGCTAAGTGCTTAAATAAACCACCGAAACCCTAATGAACTCGGTAAGCTCTATGTAAGCGGTTTACTCGTTCAATGGGGTCCCCTTAACGTTAAGGTAACTATCATAGGGTAACCACATCGATTGGGTAACCAAGTGATAGGTTACCCTATCGATAGGGTTAATCAAATGAAGGGGTTTTCCGGTCCCTGGTATATACACGATAAACGACTTGCAAATTTCATCGTAATCGTTACAGCCGTTTCCGAGAACGTCAGTACAAATAGGTATATTAAGCCTACACAATAAACGACTTCTACGCGGACGGAGTCGTGGGCAAAACCTAGTGAATAAATAAAAACTTATTTCTGTATATAAATAAAACTGAATAAATAATCAAAACAAAATTAAATCTAAATAGCCTAGCATAGCATAGTGCCAAAGATGCTGGCAACATTTCCTCGCTGAATAAGTTGAACATTATTTAAACATTAGTTACTTACTCTTACGTGAGTCAAAGTTATCAGATCTTGTATTAGTAAAAGAACAATGTGCAATTGCACCATGTTGCATTTCGAACTCAGATGCATTCTTACTACTTGCATTCTTAAACGAATAAACATCCAAAGAAGTACTTACCTTATCAGAGCTTATCATTGTTGGCATAAAAATGTATAAACGGAAACACGGTCAAGTACGACTCGGAGTCGCGCACCGAGGGTTCCGTATTTAAGAACACGTGTACACAAGTAGGCACCCGAAAACCTCTATAGTACATTCCGTGAGCACTTAGAATAACATTCGGGTTTCGGATAAAATCGGACGTAATCGTGTAGGTAATAGACAATGACAATTTTATTTAGATTATGACAAAAAGTCAAATCGCAATATACCTAGTTATCAACCGAATATTAAGCATAACGCCATTCAATTAAGCTTTATTTTACAATGATGCCTATTGTCTCCTAAACTTTTTACGGTAAGTTTAAAAAGTTTTGTGAGTTAATAAGAAAGCAGAACAGAAGTATCTCCTTCGCGTGTGTTATCTTTCTAAAATCCGAATGTTATTCTAAGTGATCACGGACTGTACCTACGTTGGGATCGCGTTAATATACAGTACATCACTAGATAAAATTTGACAGGTGCTAGGGAAATGAATACCTACATACTCTTAAGGTTTAAAATAAAAATCGACGACGAAAACGACTATTGCGCTTTTCACATTTATTTTAAACCTTAAGCATTAAGTACCTATTACGTTAGAATATGGAATAGATATACTTACATAATATAATATTCATTTCCCTAGCACCTGTTAAATTCTATCTAGTGCTTGCATGCTAGGGGGTCTTTTCTACCATTTCGGTTCGGAACCCTAAAAACGTTTTTCCTTATCGATTTATTGTGAAAATACACTTGTAAAAACAGCCCGACAAAGAGGGTAATATTTCTGACCTGTTTGTATGTAGGTATGGTTGTTTGTATCCTTGTATAGGTTGAACGGATGGCTCGTTACATGTCGAGCGAGGTATGGTTGTATTTATCTTAGCGTTGCAAGTTTCAACTCTAGGGCCGTAATAAACGGATCTTGACTGATATAGTTTAGTTACCTATCATTACAGAGATCAAGATGGCGATCGAAAGATGGCAGTCTTGATTTTGTATTAATCTAAATTGAAATTTTACATGTAACGAGGAATTGAATTATTAACACAATAATAAAATTAAAATAAAGAAGTTTTAAATAGCAAACATCGTTGTAGCAGAAAAAACAAGAAATTGTGTTTTAAAATTGAAATATCGAATACTTCACATTGGCAGAATTGTGCTGGGAATGACGTTTGTTTACTTTGACATGTCTCGTCTTAAGACAGGCATCTCAATGAAGACGAGTTTAGGGACTTCCTTATAATCTGCGCAGGGGATGGCGGTTGAGTGTCGATTGCGGGCGGTTGTCATTTAAAAAGTCAAATTTTCTTTTGGGTTATAAACGTAGATTTTTACTTAAGTTGCTATTCCGGTGGTATATTTTTTTTATTTGTGTTGTGATTGTGTTCCTAGAGCAGTAGTATAATTTTTTTATTGTAGTAAGAGGGTTGTATATGCCAGCATCCTCATGGACGAGGGTGCTGGCTGGGATGATCCTGGGGGAGGTTTTCGTCCTATTCTAAAGGACATTAATCTTTCCCAGCATGAACAGTTTGAGGACTCTCAGGCAGAAATTTTCACTCCTGTAATGTCGAATCGAGAAAAAAGAAGGTCTCGTGGGAGAGAAAAAATTCAAGCTCGATCTAGTGATCGGTCACGTTCCAGAGCCCCGCTGCTTTCGAGTCAATTGGAGGGTTCGGATGTAGAGGTAGGATTATTTCAGGCTTCAAATGATACGCAGATTAATCTTGGCCAGCGAACGATGGACTATAATGTGCCGACGCCTCCTTCTCCACCGGCTCATTTGGTTATTAGTCAACCTAGCGTTCCCCCAACTCAGTCACAGTCCCCGGCTTCTCCCTTCACGCCAGTTGGTCGAGAACGATATAATAGTAGTGATCAGGGTCCGTTTGTTGTTCACGTTCAAAGAATAGAGGCGGCTCCAGACGCTGGAACGGTACTACATCCAGTTTCGTTGGGTCTTTTCCTGCAAAAGAGGAAACGTGAATTTCCCAATGTGGTAGATGGTAGCGTTAAGAGGATAGGACGTAATAGAGTTTCAATTAATTTCCATTCAGCTGTGGACGCGAACCAGTTTATTGAATCGCCTACTTTAGTCCAACACAAGTTCAAAGCATCCGTGCCTTCTTTTAATGTAACCAGAATGGGCCTGGTTCGTGGAGTGCCTGCGGAATGGCAGCCAGAGGAGGTTCTGGAAAATATTCAGGTGCCAGTTAATTCTGGTGGTGCTCAACCCGTTAAGGTTAGGCGACTTAATTTTAAAAAATCTAGTCCTGATGGTTCTTATAATTGGATGCCCTCGGAAACTGTTGTGATTACTTTTGACGGACAGATATTACCTAAGAGAATTTTTTTGTGCCTCAACTCTCTGCCAGTAGAGCAATATCAATTTCCGACTATTCAGTGCTTCCGATGCTGCCGCTTTGGGCATACAAAGGAGAAGTGTCGGTCCCCTCCCCGTTGTTTTCGTTGTGGCGGGTCCCATTCTGGGGACACTTGTACTATAGAGTCACATGAAGCGTATTGTTGTAATTGCCCCCAAGGTTTGGGTTCGGGGCACTTTGCTAACAGCAAAGTTTGTCCGGAATTCAATCGTCAAACTGCTATTAAGAAGACTATGACTACCGAGAATATCTCATATCTGGAGGCTTCCAATCTCCATGTGAAAATTAGGCGAAAATCATACGCAAATGTTGTTGCAGCCTCTCCCCAGTCTCCCCCTGAAGGATCTACGTCATACAGGAAGACAGTTTTTCGGAATCCCCGCTGTCCGCCTACTTTGGATAAGGGGTATGATAGAAAAGCCCATCAAGCTATCACTAGAGACCCTGTTATTCATTCAGGTCCGGTTTTCCCGGAAGCTTCTCTTCGGCATTCGAATGAAAATTTAATTTTGGAATTGATCAAAATCCTTTCTTCCGTCGTTAAAGTACTCTCTCCGTCCAGCCCCCTGGCTGACCCTTCTTTGCTGTCCCACGTTGCCCCGTTTATTTCATCTCTCTTGTTTTCTTCAAATAATGGATCAAGTAGCTCTTCAATGGAATTGCCACAGTATTAACAATAAGAAACATGATCTTCTCTTTTTAATTAATGAATATAATCCCTTTATCCTAGCCATATCGGAGATATGGCTTAAGTCGGATTCTAATTTTAAATTACCTAGTTTTGTCTCTTTAATGGACTGTAGGGTGGATGGGCGTGCTGGTTGCGCCCTTTTCATTAGAGATCATATTTCTTTTACTTCTGTTCCGATACCTCAACATAGCACAAGTTTTCACACAGTTTGTGCTCGTGTGGAAGGTATTACTTTCTTATCTCTGTATATACCTAATCCTTCTTCTGCAATCCTTAATGAATTAAAAAAAATTATTGGATCCTTGCCACTTCCCATTATTATCTTAGGGGATTTTAACGTTCATCATTTTTTATGGGGTTGTGGTAAGAATGACTCTTTTGGTGATCAACTTTTGGAGATTTTAGATTCTACAAACCTTTGTTTATTAAATTCAGGAACTCCTACTTTACGCACTCTTCCCAATCAAGCTGTTAGTGCCGTTGATTTATCTTTGGCTTCTCCTATCCTTGCCTCCAGAATTTCTTGGGATGTCTTGGATAACTCGTATGGGAGTGATCATTTTCCTATCCTTCTTAGTCTTCCATTTCTGTCTTCAAAAAGACCGACTTCTATTAATCCTTTATTAAAATACAACATCAATGGAGCGGATTGGGACATTTACAAGAATTGTCTTGACTATGAAGTTAAAAATTTACCTTCAATTTCCTCTAACTCAATTCAAATTTGCACGGATGCTTTGGTCTCTGTTATAAATTCATCTGCCGACAAGGTTTTCCCCCTTAAGAACTCGGTTGTGGGTAAATTGGCGTCCCCTCCTTGGTGGGACAAGGAATGTTCTAAGGCCGTTAAAGATAGAAAGATAGCTGAACGTACGTATGCTGCTAATATGTCAGATGAGAATTACCACACATTGTTAAAAACTATGACTGAAACAAAATTGCTGCTCAGTAGCAAGAAGTCTGAAGGTTGGAAATCTTTCTGCTCTTTGTTAAGTCCTTCTACTCCTGATACGGTGGTTTGGAATAACATCCGGAGATTTAGGAGATCGTATAATTCTCGTAGTTGCTCTTACCCCTCTTCGTTACATTGGGCGGAATCTTTTCTTGCTAATATTGCTCCGCTTCATGTCCCGGGTGTGCTCGAGTCTCCCATAGGACGCCTTAATAATATTTCAACGGATCCATTAGATCAACCCTTTACATTTCAGGAGCTTAAAAATGTCCTCGGGTCGGTTAAAGACTCTACCCCGGGGCATGATGGTATTCCATATTCTTTTATAGCCAATGCGGGTGACACCTTTTTGAATTATTTTCTTAACTTAATGAATTGCATATTACTTACGGGCCATCCTCCCAAATCTTTTAAATCTCAATTGATTATGCCTATATTGAAACCAGGCAAAGACCCCAATGATCCGCGCTCATATCGCCCAATAGCTTTATCCTCAGTTCTGACAAAGATTTTAGAACATTTAATAAAAAATAGATTAGAATGGTTTCTTGAAAGCCAGGAATTGTTAGGAAAATCCCAATTTGGTTTTAGGAAGGGTAAGAGCACTATGGACAGCCTGGGCATCTTTACATCTGATATTAGACTCGCTTTTTCGAAAGGTGCTTCGACAGTAGCTGTTTTTCTGGATGTTGAGGCTGCCTATGATAATGTCCAGCTCCCTATTCTCAGGGAAAAGTTCCACAAGTTGAGAATTCCGGTGAGGCTGGCTTGCCTGATGGGTAATCTGCTTTCAGAGCGGCAAATCACTTTTCGTGGAAGAGACCCTCAAATTATCCCATCAAGATTAGTATGGCGGGGCCTACCTCAGGGCTCAGTTCTGAGCCCTTTGCTTTATAACATCTACACCCATGATTTGGAGGGTTCAGTTAACGGTTGTAACATTTTGCAATATGCAGATGATTTGCTAATTTACTCTACTAATAGTAATATTGAATCAGCCTGTGCTACGGTCGCGAATTCCTTACAATCACTCAACTCTTGGCTCAGTAGTAATGGCTTGTGTCTGTCTGCATCAAAAAGTTGTGCAGTAGTTTACAGTCGAAAAAGAAACATTCCATTCATAAATATTTCAATTGGTAACTGTCAGATCCCTGTTCGTTCATCTTATAAGTTTCTTGGGGTTTTTCTAGACTCTAAATTAGACGGTACCCTGCATTTTGAATATTTAGTTAAAAAATGTGAACGAGGTCTTAACACTCTCAGGTGCCTTTCGGGGGTTTGGTGGGGAGCTCACCCTACTTCTCTAAGATTATTATACAATGCTACGATCAGAAGCGTTCTGGATTATGGTTCTTGGCTTTTGGTTCCGGGGAACAAGGCGGGCTTGGGAAAGCTAAACCTCATCCAATTCAAAGCTTTAAGAGTTATCTCGGGAGCAATGAGGTCTAGCCCTACCAATGCTCTGCAGGTGGAGTGTGCTGACCCCCCTCTAAATCTGCGAAGGCAATTTTTGGCTGACAGCTATCTTTTTCGTGCCCTTCAATTCTCCCATCACCCTATTATTTATCGATTGTATGATCTTAAAGCAGCTACCTGTTGGAATCATAAGGGTCCTCCGTGTCTTGTTAAAAGCTTAGAAAAATTTCTGTCTCTAAAAGATCCGGTATTTCACTCCACTAAACTACCCATTTTTGAGTTCAACTACGAAACCATAATTCACAAACCTCGTGTTATTTTAAATTTTGATATTTATCCCGATGACCCTTTCGCTGACGAGTATCTTCGTCAAATACTTTCTCATGAGTGGCAGGGATGGAACACAATTTATAGTGATGCTTCCAAACTGACTGCATCTGGGTGTGTGGGTGTGGGTGTCTTCCACTCCCAATTTAACATAGTCCAAAAAGTGAAGTGTCCCCCTGAAACCTCTGTATATACTGGTGAATGTGTCGGAGTGCTAGAGAGCGTGAAATACATTCTATTGTTTAAGTTGAAAAAATCTATAATTTTTTCGGATTCTCGTAGCTGTTTGCAGGCTTTGCTTTCTAATCCTTTTTCTATAAAATTTCATAACCCGATTATTTATCAAATCAAACAGAATCTCATAACTTGTAGGCGTAGAGGGTACGAAGTCGCCCTAGTATGGGTTCCGGGACACGCGGGGGTGACTGGTAACGAAAGAGCTGACCGGATTGCCAAGGATGCGGTAGTGCACGGAGATAAGTTTCCGTTTAGGAACTATTGCCATGATTTGGTTGCCTTAGCGTCTAAGTCCTTGGTTCAGGCATGGTCATCTGCGTGGAAAGCATCTAGTAAATTACGAGGAAGGCTTTATTTTTTGGTCCAGCCCACAATCTCCAGAAAACCTTGGTTTTCTAAGTTTTACATTCCCAAGCAGTTTTGCTCCACAATCATCCGAATGAGACTCGGGCATTGTTGTTCCCCGTCTCATTTGGCAAAAATACATATTCGGGACTCTTCATTGTGTGAATGTGGATTGGACGTTGGTGACTTGAACCATATTTTCCTAGCGTGCCCTCTTTATAATAATTATTTTCTGTATAATGAGCTGATTAGATTAAAGGTTGCTTTCCCAACATATATGTTAGAACTGATTCAAATTAAAGAGAAAGATATTCTCTTGGCCTTATGTGCCTTTTGTCATCTTAATGACTTAAAGTTATAATTAGTTGGATTTAGTAAGATTTATGTTTATTTTTAATTTTTATTATATATTTATTTCTTGTTTTAGTTCATTGTGGTTTTGGGTCTCTTATCCAGTAGTTGTGTTGTTGTTTTTTACTAACAAAGTTTTAATATACATAATTTAGTTCTGGAATAGCAACTTTATTATTTTTCCTTTTTTTTTTTTTTTTTTCCTTTCCGAGTTGTATTTTGTTTTTAATTTAAATCGACATGACGCTGGCTAATCAAATGTAGGAGCCATTAAAAAAAAAAAAAAAAAAAAAAAAAAAAAAAAAGACGAGTTTATATATTATAAATACAGGCCTGTCACTGGGTAATTAAATTTAAAAAGAAACAATGAAAGAAACAGTCAAGTGAGAATGTCGGCCTCTAGGTAGAATCTCTTATTTCCTTATTAACCGACTTCAAAAAAGGAGGAGGTTCTCAATTCGACTGTATGTTGCTTTTTTTTTTGTAATCAGGTCCAAATCGAATAAAAAAAATTAAATACGGTATAGGTTTTTAGAAATTATTATCTTGAGAAATATTAATACTCCGATAACTGATTAGAAGATTATCGATCCACAGCTGTAACGTTCCGCCGATTATCGATTTGCAGTGATTTATTTGCAAATGAATCTCTGCAACCCAACGACACGCGTCCGAATCACTTGGCTTACGCCCGTTACTCCCGTTACTTTTAAATCTTTCGAATACATAATAATATCGAAAGTTAATAAGGTGCTCAAAACAATCTGAACTCCGTTATGCCGAACACACACGGTCAGTTAAACTGATCAGTTAACTGACGTACATCCAAAAGCTGACCTTGAGTTCGTATAATTTCAACTTACGATTTCAAACTCACGGTCAGCTTTTGGACGTACGTCAGTTGAACTGATCAGTTTAACTGACCGTGTGTGTCCGTCATTAGTGTGTTTGACTATTTCTGAGCACCTTGTGTGCTCAGATACATTTGTCAGTGACATGTTATTGTTGAGTATTTCTATGTATTTCATAAACATTTGATTGAATTAATAAGTGCGTAGGTAATAAAACACTTTCTTATTAAATAACATTTATATTTAAAGTAAGTTTGGTATTGAATAAAAGGTACAAAACATGGTACACATTACATGACAGCAAATTGTAAAAGTCCAATTTAACTATAGGTTTTAAAGTGTATGTATGTATATATATATATATATATATATATATATATATATATAAATTCATGTTCCTTCTATTTGTAGCCACACAGCCAGTCGAACTCCGTATATGTAGTTTCCGCGGCGAACTAAGGCCACAATTTCAATAAAACAGTTTCTCATTTAATTTCGAGCTGTGTCACAAACACCTAGATTAGCTTAGCTTTAGCTTTTTGCTTCTGAAAAAATATTATAACGGATAATGGTTTTATGGCAGGATATTTGTGTAACTGAGTCGTTCTTCTTTTTTACCGACTGATTACCGACAATGACATGTCCCCGCGAAAGAAAATCGTTTAATAATTGTTTGTGAATACTTTGATTAAAAATAATTATACTCGTACTGTTGTCAATTTACCATTGAATTATTGCTAGCACAACGCTAAAAAGTATACAACTCTGTCACTCACCACTACGTCACAATGACTTTGCTTAAATCGATGTGTAAAAAAATATGTTACAGACGCCTAAAATAAAATTAAATAACTATTTAAAAAAGTTATGATTTTTAAAGAAAAACTTTTCCCCAATGTCGGTAAAAAAAGAAGAACAACCCAACTATTGTTACAAACTTAATTTCGAGACAACTCAATATATAGATTTTTTATTGAACTAACCTTAGTGGCTTTTGGCCAAGCAAATAAATATATTTTCATTTCCCTTTCAATCAGCTGATTAAATTAGACTTTCAGAAATATGTATGCAGGGGAACGTTTTAGTTCTACGTTTTTTAAAAAGATGGCGGCGTGATGCCGTTACGAATGGGCACAAACGCCTGTGTATGGTACAGTCAAGTTCATAAATATGTACAGTTTAGTACCTTGTCACTTTAACTACTGTGACAATTCATATATGGCAGTTTAAATATGACATTAAATAGACAAGGTACTAAAATGTACATATATTTATAAACTGCAGACGGAATTACCCCAATGCACTATATGCAAGTGCGCACATTAGGCGGCCAGCGGCCACGTTCTGCCGCACGACCAACAGAAATATCGCGATCGTAGGTATAATGGATACGCGCGGGGGCCCGTATATCCTTACTCCATTGAAATAAGGTTCAAATATGTAAACATATCTTTGACGTCAACTGTACACACCCATTAGGATTAGGCAGCCCGTACACAGTCAATCTCGATCGCGATCATATTGGATTACGGGATCGCGCCATAACATTACACATTCAATCTTGATGTATTGTAACCGCCGCGTTAATACCTGCTTTACATAAAGTTAAAGCTGTAGTATCCCTTGTTTTGGTCCTAACTTTGAAAAAGGGATTCGATAAAGGTGCTGGGTTAAACAGTGGTTACTCAAGAGGGAATTGTAAGCTGAAGATTTTCAGTTTTTCTGGTCGGCAAAAAAATTACTCTCAAAAAAAATGTTCTAAATATAATCACTTGAGCAGTTTAGTTTACTTATATGATATTAAAGAAGAATTATGACATTAATGGCTATTCAACTGCTCATAGTCTGAAGCAGAGGGAAGTTCCAGATAGAGATCTCACATTATACTAACTCTTTACCTATGGTTTTCCACATCCTCCATTGCCAGTTTTCCAGTCCCAAACTCCCAAAGCAAAGTAATGGCCAAGCCACGACATTGGGCGTCGGCGGCGGCAGCAAGCGGATTAACTCTTCATTACACGGCCGCAAGCGCTCACCGCGCAGCGGTTCATTGACGTTACACGCAATGTATTAGGAAACCGCTCGCCCAAGCCCTAATTACATGTATAGTGGTAACTAGTTTGAGCGGAAGCCTCAAAACGATTAACACCTGGATCATGTCTATTAGCACCGATTCGCATTTTGTCAATAGAATGGCTGGCTGTTTTATACGAAGATGCGTACGCATGCGAAAGGAGAATTGATACGTACGCATCTTCATACAAAGACCAAAATGCGAATCGGTGCTGATAGATTTCAGGCCTAAGAATATAGAAAACCTTGTAGCTCATCAATGTCTAATTAACTATCTTATAAAACTACTAACTCCTATTTGTCTCTAAGTTTTTTTTCAATTCTCTATTCTGTAGCACTTCACTTTTCTCATTCACTTCACTGTCACTTTGGTTAAACACACAGTGCTCTCTGATATACGAGAGGAACTCTTCATTGACGTCTACGTTTTCTGGATCAGGGTGTTGCGCTTCTATGTAGGCCTCATCGGATTTCATGATGACTTTTGCTTGTTGGAGTTGAGTGTCTGTCATCGTTGGTAGCTTTTTGAAGAACATCTGAAATAATAAAAAGAAAAATAAACCAGCTGTAAAACTCTGTCTAGGAATGATTTTTTAAATTGTAAATCACGAGTCACTGAGGGCAAATAGGAAGCTTGATCTGTATGCTTAAGATACGGATCTGTGCTCAAAACCTTCCCAACACAATGTAGTTATGTTGAGGATGAGGTTCACTGAGAGCTGGGTAAGTATAAAACGATAACTTACCTTCCGAGTCATTAGAAGCATCCCATGATCTTTTTTCATATGCGCCTTCAGTAATGTCATTCTTCTGAACCTGTAATATAAAAAACATTTTAAATTGAATTGACAGGTCGAATCGAATACTTTTAATGAAATGTCAAAATGATAAATAGTATTGAGATTTATTGAAAAATAAATGTATGGCGATTTCCATTTTGTTCTATCCATTTTTTTGGGGACATATCAGGGGAATCTTTTTTTACTTGTCAGAATAATGGTCTAAACCAACACGTGCAATTTTTTTCCAAATCTAATGAAACAATATTGGTGCTATTTTTTTGAAACTCCCCAAAAACTGATCTTGTGTCAGGTGTCCGACTCAAGATACGTCAAATCATAGTAATTAAGCTATAATAAGTAATATACATGAATTTCTTTATCGCATTTCTTAACAAAATATGATAAGAAATGACTGAAAGAGAAATTAAAATTAAAATTTTAAACTACTAATTAGATGCGAGATCCGACATGGAACGTGACGTTAGTGCACTACGGCCATATATACTCCATGTTAAATTCTGCTTTGCGTATTCCCTATTTCTGACGCGTCTTGAGACCTGTCACTCAAGATCAGGGCCCTTAGCCAAGATGCATTACGCTAACTAGAGTTTCTATTCGTTTCGTTTTTAAACCAAACCGCGTCACTGATAGATCACGTGACTCTTCGTATGACGTGATCTACCAGTGACGCGATTGGTTTAAAAGCGTAATGCATCTTGGCTAAGGGCCCAGATGATGAATACAGCCGCGGAGCCGAGTACCTCTTGGGGCAGAGCTGGCAGGCGCAGGGCGGCGGCAGGTTGCGGTGCTTGCCGTTGACGTGCAGCAGCAGCGCGCTCTTCTGCGCGAACCGCCGCCCGCACTCCTCGCACCCGTGCTTGCGGAACGCTGGGGGGACAGGGACACGTTCACACATTCACACATTCAATCACGTTACTAATATACGTTACTTCAAGTTAAAATTTGACATTTCGGAGATATTGCAATACCGCGTGAATCGTGTAACTAACAAATCCAATAAGAACCAAAATTCACCTTAATAAGTAAGTCAGTAAGCCTGGCAAAAAATCGAGCCAGTGGTGACAGCTGTAACTACAATATTTTCAAATGGCAACCAGCACCAGGTTAGAGTAAACCTTGGATCATGCCAATTTCATTACGAACGGCGCCCTCATTTTTTGGCTCGACTTTTTTGCCGAGCTGCATTCTGCCCTCATAAGAAGAAAAGGCACATGTGCAAATGAATTGGTATTACACATGCGACCTCTATAAACCTACACAGGGTTTAATGTGCTTCTGTGAGTAACTCGCAGATGTGCCTTTATTTCTTATGAGGGAAGCATTTTGCAGCTAATTGAATTTATTACCGGTCGCAATAAAGGCGAGTAAAGTGAAAAGTCATAATTATAACGTTGTTATTAAAGTGAGGTGTTAGCTTTTGTGGACAACAATAGGATGTGATGGACGAGTCCGGCAAGGATCTGCTCCACTGCGTTCTCAGAGTCAAGAGTTGAAATGCTTCAATAGTTCAAAACATAAAAATAAATCACATGAATTCACATTTAATTCGTAAATATAATATAATACATACAAATTAAACATAGGTAAAACAATTATTTATATCTAAATACGTAATTATTTCAATTTATGGCCTCTATGTTTGAGCGAGCGAGATAGCGTAATATAAAGTAAGCGCTACGCCCCGTTATTACGAGACATGTTGCGCAACGATGTTAGTCCATCAATTTATCTCTATTGCTCCTTAGTGCATATATATGCCATACCATTACAGCCGTGTGGCCTGTGGAGGATTTGCGAATGTAGGAGTCGCGGCATGCTTTATTTTAAGCACGTGCTACACGGTTTCAAACCATGGTTTTAAACCAAGTGACCTTGGTAGAAGCGAGCTGCTACACGGTTTCAAACAAGCCCATTTGTTTGATTCTGCCAAGGGTCATGCAAAACGTTGTTTGAAACCGTGTAGCCCACGCATTAGTGTGTTATACGGCGATAACATGTCTTCCCATTTTTCTTTAGTCTCAGTATGAGCAGCGCACTGCGCGCGTGCGACGGGTTTATGTTTGTAAACGTCCGGAGTGGGCGCCCGTTCTTTAGCGTACGCCCCTGGGGGGCTACTTTGAAAATAGAAGTTCGAAGTTAGGTACGTTAGCTCCTTCCCATTCTCACGATTTAATCACAATTGACGAGTGAAAGGGATGGTGCATCCGAACGTTTGAAATTAGTGTTTCGTGGTAACCGTCCAGTAGGTACTGAAAGAACTTACGTAAATGCGTGTCCAAGTGGGTCACTAACGTAGTCTTCACATTAAAGGGGCGGTTGCAGTGGTCGCAGATGTACTGGACGTCACTATGCTTCTTCCGATGCCGCTAAACAGAAATAAATATTCAGATAAAGAAAGAGATTTCATTCAAAAAGATTTTCTACTTCTTACTAGCATCGTCCAGGTACTTGGTTCGCGTTGGGGGCGTCTATTAATTACGTGAGGTGTTTAGGGGGGAGCCGAATCTAACGTGGGGGAGAGGGGGATCTCGGCAAATTATTTTTTTAGCTAGAAACAGTGTAATAATACTACACCAAGATCACCCCACGTAATGAATGGAGCCCCCTCGCCGGCCGCAGCGCGCGGCCGCGGTCTCACCGCCAGCGCGGAGCGCGAGGTGTAGGCGCTGGCGCACTGCTCGCACTTGAACGGCCGCAGCCCGGTGTGCAAGTTCACGTGCGACTCCAACGCGCATTTCGAGTAGAACACGGCCGGACAAGAGCTACAGGCGTACCTAATCAACATACATAAAATGTTAAGATGGGTGATTACATCGTATTACGACTTAAGTGTAACAGGTCTCGACGCAATGACTTCGAAATAATTTCTTTGGTCACCACTTCGTCCGTCTGTGCTGACTCAGACAGAAGTCACAAAGAACGTAAATTAAAAGCCTGTGGTAATGAAGGTGGGTGTGTGTGTAGAAAGTTTAATAAATATTAGGAGATAATTTCACACAAATAAACCCAAACCAAGCTCATGGATGTACACTTTGGCACCTTATATCAAGCGAACTTCTTTATTTATACAAGTCGTAAATTGTGCATAAATAAATACTGTTACTAATATCATATCAGCCAGAAGCAGTCTAATACCAGATATAGAACTTCCCCGAGGAACACCACAATGTCGATGTTAAAGGATGATTCAAATTCAACTTACCCTTTCTTAGTGGGTGTTGGACCGTGCAGAGAGCTGAAACATTAACATGAATTTTAGATATTTTTGTTTTTAAAAGTTAAATCTATATTGAAATTTCATAATAGAGAAAGGTATTTCTACAAAATCTAATTTTATATTTAATTTTGTACATAGAAACCAAGATTTAAAATGAACACAGTTGACTACAGTATGTACTAAGTACCTATTTAGTGCCTTACTTGCGCGGACGGTAGTTTTTAGCCTGCAGAAAGGGGCGGTGCCTTCCTTTGTTGCCGACAGCTATAGCCCTGGCCTGGAGGACTATAGTTGCATCTGGCCCATTGCAGCGCTTCTCATGCTTGTAGAGGTTTGTAGTACTGGTTTGTAGAACAATATCAACAAAATTATAAAACCACTTCACAAATAAATATCAAGGGACAACCTAACTCAAATTGACTTTGTTCCAAACAAAGCCCTAGACTTGTAAAACGAGTAAAACTAATTTGCCCACAAACAATTTAAAAAGAAGAAAAAGTACATAATAAAGCAAGAGAATCTAACAAAATCAGTTTGATTACAAATTGGATTGGCATATATTTTAAAGCTAGACTCTCAAACCTTCTAAAGTCTACTCCACAAGCGAAGCAGATCAAGTATCTGGGTCCATGCTTTTCCTGATAATGTCTGCCAGCTGCTGGTATGGTCTCTGTAATGCGTCCGCACACAATACACCTGAAATGTCATATATGGTATTAAGCACACTAAACATCTAAAAGTTTACTAAACAATTCACCTTCAACATTAACAAATTTTTCAGAGGGCTTCGTCAAACAGCTAGATCTCTACAATCTATCTATACTTTAATTTGTAATTCAAGACCAGAATCTGACAGTTCCCATCTTGATTATTTAGTTATTTAATTAAACATTATTTCATAAAACCATGAATAAGAACTTGTGTTTATTGATTATTAGGGTAAGTTTTATTGATAAAATTGCCTACACTTAAACCAAAATGCAGTAATCACAGTGAATGTGCACCCATTGATGTTACATTACAAATCAGGGTTTATAATGTTGCAAGAAATTGACAATAAGACAGGGACTTCTAAAGCAAAAATTTAAGTGACCTTGAACAGTTAAAAGCTTCTACAACTAATTTGAAAACTTTGCCAAAAGAATGATGCTTATTATATGCACCACAAAAATATCAATTGTAACTCCATAATCCTGAGATAAATGTATCAAGCTAAAATTTGTGTTTTGGCAGATGTGTGCTTAAATATGGATCCATGCTTACATTTTGAAAATCCTCTGATTTTGTTAACTTATTTGTCTATATCAATAAGTAATGTAAAGATTCTAGAACTTGGTATTTTTTCCTCTACTGCATATTCAGCTGCTCCAGCACGTAGGTTTTAAATGTTATGTTGTTGTGTTCATGTGTTGTTGTATCACTAACTCTAAATATTAAGATTCTGTATTTACTACTAACCCTATGGATGTATAGTCCAAAATAAATGAATTTGAAATTATAATTTGAAATATTCAAGGGTTAAAGAAAATTTTATATTTACTCCAACATGATGCCATTGACACGGAAATGGTCGGGCAGCGGCGGCGGCTTCACGTTCCTCATAACCTCCACCAGGGAGTTGATGAGCAACTCCTCGTCCTCCGCCAGCTCCGAGTACTGCTCCCGTAGCTCCTGCACGAACGAGCGCCTCTGGCACGGCCGCAGCAACTTATACCGCTTCTTCTCATCCTCAGAATCCGATGGAACGTAATCCTCGTCTTCTTCCTCTATTTTGACGTTATCAGGATCAAATTCCGCAAAGAAATCGTCGTTCAAATAGTTCTCTTCCTCATCTAGTATCTCTTCTTTTATTATCACGGTGTCCTCAGAAGCATCAGGTGCCGTAAACGTACCGTCGGTTTCATCCAAAATCTCCTGTTTGATTTCTATTGGAGGGAAATAAGAACCATCTCTGCTTTCATCCTCGTCGCCTACTATAATTACAACGACTTCGTCGTCTAGCTCCATGTTTTATATACGGAATGTCGTTGTTTATCGTTTACTGAAAAATAATTTCACAGTGTTAATGTAGTAATCATGATACTCAAAAGAAATTGTGTTTATTTGCGGAAAAAGATTTAAATTTGTTTGACAAATACCTACCATACTACCAATTTTTTTCACGAGACTAGACTAGTGAGCTTAAGATCCAAAGGATCCCCTCGTTTTTACTTATTTAATCTCTTAACATTTAAAGTTTGTTTGTGTTATTGATATTATGGCATTAAGAAACTTACATTTTATGTACGAATTCGTTTAATGTTACAAATAAACACTCTAGATCCCAATAAATCCGTAGTGATCTTATTCGACAGGACAGAATGACTTTTAGCCTTTGCCATAAAATGGCTGGAGATATACTTTTTTTTTAATTCTTATCGGCTGGTTCGGAGTTTGGTCGTTTTTATAACAGACCCGAATAGTTTTTTAAACTGTCTTTGATACTAACCCGGCAACACTGTCTATTCTATTCTGACATTGAATTTTACGACTTTACGTCAATTCAATTCTTTGATAAATAAACGTTGCTCTTGCTTTGCTTTGCTTTGTGAACTGAATTTCTGCGGTAAATATTGTGAAAGATTACAAAATACAAATTGTGTGAAACATTACCTACTATTTTTATTTACTTTTTTTAAGGATTAGGGAATTACAACTAGAAACATGGTTTATTATACTGGAAACTTGAGCAGTTCTTCGCTATCAAACAAAAAAAGTGTCGTTGCTCTAGAGGCGACTTTACTCCAGAGTTTAAGTAATTTAAAAGGTTAATTGACAGCAACTATTTAGAGGGTTCTTATTTTCCTGTCGACTGTTATAAAGATTTAAGTAAACCTTTAATTTTCAGAACTCATAGAAGATTTCAACCAACTTCAAATTGAATCAAACAACTACAAAGCTCAATATGTAACACAGAAAGAAAAGTGTGAAAGGTAGGTACTTAAACATTGAAAAAAAAAAAACTTTCTTCCTTACGTTTATTGATTTTTCTTTTTTAAATATTTTCATAAATTTTTATTTGTTTTTAAGCAAAGTCTGTATTGGCTCTGAAGCTTTGAAAAAGGTTATAGAGATGAAAGACAATACTATTCAATGTGTTGGTAAGTAGTGCACAGATTTTCTGCTTCATACATTTTCAACTAATAACTATTTTGAAACATCTAAAAACTACAAACAGGCATTTGTATTGTATAGTATAAAACTCAGTAACTTTTTTTTTATTTGGTTGAGCATTGAGCAGTGTCTCAGACTCTAGATTTCTACTTTTCTTTATAATAATTTAACTCATATTATATTAATTTATACTTTCAATACAACACAAGTAAATTAATATTTTACTTATAATATCATATCATTGAATGTGTGGATAATTCTTGCAAATTATGAGTTACCATACTTCATATCTTGCAAAAATGCAAGCCTCTATTCCTTGCGTGCCATTGCTTAGTTTCCAATAACAAAATAAGTTCTAATTTCATAATTCGTAGTAAACATGTATTTTTTACAGCTTCAGCCTTAACTAAATTAAACGAGACTAAAGACATGAACATAATTGATGAGGCTTTCAAAATCCTCTGTGGAGACGCTGTAACACTGACTCCACCAAAGGAAAACCTTGAAAACAAGTTATTGACTCCCAAGAAAAAATTGCCTACAGAAACTGATGTTAATGATGATTCCTTGTCAGAAATTGATGGGACACCTACAGGAAGAATAAGTCCTATTATTCAGTCTAAAAAATTGAGGCATGCAATAGCATCAGATTTTAGAGAAAAGAAGAAATGTCCAAATAGTTGGTAAGAATTGTGTAACTTGACTTGGTCTTGTACACTTGTTTTCACTTTTACTAAATAAAATAGAAAAACAATGGGGAAAAATGGGTATGCAGACCAAACCAGCAACCAGATTTAAAATTTTGCGCTTTCTCCTCCAATTCCGCAAATAATGCTGGGAATTATCTGTACATCGTCCAAAGGTTGACTAGTAGAGAATGCTTGTATCATTTACATCTGTATTTTATGGTAATACTAGTAATACTAGCTTTTGCCCGCGGCCCCACCCGCGTAGAAGTAGTTTATAGTGTATTCCACGGGAACTATCAAATTTTCAGAGATAAAAGCTATCCTTTATCCTTCCCCAGAACTCCAAATATCTCCATACTAAATTTAATCTAAATTGGTTCACCGGTGCGTAAAGAGGTAACAGACAGACAGAATTACTTTCGCATTTATAATATTAGTAGGATTCATGTTTATGCAATAATGACTAAATTAATAAATGCCTGTTTGGCTAAAACAACTTATATTTTTCTCTTGTTACTTAGTTATAACTGATTATAACAGAAAAGACCCAGGTAGAGCGGGAGTACCGAGCTACAAACATCTAGTGCTAGCGTTCTGATATAACTGTAAAATAAAAGCATTTCGTTGTTTCTTCCTGTATTTGTCAGAAGTAATACAATTACCTTTGAGGTCTTCAGCAAACAGAGCAGCATATAATGACTAATTCTCTTGCTTAGGCCAACACCAGAAAGGAAGACAGTAAAGCGTACATTCCCAACTCCTAGTAAGGGCAAATCTGGAACTAAACTGCTCCAAACAAGGTTAATGTCTGTCAAACAAAAGTCGGTGGTGGAGGTGGACCTCACCAGCTCCCCGGAATTTTCTGGGGGTTCTAGAGTATTGGACAGTCGGGCTCATGTTCAGGTCAGTACAAACAGTATCATCTGAACCTTGCTATAGAAAAATTTAGGGCCGTATTAATAAACTCATCTCAACAGTGATGCCCATTGCCCATCTCCGGCTTGAATGTTAGCTAAGTATTGTTTGCTGTTATTTTGTAACCATGGCATAGGGAGCATGTGTACCATGATCACAAATGTTGTGTTGAAATATCGGGAGTTCATTAAATAATCGAGGTAATCGCAGTCTACATCCCATTGATATTATGTCAAATGTCTGAGTGTTATACATTTGACACTCTTTTAGAATTTACAGTATTAATCATCATCATTAATTAACTGAAACTTCCACTGCTTACAGAAAACACATAATAAATATGTATACACTTTCATAAAGCAAAATTCATTAACATTCGTAGGATAAGTATTATTGTCAACTTTTTTCTACTTTTTACCACTAGTCTACAAATAAAATTGTCATTATATTATTAAACTCTTTTATTTCAGCTGGATATAAAGAAAGAGTCATTTGATGATGAAGACATCATTCAACCTTCGCCTTCAAGTTTAATGTCTAATTTTTCAACACTGTGAGTTAGTTTTACTAATTATTATTAGTAATTAATTTTTATAGGAAACTGTTAAGTGGAACAACAAGCTATAATAATAATAAATAATTAGTAATTAATTTATTTAAATTCATCCCTTCCTGAATGATTTCCTTAGACCATTGTTTTTCAACATTCTTAAATTCGCAGCCCTTTTCAAGTAAAAATATCTCGATCGATCGATCCCCAAGTCTGTAATAACAACCGTGAAAGGCCTCATCCCTTGCTTTTTACTTTTATTTACATGGCTAGCGACCGCGACACCCCGCGAGTAAGATTATGCGGCCCCTTGAGGGTCGCGCGCGGCCCACTTGTTGAAGAAGACTGCCCTATGGTTCATTATCATCATCAGACGAAACGGCCTTCCTTAAAGATCTCCACCACGATTGTTCCTGTGTAACTGGCTACCAGCGGTTTCCTCCTCCCGTAGCCAGATCGCAGTCCGCCTTATGGGCTGCGAGCATTTTGTCCTCCAATTCCAACTATAGCAGAGTTAAAGAAAAATAGTAAAATCAAATTGTATTTCAGGTACCGTTCCTGTGCTAATAACAGCCCAAAGAAAATTAATAAGCATAGTCCTTGCAAAATTGTGAAAAACAGTCCTAGCAAATTCAGCAAGAAGCCAAGCCTAACGTTACAGATAAAAACAGAAAACACTGCCATGTGTAATATAGAAAATAAGTTCGATGATCCTAATGTGACCAATATGGAAAACTCAATCAATTTACTGAGACCTAATAGGTATGTAAACTAATTGCGTCACCGCAAAAACTGGTCATGTTTGAGTAGGACCTGCGCCCACAAATGTGTCAAATAAGTCTAGAAAACCGCATATAGGTGCCATTCCGCAGGCGACGGCGGACCACACGGCAGGGACAGTGCCGCTGCCGTCTTGATTCCCCAGACAACGACAGACTGCAGACGGCGGCAGCACTATATGTGCCACTATATGGCCTGTCTAATGCGGTCGCCGTTTGGCCGCAGTGGCAATAGACCTGATCAGGATGGTTGCTATGAACTAAATTCGAGACTTCGGATGCCTTATCCCTTTCACTCATCATTTAATCGTGAAAAAGAGATGAAAATAACGTTACTTCGGACTTCGATTTTAAAAGTGGGGTCCCAGTACCGTCGCTGCGGTTTGACACTGCGGTTGGTCGCCCCTGTGGAATGGCACCTCTAATCAATCTATGGGGAATATATTTTGAAGAAATAAAAGATGCACTTACTAACAACAAACCTATTTCCACCACATTAGGTATATTATTTACACAACACAATATAAATATGTTTAAATTAACTAAATAAAAGATAAGTGATCTGCACGCGTGACCAACTCCCGGCGATTTCAAGCAGCTGATAATGCGGAACCGGAAACTACACTCTACTGCAATGCATGACTTTTTGTCACCGTTGACTGCTTCTATTCTCGATTAAAGCAGATGACTTTTCAGAATCCATAAATGTATAAATAAATAAAAATAATCATGTGAACTTTGTTTTTAGGTTCCTATCACCATTCAAAACACCAGCCAAGTCCAAAAAACCTGAAGAACCAGGAATCAAGATTGATGATAGTATGTCCTTGTTACCGCATATAAATAAACTGGATAAAATCTCACCAGACGGAAAGCATAACTATAACAGGTAGGTACAACATGTGATTTTTTTATAAATATGTAGTTGAAATTATGGGATTAGAATTGGGTTTTGGTTATAACCAAGAGAAAGTAACATTATTACTAGCAAACTATGGATTTTAATTACCTATCTGAAAATAAATGTTTTATTTTTATTTTATTAGTTACATTGTGTCTAAACCTATATATTGTTTTTATTTGCTTTTTTTATTTCAGCCCAACAAAACATCCCCTAACAGAGAACATTAACGCCACTAATCTACAAACTCAGTGCGATACAAAATCCAGCATGTCACTACTACCTAAAAACAAGGATCCAATCAACGACATAGTAAAGAAATATCTAGAACGCATAGCGACAAAAAAGAATCCTTCAGTGATAGTAGATACACTTTTCAAGGAGCCTACTGTGAGAAAGAAAGCTGAGAAATGGTTACTGCCGGGATGGAGTTGTGACGAATGTGAAAACGTGAGTCTAATCAAATTCTAGCGAAGGTCCGGGCTCGTAAAACTGCGTATTGCAGTTAAAAGGACATTTGTGGATGCATAGCTGTCACGAGAGTCGGGGCCCGTCTAAAAAACAATTTATAGCATTTTGTTACTATCCCAAATGACAGAAACACAGAAACCCATCGCTAGAACCGTGTTACTATTAATTTACATAGCTTTATGGTTATTTATACATGGTAGTAGGCGAGCACAAGGAATATCAGATAGATGGCCGACGGCCGTAGATATATGTAGAGGTAATTCTTTAAGCGTTTCAGCCGCCCGTCGTACTTCTAATTAACGAGTCGAGAACGTAATTTAAAAAATTGTTGACCAAAAACCATCTATGGTCTAGTCTATCCTACTCAGTGCAGGCCTGCCACGTTCAAAAAGTTATGTTTCCAAATTGTAATTACCATCCTTAATTCCCAACTAACTGACCATCTCATTCTAGTTCTTCGCAGAGCTATACAAGGACGATCCTGAGATGTTGGCGAAGAAGATGGAAGAGTGTTCAAAACACCGCGGGCTCAGAAACCCAGCGCGGCCGAAGACCCCGCCGGGCTTCTGGCCGCCACGATGGGACGTGCCCGAAGACACTGAAGAGTTCAACAGAAGAAACAACGCTGTGTGACCTCGTGTCGAACGTTTGACGAGTTAAATAAATAAATATTCATTTCCTATATACATTAAAAAACTGCGCACTTAATACTGAGTGCTGGAACTGCTCGACGTTGAGGGTGCGGGATTTGTTTTTCCCCATCTGTTCGCAGTGGGAACTGGGAAAAAAATCCCAGCAGTTCGCAGTGTGAACAAAAGGGTGCAGACAAGTGGTAACAGACCGAAAAGCAGGCTGAAGAAAAGGTACAGTAGAGTTCCAAAATATGTACCAACACACTTTTGCACCTTATTTCATTGGAATAAGGCGCAAAAGTGTTTACGTATCTTTGAACTCGACTGTACCGGCTCATTTGTTAATTATCATTACCTCTATTAGGCACTAATTAGGTTTATAAATCATAAAATAATAGCGATAATAACATTATATAAAGGTGTCAGTTGGTAGCCGACTGCACGCAGCAGCAGCAGACGACGTGTCGCCGCGATACTATTGGTTTCTACGTGTTTCTATGAAAGCGACGAGGGAATTTCATGGAAATACATAGAAACCAGTAGTGTCGCGACGACACGTCGTCTGCTGCTGCTGCGTGCAGTCTGCTACCAACCGACACCAAGCCTGGGCCACACCGGATGCGTGGCGTAGACGTGCACGTTCGCGTTCCACTGCGTTGTATAGTATGAATCCTCATATGAGGACGCAGCTATACAACGCAGTGGAACGCGAATGCGCACGTGCACGTCTTCGCCACGAATCCGGTGTGGCCCAGGCTAAGGCTTGTATGCGTGCACGTTGACCGCTCGCTTCTTTATAAACAGTTGTAAAGCAACGCAAATCGAGAATACCTATTCTATGGCCCTTAAAGTCCTTATCTTTGTATAAGTACTTTAAAATCATATAAACAAGTGCTGAAAACACGTTTGAATATGTTAAATCAGTTCCTATTTGTTTCTCTCAGTTGTTGACCTCATTGTATGACGTCACGCCAACGCGCCATAACGGAATCAGAATAAAACTGTTTACCAAATTATAACTCGACACTATTCTTTTTTAAGTATTTCTATTGTTATTTGTGTAGGAAAATAAAAGATATCACATTGTACCAAGACTTTTATTGTTCAAATACCATAATTACCCACAAGTACCTAATTCTAATTATGAGTTGTTACAATTCAAGTATAATGCCTATAAAGAAACACGAGGTCTTTTACCTTTTACAGTTATTTCAATGCAAGCTTGTGCACTAATTAAGGTCACACAATGCAGCGCAGTGTTGACATGAATCACGGCTCAGCATTGCCAACTTTCAGTCAAAATAACATGACTTGCTCACTTCAACCGTGGGCGAAAGATGAAGCAAACAACATATTTTGGGAGAACACCTTTGTTTATTTATTCTCAATAAAACAGAATATATTCATTCACTAGCTTAAGTTAAAATTGGAAACTGAATCAAAGAGGGATTAGTTAGTATTTCATCTTGCATACTGCTGCATATACATAAATATAATATTGTATTAGTAAACTACAACCAGAACAAAATCGAATTTAATCTTTCAAAAAATAGATACCATTTACATATATCTGAACTGAAAATTTCTGGTTAGTTTTGTTTTGATATTTTATATATTTTAAAAGGCTACAACAATTTTACATGGGTCTATGAGAGTTTCTTGGCTTTCTGGTAAAGAGTGTCAACAACCTTGCTCATATGGTGGATGGTTTCCAGCACCGTCTCGTAGGTCTTCTCCAGGGGAGACTCATCAAACACAATCAGGACGCCTTCCCCTTGATCAAGGATTCCATTTAGCTTTTTGTCCAAAATCATCTGTGACAGTTTCTTTTCTACTTGGACTACAGGCAGACGGATTGAGCGTGCAACATGGTCAACTTGTACGCGCATGTAGGGCTCCACAATGCGACACAAGTTCTGTTCCAGCATAGTGTCATACAGGGCCCCAAGGTGGGCTCTGACAACTGTATCTTCTTCCAACTCAGGCTTATAAGTCTTAAGTGCAGCCTGGAAGTCTGCCAGTGATCTTTTATGGGAGGCTGTGGCTACTGCTCTCATAGCTTCTAAGTCTTTTCCTGCATATTTGAGAGCTGCTTTACTTCCACACACTACTGCCACCTCTTCAGCTTGATTCAGCATAATTTTTGATAACAACATGTACTTTAACGCGGTAAGAGCTTTGGGGCTATCAGCACCATCATAGCCTTCAAAAGCTTCATAGAAATAGGAGTAAGCAGTTTTGAAATCACGTTCATCTGCAGCATGCAGTATGCCAGACTGCAAGTCGAGTGCTGCTTGCATCTTAGGAGGGCAGTAGATCGCATTAGCCGTGGTTCTGGCTGACGTGAGGGAAGCGCGTGCTTTAGGCAGGTTGCTGAGGGCATGATAGGTTTTGCTCTCTAAAAGGAGTACTTCCACTAGTAGGTTTTTGTCATCTAATTTCTTCAGTTCGCGTAATAGCGCGGTAGCCAGTTCTAGCGCCTCTGTGTACATTCCAGTGTCGAAGTACAAAGCGATCAACCTTGCTTCCAGAGACTGCCTCAGGAACGTACGTCGCTCCTCCTTGGCCCATTCTATACACTCTTTACAAAGCTGAACTTCGATGCCGATACCTGCTTCCAAATCCAAGAAGAAGTCGACCAACGCACGCACAAGTTTCGCCGCTTTCGCCTTGCTTATCAAACTGAGGAACGGTCGAGTCGCTTTGATCAGTTCGGCCAGCTCCTTGGCCTTGCCCTCCTTTTTGTACTTCTCGCCGAGGTTCAAGATGCCCTGCTCTTTGGCTCTTATGTTTTCTTCATCATCATCCGGCAGCTCACCAGTACTGACCATCTTGTCGGTCATGCGGACGTCGTCTTCTCTGGTCGTTGACGACGACACGCGCGACCTTTCGAATAACATTGCACCAGCCATGATGTGTATATTTATACTCTTAAACTAAAAAAACTTGAGAGAAAACAGTGAAATCAACTACAACTGCTAGAATTTTCCTTTGTATAAATCGTGTTATATTCGCTAAGTCATTGACGACCTCTCTTTTCTTTCGGTAACAAATCGTAGACGCGGCCAGGGTTGCTAGTTAAAAACATGAAAAATATCTATAAAAGTTTCGTCACTACGTGTCTATCATGAATTCTTGAAGATGATAAAAACCAAGGAACAGCGAAATATAAAATAATATTAAATTAAGATCAACGTTATAGGTTTTTTTTTTTTAAATGTTGCAGTTCTCTTTTGTAAAAAAAAACAATTTAGTTCTTAGCTGGTTGCTAAAGTTGATTTAAAAATTAAAAACTGTCGATTTGTCATATAATTTACTATCGGCCAAAAATTTTAATAGGCGTGGCAAAGTGCCCTGCAGCAAGCAAGAAAAAGTCGAATAGGCAGAATCTAAGTGTTCTACCAGAGTCATCAAAACACTCAAGAAAGCCCTAAAACGAAACTAAGCCAAAAATTTGAAGCAAAAGGAAAAAGTAAGTAGTTACCGATATGTGTATTAGTTAGGATTGTATGCTATATTTAAGGCTATGTTATTAAATATGATATAAATCAAACATGGGACATAGGCACACGGCCAACATATATAGACGATTAGTACGATTACGGACGACAGTCTTACGTTATGCCGCGTACAGACTGGGCCAACCATTGGTACTATGGTTGGCTATTTCTATTTCAACTATCGTACAATACTTAGATAGATTACTTAGATCAGAGCTCAATATACCTATCTACACTTGTTATTATTCTGTTTAACTCCCGACGCAAAAAGAGGGGTGTTATATGTTTAACGTGTCGCACATGACATTTAACATAATATTAAAAGGTTTATCACACCTTCCTAAATTAGTCAATAACGAGAGGGACGCCGCAATACGTTAAGACATGTATGGAGATATCTCCATCTCATTCGAAGTATTGCGGCGCCCCTCTCGTTAGTGACTAATTTGCACGTTTATAAAAACTACCCATTTATGCCGGGTTCCTTTATTTAAACCGCGGATAGTTAAGGTTACTTCAAATAAAAATTTGACTCATGTTGTATGTGGCAAATGTCAAATTTTTACTCAAGGTATCCTTATCTATCCGCGGTTTGGATATAGGAACGGGCATATGTTTAATGTTCCTAATAGGTTATCTTTTAAAAAAAAACGGGTAGGCTGTATCAGGGACGCAGCCGCAGTGGAGTGCGTGAAACGTCTAGTGCGTACTCAACCATCTGGTTGGGATTCCTGCGCTTGGCTCAATCTAACGCGTTTCCCGTGGAAACGAACATGTTCTCCCGAGGTCAAAGCGGGTCATCGAGGGCCGGAATCTCTCTATTTCTACCCGAGCTCTTGCACGCCAGTTTTGTACGTTATGTATCGCACGCCGCGGTGGCACCATAGTAGAGCAGTCGTTAAATTTCCGCAAAAAAACTCACCTTTTTGAACTCTACAACTTCTAATGGTCACAAATATGAGTTTTATGTATCTCATCTACTATAACGTCGTGAGTTATATTTCCGTGGTTCTATCAAACACGACCACTCCCGCTTGAATCGACAATGTACTGCTGAGTAATCACTAAATAATCACAGCGCGCGATGGTAAATTTAGTTTATAATGCGCCGTACTGTACGCGATTACAGCGCCATTTACGCCTGCGACATATGCACTACCGAGTAATGGCTTCTTTTTTCTAAATAATGGTAATAAGATACTGACGATAGGTGCTATACTTGTAAAGTTATAAGCTAGCATAGCATATTTCGTTACATCTGTTTTTTGCAAATGACCCACCTCACCATACTGATCGAATTGAAAGACGTTTGTACACGTCAAAAGTTAGTTTAGTATTGTGAAAGTATGGTAGGTATATATACTTTTTAATATGATTTGTGTCTTACAGGATAAAATGGATGACACCGAGGTCTCCGAGCAGCGAAAAGCTGACAGCATAAATTTACTATTTGACATATCTAAACAAGTTAAACAATTCTATGAAGTTCCAGTGTGTTTTCTGACTAAGAAAGATTACTCAGATATAGCGTTCAATGTCCTGTGTACGATCCGCGCCATTCTTGACTCTGACAGAGATGATAACCGCATCATCGGCGCCATCGTGGACTACCACTTGCAGTGGTTACAATCGGTAAAAGAAATTGAATCATTTAAAAATAGTATTGAACAAATGCCTAGACATGAAATACATCAAGCAGTAAGCTATACTATAGATTGTATGGGTTCTCGTTTAAAATATTACCAAAAATACATTGAAACATATCGGAAGAATACCCCACGTGACAAACAAGGTGATTTGAATGCGGAATTAGAACTCGTGGAAGACATGCATGCAGATACCATCAACGCTCTGTGTGAAAAATTAAAATGCATCAAAAATTTTAGCGGTGATTACGAATTTATTATGCAGGTTAAAACTGAAATAGATAAACTCCTGCACTGGCTTGATGAAATCAGCGATAACTTAGTTTATCTATTAAGCAAATATGTAAATGTACATGTGCCACATTTAACTGGTGATCTGACAAAAACTTTACAGCAAATTGTTGAAGAAATGCAGTTACCTGATGCATCGCCGTTAGCACATCAAAAATTAGATGAGCTTGCGCAAAAGGGCGAAGAGATAAGCACAATGCTACGAGCTCCCGCAGGACATACTCTTGAAATAAGTAAAGTTCTTGAAAAGATAGGGATACTGGATGAGCGCATTACCCGCCTTCAAAAAGAAAATTCAACTGCGGCCGTTATGGCGCTTGAATATAAAAAAGATTTCCTTGAAAAAAGATTAGCTTCTATAGAAAATTTAAAAATGTCCTTAATGCAAGATAAACAGGGCACGGCAGGTAAAAACGTACCAAAAACTCCAGAAGATGAATGCATTTGTCTTTGTGGGGACTACTTACGTGAACGAATTTTTAATCACGCACTCCCGCAGCCGCAGCGCGAGCGTTTGGTCACGGACCTTTGTTGCTTGTGGGACATGGCTCTCTTTGGGAAACGCAAATCGCTGATATCCATTCTCAGCGCAAGTCAAATCAGAGAGGAATTTACCGATGAAATTGGTACATATTACATCGATGGGAACGGGAGGAAAATTTATAAAGTATCTGACAGCAATATTTTATATCAATGTAACGAGCATAATGTATTAGTTCCACTATCCGATGATGCGGATCATGTTTATTACTACGATTCGTGCGGCAGATACTTTTTAGATCCAAATACCAGCGTAAGGGTTTACAAAGCACATGCAAAGGCCAGTGAATATATGATGGATTCTTCGGGATTGCTAATAAAAGTAAAAGAGATCCGTGAAGGCAAGACATATTATTATGACTGTTATGGTCGTTATTACGTTAACAACGAAGGAAAGAACATTTACCGAGAGCCAGATGCTGTAAGTGAATACGAAAACGATGGTTTAGGAAACCTCATTCGTATTAAAAACACCTTTGATATATTTGAACCTTGTCCGCACGACGAAAACGTGACGGAAGATTTTAATTACTTGAAGCAAAATGTTGGCGCAGCCTTACGCGAATGCATTGCCGATACAATGCTTCGCCAACCCGCTGACCCAATAAAATATTTGTCAGCCAGACTCGTTAAATATAGGGATAATATAGAACAGAGAGAAAAAAGAGCGAGAGAGAAAGAAGAATTAATGGTTGAAAGGGAAATCAAGGCAGCCGAGGAACGTGCTGCATTGGAGAGAGCCGCTATGGAGGCCGCTCTTCTCGCAGATGGTGGAAGCGAGGCTACCTATGATTCAAACTTGCATAAATACGAACAATTGGATTTGGCTCCACCAGCTACAGCTTCAGTCAGCTCAAAATAATGTTATTCCTATTAACGATCCTACTTCTCTAACAGTAATGTTTGTTTAGTTTTAACGGTATTTATTCCTTTATTTTTATTACTAGCTTTTGCCCACGACTTCAATCTCAATGTTAACATTAACATTAGGTATGCACCGTAGCTATAGTTTTACTGCCTGAACTAAATTGATTACAATACAATAATTGATTGACAGTTCGGGTGCCATCGTATTCCGATTGAGATCAGAGTTTTCCCGAAGGAAAATCATTTTGCACTACATCTGTACCTAGTATTTGTGAAAATATCATAGCACCAGGCGTAGCTACCGCCGTATAAGCTGTTGCAAAGATACGGGTCCCCGGGCTACAGGTTACAGGGGTGCCCCGAACGTGTGTAAGCTAAAAGCCGCAGTTAGGTAGAAGGGCCCTCAACAAATTTTGATACAGGTACCGTCTATAGGGCAAGCTAAAGCAAGTATTACACCACCCTTACCCTAACCCTTACGAGAGGGACGCCGCAATACGTTAGATACGTATCGAGATATCTCCATCTCATTCCAACGTAATGCGGCGTCCCTCTCGTTAGGTCAAGGTAAAAAGCTTTGCCACTGATAAATAATACCTTATAGGTAGGTATAGCGGTTTCAGAAATTGTGGATAGAAAGGGCGTTGCCTACTCCTCGTCGCAACAGCAACTTAATACTTACACTGAATATGTATGTTAAATATTTTTATTATTATTATTTTAAGATATTTTATAAGTAGTTTAATTTCTCTAAAATAGTAATTTTGTTAATTTTGAGTGAATTTACTTCCTCTTTTGTTTTCTTTTACGTTATAACATTAAATATTGTTTTGAAATAATAATATCTTTGCTTTTATTTACTTAATAGATAGCAGGAACTACAATTTAACCCCTTGTTTGGTTGCCAGTCTGGTTGACCGAACTAGTATTCAAGGCAGTTGCACTTGAAATTTCATCGGAGAGGCAACTGGATGGCGATTGGTAATCTGGGTCTTGGAGTGATACCGAGTTCCCCCAAACCGGCCGAATGGACTCCTGTAGTGCAGATACTGGAAGTCATGGCGTAGAAGCGGTTATGTGAAGCATAAAATGAAATACCACTGTCCTTGATATATCGCTGTATTGCATCAACAATGCAGTGAAATAAATCGCACACGCGTCACAATTCTTACATGTAGGAGCCTAATATTTGAATAATTACTAAGAAATATACAATTATTCGCGTCGCGCGCGGTCGTGGTGAGCTCCAAAAAGGAAAAGAGGGAAAAACACAGACTACTTAGGGATACTACGTATAGAGTTGTCATGGATAAAATTCATAATAAGAATGTTTCACACATTTTAACAACCCCAAGTGGATGGGGGGGAAGATAGATGTAATTTTTTTGACGAGGCAACTGGATGGGAATTATTGGGAATGTGGTTTATACCCTATCTGTATTTTTTTTCCCATTCGAAACATGCGGGCCGTTTCAAGAAGTCGTTACGAAACGCTTTTTTAAGGGTTGTTTCTTAAAAACTGCCCAGCAGGATCGGATGGCAATTGGCAATTGGCGAGCTTATCACCATATGTTGTAAAAAAAATCAGCCGATCCTGCTGAGTAGTTTCTGAGAAACCACTTTCTCTACAATACCAAAACTATTTTTGGTGTCTGTGTCATATTATGTTAAGTCTGTAACTTACTACTAACGTGTGTTTAAACATAGACTAACTAGACACTGTGTAGCCAGATTTTAACCAACCGTACCCGATTTCTACAATACATAATAACCTAAAAATATTTGTTCCAGTTTTCCAAAAGATGATAGATTAGACGTTATTGACGCGGTGTAAAAACATTTAAAGTACGCTAATCGAGCTGCCGCTGGCTATAGTTTTAGGCTTGTTTATGATTCAAATTCAACTCCATACAAGTCGAATCGAGAACTGAATAGAATAGGCCTTGTTTCTGAATAATACCTATCAAAAACTTAGAACCTTCATCAAAAACAAGAAAAGTTTCAAGGAGTAATCATGCTAACGCGGTTTTAGTAAAAAATAAGTGTGATTTTGTGATTACACTCATACATTTCGCTCGATATCGTTTAACCAGTGACGTCACAAGTTATGCGTTAACAGTTAACCAGTGACGTCACAAGTATGGAGCGTTTCCACAAGGCCTCCCGAGGTAACTTCACCGTCAAATTTCAAATCATTTTATTCCAAAAACGAAAGCTCGTAGAGCAGTAATTTAAACGCAGTTTGTTATCTTTCGACAAGTTCTATCGATTTTTGAAATAAATAAAAATACGCATATCTATCTGGAACTTGCTAAAGTGGGGTAATTTTTGAACACTCTGGTAGCCCCACGTGTTCTATGTATGTACTACTATATAAGTTTATTGTGAATACTGTAGGAAAAATTTAAACATTTTAAGATTAGATATAATTACATATGTTAGTAATTTCTGTTTGTATTATACTCTGTATTTTAACATGATTTCGACTGAAGGACTAGAATCCATGGCCACGAATAAATTAAAAAAAAATAATGTATGTATGTATGTCTCCAACGAGTACATGTACTCCATCTCCATCATGGAGACTGCCGTACGCACGGCAGTACGCACTTCTCAAGTCTATGTTATCCTTTATCTTATCTTAGGAGGGCGCTGTTCGGAATGAAATTGGTGACATGATCCGAGGTTTACTCTAAACTGTGCTGGTTGCCATTTGAAAATATTGTAGTTCCAGCTGTCACCACACGCTATACCATTTGCCAAGCTCTAACGGACTATACTTTTTGAAACTACTACTAGTTTCTTAATTTTCTATAGTAGCCACACTGCGTTTTGACAGATTCGGCCATATTACGACTTGTTAATTTGACGACTGCGACTTGTCGATAATGCGAATACGCGAGGTGGAGTCGTAAAAGTTACTCAAAAGTATTATTATAACAAGAACTCGTTTTGAGCGTCGGAAGTAGAACGAAATTTTGAAGAATGATTCGAAATCGAAAATCGCCTAGGTAGCAGTAAATATAAGCAAATCCAGTGAAAACAATTTCTAGTGTCTACGTACTGCCTACAATGATAAATGTTTTAGGACAAGGTTTTTCAATATTTTATGTAAATTAGCATGAATTTGTCGAAGTGACGAATCGGGCTTCGAATGTTTTCGTCACGTGCCGTTGCGAGGAGCTTGTGTACAAATATAAGCTTGTGAATGTAGCCGTGACTGGATTTATTATTGTCGTTATCCTTTGACTCATGGCCTTGTAGGCTGGTTAGCGTCAGTTTCACCATGGCTCCCAGACCGCCCGGTCCTCCTCCGCCACCTGGCCCGCCGCCGCCACCCGGACCGCCTCCCCCGCCTATCTTTGGGGGTTCTAAGGGTGGATCAGGTGATGGTAGGAATGCGTTGCTAAGCTCAATTAGGCAAGGGACGACCTTAAAGAAGACAGTTACTGTGGATAAAAGCGGACCTCTTATACCTGGGAAAAAGACAGTTACTGGTGCGGAGTGTGGTAGTGCATCACCGGTTGGAAATGGATTCCGGAGTGGTGGAATGCAGAATGGGGGCGCGGTGCCTCCGGGGCTCGGCGGGCTGTTTGCCGGCGGCATGCCCAAACTGAGGTCCACTGGAAAATTTGGAGGTAAGGGAATTAAATACTTATACTCTCAACTATTATTTGTCAAACATACTGTAACACAACAAGCAGTAAAAAGCTTTTTGGACTAAAACCATTATAAATCTATATTAGACAATACATAATAAGTTAACTGGGAGCACATCTATACCTTTCTCTGTAATATGAAGTCTAGTAGGACTCAGGACTTCAGCATGTCATGCCCTGCCAGGGCATAGGTTTTTAGCGGAACCCTGGTGTTTACTGTCTAGCTAAAAGAATGTGTAATGAGAAGACATATATTTAATTTATGATAATAATTGAGCTTAAAATAGATTAAATTGTACAGGTTGTGAATATATCTAAAGCCTAACAATTTTAATTCTATATTGAATACCAAATTGGTCAAATCGCATACACAAATAAATAAGGAAGTCTGGTGTTTTTTATTAGTAAAAACCAAAAACTGATGTAAGTTTCCAATATCCACTTCTTTTAAGAACTGCTGTTTACAATTTAAAATATTAGTGAACCAGGATGCAATTATCATATTTAGGTGGTAATATTTTGTTGTGATCTTTAAATGTTGATAATGATGAGAAGACTACATTTGTAAATTCAATAATCACTTTTTAAATACTGAAATTTGTTACATGTCAGCACTGGCGAGGAGCTTTAATAACTTAAATAAAACAAAGAATGTTCTCAATTCATTCGGCATGATGTCTGTATAGAGTTGGAGGTTTTCAAATCATGGCACTCATTGAGATTTCAAATCTTTTATCAGCAAATCTGACAATCCTGTACTTCTTGGTTAATTTTTCACATTTTAATTTCATTTCTTAGTTAACTTTAGTTTGATGTGATCAATATTTATTTAAAACCGAGATTTTTTAATAGAGATTTTAATAATGTGACATTTACTTAGGGCTGTAGGTACTAAAAATTCATCTTGATTGAGATGCCTGTCTCGAGACTTGTCAAAAATGTAAATTTTCTATGGGTTCATGTTTACTTCGACTATTCAAGATCAGTTAATTAATTAGATTTTTCCTGAGTCTCCATCCATGTAGAATTGAAGAATGTAAATGTATTCATAACTAGGTTAGAGAAATATGTACACAACCATATCACTATATTTTTACCTAATGAGTTGTTTACATATTTTTACCGTAAATAATATGGTCTTGTCTATTCTTATCATCATTACAACAATAATAAGAACAAGTGTAGAAGTAAATTCATTCATATCCACATATGTTTTTATTAGCCTTCTATTATATTTCTGTGTTGTATATGTTTTAATAGATAAATATGAAAATAAGAAATTGAAATTACCTTAGGTTTTTCTGTTCAGCCTTCTGGTTAACTGGTGAAGAATACTATTAGCTGTTAAGTCCTCCATTTGTAGTTTATTGCGTATAGCACAATTATTTTTAACAAATAAACTGCTTGTTTAAAATAAAATAGTAATGATAATAATAATAAGATAGAATTTAGTGTAGATAAGTGTGCGGGCATGTATGTACCAACAGAGGAAAGTTGTAAATTCAACAAATTTGCAACTTCCTGAGACTCTGATCTCTCTCCGATGTTGAAACCTATGAATGCCTTGGTATGTCAGTCTTTGGGTATTGTGGACAGCGGTGTCAAGCGATTAGTGAAAGAGAGCTCCTTCTAACGCTTGGCAAAAGTTCGGGTGGCAATCAGTTGCGCGCTTTCAATGGTTGGGTGATGCCGCTGCTCAGTGAGACTGACCTGGACGCCCTGGATAGGAGGGTCCGTCTACTGCTTACATCACATCGTATGTTGCACCCACGCTCATGCATCTGTTATGAGGTTGTGGCATCTTAAATGCTAAGAATTTCTACAACCGCGAGGTGTGCAATCTCAGGGATTATTTCCTTAACAATGAGTGTGGGACGCATCGTGATGTGCTTGCAGTAGATAGGAGCCTTACGCCGCTCTCCTTAGCAAAACAGAACTGGCACAAACCAACGGTGTTAAGTTAAGCACTGAGGACCGCAAGCATGTATGAAAGAGCAAGGAGCTGCTTGGGCGCTTCTACCGGGCTTTAACGGACCCTGCGTTGTAGACTTTTTAGCGTCCGTGAACTGGTTACGATTCGGTGACTTCTTCCGAGAGACCGAGGGTTTTGTCTATGCAATTGCTGACGAGGTAATAATGACGAACAACTAAGGAAATATACTCTTAGGGGCGGTACGGTCGACATTTCGACTATGGAAGCATCAATTAAGATAAAGGACACTAGTAGTGTAGTGTCCTTTACCTTAATTGATACTTCCATAGTCGATTTGTCGAGCGAGCGTGCCATCGTCCCGGCGAGTCCCTCAGACATATAATTTCCGGTTGTTCCCATTTGGCCAACGGTGAATATTTACACAGCGTGCGTGTGCTACGCGGTTTGAAACCATGGTTTTAAACCAAGTGACCTTGGTAGAACCGAGCTGCTACACGGTTTCAAACAAGCCCATTTGTTTGACATTCTGCCAAGGGTGTTTAAGGTCATGCGAAATTTGGTTTCAAACCACTGTCTACACGGTTTCAAACCACCTGTTTGAAACCATGGTTTGAAACCGTGTGCATGGCACGCGCATAATTCTTCGATTGTCGAGTCCGAAGTGCCGTACTATAAGTACGCAACGTGGCGTGTACGGTTCTCGAAAATGGTCGTGCTACGCTCTATTGGGATCGATCAGGCATCACGGACAGGACTATTGTCGCCATGAAGATATCGTGTTGACAGATCGACCCCAACGTCGGACAGTGCTCGTCGACATCACCGTCCCGCGTGACCTTGACTTGGCTCACGAGGTGACCGCAGTATGGGATGTTGACTAGACGATCATTGCCCCGATAGTTGTTTCGGCGAACGGTCTCATAGCGAAGTCTCGACCAACATCTAAAGGGACTCTCGCTAGGTGGCTGGATCCAAGGGTCAGATGCAAAAAGCAGTAGGTACCTACTTCTCGCCACAGCACGCATTGTCGGGAGGTTCCTCTCTCTTCAGCCCTATCCACAGGAAGCTTGAGTGCCCTGCACTATTGTTATTGAGTATTGTTATTTTACTTTTATACCTACTCAAATATTTATTGTAAAAAACGTAACCTATTGTAAATAAAATAAATGTCTGGAATAATAATAAAATAAATATAATTATTAAGCAAAACAATTGATGTGGGTCGCAAGTGTTGCAACACAACATGCCTGTAAAATTATTTAAACTCGTGTTTATTCATTATAATTATTTATGATTAATGATATTGGAATTTTAAAAACAATTGGATCAATTTAATAATATTCATAAATTTAGTTGTGTGTAAATAATTTTAGAATTGTTTATTATACTAAAATTTACACATAGGATAATTTAATTGACTTCAAAAAAAAGGGGAGGTTATCAATTCGATACTAGTACCTATACATATATTTTTCAATGTATGGTCACACATAACTTTTTACCTACTGACTGAACCGATTTCGATAATTCTTTTTTAGTTGGAAAATTTATACTTCAGGGGTGAATGGTGGTCCTATAGAAAAGTTGGCGTGATCTGATGATGGGATGCATGCGTGAGGAAGCGAGGAAACTCCTTAAAAGTTATAGGCACACATACACCGATTTTGGTATTTTCTGTAAGAACTTGAGCATTTTATACTAAAAGTAACTTTTAGTTAAGTGGAACTGATGATGAAGACCAGAGACGGCCCCCGGAACTCCTTAACCATAAATGTTTTCAATGAGTTTTCTTTGTTAAGATTATTAAGATAAAAGATAAAAAATATTTATTCAGTAAGTAGGCCGCACGGGCACTTTTACACGTCAAAATCTACCAGCGCTTCCCAAGAGGAGACCACTGCTGAAAACTGCAGTTAGTAATTTTTTAAATAAAAAATATTACAATGATACTACTCGTATGTACTTATTCTCGCATTATATAAAACTGTAAAAATAATATAAAATATCTGCGTAGTTTTGCAGGAAAACATGTCAGAATGATTACGAGAAAAAAAAAAATATATATAATTTTATTTTTTCTATATTTATATATATATACCACACAAAACAGTTTCGACATGTCTTCCTACATAAACCGTGTCCCCTAGACAAGATACAGAGATAAGCTACTTTTACTCATCATAATGCATGTGGTAAAGTGGAACTGATGGTGAAGTAACAGAAGAACTCTTCAACGATTAACGTCCATGTATCTTGGACAGTGACATTTTGCTAATTTATAATTTTCATCCCGTATTTCGCCCCCTTCAAAATTGTTTTTCGCGACAGAAGGTAACCTCCCCCAGGACACAATCCATCTCCATGCCAAAAGAGACAATTTTTATGGGTCCACTAGAAACGGTTACGTTTACTGATTCATATTTTAAATGTCGTATTTTTCAGCATTCCGGTTAGACACGGTTAATCTAATACAGCCACTGTAATCTAGAGGTTAAGAGGAACCAATCGACATGTTTCATTAATATACGTTGCAATACGTGTGTGGGGGCCTACTCCCCATACAAAAAGAAATTGCTCCTTTCATTAAGATCTGTTCAGCTGTTTTGTAGTGAAAGCTTAGGTAACAGAGACGCTTTCGCATTTATAATACCTTAGTATGGAGGTATGGATGAATGCTCGCACAAGCAAGGCCCTTGTGGTGTACCTACTGAAAAATGAAGTGGGGTGATTCTTCGGCATTTTAACCGCCGTCATTGTCGTCTTCGCATATTATTCCAAATAAAACTAACAAGTTTATGTTAATTTTCGATGGAATAACAACTACTCCCGGTTCGTCTTCTATTTACATAGTTATCGTTATTTTTGTCAATATACCTATGCGAAGACGAGGCATTAGGGATATATCCACTGCCCAATAAAATTTTATCAGTATTTCTGGGCTATACTGTGACGCATCATGAAAGAGACAATTAGGATGTCGTCAATAATGTGATAAATGCACTTAGGAACAATTTTAGTAATGCTTTACTTTAAGTTGGGTCCAAAGTAGTGTATACATTAACGACACATAGGTGCACGGAGAAAAAAATATTTTACAATATTACCAGATTGTCTATTGTAGTTATGATTCTGGTGTAGGAAAACAGATTTCAGCTGTGGTTAACAGATTTTTTTTATGACAACAAGTCATATTTTTGTTAATACTAGATTATTCTAGTTAAAATATTCTAGTAAACGAAAACTTTGATATCGTTTCGGTTACCATCTAATAGTTACAGAGTAAAATATGCATTTAGCATACAACAGGTTTTGTATACTACACAAAATTTGTTTCCTTCAATACTAGGTAAATGGTAATAGGTAAGTACTAGAAATTATGTTGTACAGAAGTAGAATTTTCTATGAATGTGTAAAAAACGTATAGTTGTCACGTATAATACAATAAAATCAAGTAGAATTTACAATATTCTGTTAAAGGAAACTAGATTTTTTTCTTCGTGTGCACTGATGGTTCACCACAGTAATTTCTGTTTATAAGACTCACGTCAATAAAACACACTTATATTTCGGCAGCAATGTAGTTATGGGCAAACGAAATGATTAAACGGCCCGCAGTAGAAATCGACACTAGCGTCCGGCCGGAACTAGGTAAATCGTTGCCAACCGCCAAGTAGGGCGCGTTGAGGATGCGATTAGGACCTGCACACGGGTCACGACGCGCGCGGACCATAAAAACCATTATTGTATAATGCATAGTCAACCAACGTAATTTCTAATCACTTTTGTACCATGTCGCATTAACTCGTTAGACCAAGCGGTTTCCAATATTTTTTTTAGCCTGGGACCTATAAGAAATATCAAATATCGTACGGAGGCCCAGGATAGGCAAAACCTGGTTTTTCTATTAGTTCTTAAACGAAAAAAAAGCTATAAATATGAACGTTCTTTAGGTTGTTTTTTCGTTGGAGCCCTTGCAAAGACCTCACGGTCTACGGAACGCCGGGCTTCGCGGAGCATACTTTAAGAATACCTGCGTTAGACAACCTATGGCATTTTTAACATTAGGTTAAAATGACTAGGTGCGGTCAACAAATGTGGATGCACCATAGAATCCTGTCGTAACGCAATTAATTGCAAAGAAGTTACGTCAAAATTAATCATTGGCTTTCTGCCTTATCGGGCAGATAATAATTGCCGTGTTTATCATGTGGATGAACGTGGATAAAATTTCCAGTGGAGTGTCTGGGAGTATTGACCTCGGACTTTTGTTATAGTGAATTAAATTTAAAATGTCTAAATGGAATATTTAGCTAACAATACAAAAAACAAGTTTACTTAGGGTCCTATTGGGGTCATACACAGTCACAGAAACAAAAGTTGTCTCTCCTGTTCCAGAAAGTTAAGGACTTTGAAACCAAATTTTTCGGGTTAGGATATATCCGCGTAATGGGAGTCTGGTGTAGTTTTGGCCTGTATCGAAATTATGTGAGTTAACAACTCCCACGTCGTTAACTTTTAGGAACAGATGGGACAATTTTGAACCTAACTGTGTATGACCCATTAAATAATTTAATTTGAACAAAAAATATGATAATTGCAACATTCAAATAGTAAGTGTAATACCAACATAGGTATAGGCTGTAGATTATTTTCAAAATGTTAACTTTTTTCATTGTGTAACGAAGATTAGTCATATAATCATATGGTTTTTCCTTACAGAATGGTTTTTTTTAATTAGTCCTTAAGTACAATATTTTTGACCTCGTCGAGGACTCTATTCTCACCCTCTAGTGCAGCACCATAAATAATTATCCCATATAAAACAAAAATGTCAAGTCAAGATTAGACATCTTTATTTCTATAATAAGTATAGTGACTGTCCCAAATAAATACGATCGTTAAATTTAGACAATTTTATTAAAACCTATCCTTTTTGCAGGAACACCACCGAATGGTCAGATCAGGACAGACGCGCCCCGCTTCCCCCCGCCGCAGCGGAACTCCCCCGAGAAAGCCAAGCCCGGGAATGTGACTTCTTTGTCGGCGGCGTTGTCCGAAGCCCTCGCCAACCGCGGCGCGAGTGAGAGGGGGGAGAGCATGCGGGAGCGGGAGCCGCCCCCGCGGCCCGTGGTGAAGCGGCAGCCGAGCGAGGCCCGCGCGCGCCCCCCGCCACCGCAGCCCCCTGTTCAGAAACAAATGCCTTTGGTAAGTTATCTCTTTTGCCTCTGCGATTTCCTTGCATTTTAGTCGTTTATCGTTTTTGAATCAGGAACTATATTTTTTTTCCTAAGTGGAAATATCTGTGGGTCGAATTTCATCTAAAATTCCTCCTTATCTCCTTAATGTTTAAACTTCAAACAATCCTCAGAGCAAGATCTAGGAGTTGTGGCTTCATTAGCAAAATCTCGTGACATAGTCAATGCAAATTAAACATACTCGTACATGTATTACACATATGCATGAAACTGGAAGTAATGTGCAGTTTCTGTCAGGAGACGGGGGAGACAACATTGCACCTCCTCCATCAATAGTCATATTTGTCCATCCCAGAACATAAGAACAAAGATAGCCCAACAAGACAATATAAAACGTTTAATGCTAGGTTAGTTTAGTACCTACATTAAAACAATTTGATCAATCAAATCGTGGGAGACTATTTAAGTTTTGATGTATAACGCGTCACTTTGATGCAGTTCTATGTATAGTGGCCTAAGAATGAAATTGGTTGACTGTTCTTATGCCTCTTTACTTTCTAAAGGTCGGCCGTTAACTTCCTATACTCTTCTCTATCTATTGCGAGACGGAATAGATGCTTGACGGTGCACGGTGGTGACCCTGGTCCACCCACTCCTTAATATTCCGCAGCCACGAATTCCTTCTGCGGCCAGCGAGCGTCTTCTACCTTGCCCAGCATAATTAGAGCATGTTGTACCTACCTCTTTATATGTGCCATGTAAAATAAAGCATATGCAAAGAATGCAAACAGGAATCAAAATAAAAGTAATATTTAATATGATGGAATAGTTTTCCACGTAGTTTTCGACGTTGCACTGTAGTAAAACAGGCACTTCACTGGTTCTTTAAACCCGCAAAGTTTTAAAAAACATTTGGATGCAATCACGTCGGTAAAATCAGTGATCCGACATGTGTGAAGCTCCATCTGGCATATGTAATCAAACGTAGGCTGCGGTATCGGACGCTTGACATTGGGCAAATGGTTTATTTTCGTAACGCAGTGTGAGGTAACACTGATACACTGTTCCAATGCCGGTGATACTGAAGTGATTAATTACTTTTATTTTTATTTTATTCACACAGTATGGCACTGCCGTCTTTTATCGTCAACGTATTGTAAAAGTCAATCAAGTACTCCGTATGAGTAATACTTGTATTTATATATAATCTGACATCCGGTTTTATGTTCGCTTCTTTTTATTTCTCAAGCTATTCACTCGGACAATGTCAAGTAAAATGTTTATGGGTAATTGTCTCAATGAAACGTCGGCGTTTCATGTCTAAACTAAGCTCTGTTATTATGAATACAGATTGGATGTATGAATACATATATTTATCTTTAAATTATTTCTAGGTACTGGAATCAATATTTAACTTTACTAGGCAATTGGCCAAGCAACTGTAAAAATTTTATAATCCCCGGCACGTAACTATCAAGATACCTGCGCACCCCCGTTGACACCGAGAAATCGACTTCTGCGCAGGTTCTACGAGGCCATGTTGGTATCTAGTTACGTGCCGGCGATTATAATAATATAGTATAGTAGTAGTATCTTATTAAATAAGAATGGGAGAGTACTCAATGAAATTATTCTCTGGCATCTGTTCCGCGGCTTTCATAATCAAGGCAAGGTTAAATACGGTATGAAAACAACACACCGGACTCCCACCGCGCGCTGTTAGGATGACGACACGCTCCCACTAAGGATATTTTTACCTTTCTGACCGTGTGTGGGCGAACTTGAACTCTTTTGTCCGTTCGGAAATAATCTGCCGAATTTATGACCTCTGTGGTGTGATATTTTTGAGTACCACACACGGAGGATTAAAATAATGACTATGTTACACGAACGCGAGCAAAATCCATCTGCTACAGTGTAGAATCGTGGTACTATCAGACTTTGAAATTGACAGACTGATCAAGACACTTGATAAAGCCATATATCCCTTTAGCTAAACAGTTGTTTTATATTTATACAGAAACTACCTTTTTGAACTGCAGATTTGAACTCCATAGTACAAAAAGAATCAACGACAATGGTTTACGAACGATTTGGGCAAACATATTTTTTGCACTCACAAAATAAAATAAGAAATTTTAATTGTTCTTTTAATAAAGAACATCATGTTTTACCGTGAATGATTAGATAAAAGTGATATTATTCTCATCGAACATTGCCAAATGACGCTAATGTTTGATATTATTCTCATCGAACATTGCCAAATGACGCTAATGTTTTTATCGTTGTTCCTCTTTGACCTGTTTCATGATTGACAATGTTTTAGGTTGGTCGTTCGTAAGGTCCAGCATGGCTTGCATATTTCTACAACTACAAAATCATTGGAATATCTTATAATCACGGCTTGAACGACAAGGTGAAGGCAAACGAGCATGCATGCCGCCTAATGGCAAATTAACTCGGAGGAACATAGGTCAGGACCAGGGACCGGAACAGCTTACCATTAAAGAGGTTTTCGATAGGGTATTTGATAGACTTGTTTTTACAAACCCGAATGATGCGCTAAGCCTATCGTCGACTTAGTCCAATGAAAGGGCAACAAACGATACAGTTAATTCGACTAAGCGCTAACCCAGTCCCAATACCCTATCATCTTATACCCTTTTTAAACTGAATCGTACGGTTTTAATCTCTATGCGCAAGTGTTTCGACTTATTAGTGCACTACCTAACAATTGAATGGGTAGCGGCCAGACAGAGATCACCAGAATGCGTAAAAAAGAGAGAGGCGATCAATAGGGTAATACCCAGCTAATGCTAAGTGGTTAACTAGTTCAACGGGGTTCCCCTAACGTTAAGGTAACACAATCCTAGGGTAACCACATCGATTGGGTAACCAAATGATAGGTTACCCTATCGATAGGTTTAATCAAATGAAGGGGTTTTCCGGTCCCTGGTCAGGACGAAGTGCCTGATGGATGCTGGATTGAACAGTTTACCAGATACAGTTAAAAAAAGCAAAAAAACCTTTCGGCTACTAAAAGTTTTATAAATTAATGCTACCGAATTCACGCCACACTGCTAAACAAAGAAGCGAGATATATTAGGATTTTAAAACCTCACAATATACGAATTTCTCTATTTATCAATCCACGCAAGTCCTATCGTTATCAACTGATACGCTTATCGCATTAGTATTTCGACGGTTTAGTCATATTTTTACATTGCACCTACTGCAAAGGAAATCAAATAGTACGAGTTGATTAATTTTAATGACTTAAAGTTTGGGAATCCACTGGATGCGAGCTTTCAACGAGGGCCGGTCGCAGGGGATGAGGACTTTGGCCAGCAGTGGACGTCTTTAGATTTAGACTGATTATGATGATGATGTAAAAGTGCTAACAGCATACCCTGTACATTATCTTAGCAAGTTGTTAAAGACTTTGGCAACGCTGAAACGTGATTTTGTGTAAAATGTGGTCGCCGACTTTTGAATTGAGCGCTAGGGTATGTAATACATAGGAATTATATTTTGTATTATTTTTTTACTTTATGTTATTCCATGAAGTAGCTACACGCTTTTACGTCACGCTCGCTTGTTACTAAATTGGTGATTTAAATATATTGTTATTCTAATAATTTCTGCTAAATACTTATTTACAAAAAAAGTATTGTAAATTAAACTGCGAAAAAGCCTTTCAGGTTTCATGAAAATCACGGTCTTAGGACTTTAGTCACGGACAGACAAAGCAGGTCTCTGACAGTTCAGCTGAGCCTATTAAGATAAGAACCCTATGAAATTAGAAAGACAGTTTGAAATCCGATAATTCGGTATCCCTTATCTAAAAAGTATTAAAAACATTAATGCCCGGTTCCTATATCCAAACCGCGGATAGATAAGGATACCTCGAGTTAAAATTTGTCATTTGCCACGCACAACATGTGTCAAATTTAAATTTGAAGTAACCTTATCTATCCGCGGTTTGAATATAGGAACCGGGCATAAGACTTCTATCGTTTTGGTTTATCGTCTGTCAAACTAGACAGGCCTTTGAAGTTCTGGATATATTTTGATGTGATTTTCATCATCTGGACCTTTTATCGAGAAAGAGAAGTTGAATACAGTGATATTTCACCCGTGCAAAACCAGGCGGATCGCTAGTTATTATTAGCGTTATATTTAGCGTGCGCGACTAAATAAACTCATAATTCATAATATTTGTGGTTAACCACATAAAGTTTAAATATGGTTTTTAAATATCCTGAAACTAAATATTACAATAAACGAAATATTAAAATTTGTCATTTTATTTGCGTAATTGATTCCCGATTTACCCGTATGATTAAGTTAGTTATGTTTACGAGTCATATAATACTTTGAAAATATTAAAAAACCGCAATATAGAGGAAAATATTTCTGTAATCTCAAATGATGTATCCATATATGTATATGTTAAAGAATTTTAAATCTACATTCTGAACCTTGGCTAAACCCAAACTATGTCCCATTCATAAGTAGTTAAGTTTCCTACAAGCCACACTGAGATGTTAGAATTTTCTGGTTCATTTAATTTCTTCGCTTTACATTTAACGTGTTCTTCTGTGTTACGATGTGACGATGTGACGGATTTATGTTGGACTGATGTGGCTTTAACTTTGGGTCCTACTTTGAAGATCTCTCCATCCCTTTCTATCGATTTAGTCTCGATTAACGAGTGGAAGGAAAAGGCATCCGAAGTTTCCAATTTAATGCTTGGTAGTCCTGTGGTGCAAATATTTACGCCGATGGCGTTAAAAGGTTAAAAGAGAGTCACAGTCACACATCACTTAATGTTTATTCAAATATTACGTAAAAGCGGCGTCACACAGAATCAGGTTTTTTATATCGTTTGTTAGCAATTAAGTTACGAGCAGTATTCACAGCGGTTAAGCTAATTAAAAAAATTACGAAACACCACTAATTAATAAACAACTGCAACCGCCATTGCCATGTGAAGGTTTGGATTCTTCCTCTGCTTTCTGACATCTTGTAATATTTCCCGAATTATACAAGAATAAAATCTAGTGACATGCAAACGTCGACATTTTAACCGATTTGCGAATTAGAGAGCTTAAAAATCGCATAAAATCGCTTTGTAACTAGTATCTGTTATATTGTTCTTTAAAGTGGTATTCTGATGATTTATGTGGCATTTTGTTAGTGTCAAATAGTTTTCTTCGTCATAGAGGTACTAGGTTTACAAAGACTTTATTTGCGGATTAGGAAATGATTAGTTTTTGCCGCCTTATCACTGGACCGAGCAACTGATAAGATTGCGCGAAAATGCCAAATGCTAAATAACATTTAAATTTAAATTAATCTCATAATTAGCCTTATTTCAATGTTCAATGCTATAATTCTAATTAGGTAGTTAGTATTATAAATGCAGATGTTGGTTTTATCCTTCTGTCATGCCAAATTGGGTCGACGAATTGACGCGGTTTTTTAGCATGAATCCCTTGGCATGGTTTTGCTCGACGCTTGTGGGGCAGCGCTAGATCGTTCCAGATGGAGAATGAATATTACGATGGATGGGTGGATATTCCATCAGACGATATATTGATTGGATTTTTCCCAAGGGAAAAGTGATAAAGAAATTCTTCTAAATAAATTCGAATTATATTTTCATGTGCCCGTTTTAACTATTTCTCGTCTTGCAAGCGGAAAGACTTCCACATCCAATAGATCGCCAAAACAACATTAACAATTGAACGTCGACCGCATCCAGCGAATGTTATCTTATCACGTGACTTGTAAGAACTTGCTTTTGTATTGTTTTTAAGCTTTGTGCTTGAGGTGTTTTTTAATGACAAAACAGATGTTGCTGTGTCCTAATTTGGGCGGGTTGATCTCATAAAAAATGTAATTTGAGTAATTGTTTTACCAGGCAGCGGTTTTGGCAAATGGAGTTACAAGACTGAAAATATATTACTGTGTCTGCTAAGGTTGGGCGGGGCTACTAGTATTTTGACTGAAAGGAACTTCTAATTATTCACACTAAATGTTAATTAACTTTTAAATTTAGAATTGCCCCTCAATCGAAATAGCAGGGCTATTTTTTTAGAATTTACTGTGTATTCCTTGAGGACCGCATCTCTCGGTAATAAATATAGAGTTAAAGTGTTTAGGACTCAACACTGATCTCTTGGGAATAGTTTTCTTTCTTCAACGAGTGTATACCTATAATATGGTTATGTCCTACCTATACTGCCACCATGTTGTGTAAATTACAGACGGTTGAATGACTTCTGCTTTTAATAACGTGTTTCTATGATTGACGTACTACTCACAATAGATGCTTATTGAGAGAGAAGCAAAATATAAAGTCAGTCCTTCCTCGGACACTCACGTCCGTGATGTATTTCTCAGTTAGTTTTTACGCGGTTCTAATTTTCAGGGCTGTTAACACTTTTATCGAGATTAGGTACTTGTTATCGTGGTTGCCGGAAGAAAGACGTTAGTCGTTCGACTGAGAAGAGGTATTCTACTTTATTCTCTTCTATATCTATACGATTGTAGGTGTAACGTTTTTGACATGCCAACTGATTCAAGATTGTCTTTGTGAATAAGTTGACAATAAATATTAGTCACAGCATGCGGCCATGAATACTAATGCAGAGGTGATTCATTTACGGGATTATCACAGTTTTTATGTAGGTGATCTAACAACAATGAGAAACTATCGTGTTGGATTGAGATTATCGTTGTGAAGTCGAGATTGTAGTATTTTTTTTAAACCAGGGAAAGCATCCTTATAATTACCTAAATTCATGTATCAAAAAGTGATCAATTGATCATACAATTCATATTTCACTTAAAACTACTAACAGTCTAGGCGGAAAAAATGCAATTTCTCGTTCAAATGGCACGCTTTTTTGTATTAACTATCGATATTTATAAAATTCAAGGAAGATAAGTTCTGATAGTTCTAAATCTGGAAATAATTTTCTTATCGTCAGCATCATCAGAAAGACGTCCACTGCTGGACACAGGCCTTCCCCAAGAATCTCCACGACGGTTGTGTTGTGTGCCACTCGCATCCATTACTTTCTCCTTCCTTCTCCTTCCTTATAGGCCATTTGTTTTGCTTGGTTTGTCTTCTAGGGGTTTAAATCTTCTACAGCTAGGTTCCGTTTCCTATAAAAATCTCTGGGATTAACGTTGAAACAAAATTGGATAATACTGTGTTAAAAGAACATAGCCTTCTCCCTTGAGGCTCCACAAGTAGCTCAATGTATGGACAGACGTAACGTAGTTGTTTATCGTACGAGGGCCGCGGCTGCCAGGCTGCCCATTAGCATACAAATTGATGGCCTTTTCTTGGCACTAGCTGTGTTAAACGAACACTCGCTGGTTGCCCGTCGTGTCTCGTTAATGATATATTCCACATGAAATCTGAGCTTAGGAATTTTGTAGCGACTTTTACATTGAAAAAAAAAAACAAATTTCTATAAAAAAAGTTTTTAGACACATATTAATTACTGGAAGTTGAACGGGACTTACTCGCGCAAAAAACACACATATTAATTAACCAGAAAAAAAACGACTACTTCATCTGTTAGGATCATACACCGCAGAAACAAAAGTTGTCTCTCCTGTTCCAGAAAGTTAAGGACTTTGAAACCAATTTTTTTGGTTTAAGATATATCCGCGTAATGGGAGCCCGGTGTAGTTTTGGCCTGTGTCGAAATTATATAAGTTAAAAACTCCCAAGTCGTTAACTAACAGGAGGGACAATGTCGAACCTAAATCTGTGTATAACCCGTTAGCTTTTGTACAACGCATTCTATTGAAGTTATTAGGCGTAATGCGATCCGATGTGCATCAATGCATGCTTGTACACAATGCGTACTTAGATGCGTTCGACGCCAAACAGTGGACGTTTACCTTTAGGTGTGCTTACGCACGTATCTGGCTGGTTGGAGTCGACAGGTGATTCAGACGCATAACCGATTCATCATTATTTATACTTATATTAAAAAAGTAAAACATTAAACTTATGTAAAAACTGATTGTTGGTCTAAAACAGCTGCTTTCTCTTTGAATGAAAACTTATCTATCAAACTACGCCTCGGTAGATCATTTTTGTATTATTATTACAATAACGTTACGTTACAAATTTAATACGCATTGCCATTGTCTCACGAATAAATGTCAAAAGTTATAGATTTGGTCAAATAGGGCACCATAAGTTACGCTAGACAAAAAAACTAGCAAGTATGATATACCATTTGTATGGAGTTATAGCTTGCTAATGACATCAGCATCTAATGGTAAATGATAACGAGGTCAATGGTGGATCACGCGTGGACATGACTTCACTCTTGCGTCTTCACGGTTATCAAAGATTTGTGCACCGATAAGGTTACAGCTCAGATCCAACTGACAAACTTTCTAGTCCCCGAAATAGACCCGATTTTATTGTCATTGGCATAGAATGTTTGTGACACGGCTGACGTGACAAAATTACATAATTCAGATTTTATTGTAATTTAAAAGGTAGACGAATTAAAAAATTTATCGATTATTTCTTATCTTTACCTGTGATAAATACGCCTTAATTAAAAAGTAATGCCGTAACCAACTGTTCGTTAAGATCTAAATGTGGTCGTCCAAATCAAAAGGGACCTTATCGCGGCAGGCGGTTACGCCTTTTTTTTTTTCATACGGCTGTTATACTAATGACATGCAATGAAAACTATAACGGCGTAAGCGCCCGCCGCCATAAGGGCCGGTTCGATTTGGACGACCACAAATTGTGAAGTCACGACAGCATGAACTGTTACACGTGATAACTAGAATTGGGATTATTCTATCATTAACTCAGCAAAAATTGCATTTATTTGTAAAAAAACTACATGATCAAACATTTACAAAATTAACGAAAAATAGTATCCCAATTGTTAGTTGGAGACAGTCAATGTGTTAACCCTTTTAGTCTACATGACGCATATGTGGTTTCATATGTCTATACAAATTACAATTAAGTAAGCTGAAAGGATTTAAGCACGCTCTTGGCTCACCTGCACCTTCCTTAGATGACTCAAGCCATTGAATAACGTGGCCTTAGCTTAGGATTCCCTTCGAAGCCTACCAATCATTCTGAGTCACAATGACATGTGATGACTCAATATCATGATTTGTCACTGACCTGAACAAGCCTCGATGCGATCAGAATATCGTAGTATGCTTGTCTGCAATTGTGGTCACTGATCACTTTTACTTTGAGTATTAAAAAAACTCGAAGTAAACTTAACATAACTTTCATAACGCAACCTATTTTCCACCAAACTCGCCAAATTCTATCAGTTCTCCCGCTGCGAACTCCCGACAGACAGCTACATAGGAACTATAAAACAAAACAGACAAAGAAGTAGCTCATGATATATCCCTCTTTTCAGGTCATTTGTGTATGAGGGTCTCCTGATATTTATAGTACAAGTAAAGTCACGGGCAGAGGCTAGGTCGAACACTAATGAGTTATTAGAGTTGCAAGTGACTGTTGTTTTACTACATAGTAGTAAACGGAATGAGTCATATCGTGGAGTTTTTCTGTGATTGAGGTTATCTCAGTTACTGCGAACTTGACCCACGATATATTTTATTTTGTGTTTAAAACGGGAAAAACTCCCTGCAGTTTCTACATGTTATATTTGCAATTGCAACATTAATTGTTAGGTATTTAACAATCCCCAAACAGCGGAAAATTTAAATAATCAGTCATTTATGGAAATACATTTGGATCATTATGGTTACATTTATAGGAAAATACGTACAAAAAGTTACATATTCGATATACTTAAATGGTTATCTGTAAGAGGAAAAGTTTACTGGACTCGTAAATTGTTCGCGTTTAATTTTATGCTATGTAATGTTATAAACTTGTGATGTAATCGGAACTTTGTATTTTATTTTAAATATGTAAATGAGCTAAAACGTAAAATATGCTATTTATTTTTCGACAAAAACTGTTAACTTAATTGCCAAGAAATATTATTCCAGTTTTTAGAAACTTGATAGACCACAAAAAAATTCAACATGACCCCGTTTCTCGGACTAACATTATTTATTACTCTACCCTGGACAAGTCTACTAATGAAAATGTTTTAATGTTCTAGTAAGTAATAGTCTAGTAAGCTTCGAGCAATAGACTCCTTTGTGGTCTAATATTTTTAGTCTAGTAAGTTTTGAGAAACTGGGCCCGATCGTTCAAAACTGTAACATTTTCAACGCTTTACATACAAAAGTCACTTGCACGCCAATTACAGCTAAAAAGTAAAGTTTTTTGCGCTCAGCTATGACGGATTTACCTATAAGTCGCTGGCGTTAAACCAGTGGTGCGGATATACCCGTCAATGGTCTTGAAAAGGTTAAATAAACAACCACTGCAGGTGTTTGTCTTGTCCAGCAGAGCTCCTCCGACTCGGTGCTGACGACGGGCATCGCCGCGCGCGTTCACAGTTTGCAGGAGCATGCGCCCGGCACCACGCTGCACCGGAACAAGAGCGCGCTGCACTCCGCCGCGCCCGCCGCGCTAGGTAACACCCGCCACTGGCTCCTCGTGCTCATGATGATACGAACTATCACCCGTCAGTAATATCAGTATGCCCATCCTCGTCCGCGCAACATTAGTCTTTTCTAAAATCAACTCTGGGTTGGGAAGAGACTCGCACCCCGCCTTCGCTCTGCAGTTATGCACTGCAACAAACGCGCTCCCGAGGTGGGCAACACCCGCCAACATTCTACCGTTTACTTCATCACGATCATAATATCACACCCGAGTTGTAAACACTGCAAAAATCCGAGTTCGAATCTGAGACTATTCACCCCTCAACTCTGTCATCAATCAACATTGAAATAGGTCAGCATAGCGCTTTCCAAGATTGGAATAATTTAGCATCGCACGAAATGCCGTTAACTCCGTCAAAACTTGGCATAACTCTTCTCTTATAGTGGGGTCTCCCTCCTTTGTCTCCGCATTACTCTGAAAGACGTGTCGGTGACCTGATTTTAACATGATTTATTTACTGATTCTCAGGCGGCAGTATGACCTCTCTCGCGTCCGCGCCGACCACCCCCACACCCGCGGCGTCCCTGTCCACGTCGGATTTATCGGAGCGGCCGCGCATCAGCCACGGCAAGCCGAATCTTGCGCCGAAACCGCCAACAGCAGCGCCGGACAACAGGCCCAGTCCGCCGCCTAAGAAGCTTATCACGAATGGGAAGATGGCCGGGCGAGCGCAGAGCATGAGGGTGCCAAGGTCAGTGTAGCGATAAAATGCTTTAAAAGGCGACGTTTCATTTTTTGATTATACGTGGTTGTTGTCAATCTCTTTCAACAAAAATATCAAATGTTTTTGTATTAGGCTGCCTATTTATAGAAGCGGAGACGAGCGGTGCGGAGAGGAGCTTGACTGTTTCCATTGAAGCGGGTTGCGACGAGATGTGGATTACAACCAATGTGATTGGTCCTACACAGCTCCTCTCCGCACCGCTCGGCTCCGCTTCTATAGAAAGGCAGCCTTAGGATATTTTTGGTTTGGAAACTCGCATACTAAATAAAAGTCGCTGTAGTATTTTTGTCATGAATGCGAGATATTGTAATTACCTGCAACCTTAATGCTCAGAATATTAATTCGTTGACAACAGGATCGTGAGATAAATAAATATGGTGGCTTTGCGTGAGGCATGAACATAGATATTCGTCGTTTGTCCTCAATGTTTGGATTATTCTGTTTGACTTCCTTGATTGGTATTTATTGTTTTGGATAATATTGGCTATTAATAAGCGAGCGAGCTTAATTGCTGAATTAGTCGTCTAAACATTGGACATTTCTAATTATAATTATAATTATTATGAAAACTACGTTATTATATTTATACAATGAGTGAATTTAATAACGGTTAACGAAATACTTCGGAGTTCGAGTCGTGCTAGCCACTCGGAAAGTGTCTATTGTCATCCGTGTCATCGCTGTCCTGGATAAAGTGGATTAAGATCAAGTTGTGTGGCGTCAGGTCCCCGCCGGTGTCGCCGCTGTCGCCGGGCGCGCGCCCGCTGCAGCCGCCGCCCGCGCCGCAGCCGCCCGTGCCCGTCGGCACCAAGAACCCCGCTTCGCACTTCGGTAACTCAACACTATCCATACACACACTATACTACACACAACAAAATACACGCCCGACCAGTCGCGGACACACGTTTCAACTATGGTGGGCGATGTTGGGTTAATGAGTTGAAAGACAAGGGAAACGTTCAGAAGAGATACAAAATTACACTGCACAAATCTAGGGTTGCCGCAATTAATCAATAAGTGACATAAAATATACGGTGTCCCCTAATCTAATTGCATCGAAAGCTAATCTCTGCTGAAACCTTATTGTTTTCAGGTTATCTTAGGCATTGGTTACGTATTTAAGTTAGGTTAGGTTAGACCTGTGACCTAGCTATACTTTGTGTGTTTTGTATAAATGTAGCTATAGTTTGTGTGTTTTGTATAAATAAATGTTACCTATGCCCGACACAGTACCCTGATATTCACAGAAGACCATAGAAAACGCCAATAGAAAATCTTTGACACATAATCTCACACTCAGCAATTTTGTTTCCCTTATCGCTGCGATAACGAAAAATACGAAATTTAGGGGGTAGAAGCGGAAAGCTCGGAACATCCTGTTCCACCCCCTGAAGTTCCCCTCTAACTGGTGGGCACGACAGGCACACTGCGCGCACCGCGCGGGCTGCGGCCGCCCGGCGTGTGTCCGCCGCCGCCGCCCGGGGCGCCGCCGCCGCCGCCGCCCGCGCGCCACGCCTCGCTGCACCCGCCGCCGCCGCCGCCGCCCCACAAGCAAACCGTGAGTACAACTAAAAAGGTTTTTCTCGTCCTACAAGGCTCAACCGCTTGGAATCTCGACAACGCAAATGCAGTACCGATCCTGATTGTACAGAGATGGAGAGCCTCTCTATACTAATCTTTCCCTTGGTCACGGCATCACGAGTGAACGGCTGGACATATTTCGCAAATTCTTTTTGTTAATATTCCTTGAACCTGATGCCTAATATAGTTTTTTCCATTTGAACAATATTGTAGTGCCACCCGTCAAACTCTTTTTTGCCGAGCTATACACCAAAACTTCCCGACTACCTGTTGATGGCTGTTGGTGTTCCGGGACGCGGGGGACGCACCTTGCTCGAAGGGTATAGTGAAACCGTAAAGGATCTCAAATCGTTAAAAAATCGCATTGACATGAGAACTACTCGGGACGAAAAATCGTTTACTTAGGACTATATCTTAATATAGTTTCCCTTGAACTCTTATTAGTTATTTTAGTTAGGTCTCATTTTATGCTCAAAATTTAATATTCATATTATTAATTAATAACAAATTAAAAATTTCCTGTAAGTAATAAATAATTAAAATTAGCTTACAACAGGAAATCCTATAGGAATCATACAATTCTAAATAAAGTACGTAATTCGTTAAAACTCGATAATTTATGTGCGGCACAGTCATTATGGTTTCCTTAGTATTAGAATCCCGCCATTAAGCGCGTCACACACGGAGCTATAAATTAAATTTCATTTTATTTTCCACGGGTTGTCATAGCTTTAAGGGTCCATAATTATTTTTTTTTGCAAGGCCTGTGGGTTTCGGTTTTGTTTTAAAATAAAACCATTATTAGAGCATCATTTAAAAAAAAATGGGCGGTTTAAGTTGCTTAGGTAGGTAATTAAGAAGGTTTAAAGGTAAAATTTCGGGAAATTTTCAAAAAAAGGGAAAAACATTATAAAAAAACTATCAACTTTAGCATAGGGGTCACTATGGCAAATGTGTTCCAATTGGCCCCAAGTATTTCCCATTTTCGTTTGTCGAACCCGCTACCAAACACCCTGTATATTAATATACCAAAATATATATTATCGCTCCGTGTGTGACGCGCTTTACTGGATAGAGAGACGCCGCACCAGGGACCGGCCCGCTATCCCTTTCAATGGGTTTTTTATGGGTGTTTCGTAAGGATTAACTTGTCAAACCCTCTGCCCGTCAAAACCCTTTAAATGTGCTTCTATTAAGCGCTAACCAATACCCATACTAAACCCTTTAAAAAAGGTTACTAGTATATACGCAATTTAAGACCTTTTGTAGATGTCATAAAACACACGTTACCTCGCGTCCCGTTGGAAGCAAGTAAACGACAGTCCATTCAACAAAGCGCTAACCCAATACCCTAATAAAACCCTTATTAATATACACGTATTACACGTTACCGACGGCTACCCTTATCGTTGGGTTCTTCGTTCGATAAGGGAAAGTCAATCGTATGGATTGCCTATTGGAATGGGTGAGCAAATCCACTGGGCTAGCTATTTCAAAGGGAAGCCCTTTGAAAGGCTTTTCCCGATGAAAGGGTTGTCCGGTCCCTGCGCCGCACGGTGGGCTGAAAATCGACTCTCCATAGACTCGGGGACTTATTTTTTCAAGTGTACTTTTTTCTTTGAAATGTATTGTACTCATCATTGTCATGTTAAAAAATAATTATGATATAATTTGGCTTGAAAACTAAAGAGCAATGATTTATTTCGAAAAAAAATGTATGAAATTTAATATGAATATATGAAATTATGAATTTTTTAAATATTTGTACCAATTATTTATAATCTTTTGACATAAACTAACATTATGGAATGCAATAAACGTTTGAGTATTGAGTATACTCCAAATTTCGGGACCAAGCAAGTGCACATTTTTGAAAAATGTATGTTTTTTTTATTGTGAGTTATGCAACATTTTTGATGTCCAAAAGTAATATTGTTGAAGATTTAACCTGTAAAAATCGTTAAAAACAAAATTAATACGAACTTGCATATATTACAATTTAATAGTAGATTGTACAACACGAGCATAAAATTGGTTTTATACTCGAGTTTTACACTCTGCTTTTCACTTCGATTGCAAGGAAATAAAACAAGGATTAAGCATATACAAGCTAGTTTCTAGTTTTGTTTGACGAATAATTAGCTTCCCGCCGCAAAATTTTTCTTAATTTTTTTTTTAATTTTCAACTATGTGACGTTCGACTATGGTCTGAGCCGTAATGCCAAGTTATTATAAATATTTGCGTTATATTTTTTTTACGTAAATGCACGCCCGTTAATCGTAAATTTGTATTTAGAAAGTAATACATGAGTCGTAATTAAATTAAGATATAATCTAAATCTCATAAAAATATATCAATTAAATTTAGGTGTATTGTGTATGTGGCTGTAAGGCCTAATTGCCTTAGTCTTAAAATAAGAAATTACTTTATGCACAAGAGCATAAAAACCCATTTTATGCAGCCTTCTCTCGACATAAAGAACAACGTTACGAGCATGAAAAGTGAAAATAAAGTTTTGATGTAGGTACACGTTCTTCTTAGTAGTAGGTAAGTTATTGCATTACAGTACATAAGTATTAACTTAATAATAAACATGCAACGTACTTAATAGTAATTAGGCGTACCATTGCATTTCTAATTATCAAATAGGCACTAGATTATTAGAAGCATAGATTAAAAAAAACCATTCATAGGATTAAGAAATTATTATTAATGACCTAAACAATATTACATTTTACCTTATTATGATTTCTTAATAGTAATCGATTTGATTTCGATTTAATTTGAATCGATATGATTTTGTATTGTACTCGCAATATAAATAAGTACTAAATAAGTAAATAACGTATTTATTTAACTTTTTTTTACTTGTAAATTTTTTTCATTGTTTTTGATAGTTTTTGAGCGTTATACGCTAAATTTACACCTGTATAATCTTTTAACGTTAAAAATTTGGCATAAATCACAATAAAACAAATTGAAATTTTTCATTGATTCAAAAAAAGTGCACCTAGGCCGTTCGTAAGTTTTGGAAAATGCCAAAAAAATCTTTGAATATGATAATTGGACCTATAACCGCGTGAGAGAATATTACGGTTTTCTTTGCACTTTCAGAGATATTGCATTTTATCATACACATTTAAAAAAAAAAAAACCATTACTCTAAGCCAAATTGTCTCATAATTATTTTTTATCATGACAATACAACACATTTCAAAGAAAAAAAAGTACACTTAAAGAATTAGTCCCCAAGTCTATGGAGAGACGATTTTCAGCCCACCGTGCGGCGTCTTTCCTGCTTATTAATTTAATGTGCATGATAATTTTATTTATTGCACTCTGGTTAATAAAAATGTAACATGTACACTACTTGTAGTTTTGTTCTTCGGATAAAAAAAATATTATTTTTCGATTATCCAACTATCTTTGCCAACACGTCTACTCATTTGCATTCTTATTCGTAGTATTAGCGTAACAATTAATTTGTCCCTGGGCTAAATATGACCAGAGTGGACGCCTTTCCACTGATGTGATCACTCAACCGTGTAAGTGAAACACAGCACTCAATAGTGCTGTGAGCACGACTACGACGATGTAAATAATGTAAGGCATGTCTTCGTAAATTGAAAACACTTTACTTTATGAAAATAAGTGTGTCAATTAATGTTTTAATGGTGATAGATTCGAAATTATTTAGGCTTGTTGTTTCCACTGATTGTACATTTGGGAGAGATGATCGGGCATAAACCGCAGAGCCATAGACGGATGACAGTGTGATGGCTATCAAATTAAAACCCGCAATTTTACCACGAGTGTCGAATTTAGTAATGTTATCTAAATGATGTTCCTGGATGGCAATTACATCTATATTATTGTCGTGGGCTAGTCTACTTAGATAGTCACACTTTGATTGTGACATACCTTCTATATTTATTTGCAGTATTAGAACAGAGGGTCCTAAACTCTTTGTCAAAGAGCCCTTAGAAGCCCTAACTAGCAGGTACAACATGGGGAGCCCAGGGAAATGTCTTGCGCACCTCTGCCTTAGCCCTCGTGTACTCTTCGGCAGAATACTGCGCCCCAGTGTGGTACAGAAGCGCTCACACGGATAGGGTTGACGTCCAGATTAACCGAGCAATGCGTACTATCTCTGGCAGCCTGCTTCCGACACCTACTCAGTGGCTCCCGGTACTGTCGCATATCGCACCGCCGGAGATTAGAAGAACTCAGGCTGCTTCACGGGAGTGGGATAAGGCGAGAAAGCCAACACTTCCTATAAGAAAAACGCTAGATGACCTTCCTAACATGCGCCTTCACTCTCGCAGGCCCATTTGGTCTGACACCCTAATCCAGGGCACCGAACCTTATCGGCTCCTCGCGGAATGGACCAAGCGATGGAGCGACCAGAGACAAGAGCTTGAAGAACGTGGCCTCAAGCTAACTGAGGAACCACCAGGGTTTAACGAGCACCGGAAGATATGGGTTACCCTTAACCGTATACGGACTGGGATCGGCCGTTGTAACTACAACTTGTATAAGTGGGGTTACAAAACGTCAGCTGGCTGCGACTGCGGGGCCCGGAACAGACCATCGCTCACATCGTGGAGGAGTGCCCCGGGAGACGCTTCGCAGGGGGACTTAAGGAATTGTACGCACTTACGTCGGGTGCCAGGGATTGGCTATCAAAATTAGATATAAGACTATGAACGGGACATTAAGCCATACGATAATAATAATAATGTTTTAATTCTTTACTTCTCATGACTCTAATAAAATATTTAAATGTTTTGTTTATCGTTCAATAGTTACAAGTAGGTTAAAGTAGATAGAAGTATTGCCTAGGGACCTGCATGACGCATATGTGGCGTCATAAATTAATTACTGTTTAATTTTGGTATCTATGAGTGTTGCTATTCTTTTCATTATCTTTATTCTTTGTTTTGTTTTTTTTTCTTGTGATCGTCGAATAAATGTTTCTATTTCTATATAAATTACAATTTTGGGGGCTGTAAAGTTAACCGAAAAAAAAACCATACATCTGCCACCTCTTTTAATTTGCTTCTGTATCGTAATCGTATTGTTGTCATTATAATAGCTTTACTTTCATGTGAATTAGAGCTCCATAACGTCAACAATTTAATTATGATTAAGAAGCAAGATGGTCGAAAGATTAACTAGTCAACCTTGTCTTGGCGTTCAGCCATATCAAATACAAAAGTCGTCACTTACACACCAATGATGGCAATAATACCTAAAAACCATATCAACCTTACCTCATAAACACTCAGGTTTATTTTACGCTGTCAATCACGACAGATATACCCGTCGTTGGCGTTGAACCAGTAGTGGTGATATCCGTCAATGATGTTAAAAAGTTTAAACTATGTGTACTCTATCTTCAGAGTACGACCGGCGACGAGCCGCCGGCGCCGGCGCCGCCGCTGCGCAACTCGTCGCGCGGCGACCTGGACGCGCGCTTCGGCGACCTGTTCCAGCCGCCGCACCGCTTCCCGCTGCCCGACCCCTTCCTGCGGATCGCCAAGGGCTACAGCAGCGCCACCGTGCAGGGTAAGTACGCGTGAACCTTCCACGGTGCAAGAACGCCAAACTCTAATGCCACTTTAACATCTTCTGTGCCAGTCAAATTTACATAATTGCCAGTTTGTGGCAGCGAAAGCAATTTACATTATTGCACTTTGTCTGAGTAGATAATTAACAAAAAAAATTAAAACAAATCGCGGCGGAAGCCGTAATAAAATCAAGGTTGAGGAACGTTATGGAGTGGACTGGTACAGTCAAGGTCATAAATATGTATACACTTTAGTACCTTGTCATTTTAATCGCTGTGATATCCATATATGGCAGTTTAAACATGACATTAAAGAGACAAGGTACTAAAGTGTATACATATTTATGACTTTGACTGTACCATAAGAAAAAAATTAAAAATGACAAAGTTTTGCTAGCCAGTCAAGAGAGAGAAGTTTAATATATTTTTTATCTGTGGCTTTTCTTTGATTGGTTAGCGCAGAGAGTCACTTGGTGTACTGCTACTTGTCGAAGTGTAGCCGTCACTGTTTGCGCAGGATTTCCCTTTAAATATAGGCTCTCGTTGCTTAAATGATTAAATTCCCATCAAAGAAGTAAAGATGTTGGCGAACAGTGAACGGCTGACCTGAGCCTTAGTGTGTTGAATACGTTCTTAATTATCTTTGGATTTCGAGTTAATAAGGCATTAAAATTTCGCGATCTTGCTCGTGTCTGGGGTAGGCTACTGCTGTAACTCAAAGACGTGAATGAAATTACATAGCGATTGGTTAGAAACCAAATGATGAATTGGCGATAATTGTTGTTATTGAAAGTGCACTTACTAAGATATAAGAAATTTTCTTTTAGATACGAATAGTGGTTAACCCTTTATTACTATTATTTAACTTGAACTGCCTAGAATAATTCCATTTTATTAGAATACGCACATATTCTCAGACGGTCAGACGCCAGCAGTAGGTGACAGAATATTAACTTTTTTTCATATGTACTATTTTATGGTGCATAATTATAGTTATATTCTGTCGTTTTTACTGCTGACGGAATACAAAGGTTTTCGCTCGGCTGTTGTCTTAGCTATTTGATGCACCATTGAATTACAAAATGCTTTGTCCAGAAGCAAATTTATTTTAAGGCACTCAAAGAACGATAACCTTTAAATCCTGCCCGTCTATTGCGTATGTTTATTTTATATACCTATCAACATAGTATTATATGTACATGGTACGTATCTGGTAAGTGCAATAGGTACAAGTCATATTTTGACATAATAATTAGGTTCTCGTAGTTAGAAATAAGAGTCATTTTGTGTATCGTATGTACATTATTTAAATAAAAAAATTTTGGAAAGTTTTGTAGAAGTTACGCGGAATATTTTTTTACACTTTTTGCACGTATGCATGTGGCAAAATGGTAAATTGGACATAGTTGAGCATTGATCCGATCCCAGTAATTTAATGGGGATTCAAGCTTTAAAATCAGTACCTACGTCGGATTTCGCAAATTAATTACTGGGCGGATTGTAAGTTTCATGCCTAGCGATGTCCATAGAGTATTAATAATTTTACTGCACTTATTTTCAGTTCTATTGATTAAGTTTATATTTTAATATTGCTCATTACTTTTATATTTTTTTAGGGAAAACTCCCGATTTTTATTAATTCGCATATTAAAATTCATTCCAAGATAAGTCTGAAATTTTTAAATACGTTTTCTGCAAAGTGTTTTCACTCTCATTCGCGTTCACGAACAGCTCATGGTCACATCGGTCACTGAATGTTTCACTGATCATCCAAATTGACACGGGAGTTCTAACACCCATCGGCGTCCAAATTCACTCCGAATTCAGTAATTTCAGACCAAAACAATTTGTCTATTTATTTTTAGGAATATCGAAATTGTAGATTAATTTATTTTCGTAATATTTGTAGTATGTTTAATGTTTAACATAATTATGTTTACGTTGAGTCATTACATTAATTGTATAAGTATATAACGTAGTGTAGTTGCTGTTGTAGGCGTAAGTGAACCCACTGCTGGGTGGCAACCGCTCATACAGGTCGTTTGTGAATCATTGTAAACCCTTTTCCGTGCAAACTTACATCTGGTGATTCCTGTATTGAGGAAGTTGTTATTGTTACAAGGAAATAGGAGTTTTGCGCTACCGTGCAAAACAATATTTTTAAAATTATTGACATAGCATGCGGAGCATTTTTAAAATTGCTTTTTTATGTTTCTTTGTTGTTATCTTAATTTTCCATTTTTACAATTAACCATAAACGATTAATATGTAGTGGTTGTTTCCGTGTTATAGGAATGTTTAAAATTCTTATATTCTTGTTGTGATCTATTATTTAATAGTGAGGTGCCATGTACTGCGAATTTGTGTACTTGTAATTTGTGACGGCTTGGAGTTTATTTCACATTATAATTTAGGCCGAAGGGTCTGCTGAATTTCTTAACTAATGCTTTTCAAAAACCAATCAGTTATTCAACTTGGTTGGAAGTTAAACAATGAAAGCTCCTTTTTTGAAGAAGCTAACTTAAAATTTAACTTTGTGGTTAATTCTTTCTCATCAAAAGTTTACTTTGATGAAAAAGAATTAACCACAAATATTCTTATAGTCGATTTGTGCTTTACATAGTTCAAGCTTTAAGTATGAAGTTATGAAATGAGGCAACTCTTTACGCTTTTTGTATTGAGGAGCAGTCGGTATTGTGATACAGTAATGTGGTACGATGCTTAATTATTTACATTATTTTGAATAAAAGAGTAATTATTATTGAAGAGTTCTCATGTATTTCATTCAACCTAACATCTCGTTGTAACGCTTTTTGTGGACGTTTCTTCATGCTTAACAAAAATGTTTACTTTGATTTGGGTAGCCATTTTAGCAATACATACCGGTTTATTAAAGATACTTAAAATGGATGCCGGTCAACCCAATCTTTGATAAAATACTGTTTTTAAGTCAATGTCCACTGCCCCCTAACATAAACATATTGAATTATTTCTGTAACTTGTCGTTTAATAATATAATACAATTTAGTTGCTGGTTATTAGGGTCGTTTTCAAAAAAATTGTACATAGGCTTAATGAAAACAAAATCACGATCGCGTCCTTTGTGTAACAAAAGTTAGTCATGCAAACTATATGGTTAACTTTCGTTACGCAAAGGAATCAATTAAGTTTTGTTTTAATAAAAGCCCTTAATTATGTAACTTTTTTTTGAAAATGACGTATTAATCGTAATATACATAATCGGTACCTAACTGATAGTTTTCAACGTTCAGAGAAAACACGGGTAATAAGTTATTCGGAGTTTGACAACTTATATCTACGATAGACATGTTTTTGGAGAAGTTTTCATAAAGCGACAAGGTACTTCAGTAGTTTTGAGGGCGTATTGAATTTCAGGGGTAATATTGTGCTCGCTACTTGTCGTTGTCGTATGATTGTAGCCTGATTTTGACAGTACAAGTGTCTGTGGTCTACCGAATGTACGAACCGCATGCAACTCGTGGGTAAGTTTACTATTACTTTCTAAGAGCATGATGTCGTATTTAAGAATCATCGTAGGGTCATTGTCATTACGTGTATTTTTTGCATGCTTATTATTATTAACCTATTATATTTATGGTTTTACATTACACAATGGCATCCGCATGAGATTTGCACGATCATCGCACCGCATGTTCGCATGAAAACACTTTGGTTTTTAATGTTTTTATAGACTAAAAAATATTGCCACTTCAAAAGTGTGATGTTAAATTAATATTGTCTTTTAATATAGAATAGTATATTTTAGGCGTGTACATATTGACGGCTTGTGTTTTACAGCAATGCTCGTCGTGAATTCAATTACTATGTTTCATTTGTACATACATATTTCGTGATGAGCTGATGAGTATTGGCAAGCTAAATGATTCGGTTATACTATGTGTGGTGAATAGGTACAAACACGGGAGATGTTTTAGGGTAAAACAGCTTTATTGTTGGTATTATGAACTTTGTTTCAAGGTAATAGCGGTGATAATTTTTACAATCATTAAGTGCCAATACCTAAGTGGTATTTTGGATGATAATTGGATTTTTACCCTACATAGTTTAATATCGGCCGAGTGCGTTAACGTTTGGGGTTGTAATAATGTTGCTAATTTCCGCCTCAATCGTATACCGGGGCAATTAGTTTGTCAATAGCTTGAATAAAAACGCAGCTATTATTAACGGGAGGTGGTGTTGTGTGGTGACAGTGGGCAAGGCGCCGGCGCCGGCGCCGCCGCTGCAGGTCCCGCTGGCGGGCTGGGCGGGCACGTCGAGCGCCTGCTAGCCCGCGCGGGGGGCGCGCGCCCCCCCGCCCCCCGCCAGCGCCGCCCCGCCCCCCGCCAGCGCCGCCCCGCCCCCCGCCAGCGCCGCGCGCCTCGCGCCGCACGCGCACGCGCTGCTCGCCGTCGCGCACGCGCTGCTCTTCCCCGCCAACACCGTCGCCACGCAGCCCGACAAACCCGAGGAGACTACGGAACCCGAACGACCAGGTGACTCTTTACTCCCCATCGAGGAGGCCCCCATGCCGTCCGAGGACGTCAGCGATTTGCGGGACGTCGTCGACGCTATCAACAAACTGTGCGACACGATGAAGACTTCCAGTTACGACGAGGAAACCTTCGAAGACTGCTCCGGAAACGACAGCTTGGACGTCCCGCTGTTCGTCGCCAACGAGGAGGCGGTGCCCGAGGAGGCGATCGTCGCCGAGATCGAATCCGATCCGGACTGGTACGTCGCCTCCCGGATCGAAAGCGTCAGCCCCGACGAGATTATATTTAAGAAGGTGGAGCATTACAACACGGAGACGTGGAGACAGTCCGTGTCTAGGTTAGAGATAGCGAGTCCCGAGGACGTGGTCGTGAGTAAGGTGGAGACTTATTCGGCGGAGCGGTGGAGCGACTCGTCGGTGTCGCTGCCGGGTGTGGCCGAGGACGCCGAGACGGTGGCGTCGGACGAGCCGGCGCCCGCGCAGTGCGAGTTCAGCGAGATGTACTACACGGCTTCTTCGGAAGTGTCGTTATTGTCCGATTTGGAACCAGCAGACAAATGCCAGGACGAGGTCCCGGCGTCTGTTCCAGATAAACCCGAGGAAGATGGCCGGAAAGAATGCGTCATTGCCGGGCACGTGGCGGCCATGCGCGAGCGCTTCGAAAGCATGACGCGCACCAACACGCCGTGCCCGGATCTCATCCGCTCCTCGTCGCCCGCGCTGGACGTGATCAGGAATATAACGCCTTCTCCTGATTGCTTGGGATAGGATAATGGTGGAACAGGTTAGCCGACCAGATGTATGAGGACCGGCCATATTGTACTTAGAGGAGAGGAATGCAATAAAGTATTGAGTATTGAGAATTACGTTAGAAGACTATGACGGCCGATGCTGAATAGAGAATTAGAATAGGTATATTATGTGCAAACATCATGTTGGCATGACGAACGTGACACTTTCAGTGGAAAGTTTAGAGTATTTTGTTCATATACAAGTGAGCGGCTATTACCAGTTGTCCGCACCCCTTTGTCCACACTGCGGACAAGTTACCACTCAGAGTTGTCAGCACCTTAGAAATTAGGTGTGGAATTTTTATTACCAGTTGTCCACACTGCGGACAGCTGGGAAAAAAAACCCAGTTGTCCGCAGTGTGGACAAAGGGGTGCGGACAACTGGGAATAGCCGCAAGTAAGGAACCATTATTAGTTGCATTTTTAAAACCATGTCTTATGAATGACTAGCCAATAGCGTTCGTGTGTTTGCTCTCCTTTGTTCATTTGAACACTTGGAAATTAATGAATGTCCATGACTGTATTTAATTATCCTTTTTCTACTAAGTAAGTACACAGACCTCATATGTAGCTGGTCGGCCATTAGATGTGATTGAATTTTGTATCCTCTTTATACGAAAATAAGCTGTATTTATCGAGTATTAAAGTGCAACCTTAGCTAGTCTTTATTCATGTAACACCAACAGTAACGAACGTGCCAAGGGTGTGTGCATGTCACACCTAGTTAAAGGGTTGTGATTTTTTTTTGTAGCTAAAATTGAGAACATTTGAATGCAATGAACGATGAAGGAACATATCGTGAAGTTGTTTAGTTGTAGGTATTGTTAAGAGCAACGTTTGTACTATAATGGATACACAATCCTTTCCTAAGCAATTCTAATGGAAGGAAATGAAATTTAAATAAATCACTTCAGTATGTGAATAGCCACAATGAGCAGTACTGCATAACCATATAGCCAGGTTCAAATCGTCATGTGTAACGTTTAGCCCACGTCCACCAAAGCGGAAGAGTGCGATTACTAATCAATAAATAAGATTTCCATATAATTTGAAAGGCTAATGTCGGATTTCACCAACGCCGATTACTGTTTAGTGTCAACAGCTGTCAGAATGTATGAACTAACAGTCTATTAACATTTAACATCGTATGGTGAAATCGACATAAAACTATTCCACTAATGTTTAGAATGAGCAGGGTAAATCTAAAATTAGCCTCCTCGTATGTAGCATCTTCTAGATCCCCCAGTTCCAAGTGAAAGACTAGCCAATCATTGGCATAAAGCTGACCACAGATTATTTGACTTATTCCAAAGATTGGGCGTTATTTTGTGTAATATCAATTTGACATTTTGTAAGTTTCCTTTATTTCTCCGCTTTGGTAAATCTTAGACCCTACTATCGTGTAGGTAATTCGTCTATTGTGATTTGGAAAGCTCAAATTTTGTAGTTTTTTAATAAAAGCTAGCCTTGAACTATTTCGACAGACCAAGTAGCGTGTAATGTTGGGTAGCTTAGCTTACGCTTCACCAATATAACTTTGTATTGCATGAAGTATTTATTATTATTCATTGATACTTAACAAAAAGTTGCCATAAATAAGGTAAAGGTTAATCATTTGTTGTGAAAAATATTGCATAGGATCATTTGTTTTTGATTTATTTGTCAATTTGTCTGTTGTGAATTTTGTACCAAATGTTTATTGGATAATACAATTTATTTGAAGGTGATATTAGTTAAATGCAATTATGAATTAACTTGTTGTAATCATTGTACTTTAGTGATTATTATGTCTTCTAATAGACTAGTGCATAGTTGTAGTTATTATATAAACGTGTTATGTGTACAGACCAGACCTTTAATTCAATATATGGCTACTTAATAACATCTACTTTATTTACACCAGGCCCCGTATAAAAAGCATACAGATGAACATTCTTCACTCGCGTTTACATACTGGTCAGAAAGTGACAAGATTTAGACCTATTGTCATCGTAGACGCACTTCATACGCACGCGCACAGTGTTCCAGGAACCCTTGGGACCGGACATTTTTGGCTGACTCTGCAGATCGACGTAGTTCAATATTCTAATTAAAAGTCCAGAAGTGACCCCCTGTCAATTCTTTATAGATTCACAGAAAAAAAAATTCAAGTTGGCCATTTCCGGTAGGCATTGAAACGGAAAAATTCCTTATTTTCTTTTATTGTGGATTTATTGATTGTCATTTATTTATCATATGATAATGCATATAATTGTGCGTTATTTGATAAATTATTAACCGATCGTCAATAGTTGATAGAGTCAAAGAAATTTACAAAAAACCGTTTTTACGTTTTTATTTTTTTTATATTTAGTCTAAACGGTTTTGCACTTAATTTTTCTTGAGAATGATTGCTAGTGTTTATTTCTATCGCCATAAATAATATCAGTTGCAAATCTCATGGAGTATCCGAGATATTTAATTTTAACTTTCCCGTCGAAGCGCCTGATGTATATTAATAGCTAATATCGAAAGTACTATTTCATAGATTGATAGGAACTTATTTAAAAACAAGCAACGGCTTAAGTCGACATTTAAAACAATAGAATTATGGAGAATTAACTAACTTCTTTTGGATCACGATCACTAACATCTAATGACGAACAAAATAAATGGATGAACAAGAATTAAATGATATTTATAATGGCATCATTGTACCATCATCATCGTCATTTATCCACAGCTTCGCAGGCAGTGCCATGGGTCTTTGTGGCAAGTGGGGGAGGCCTATGTCCAGCAGTGGACGTCTTTCGCCTGAAATGATGATGATGATGATACAATGATGATGATGAAATTAAATATCTCGGATACTCCATGAGATTTGCAACTGATATTATTTATGGCGATAGAAATAAACACTAGAAATCATTCTCAACAAAAATTAAGTGCAAAACCTAACATCTAACCTAACGGTTTCAAACAGGTGGTTTGAAACCGTGTAGCAAGTGGTTTTAAACCAAATTTCGCATGACCTTAATCGCCCTTGGCAGATGTCAAACAAATGGGCTTGTTTGAAACCGTGTAGCCTCTCGCTTCTACCAAGGTCACTTGGTTTAAAACCGTGTAGCACACGCATAAGGGCTCAGGTGCAGGATCGGGTTATGTCCCATTTGTTGTATAGAACTAGGCATTTAGCTGTGTTGAATACAAAATTCTTAGTTCTGTAGAACAAATGCAGTGTTCCAGGAACGCTTGGGACCGGAAATTTTTTACTAACTGCAGATCGACGTAGTTCAATATTCTAATCAAAAGTCTAGAAGTGACCCCCCGTCAATTCTTTATAGATTTAAAGAAAATAAAAATGTAATGTAATTCCGGTAGGTATTGAAACGGAAAAATTGCTTATTTTCTTTTGTTATGGATATATTAAATGACATTCATTTATCATGTGGATAACTTGTGCGTTTTCGAGGGTTTAAACGAGCATAGTTGAAAAAGTCAAAGAAATTGACAAAAAAAACATTTTACGTTTTTTCTCTTATTGTTAACGTATTACTGCCGCACTCAGACGTCAATAAATTTTCAAGTTTGATTAAAGTTGCTGCGTCTTCCTGCCGCACTCAGAGACGTCAATTAATTTTCAAGTTTGATTAAAGTTGCTGCGTCTTACTGCCGCACTCAGAGACGTCAATTAATTTCTAAGTTTCATTAAATTTGCTGCGTCTTATTCTATTGCTATAGCAAAGAAAGTGACAGCAGCAACTTTAATCAAACTTAAAACCCGCAATATTTTTGAAAGACCTATCCAACGACACCCCACTATGGGGTAGACGAGGAAAAAAACCATCCCCTCTTTACGTGTAGGGGAGGTACCCTAAAAAACGGACAGACGGACGAACATAGCGAAACTATAAGGGTTCCTAGTTTGACTTCGGAACCCTAAAATGAGGGAGCTGTTCGGAATGAAATTGGCAACATGATTCAACGTTTACTCTAACATGTGCTGGTTGCCATTTGAAAATAGCTTTAGTTCAACCTGCACTTTCTAGATGGCAGCACTTTTCATACAAGCAAACGACCATAGTTTAGCCACTCTTTCCCTCTATAATTACTTTACTCTTTGGAACGCGCTGCGCGCAGCATTTTCTGCTGCCTGCAGTGTGACTGCCGCGCTGCGCTTGCGTCACGCTAAGAACGCGCCGCTGCAAGCGTGCCGCGCTGGCTGTAGGACGAAGCCTTTAACCTTTTCAACACTATTGACGGATATATCCTCACCACTGGTTCAACGCCAACGACGGATATATCCGTCACTGTTGACAGAGCAAAATAGATGTGAATGTCTATGACGTAAGGTTGAAATTAGCTCTGATTTTTAGCTGTCTTTGGCGTGTGACGACTTTTGTATTCGACATGGCGTTGAAGCAGTCAAAATTGTATGAACAGTCGATTAACACATAACATCATATGGTGAAATCGGTACTAAGCTGTGCTGCGGCTGTAAGTCGCGGACGTGACTACGTCCGATAGTTTGCACAGCTTAGTAGCTTATATTATAAGCCTTATATACTGTCCAGATACGAATAAGCCGCGTCCGTCAGTTTCCAGCTTTAGTCGGTATAAGGGTGAAGCCACACGAGCGTAATTTTGCGAGTTGTTGAGTCGCGTAAATACCGAAATTCCATATTAAAGTCTGGTTCAATCCACAGTATCAACACGTCGGTATACTGAATTTCGATATTTACGCGAACTAGCAACTCACAAAATTACGCTCGTGTGGCTTCATCCTCACAACTAAGCCTAGGTTCACATGAAAAAATTTAGCCTATATTCAAGTGAACGCGGTTGGTTGGCTCGGCGCGAGGTACAAATTCTAACACGCACGTTCACATGAACCTAGGCAAAATTTTTCGCGAGTAAAATGAAAGACAAAATAAATTCCAGCGCATTTATTCGGTAAAATAGTCAAAATTCTACAAGATTAGGCAAACATCACAACTTCTTATGGAAATGCTTAAGAAAATTTAAGGCAAATAACATTAACGAATCTTAATCCTTACACGTCTTATCAGCGGTATTGAATGTGAGGTTATGTAGGTAAAAAAGTAAGGGACAGGGGGCCGCCAATCCAACAACAGTCGTTGTGACAGCGGGTCGCCTGCATCGCAGGGAACTGTCGGCCCAGCCAACCTGTGGCGACCAGGCCGTCACCTGTCCGCTACCTACCGCCTGGCGAGTGCCGCACGCAACCAACACTACGCCCGTCGGGGGACTCACTGAGGCAACTGCCATGCTGCACTGCGGACTAGCTCAAAAATGAATTCTTAAGCACTTGTTTCTTTCTATCTTACATGAAAAGGACGGCCACATGCCATAGCATAATACATTCGTAATGTAAATGGTGAACTAAAGAGAGATCATAACATCTTCCACTCGGAAGTGCAATTTTAGGGGACGCAAATAATAAAATTATAAAGAACGCCTCACTGGCGTCAATGTCAAGAAATCAAGTCGATTAAGAAAGTCGTTCTTCGACATTATGGTCTCGGGGGGGCTACTTTGAAGTTCGAAGTTACGTTAGCTCATTTCCTTTCTCACGACGTTCGAAATGAGTTTCGTGGTAACCATCCAGAGCGGCTAGCACATCTTGTATTTTCTCGCTTGTCGCTAAGTGCGTCTCTATCGATACAAATTAGAAAGGGATATCACGACAAACAAGTCGTAGACCACTTGTGCTAGCCGTCCTGATCACATTGAGTGTTCGAATCTGTCACATGCTCGTGTCTCGTCAGACACTCGTCTCGAGATAAACGCTTGTACGCGTCGGTGTTGAACGTCGTGTCGCGTTGCGTGCGACGCCGGCGGGCGCAGCTAGTGTCGTGCGCCGCGGTCTTACCTTGTCGTAAGTATCCCGTCACCGTATTAGCAAGAGCATTGGACACAACCGTTCAAGCGGACGTATATAATGTAAGTACGGTATTGAGCGCCTACCTTCGCTCGCGGAGACGGCGCGGGCCGACTCAGCCTCTGAGTCTGTCAACAGTAAGCAATCCGTTTTACATCTAACACGAACACAGTTACAGCTATCATAAGATCTTTCACTCGCTTGGCTCGTTCGCCGTTACTATGGAATGTTAATTAGAAGAACATTTCGTCTATAAAAAGCGTTATTTATTGCATAATCCGTTTAAATTTTCAAGTTTATAAGCTGTCGGATTGTCATCTTAATATTTACAATTACTTGAGATAGGTTCGTAAAAGTATTGGCTACCGAAATCTTAAAAGGTAATGACGCTGAATGCTTTCAGAAAATAACAAAGTATTGTACAAATCGATATTTCATAACATTAAACAAAACAATTACAATATGTGAACGATGACAACTTAAACAATGAAAATATTAAGATAAGATCTAGTTAACATAAATAATGTTACCTTCGCGTGCGGAGCCAATGCTTTTAGAAACTAGGGTGCGGTGTGGAAATATGGCGGCGAGCGGCCGGCGTCGTACCGCGCTATCGGAAGCGGTGCTGCATCATCTGCAGCCCGGGCACGCCGCCGGGGAACATGGCGCCCATGGGCATGATGCCGCCCATGCCTCCCATGCCTCCCATGCCGCCCATCCCGCCCATGCCGCCCATCCCGCCCATGCCGCCCATGCCGCCCATGCCTCCCATACCTCCCGGCAGCAGCATGCCTGCGCAGAAACAGTCCATTGTACCGCTGGCGGCGTGGGCGCGCCAGCAACAGGGGACCGCCGCGGGCGCCGAGCGGCCGGCGGCCGGCCCGGCGCCCGCGCGGGTCCAACACACGGCTCGGCCGTTGTGACTGCGAACAATCGCCTGTCGATACGCCCGGACCACCACCGTACATCCATGTGCCGATGTTGCCAAACTTTCAAGCGGTTCGGGTTTACACTAAAAATACTTATATTTCGGATTAAAGGTCGGCGTTAAATGGTGGTTAGATACCGAGTAGCATTTTCAGTTTAAACCGAAGCCACTAAAGTAACGCGTCACACGTCTCGCGACTTCTCGAAATTTGCAGATTTTTAGCCGCAACGTACACAACTCTTGTTTAGGGTTGCCACCGACGTATAATAGCATATCACTAGGTTGAGACTTGACAAAATAAAGAGTGTACCTCTAACGTAAAAAAACCGCTTATGGAGCGTGTTTAATCTAGCAGTACCTGGTTCTGAGTGGATAGCTACATTTGCTGAAGATGTTTTAATTTTGATGACTAGTTTAGTTCGACCAATAGGTGGCAACCCTAACTGCAGGTCGAGGTGGTCAGTTCGTTAGGTGAGTGATGAGGCCGCTAGCGCGCCGCTGGCGCGGGACACATGTATGCATTGAGTGTGGCGACTGATTAAGGTGCAGTAAGCAAAGGAACACAGGTAGGTAGGATAAATAATTCACATGAAAAATCACACTTTCAAAAATACTCGGCGATATAATAATTGTATCCGTCGACATGCATGTTCCAGTGTGATCCGATAACAGTTGCACGTAGATCCAACTCAGCCAACGACTATCTTCGGTTCATGCACATTGTAAAGCGACAAACTACTGTACGTAAATATTAATATTAGTGTACCCACCCGTAAACCGACAAAAATTCACATCTCTTATGACACTACTAGAAAATCGAGACAGTAATAAGATAGAGCTACTACAGTAAGCAAATCCATTAAGGAATGTGAATAAAATTACCGCTCATTTTCATTCCGATCCTCGGTTGTGCGGATGGCACATCAAAATCACAGTTATACTCTCTCGGCAGTGGTTTGTTTGTCTATGGCAGTATCGAGCGAGTGAGATGGCGAGAGGCTCGCGTTAGTGAGTTAGGGTGAGTGAGCAATGTGTCTACGGCCGGCGCCGCCGCGGGGTAAGCGCGGGCCGCAACAGCCGAACATAATCTTACAAAACAAACAAATTACTCGGAGATCTCCGTTGCCATGGAAAATACAAAATAAAATTAAGACTAAATCAATTGCCTTTATTGATTCAAAAACCAGTCCATTCTCCACGCAGATTGAGTTTACAGACAGTTGAGCTATTTTAACGACTACCGAAGTAAAATTAAAAATCTATTCAGAAAAACAACAACACCTAAACCTAAATTCTTGGACACAATAAATGCAATCGTATCACAAGTAAAATCAAAGTTCACAGTCACGAGTTATCTAAGTGCTGCCGCTAAATGGTTAGTACAAAAATATGTTTGCTTCATTTGGAATGAATTCATTCAATTCAATTCAATTTGAATTCAATTGGAGATAATGCCAGAAGTGGACCTCGCAAAACAATATTCCAGTATTCGGCCCAATATCAACATGAATACAAACATTACCCATTATATTTTCCTATAAATCCTATCCTAACTTAATTCTGCTTACACTGTTTTGATCACCTATATTACAGAAGTATATTTAGAATAAATTTGGAATATCGTATTGATATAAAAAATACAGTTAAGTACATAATTAACAATACCTGGTTTTATTTACCTAACATGATGGATATAAACATTATGTATCAAAATCGACTTGTGTTAGTGGCGCTTTTTGGTCTGCTATGGGCGTTTACAGATCCGTCTCAAAGATGACATTAATTTATCAGTATTATATTAATTAAAACACTTTATTCGCTCCGTAACATTAAGATATGTTCCATATATCTTCGGTGTTATCGGTACAATATGATATGAGGGGCATGACTTGTCTATTGGAGCAGGTAGTTAATTGTCACACTTTTCCGAAACATCACACTGAATTCGTCTGTTTAGTGTACTAAAAGCATCGATCAACAATACTCAACTAGATAACCGGTTACAGTAAATAAAACAGCCGAGCGGATAACAACACTTCAAAATGGGTGCTTATTTTAATTAATCAAAATGAAGATTTGCGTTTATGAAATACGATTTAAATTAAAATGATTTAGTTTGACAATGACTCTTGAGTTTGTATAGGTTGCCCGACACCTTTCTAAGAGAATTTTGTATTGAACCCGGCGTCTATTGGTTGGTACACTCAGCACCAAATATATTGTAACAGCCAAAGTAACCAAATAATTCGTAACACCATAATATTTCGTATGGTGTGACGAACTATTTGGTGACTTTGGCTGATACGATATATGATGCTGACTGTACGCAAATAATATTATAGAAAATCTTTTTACAAGTTCTTTTTCAATTTTAGAAGTCTTAAATTAGATGTTCAAATTTAATTAATAATTGGCTTTAGAAGGTAACATTTATTTATACTAACGTCATCATCAATTATAATCTTATGATTTATTATTGAAACTTACGACCGTGAAATTTTAGACGTCTTTTTCATTATATTGCCTATATTTCTCAAAAAAAATTTATAAGGATTAGTTAAACTTTAATGTACTTGATGAAAAAATTTCGGAATCTGCTCGCTGCCGTAGGTTTCTGCGACTTCTTCTCAAGGTCCACCACACAATAGAATTTCAATAGAAAATGAATCTATCATGATTAAGATGTCTCATTATCTATATATATAAAAATCGATGTGTGTAATACGCACGTATATTCCCTATTCTAAAACGGCTGGACCGATTTCGACGAAATTCTAAGGAAATCTTTTGATCAGCCCAGCGGGTGAACCTGTGAAGTTAGGTAGCGATCGAATCAACAGATTGTTTTTTTTTGGCAAAGGGCAGCAACGCGCCGCCGGGTACCTGGTATTATAAGTATAAAATCTGTAAGCGCCCATAGGCTATCGGTAGTGTGGGTGTGGGTGTGGCGGCGGGTACTGACCGGGCTGCAGCTGGCGCACGAGGCTGAACTGCGGCATGACGGGCAGCACGCCCACCACGGGCGGCATGGACACCGGCACGCCCACGCGCACCTGCGGCATCACGCCCACCATCTGCTGCAGCATGGGCCGCCGCAGCGCCTGCTGCCGCGCCGCCGCCACCGCCGCGTTCATGTGCGCCTGCACCTGGCGACACCGTCCCGATCATAACCGAACTTTTGTTCATCGATTACACCTACTGTGCGTGACGGAGTTTCATATGACTCACCAATGATTGATGTAGCAGAAATGAGATGAAGGTGTGGTATCGTTTTCCAAAAAAATTATGTCTTCAACTGGACGTAATATTAACAAGATACATTATCCCGTGCAATAAGCAACACCCTAGTATCTCTCTTGACTCGTCCTTATAAAGCTGATTATTTACAAAAAAGTGAGATTAACATTTGACATTATGTAAGGTGTTCCACAGGTTAAGCAAAACAATAGCAACATGTCATTCATCCTATCGCGCAAAAATCTATACAGCATGTAGGGAAACTTCCCTATTGTTAGCACCCTGTCAATTATTTCCAACATGGACTAATATTTCTAGTTAATAAAGGCGATAATTCTTTAACCAACAGATGTCAATAAGTAGTACTTTGGATACCAATAATTGTGATTTTACCGCACTAACGTTAACCTCCGGCATTAGAAAACGTTACCACCGTGTAGTGCGGTGTGTACATCTTACCATTCTTACCTCCGCCTGGCTGGTGGGCGGGGCCTGCTGGGCGGGCGGCGCGGGCGGGTCGCGCGCGCGCGGGCGGTAGCGCGCGTGGCGCGCGCGGATCTCCTCGAGCGACACGTCCTCGGGCGGGTGCACGATCTTGGAGCTGGCGCCCGTGCTGGTCACCAGCGGGCAGACGTTCGCGGCCGGCGGCCGCACGTCGCCGTTCTCTTTCACTTCTAGCGACGAGTTAGACGTGGTGGGCGGCGCGCTGATCGTCGCGTTGCTGAAAACAATACGTGACGCTGTAGATGCGCAGAAAGCGGTTAAAATATGGCGCAATTTTTTTTTTTATTGTACAAAATCAAGTACAAATGACAATACTTAATCCTACTCTACCTGTCGAAAAAGAATCAAACAGAACATCTAATTATATAGTTGTTTTATTATTGATAAGCTGTTCGAACTACGTGAAACATGTTAACCTTTTAACCGCCGCTTGGTCTGTCATCGAACGGGCTCATGTCGCCGCCTATATAAAATAACAGGAAATGGTGTAGTGCTTGCCACATGCGTTACGATAGGATTTTTCTTGTAATGAATATTAAGTAATAATACCCTTTTTACCACTGTATCATTCAATAAAATACATTATTATAACTAAATTACGTTTACCAATTTCTTTATTAATGGTTTCGTCCCTTTATCAATGGTTTGGTTCCATGTGTTTTACCACTCATAAAAATCTATCGGTTGACATTGCTACATTACTATTATTTCTTATTTCATATATCTGACGTCATAAGCGGTCTTATATATCAGATATTGGCGTAGGCTTTATTGGATATTTGTTGATAAGTTGACATTATAAGAGAGAGGATTGACCATATTTAAAAAGTATCGAAACTGAACATTTCAAAGTTGTTGACATAAGTAATCATTCAATTTCACACAGTTACACAACTATTTTGGTAATTAAATATTGTAATCTCAAAATACGTATGGTATTCAACATTTTGAGATAGCAAATCTGTACCATTTATTAATTTTTTAATTTGAACATTATTTTGAAATATCGAGTGAGCCATACCACTAAAATTTCCTATTTTATATCTCTGACGTCACATGCGGTCTCATATTTAAGACGACGGCGTAGTCTGTAATGATTGTTATTGAGAATACAATGACTTAATAGGGGTGGACGTTGTACCTCGATAAGCATCGCTATATCGATTTAAATATCTACTTAGTACAAGGTGGGCCAAAAGAAGTCATCCGATGTTGTTTGACTCTCTTTTTTTTTCTAAATGAAAAACTTGGATTCTGTTTTTTTATTATATTAATTTAAACCTTTAGAATTTTATTGGTCAAGTCGAGAAGATTATATCGGCCAAATGGGCGCCGTCACAATTGATTGTCATACGGGCTCGTTTTATGGCATTTTTCATCACTTCGGCGAGAACTTCGGGCGACAGATTCTCGCACTCGTGTCGAATGTTGTCCTTGAGGGCTTCCAGAGTCTCGGGCTTGTTCACGTAAACACGGGACTTCAAAAAACCCCACAAAAAAAGTCTGGAACGCTTAAATCGGGTGATCTTGCGGGCCAGTGCAAATCGCCAAAACGAGAGATGAGGCGACCCGGGAACGCCGCCTTCAGAATATCGGTTGTGGCTCGCGCAGTGTGTGCCGTTGCTCCGTCCTGTTGGAACCACATGTCGTTCGGTCCTAATTCGTCCAATTGTGGCAGAAAAAACTCGGTCAACATGGCCCTATAGCGCGCACCGTCCACTGTTGTCGTATGGCCAGCGGCATTCTCGAAAAAAAATGGCCCAATGACTCCTCCAGCGTGAACAGCGCACCATGCAGTCACTTTGAGCGGGTGTAATGGCTCCTCGTGCATCACTCGTGGATTTTCGGTGCCCCAGAAGCGATAGTTTTGCTTGTTCACGTACCCGCTGAGGTGGAAATGAGCCTCATCGCTCATTATGATTTTGGTCGAAAAATTGTCCACTTCTTCCTCGAGATTGAGAATGGCTTGGGCGTAGGTTACGCGCGTTTGGCGGTCGGCAGGCAGCTGCTGATGCACGGACTGGACTTTGTATGGGAACATGCGCAGGTCTTTGACCAAAATTCGCCTTAGGGACGTCCGTCTGATGGCTAATTGCGTGGCACGGCGTCTGGTTGATGTTTCCGCCGACAGCTCGACATCCTCGGCAACAGCGGCGATATTCTCGGCAGAACGGGCGCTCCGGGGCCGGCCACTCTTGGCAACGTCTCGTGTGGTCCCATACTCTTCAAGGTTGGTGGCCAAACGGCGCAGTGTTTGCGCAGTCGGTGTCTGACGGCCGGGGAATCGGCGACGGAATTCGCGCTGCGCCAACACCACAGACGAATTGTTACGCAAAAAAATAGACACGATTATTCCGCGTTCTTGGGGAGTGTATCGCTCCATGGCTTGTTCACTTGTATTTTGCATCTGTCAAGTCCACAAATGTCAAAACAGGTTTGACATTGGCGACCATTTGCAAAAATGAGAGCATCTTCCAATAGGGTGATTTCTTTTGGCCCACCTTGTATAAAAACTCATTAACGTTTTAAGGTATTTATTTAAACCAAAAAAAAAAAATTAAGTCCATCCTTCTAGCTAACAAATAAAAAATCTTTTTATTTACGTAGTTCATCCTGACTCACTGTTGCAACGAAAATAATTAGTTATAAATAAAGTCGATTTAGTATCACATATCTATGCGAAGAAATGGTTGTGTTATATGGATGGACAGACCAACGGACAGACGGGCATGACGCATGACGAATGACGAAAGTATACCTAAGTGCCTTTATCCACAGCATCTGAATTCTCGGACCCGAATCCGACTCCTTCGCACTTGCAAAAAGGGTTGGTTGTGTGAAAGGCACGGGATAAGCGGATCCCAGAAATCGGACTTTTTTGAATTATTTGAACACAATGGGTATAACTTACAAACCTTACCTGTTGGTGAAACAAATTGTATTTTGTCATCCGAGTCGAATTTAATATATGACACATGCCATTCATGCCATAACTGGCACAGTTCATAATATATCGTTATTTTATGAGAAAATAGGTAAGGAAATAAAATAGGCTAGCCGAGCAAGTCCATATTATGAATAAATATCTTACAAACATCGTTGAGTGAGTCGATATACTTAAATGTTACAATCAAGTCATCGTCACATCACTGGTGTCTATTATATAAGACTTTGGCGACGGGACTACAGCAAAATTATAGATAATCTAATGTCATATTTTCAAATTTATTTTCATCTAGAAAATTAAAATAAAGCAACAGAGTAATTTCGTAGCTGTTTAATTAACAATTAGAGCGGCTTTCATATCCGAATCAGTGGAGTTAAATCGGTATAAATAAAAAATCCTTGCAAAAAACATACAGAAAAAATGTCTTAAATATAAGACTACGGCGATAGTGGCTGGACATTGGGTGTCTTATATATCAGACTACGGCGGTCAAAAGGTTAATCGGCTTTAGCCGGCCAGAAAATTTGTGGTCCCTTTCGTAAAATCGCCTCTGCACCGCAATGCGTTTACAGCTACATCACCCGACCCCGATATTTGAATTTAATTCGAGATTAGTTTTATTTAGCGTATGAATTATCATTTATTATTAAATGTCGGTTTCGGTCACTGCAACTAGACGTGCATATTTCCGTGGATGGCGTGAATAAGTTGATAACTCGTCAAAAAAGCAAGAAGTAATTTAAACCTTATGCAATCTGTTCTAAATACAAATTTCCTTAAGTTTACATCTCGACTAATCAACTTATTCACGCCATCCACGGATTTAGCAAGATCTTTCTTTCTAGATTAGCATGATACGCGATAAAATCTCAAACAAGTCAGCTAATTTGTAGATAATATGAGTAAAATTGACCTGTACGCAGGGAAGGTCGGCTTGGTGGGCGTGGAGCTGGGCGCGCTGGCGGCGGGGAACAGCGGCCGCATGCCCGGCATCATCATCCTGCAACAACGCGACCAGCGACTCAGCACGGGGCCGGATCACACATCCATACATAAAAAACTACCGAGAATCAGGAGCGGATCCAGGAACCTCGAAATCCAGCTCTTTTCAGATCAGGTTTTGACAGGATCCTTTGGAGGATCGATGATCCCCGTGACGGCTCACAAAATATTCCTGGGTCCGCCCGTGCGCAATGTGACAAAGGCAAAAAGTGTATTGCATTCATTCGATACACAGCCTGTAACATTGACTTTTTTATAAAAATAGGGTAGATTTAATATGGGAAATGGGGTAGACGATAAGTTGCGAATATCTCGGTGAATGCATTTAGCGGTGTTTCCATCAGAGCTGTGCTAGGCAGCTAAGCAGTGAACGGGGAAACAATGCACCAATGTACAGCACAACTATAGGAGAAAAGCACCCTTTAGGTGGCGACGGATATGCACATTCGCTCGATGTAAGTATGTTACAAGTCGAATATTCGGCACGCCAGTACAGCGAGCCGAGCAGCTCAAAAGGTAGTTTTAAATTACGAACATTTAAAGCAAGCAAGAGCGTTCCTAAGAGCGTCAGTGGCCCAGTGGTTTGAGGTGTCGTGATCATAAAGTACAAGACAGTATTTCTAAATTAAGTATGCTACTACAATAAGTGTTTTTTTTTATGGTAAGGTGGTAATCGCTGCTCTGACGGTGGGAAGAAAACATTTATGTAAACCTTCTCATTTCACCAACTGAATGCATAACGAGGGATTCAAGGCCCGAGACCCAAATAACTGCCGTGCGAAACACTCAATTTTTCACCTCACCGTGGCGAGGAAAACACTAGGTGCTAGAAAAACAATTCCACGAGCGCCACATCAGCTGTCGTGTGCGCGCAGTGTCGACAGCTACAACATTACTTTGCCACACTAGCTAATAAAATGGACATTTGCCTTTCCAAAGCCTTTCCAAGCTGGTGAGGTGAAAAAGATCTTTAAAAGTTCAAATTGTTTTCCCCTCGAGGGCCCATTGGAATAAGAAAAGATGAGCAAGATTCCTGAGTAGATGGTGTCACTGGAAAATTGAGACAACTTGCTCGGTCACTGGGAACATCATGCCCAGTCATAGTAACAAATCCCTCAAAGGAGCACTAGAGTACCAGGGCTCAGGCTTCTTTATACTTGGTTCTGCCTGAGTTTAGTAAGCAACATATAGTTTGAACATAAGCAGTAGTACATGACGACATTAGCCAATTTTCAATATCCAAACTGTGGATAGATTTGGTTACCTACTTCACGATACATTAAATAGGTTGTAAATGACAAATTTAATCTAACTAAAATAAACAAATCTATCTGCAGTTGAAATTAGAGAACAACCTTAAGGCTATTTGTATCACATCATCTTTATCCATTATTTTCCTGCTGTATTCGACCTACTGGTATGAAAAGGCATACTGCTATTCGGCTACTGGTATTGTAGCTCTCCATATAGCTCCATCTAGTGATCTTGGGCTACCACACAAGATTCCTGCCAAGACATGCCATGTGACTCTCTCTTTTTGTAAAAATGCCAACCATTGAAAAGCCAAAGTGTCAATATTCAAAAGGTGTAGGAAAAGTTATTTATAGAAAATTAGATAAGAATTTTCACAAATATAGTTTTAGTGGTTCTCTGTGCATGCAAACTAGTTTTAACCAGTAATAATCAGTCTGGATGATATTAACACATGTTACAAGCTGAAGTCATAAAACAAGTTTTTTTTTTAACTGGTGTATTATAAATATAATTATGAAAGCTTCACGTTATCATGGCTACATTACCAGCAGTAATATTTTTATATGTAAAACAAAGTCGGGTTAGTTACAACATTTACAACTCAAGAATGGGTCAACCAATTTTTATGAAATTTGGCACACAGATAGTTTATTACCTGGAAAAATATACTTTTTATCCTGGAAAATTTTATAGTTCCCGAAGGATAAGCGAAAAATTAATAGTACGCGGACGGAGCCGCGATGAAAAGCTAGTATTTTTATAAGACTACAATTAATCAACAATTTTCGTTATTTATCCTGACAGACTTGGCATTATCAGTGTTCTTTTTAAATTCTGAATTAAAATAACAATTTATCACAATTCTTGCAGAGATGCATGATCATTGCACTCCTTCAAATAACTTGTAATTTATGCCTGAATATGTATTTTGGCGATTTTTATTAACATTTTAAATAATTATACTACAACACTATGATCTGCTACTGAAATGTGAATGTTATGCCAGCACTTCCCTTGGCTGATATTTGTCAATTATTGTAGTTGCATCTCTTTCATTCATTACGTCAAATGTAAGAGATGCAAGATCAATATTTGGCAAATATGACCAAGCGGTGGTGGCATTACATAGTTTACCTTGAAATGTTTAAAAAATTTACATATGCTGTTATCTTAAATTAATTGTTATTCAGACTACCTTCCACAAATGTGACAACAATTGTTAATGTCATGTTACGGGGTCAAACTCAGCATACCTTAGAAACTTCTGGGTGTCATGTTCAAATATTGTCATGGGTCTAAAATAGAGAAAACAATTTATAATGAGGGATATTTAGGGAGTATTTGCTGCCAAAGAGGTTCCAGATGTTATGAAAAAGTTGTTTATTGATAGATACTATACTTATTGAAAAGAAATCTGATTAATGCTGTTGGCTAGTTGCTTACAATATAACCCTTTGCTTGCCGGCTTTGCTGGATTGGGGTATAAAGTAGCCCTTGTTAAACCAGTCTGAATGTCAGTAAATACCAGTATATGTGGAAACAGGGAACAATTTCAGGAATGTAAAATAGATTCATATGAAGTTAATTCACATTCATCATTTGATTTCTTGATAAAATACATTTTTATTGTGAGTTTCATAAATTCAAGTTTGCTGAAAAGAGGCTTTAATCTTTACAAGCTATTTATTCTTACCGAGCTTGTGCTTGCATGAAGGGCGGCATCATAGCATTCATCTGCATGTGTCCAGGGTACATCCCTGGAGGCACAGGGCCCATGGGAGTCGGCAAGATGCCCTGGCTGACTGAAGATGGTCCAGCACCAAGCTGCAAAGAATTCAGACAATTTCTGTATTATGATTTAATTAAATTACTCGACAAAACCTAAACTGATTTTTTTTCAATTCATACAATTTGTCACTGTGCATACTTAATTCAAATTACTTTATGTGAAAACAAACACCTTGGTGATTTTAGCATTTTTAATATGACTAACAATATACATGATTGCAGCATATTTAATTAATTTCACCACAATCAATAGATGTGTCCACCTGAAATATTGATGTTGGTATGTGTTTATCTTAAAAGGTTATGTAGTCACCATCAAATATATTGGAGCAGACTAGTCACCTTACTCATAATTTCCTGAATACAATTATAAGAAACCTTTTAGACATGCGATTCAGATAGCCTATGTACATGCTATGGTAAGGGGACGCAGGACTTACAAGTCGGTTAGGTTAGGTTATTTTTCCTTTGCGTCCCCTTTCCTATACCCCGACCCCAATTTGTCTTTAAGTGCTAACTAAATTTTATTCAGTGCAAAAACCTCCCATAATTACTAAAAACAATAAATAGAAAAGAACATACCAAAGCTGGTGTAGCTTTTTTCTTTGCCGCAGGTTCATCATCTTCACTGTCAGAAGCTTTGCCACCACCTAAACATTAAATTTAAGTAATAACAGCTCCAAGTCATGAGTATATGGAAAAGAAGCTTAGGGTGATGTTACAACAAACCTCAGTTATAATTAGGTTGCCAAAAAACACTATAGTAACTACACATCGAAAAACACCTAGGTATTGCTACTGTGGTTTCATAGTAAAATTGAGAAAATATAAAACGTACATACAGATGGATCCAAAGACCAACTGTCCAGTCCGAAAACAAAAGTTTTTATACCTGATTTCTGCTTCTCATGCTCCCTTATATCTTCAGGTGGAATACCTTCCATACCATAAATTTCTATTTCTATATTTGACCTATTTGGTAATGAATTTGGTACTTTGTCTATGGCTTCCTTGTGAACCTGCAAAAACGTGGAAAAGAGGCAAAGTTGTAAATACATTTTAGCTTATTATCGAATAGATCATGGCGAGTCAATTACGTACTGTTTAAGGGAGCGGAATTAGTGCGTATGGCAAGCCAAAATACCACAAGCTAATAACAGAGTTAAAAGAGGACTGGCGCATTGGCCGTGGGCAGATGGCGCAGAGCCAAATACTATGGTAGGGCTGACGTACCTGCATGCAGTGTATAGACAATCCCGGCCCCGTATACAATTTCTTATGACAAATGTGACATTTGAAATGCTTCGCTTTCTGGTGTTGAATCAAGATCTTCTCATCATCGAACTCCCGGTTGCAATACCTGACTGAACGCTAAGGAAATCATATCATTAAACAATGCAGAAATCACTAATTGACCTAAATTACAAGGTCGACTTCGCAATAATACGAATAGTTAAAAAAGGATACCAGCACCACGGTTTAGATGCCTTCTTCTTCTTCCTGCCCATTTTACACAAGTCACAGACACTTAAAAACCAAGTTATTTCACAATAACTATATTAAATACAAAACTTAAGTAGCTAATTATCACAGATTTATATTAATAACACGAGTACGTTAAGCTAAAGCGATATTTTAACACAATATACGACGCGCTTTACAGCAGCGCAAAGGAAGCAATTCAAAATGGCGGAATTTTGCTTTGCTTGCACAATGAAAGCCAACGATGGCGAACGATAAAGAGTGCCATAGACTAACCATAGTGATTATAGGTTATGTAGTTTTTTTTAATCAAATTAGGCATAGGTTGGTAAAAAGAGTATGGGAAAATGAGGGCGTTGCTGTCCGGAATAAAATTGATAACGTGATCCAATTTTAACCGAAAATCTCATAGTAAAGCGCGTCACACACGGAGGTATATTACGATATATTTTCCACACACGCAGCTATAATATATATTATAGCTGCGTGTGTGGAGTCCGTCAACTAGTACGGAAAATATACCTAAACTATACGAAAATTTATCCTAAGATGCCTTGCTATAATATATATTAATATACCTAAATATATATTATAGCTCCGTGTGTGACGCGCTTAAATAAGTTCCATGTATATACATAAAATCTACGCTATATAGTAACAGACGATCGGCGGAGTGCGGACATGTACGATTGTACGCTCTGGGGCATTACTCTGAACTTCGAAATTCGAACTTCGGATCGCCCCGTCACTTTCTTGCGAATTAGCTACGCGTCAAGAGCAAAAAGGATAGCCATAGACGAAGTTCGAATTTCGAAGTTCCGAGTAACGCCCCAGAACTTGCTCCGAACCGCGACCTTGGTGCGCGCTCGCGCAACAGACGACCGTACACGTTCGCTCTGAACCACCGGAGGCCCGCTTCGCCCGCGCAGTATTGGTCTTGCATCGTCCACAGAATAAGTACTTAGGCCGGCCTTACACAGTATGAATTTTAAGAATCTGAATTCATATTATTAATTCAGAAAGCACGGAATTGCATACAATTTAACTATCATCCACACACAATCTGATTTTTTCAGATTATGAATTTCTCAGATTATGAATTTCTCAGATTGATCTGACAGAACGCACCTCTTTCCATACATTATCTATGGACGAGCACACACACTCTGGATTCAGATTATGAATTCAGATTCTTAAAATGCAGACTGTGTAAGGCCGGCCTTAAAGTCGCTGTCAATAGAACTTGTGAACGATGTAAACAAAACCAAACGAACCAATTCACCATGATTACTCGATAATCACGTACTTTTAAAGATCAAGTGACCTCACTTTGCAATAATTTATACACTAGATCATTATTTTCATATTAAGTTTAAGATTAAATAACTATTCAATATACGTTATTATGAATAAAAACACGCTTGGTGAATATTTGAGGTTATGTGTCAAACAATACTAATTTGTTTACATCTTTTCCAAGTTCTATTGACGGCGACTTTACATCGACATATCGCGGTCCTAGGCTAGGTAAAGTTTTTGGAAGAGATGTAAATGTAAATTATATTTTTTTTTCGATAATTCTCATCCTAAAGATCAAGGAACTGCGGCTCTTTTATTTTTATTTCCTCTAATACTTTTAGAAATATTTTTTTTTGTTGTTAAGTTGACATTTGTATACTTTAATGACCGACAAGCTGGTTGCCTTCGTACTTATGAAAAAGAAAAAAAACTGTCACTTCTATATCTGTCATTGTCAAATCAAAGTAAACATACGATTCAATTCAACTACTCTTTTCTGTTTGCTTGCGTTTCATGTGATCAGTATTTTTAGAAATATTTTTAACGAACTCCTGACTTTCGATTTTGCCGCTTGCTCTACGATCTTTGCACGACATTTGGACTTGAATAATGAATTATGTATTGGATCGTTTGTTTACTTTATTTGACTAGACAATGACAGATATAGATGTGACAGTTTTTTTCTTTTTCATGAAGTACGAAGGCAACAAGCTTGTCGGTCATTAAAGTTTACAAATGTCAACTTAATAACTAAAAAAATATTTCTAAAATATTAGAGGAAATAAAAATAAAAGAGCCGCAGTTCCATGATCTTTAGGATGACAACTATCGAAAAAAATAATAATTACATCTCTTCCCAAAACTTTACCTAGCCAATTGACGCCTTAAAACCTAGTGACAACATGAAGGATAACTAAAAATACCTATAAAAACATCTCTTTCTAACTCGTTATGAATGCCATAAATAAAAAAGGTCAAACATACGTCTTTTCCTGTTTCTTATAGTCCGGTTTCTAGGCAAGTACTTATTCTGTGGCATCATCAGCCCTATTCAATCAAGGGCTTTCATGTGCGTGCCTATGTTTAACTGTCTATAACTTCGCATTCGCGACAGTTCTTGAATAATGCGTGTTGAAAACTTGAAAAGCAAAGGATTTTTGAATCGCTTCCCAAATAGACCAACATAGGAGCTCAAAACTTCCTTCCATTTTAATGGTGGATACAATTTACACACTGTGTAGTAATAGCAATATCTGTGATTTTTAGCTGTATGAAGCAACTAAGTATAAGTAATATTTTATATGAATAATATATCTCGTAATTATAAAAACTTGAATATGCGTAAAATAATAATACATTGTCTTTTACAATCTATTTTTTCAAATCATAACATACTAAACGCAAATACAAAGTCAAGCATCAAGTTGCTGATATAAAAGTTGCAGGCACTTTTTTGTAACAAGTTATAAAACGAAGTCTGACTTACGAGTAGGTACATACAACCAATTAGGATCATGAACTCTATCCCGAGTTTATTTTGTGTAAAAATCACAAAACCCTATGGATGGAAGGTTGTGTTAAATTGACCACTTGTTCATATATGCACCTGCTACGTGGATTCAGTAAGGAGTTAGGCAGCATTCCATTGCTTTATTTTGATAATGAAAATTGCAGTTTTGAAAAAAAAAAATTTTTTCATATAAGTATATCCATATTATCCATGGGCTTATACTGGATGTTTTTTATTCGTCTAAAAATTTTGGGGGTTTAATCAGTAAGTCATACTGATCAACTTTCACTATGGGACCAACCCGAAATCGCGAAAAAAAAATTGAGCATCCCATACATTTTGGCTAGTCAGCTGACGATGTTTTGTATGGGAGGGTCAAATTTTTTTTCGCGATGTCGGGGTTGGTCCCATAGTGAAAGTTGGTCAGTAAGACTTACTGATTTAACCCCCAAAAATTTTAGACGAATAAAAAAACACCCAGTATAAGATGAAAATACGAGTAAAGGCAAAGACTATGGTAGGCAAGAAAAAAGCTGATCAAGAAAAACCTATACTTAACTCCCAAGTTATTTCTATTGGTTTTAATATGAAATACTTACATTCGGAAAATAACAGTTTTTACTGCTCGGACTTAGGTACAAGTTAAATAATAAAAGGGGTCCCCATACAAGAAATGTATTTTTATTTTTATTGTATCGTAAAAACGGTAAAACATGTGATTATAGAACAAACCCTATTGAATAACCATAAAACCAGCCAAATATTATGAACGGAACCCTCAGTGGGTGAGTCCGACTCGCATTTGCCTGGTTTAACTATATTTCTTAAAAATAAAGGTGGTAACCCTATAGGATCTACAGGAGGCACGGCACTAAAAAGTACTTAACTATTATGTACCTATCTAGACTTTCTTATCTCCTGTCACTTCAAGACTTCAAGACTAGAGTGCACGTGTGCGTGACAGCCATGTGACGTGGGCGTGAAGGATTCGCGCCTCGTGATTGGCTGAAAATGAGATACCACATCCGTGTTGCTGCTTGCGAGAAGGATTAGTTTTATCATGTTACGAGTGGTTCTGAGTAGGATTGAGTCTAAGAACTGTCTATCTTGGTAGGCAGTTGTAAATTCGGCATTGAGTGAAAAAACCGGTCAAGTGCGAGTCGGAATCGCGCAACGCGGGTTCCGTTTTAAGTCCGTACTTCAAAAATATACCTTTTACTTCAATAATATACTTTAATTGTATGCAATAAGGTCCATTTTAACGTGCTAAATTCAAAATGTTAGTACAGATCTTTAAAGTTTTTTGTCAATTACTCGAAAACTATAAATGTTGAACACTTCGTTTTTTTTCGTTAAAATATAAGTATTATCTATACTATAAGTTAGGAATTTTTTAGTTTATAAACTTCGGAGAAAAGGGGGAATGGTAATTTTTTGATCATTTTTGGTTATAAATCAAAAAGTACGTCACGGAAAATTAAAGAAAAATTGTTTTGAAATGTGCAGATTGAGCCCTTTCATAAGACACCCCACTTGTTATATTATAATCAAATCACTTTAATTTTTCAACCCCCCATTGGGCGGTGAGAATCTCGACCGTGCGCCCGCCGGTAGCACACCTCCGCCGCGGAACTGTAGTAGCGAAACTCTGGCAACGAAATAAAGTTCAATTTCGTATTAAATATCACGATTCCGCCACAGTTTCGCGGTTTCGCGGTGGAGGTGTGCTACTGGCGTCAAAGTCAGGAGGTAGCTGTAAGCTGGTAGAAGCGGTCTTATTCCTAGATGACTTCTTTGATTTCTTTTTACTGTATTGATTACTTCCTTCTGCATGTGAATTAGGTCTCTAACTAATCCATAATCTAATCGCTAGAACGAAACATCAACCCGACGCACTTTGTTACATTGCCATTGCACACATCTGTTAGGCGCGCACCATAGACATTCGATGTCCGTCTCCGGTTTACCTTTAAAAATGTTTTAGGCCTCATTTCTACCTGCAAGAAAACTTATTATAGAAATTTCGGTCAAAATTCTCAAAGCACGGCACTCATACAAAGGGTGACATTTTATTAGTCATGTTCATGTTTTGTTGATTCTATTTATTTATCTCAGCTGACGGCTAGCACAAGTCGCCCGCGACATGTTTGTCGCTCGGTTCTTTCTAGTAGTATGTAACGACAGAGACACATTCAGCGACAAGTGAGAAAATACAAGATGTGCTAGGCATCTGGAAACGACCTACAACGCGCTGTAAAAAAACATAGTTTTTTAGTAAAAGGACGCTGGAAACTTCCTTTTGTAGTGCTATATGGATCTAAATAAACTTTCACAGAATTTTCCTTTATTTGGCAACACTTCAAGCAGACAAAACATATAGTATAGTGATCTCCTATGTTCACACTTCACAGGGTCTCAAAACATTTCGAGTCAAATTGATGTTATGATACCTCTGTTTGACAATGTATGGGTACCTACCTTCTCTCCCATAACAGAACTCTTCTTGTATAATGAATGAAGATTTCTCAGTGCTTTCCCATAATTTTATTGATTTAATAGTGTTTGCCTGCGACTTCGTCCGCATAGAAGTCGTTTATCGCTGTTCCCTCGGGAACTGTCAATTTTTTCGGGATAAAAAGTAGTCTATGTGCTATTCCAGACTACAATTTATCTCTGTGCCAAATTTCATCCAGATCCGTTCAGCCGTTCTGGCGTGATTGAGTAACAATCTTCCATCCAACCATCCATCCAAACTTCCACAATTATAATATTACTTGACTCTTTTTGTGACGTTATCTGTGTAAAGGAATCTAATTTCCGAGATATTAAAAAAAAATATTTCGAAAATCGCCATGTTAGCGTTGTGCGTCTTCTCTAGGCCCCAAATCCGTTAGGATTATGTTTTCAAAAGGACGGGCGTTTTTCCGAGCCTTGATTATCAATATTATAATGATCCTAGTATCGCGATACTGTATTGATCGCCATACAGGATACTGCGATACAGCCTATTAAATTATCAATATTATCACGCATATCGTGATAATATTGATAATGTAATACCCCCAACGGCCACAAATTCAAATGAATTCGACACCCCAACCGAACAAAGACGTTAACAAATGTCGAAATGAAGACCAAAAACGTCGTCAGTCAGTTTGTCAATAACATCAACAATAAAAAATGTTTGTTACTCCTGAAACGTCAGAATGTGATAGCTGTCAGAATTCCACGGAATTACTGAACAGGGTATAGAATAGGATTCGGGTTAGTACCTACTTCTCTCTCACTCGCTATCATAACTTATGCGAGTCTAGCCGACTTTACCCGAAGCCGAATCCTAATCTATCTAAGTGTTAACGGGCTGCAGACTGGTAGGTATAGTAGTCAACGTCAAAAGTAGATACTAATTTTTGTACTTTATCGCATTAACATGCTAACGTGGCTGTATAGCGACAAGGTACAAAGTGTGTATCTACTTTTGATGTTGACTGTACTATTGGGACGATGTGGCCATTTTCCATATAAGTAGGTAGTGATAGCCGTAGTAAATTAATATTTTTGTACGATTTTCTGTGTTAGCACTCCGGCACTCCGCGCATAAGCAAGACAAGAAACGTGCGCTTCATCTTGTAGGGCATAAATCTGAGGTATAAAGGGATCGAACTCGAGACCGCTAGCTTCGTAGGACACTTTGTCACTACCAACTATTTATGCTAGCTAGAGGCGTCGTCTTTATACGACCTCCTTCGAGTGGTCTTTTCACGCGAGCGTTGTGTTGTCATACTTGACATGCCATTCCATTGGTGGTTGTTTTCCTATTCTTTGTAAACAAGATAATATAATAGCCGATTAGGCGACTTAGCAAGTGTTTCTGGTAGAATTGTTTACAAGTGGAGACCTCTGACGAAAGTCAATCCCAAGTTATATAAAAGATACGATATAAAATCATGGTTCTTTACTTGTTTTGTGTTGTGAACAACGTTCTAACCAAACTAATATCTTTGGACTAAAACATGTGTCCGTTCTCTTTTAAAAGACTAATCTTCTAACACGAGTTAATAAGCCTATTTCCTTGATGCTAACTATTAATAGTAAGGAGTTATTTCGTAGGTTAGTTTGTTTAGTGCACAATTACAAGGATAAGGAGCTACATATTAGTTTTAATGACAAAAGAATTGTCGCGATACGAACACGGAGAAAACGCGACGACCTCTTTAATGCTTAATGGAGAAGACGTGCCACTAAGTAAGTTGTTTTATACATTTTATAATAAATAAAATAAAGTACACGGGAGACCGAGCGTCCGCACTCGGCTCGAAACCGAATTTACGTCGATTTTCTATAACAAAAACAAAAAAAAAAAACAAAAAATAACCGATCCATAGCTGCGGCTCGAAACCGCAGTCTTTGCGTAGTAGGCCAACGTTGTAACCCAGTCTATTCAGATGGCGACAGCAGCCGCCCCGAAATTATGAACCATATTGCGCGGGAAATCTTTTTGCGTGAAATTACGGGAAAAACGAATTTTCACAGATATGTGCCCAGCTAGATCGAATTTTCGCCCCCGTAAACCCGCATGTCGCAATTTTCATTGAAATCGTTACGAGCCGTTTTCGAGAAGCGTGCGTACAAATATATAAATACACACACAGATATATATATATGTAAAAATTTTGTAATATTGGTAAACTACTAAATAAATTTTAAGTTGGTACGTACCGCACAGGTTCATACCTGGATAAGTTTTTAGTGTTATACATATGATGATCTGTGGTAATTTAAAAAATAAAATTCATCTTCCCAAAGCCCAAATAACTAAAAGCCTGTTTACCTAGAGGTAAAATAAATTCAAAAATAAAATGTTTTCGTTCGCTGATATCACTTAGTATGGAATGTTTTTTTTTTATATTTTTTGTCACAGACTCTGGTGCTCACTGTACTTCTTACACTAATGATAAACTTGCTATTAAAAGTCGAGTCAAACGAGCCCAAGCTCGACGGATCTACTATTAGCCACTGAGGAGTTCCCATGACCACCTTCCGCTCTTCAAACCTACTTGACGGTACCATTATATTGCATTGTCATCGGAATTACAGAAGTATGCAAAATTTCAAGTCAATCTGACGATTAGAAGTTTTTATTACACACTATAAGTTACAAGTGAAGCTAATATAATACTTATTATAAATATTGGTTGGTACGTCGTCAATGTGCATACTGCATCGTTTATATACCTTTTGATCGGCACAAGTATAGAGGGTGCACATAATAGCGCTGACCTAATGCTAATTCTTTATTTAATTCGAACACTATTTTTTACCGGAAACCGCGCCCGTCAGTTTCTAACCGCTGTAAACCTATTTACTGAACAAATACATATATCTGCCTACAGATTAACTTATTGTTCTGCAACAGTCAAGAAGATAGCGTATCTTTGCATTGTAGCGGCTGTTTGACCAGTTGCTCACGCGAGTCATGTGTTATATTTAAAAAAATGTGTTTAACTGCCGCACTCAGAGACGTCCATTAATTTTTATTATGTTTCATTAAAGTGGCTGCGTCTTATTCTATTGCTATAGCAAAGAAAGTGACAGCAGCTACTTTAATGAAACTTAAAACTTAATTGACGTCTCTGAGTGCGGCCGGCAGTAAGTCTTGAGTTCATGTACAGCCAGCCAAAATGTTGAGCATGCTTAGAACCCGGGCATTTTGAAAATCATTGAATAAATCGTATTTGTCACTGTACTTATGGTCAGTTTGAAGTTTGTTACGTATGCAAGGTATAAAGTGTTTAACTTAAAACATTGGCCTTCTTTCTTGGACTGTCGCGCAAAAAATTCGTTCCTAAGTAAAGCGAAACGAGATTACAGGATGCTCCACATTTTTACTGTCAATTTTCTTCATTGTCAGTGTATGCGACGGGGCCGGCATACGAAATCAGCCAGTGTTTTGACATGCATGAGTAGAAATGTTAAAAAGCGCGGGGAACAATAATGTTCGGGCGTAATGTTAACGGACAGGGTTTCGTTGTCAACTTATATTTTGTATGCACGAGGTATTTAAGTGAGAATAATACAAGTATATAAAAACACTGCACTATTTTCTCCGTTGTGTACTTACCAATCTGTTAATAATATAATGTAATATGCGTTTCTTCTTATGCAAACATATTTAGCGTTAATCCTACTAAGTGGCAGCCATATTTAATCCAAAATGACGTTATTACACATGTGGTACATACTAATTAAATAAGGGCTCTTTCCTTCAACTTAAGATTTTTTGCAAATCACAAAAATTACAAACCAAAAACGAGAACACACAGTTATAGCGAGTTCTAAACTTGACCGTGTCGGGTCTCGGGGTATAATTGCGAACGTCATTGTAATTAAGTGATTAACGATATCGTTAAACAGGGGGGTTATTGCCTAACGAAATTATGACAATTGGTATCCGAATCAACTGTCATAGCCCATACAAAATCATGACACTTGATTCTGATTCCGAGCGTCAAACGCGTTAGGCAATAAGGGGGCAGGTCTTTTTACTTTCCTTAACAATCTCTCAAAAGTTTAAATTAATGTGTGTTCATATAAATGGCATTTGTAAATATATGCTTTACGCTCTTATCAGTATATTTTTACAAAAGTAAAATAGAAAAAAAAAAGACAAATGTACATTTTACTATATTAAGGAACGAGGTTTTAAAACTTTTTAATTATTTATAAAATTAATTTCATATTTTTGTACTGAAAACATATGCGGGCAAGCAACTATGCTAAATTTCAAGTTGATAGCTTGTGTAGGTAGTTGCTGAGAAAAACTGCTATGACATACAGACAGATAGACGACGAAGTCTCACCATAAAGGTTCCTTTTTTACCATTTTGGTACGGAACCCTAAAAAGTAGCTTTGGCCGGCCCTCCAAATTGCGTTTCTGGCTAAGAACACTTTTTGAATTTATCTTATTAGTTTGGATAGAAGGGATTGGCAGTTCCACAATCACATAGAAGAGCAGCGGCTCATCGCAATTAACGTTTACTACACGAAAAGCTCGATAATTATAGCCTCCTAAGGCCCACCATACAACCAAATTTGCCAATGGAATATGAACCTATTCTGAACAGAATATAGTCTATTTTCTTATTTAATTGTCAGTCATAAAAACAAAAGAAATTCCACTCTAACTGCCGCACTCAGAGACGTCAATTAATTTTTAAGTTTCATTAAAGTTGCAACAACTTTAATGACACTTAAACATTAATTGACGTCTCTGAGTGCGGCAGTATCTCCTTTGCAATGGATCTTTATTCCATTAACTGTATTATGTACATTCAATTATATAATGGGCCTTAGCATTATTGATACTACTTATAAGCACTACGCTACGCTTAAGGCCGGCCTACACAGTCTGAATTCACAGTCTGAATTCATAATTTGAATTCATATTATTAATTCAGAAAGCACGGAATTGCATACAATTTAACTATAATCCACACACATTCTGATTATTTCAAATTATGAATTTCTCATTCTCAGATTCAGATTCTGATTCAGACTGCGTGCCGGCCTGAGGCAAGGCACCGGAATTCAGACTATGAATTCAAATTAGGCCTAAGTTCTGTGAGAGATGGGCACTCTTATTGTAACCCCAGCCGAACCCGACTAGTTTGTATTGCAACTGTTAACTGGCTAACTGCCGCACTCAAAGACGTCAATTAAGTTTTAAGTTTCATTAAAGTTGCTGCGTCTTATTCTATTGCTATAGCAAAGAAAGTGACAGCAGCTACTTTAATGAAACTTAAAACTTAATTGACGTCTTTGAGTGCGGCTGTAAGAACTTTGGAGCGATACTCGATTTGGAGGGATACTCGATTAAGACCAATGTCTTAATCGAGTATCAAATTAACACCAATATCAGTAGCAAGCAATGTTAATGTCATAACCTATCGCGATATTCTAGTACCTATATGGTTAAATTCAACACTTCGTAGCGAAATGGCCAATTTAAGTACTCTGTAATACTCCAAGAGCTATCGTGTTGTATTGACGATAACCAGATGATAATGCCTACTTATTGCATGTAAATTAAACATTGTACAAAGACTTGTATTCATTTACCAAGTAACGTATTATTCTTCTTATCTTAAGATTTTCACAATGTATTATTACTTGGTAACTTAAGTAATTGTTAACATGACAACCGCTAACAATACCTACTGATGATAACGGGCCTTTTCCGAATAGAATCCAATTTGGTTACTTACTTACATCTAAATTTAAAGTCCAAATTAAAAAGCGTATTCATAGAAAAATCTATCAATACTATAAGGCTAAATCAAGGAAAATATCATTAAAGATGGATACACTGCCAAGGGTCTCAATAAAATGGAAGTGTATCAACTTAAATGTTATTTTTAGGGTTCCGTACCAAGATCAACTTGAAATTTGGCATAGTTGTATAACTTGCTTGCCCGCATCTGTTTTTTTATAAATAATTAAAGAGGGGTCTAGAATGGAGGGTTGAAAAATGAAAGTGATTTGATTATAGCAAATGGGTGTCATATGAAAGGGCTCAATCTGCACATTTCAAAACAATTTCATTTATAATTTTTTGTGACGTAGGTACTTTTTGATTTATAACCAAAAACATTCAAAAAATGACGGTTCCCCCCCTTATCTCCGAAGTTTATGAACCGAAAAATCTGAAAAATTCCTAACTCATAGATTATTGCTTATATTTTACGGGAAAAATAAAATGAAGTGTTCAAAATTTATAGTTTTCGAGAAATTGACAAAAAAAAAGTGCTGTCACAGACAGACAGACAACGAAGTCTCACCATAAGGGTTCCTTTTTTATCATTTTGGTACGGAACCCTACAAACTAAATCAAAATCGCTCCATCCACATGCCACAGACAGATAGTCAACACAGATACACATGTCAAATTTACAACACCCCTCTTTTTGTGTCGGGGGTTAAAAAGGTATATTTTTGAAGTACGGACTTAGATACCTACGGAACCCTCGGTGCGCGAGTCCGACTCGCACTTGACCGGCTTTTTTTTATTTATTTAAACGCCTACCGTCCATGTCCTCATACGAAAAAATTGCAGAGCGTATTTTTTCCAATTTACAGGTAGGTGCATGATAAGTAGCGAGTAAGTGACAAATGTTTATCCACTTGTCATTAATCCCCGGTCGGCATACGTGCAATTGTCAAAGCGGCTCGGTTAAATAAAACCAACTCCAGCCTATTGTACCGCGACAGTCGACCGTACTACCTTCGCGGGCGAAGTACGCGGCCACGCGGCCAGCAAAAACAATCGTACGACGCGCGACACAACAAAAAAATCGCACCAAATAAAAACAAAGCAACTCAATGTTCAAATTACCAATTAAAAATATAGGACAAAAATAATACAGCCCGTACCTACATGGCGCAAGCGTTGTAGTTCGATTTTCAAAAAGTGCGCGTTTTGTGACGTTGTAAGTTTTTTTTCTTTTTTTGAGCTGTTCCAGTGGAAATGGGTTTGAAGCCGGAAGATGACAAGAGGCCGAGCAAGCTGGCGATCATGGATGACATATCGGATACACCACGTAAGTTTTTCTTATTAATTAGAATTGAGAAAGTCGTTATTTTTTATCAGACGAAGTGAACAGAACTGAAGTAAGTACTGGCTTACTTGGATGATCAGTAAAATAAAACCTTTTGGCTCTTGTAATTTCATACCAATATTATAAATGCGAAAGTAACTCCATCTGTCTGTAACGCTTTCACGGCTAAACCGCTGGACCTATTTCGATGAAATTTGGTATCGAGATAGCCTGAGTTCCGGGGAAGGACATAAGCTACTTTTTATCCCGGAATTGGACAGTTCCCGAGCGAGCAGCGATAAACGACTTCTACGCGGCGCGGACGGAGTCGCGGGAAAAGCTAGTAATTATAATAAATTTAATGAAACAGGTTTCTTTAATTGCTAACATATTCAGATATATTTCACCAAAATGCAACTTCGTGAACTGTCCAATTAATTATTTTGTTAAAAAATAAAACTGAATGATACAATGATTAATATTTAAAACAAAGTAGCTAAGAAGTTGGTAGGTATCATGAAAATTATGGTTGCAAACACCCTGAGGTAAAAGAGGTAATTTTGTGGTAATCATAAATAATGACCATACGCATGTGCCGAAGATAATTTTCGTGTCCCTTATTGAAAGTTAACGATGCATATCTTTAACATGCGAAACCTTTATTGAGTAGGTACTTACACCAGGAGATGCCTCCTAACGACAAAAGTCTGTCATTTTTTGGTGGAGGCGAGGTGACACATATAAATAGCTAACACACAAATGCAAAAATTTCTCTTATTCCTACGCACTTACACCACTAAAAAACATAAACACTAACTTGCAATCACGCACGCAAACAAATAAAATATTACAATTAATTACACATACGAAAAATGCTACCGAAGACATATGTTTGATCTTTTCTTATTTATGGCTTTAATAATGAGTTAAAAAGAGATGTGCGCAAATGTTTTCTTTCCTTTTTTTGAAGGACTTCGTCCATAGATTATATACGAGTTACCGAGCGATTTTACTCAAGGCCTTTATAAATCGATCAGGGAATCGAATCGATATATTTGTGTGCAAGAAAAAATACACAAAAACACTTGACATTATTCAAAATTAATGGTGAAAAATAATAAAATGTATAATGTTACACCATCTTTCTTCGAATTTGATGCGTTTTGATTTTTGGGACAACAAGGTATTTTCTTGGAGCTTCTTACTTACCGAAGACGATTTTGATAATGCGAAATAATCGATTAAATGGGTAATTATTATAAACGTGCAAGATTATTTGATCTTATACGTCGGCAGTGGGAAAAGTCTGGGTAAGGCCCGTCCTGGTATAAATGTAGGGTACAGAGAAAGAACATGTTTAAGTGCATTAGAATAACATGGACATGGACATGTTCTTTCCCTGTACAGTCAAAGGCATAAACATCTATACGGCCATCGCACCAAAAATATGTATACATAGACCTTATTATCAGTGGCATAGGGGTATGTAGATGTTTATGTCATATGTATATATATGACTTTGATTGTACCCTTCAAATGGTCTAACGGCCGCACTCAGAGACGTCAATTAACGTTTAAGTTTGATTAAAGTTGCTGCTGTCACTTTCTTTGCTATAGCAACAGAATAAGACGCAGCAACTTTAATGAAACTTGAAAATTAATTGACGTCTCTGAGTGCGGCAGTAAGGAAACCTTGCCTGCTAAATCTCGCCGGTCGTTCGGCAAGGTGAGTCATGGACGTCATAGTATAATTGCTAGTCCCTAAAGAGCTGGCGTGATAGCTCGCAATCATTGTATTAATTGCAATTGATCACATTAAGGGGGGTTATAAAACAATATGAGTCATAAAAACCAACAGGTTCATAAAACGCGTCTGGAATTTCAATTTTATTCATTTGCCGTTAAGTTGTTAATTCAATTAAAGCTTATGAGAGAGTTCTCAAACATAAATATTAAAAGATCGAATACTGAAGTAAACTAAGATTATTTATTATACTTAATTATTTTAAAATAAAATAAAAAACACAGACATGATATTATGAAAAACAAACTTTCAGATTTATTAATCCGACTTCAATTTGTCAATATATATTTTTTATATTTATTTTTAAAATATATATTGTTAATTGTATTGAATTTACCGTTTCAACGAGGGCTAGACCGAAATTTACAAGCCGATTTTCAATTTTAAGTATCAAAAAAAGAAATCTGAAAACTTTCAGTGATATTTTACCAATTGGCAATACTTTGCCCGTAGGTGGTTTAATATTTTATTATTAGTATCCACGGTGACGAAATGACTTCAATCAATACATAGTATAATCAAAATAATGCGGTTTTCACCATCAGTTAGATAATTCTTCACGGAAGGTTTATGTATATAATAGAACCCGGAGTGAAGCGGGGGCGGGTCGCTATAGGCTATATTTTAACTTATGTAACCGAAGCGAAGCGAGGGCGGGTCGGTAGTATTAATATATAGCGTACTGTTTTTCGAATTATCATTTGTCCTAACCTAAACTACTTTTCAGCCGAATCGGACGATTGAGCCACTGCGCTCAACCACGCGCCGGTTCTCTAGAACGTTTCTTTTCTAGCGCGTACTATAAGAACTTGGAATGAACTTCCCGCTGAGATTTTCCGAATGCCTACAATATGGGGCTTTTTAAAAAGGGTGTCATTAAATTTCTTCGAGACCGGCCACGCATTGGTGACGCCTCTGTGGTTGCAAATGCCCATAGGCGGCGGTGACCACTTCCCATCAGGTGGGCCGTCTGCCTGTTTGTCTAAGACAATAAAAAAATTATAATCAGGTTTTATAATATAGACCCTTGATATTTTTTTATTTGCTCACCTAAACCTTAAACTTACCTATGTATTCAAGTGTTCAATACCTACTTGACAGATTACTTGATAGTTATTTCGTAAGCCAAGTGACAGTTACAGATAAAATAGGAGCCAGCGCAATGATCTTCAGATCTATCGATGGCAATCGGCTGTCAGTCATTAATCACTGTCTGATAGTGCTGAAACTAACTCATTGAAATATGATTTTGTCGCCATGTCAAAATTGGATGATATTTGATATCTTCGGCAAAAAATAAAGGGTAGCTTCTACACCTAGAATTTAGATACGCATTTCTGGTCAAAGTTATCTTAGCCGATTTTCGGCAGATATAAACATTTTAGTCGTCTGTAACCTAAAGAACCAATAAAGTTTACCTATTCGTGAGAGTTTTCCTTTTAAATTCGTTATATGTATGTACTTTAATTTAAGATATTTTCCAGATTTTTTGCACTAGTAGTTTTGGCTGTAGGGAGTGGGGACACGCAACTCTAGCGAAAATGACACTTTTCCAGTTCAATATTTCCTAAACGGTCCCCCTAATCTAAAAATTGATAGTGACATACCTACACAATATAATGTTTTTTTAAGAGCTATCCAATGATAACTCTTTCGATGTTATAAGGTAAATAAAATATTTTTACCTTTGCTGTAGGTACAGTCAGCTGCAAAGTAACCCCCTCTGCTTAGTAAATTGTATGTAGGGGTGGTTACTTTTCTCTGCAGCTGACTGTACATGTACGGGAGATACAAAATATTTTTCCTTACAATACCTAGTTATTTGTTATGCAAGGCTGCAAAGTTGTTATTTGGTGCGAGAGCCAGTATTGATTCCTGAGGCAGCGAATGATTTTTAAATTGAACCACGAGTGCAGCGAGAGGCGATTTGCAAAAACATGTAGGTACCTATTCTAGGCTATGAGAAAACCGGTAGCATGACTTAAAAGTCACATGTTTACCGCCATGACCCAGGATAATAACTAAGGTTGTTACTAGATCAGGTACCTAATTAATTATTGTTCTTTATTCTCCGCCTCGCCGAGCCATTGACCTTTGGTTTTTCACGGAGCGGCCATTTTAGTGCGTGGCGCACGCAACTATGTAAGTAGGTACTGAGAACATTTTCGACTTCGCAAAGTACATTTGTTTTAGCTAGTCATATTATACATATTATTAGGGTTCCGTACCAAATGGTAAAAAAGGAACCCTTACGGTGAGACTTCGTTGTCTGTCTGTCCGTCCGTTTGTTCACATTTCACAGCAGTTTTTCTCGGCATCTACAGATGCTGTCAACTTGAAATTTGGCATAGTTGTATAACTGGCTTCTCCGCATCTGTTTTTAGTTAAAACAATTAAATTAATTTTATATATAATTGAAAAGGGGTCTAGAGTGGGGGGTTGAAAAATGATAGTGATTTGATTATAGCAAAGAGGGTGTCATATGAAAGGGATTCAGATGCTGTAGACGTACTGCCTATCTAAAACGCGGGGTTTAATGATTTTGTTTATCTTGATTTCGTGTTGAACTTGAAGATATCAAGCAAGGCTTTTCCTCTAAATTTCAAGTCCCAACCGACCCGCCCCGAAACCGATGCAGGTACATGCATGAAGAGGTTGATGAATAGCTATGTCCACACCATGCTCTTTCATGTTCATCTTGCGCATTCAACTTTCAATTCGTATTACGTCAAGCGCATGCAATACGAGGGTGACACTGAATCTTCAATAAAATCCAATGTTTTGACTTTATCTTCCGCCATTTTATTTGCAAAATGTTGCTCGTCAACCCGACGGTGACGGATCAGCCTGAGCTACGGGCATGCGCTGCTGGAAAACCAGTTTGAGCACATGCGTTATTGCATGAGCTGTGGTTGCAGAGGCATGCGTCAGAGGAATGCGCACTGGTGTGGACATAGCTAATGACGAGGAAGCGAAAGAGGTATGTTTTGGCCGGTGCCCCTGGCGTTCCAAAGTCTCTGTCTACCCCATTACTGGGAGACAGCCGTGAAGGTATGTATGTATGTTCAAGTCCCAACTCCTGTCCTGCCTGATGCTTCACAGGTCAGTATCCGTATTCAACGAAAGCAGTCACGGACTTAGGTTGCGTTTTTGCTAAACTTGTTTTCAATATTTACTATTAAACTGTGTGTTGGACACTAGAACACGGATATGCATAACGCATTATGCTCGTGTCTCAATGAAACAACGTAATTTAAATATTTGTTAATTCCTTAATGTTGTACGCCTAAGCCTAACCACAGAATAGGTACCTATAGTGGCCTAACTTTTATTACACGTTTTCTTATCAATTAATTACGTTTCGCTGATCCTTATGTCACTTGCATAAGACAGGTTATACAACTTTTTGAGGTTAGATAAATACTTCCTGATAAAAGTGAACTTGATTCTGTTCATATCTTTATTTTTAATTACGTAAGAATTATAAAAAGAGATTTGAGAGGTATTTACTTGGAGATCAAATGTAATATTTAACTATCAAAAAGCGATAAAATCTAAATTCATAATCATCTTTTTAGGACTGCTTATTCTGTATGAACAATCCACTTTAATATTTTATTTTAAAATACAACCAACATTTACTTAATTTTTTTTTTAAACTTGTGCCCTATACCCTACTTAACTTTTTTCTCGAGATAAAACGTAACAAATAAAATACTGAAAATTAATAATAAACTTTGGCTGGTAACACTGAATGGAATAGCGCGAGTAAATATTAGTCAGCCAAGATCATGTACATACACGACTTGCTGACCACTATTACCCGTTATTTTCAATGCTACGCGTGCCGTAGTGTAAATAAAGTCAACAATTTATATTGTTAGACAATAGCTCATTAAAGACTCTTCATAATGACTCATTTAAAAATAGTTAAAAGCAGATTTTGTGTATCTGACATTAAAAATACATCAGCACAGCATTTGACTAAAAGTTATAATCATTTTCATAAACTTGCTTACTTTGTGTCCTACTCCTACAGCGTGCGTGAAAATATATACTGCCCTGCTAAGGTAAAAGGCAGTATTTTACACAAAACTACTGCGGCAATTGCAGCCTTATTACCCAGTAATGAGGTTGCAATTATTACAGTAATTTTGTGTAAAATACTGCCTTTTACCTTAGCAGGGCAGTATAATACAAGCGACCTCGCTATATACATCGTGCGACGGACAATAAGTTTTAAAGTATGTATATTTTTCAGACAAAATCATTCGGGGCGGCATGTATCGCAAACTATTTAATCAACTTAGACCTATTGTTAGTTCACATTGGGTCGGTACTTCTTTCAAAGCCGTTCGAGTTCAAGTAAAATCCGGTAGATTCGAATAAGAGATAAACCCAAAGTATGTTCTAGAAATTGGGCACAAAATTAGCAAAGGCGATTGATAAGTAGATTCCTTTACACTGTGCTTTAGCACATTTCCATAGACAGAATATTAGTGTTTTTTTTCTTAATGAGGCTAGCAGCGAATTCACACGCGATAGCCCTCATTGCTCCACAACAATGTTCCAAGTTCCGTGGGAAGACGCAGCATTGTAATTTAAAAAAGTGCTTATGCTCTGCTATGTATGTATTAAAATCGTGTCATCTCGTTAATTATTTACATTTAAAATCCAACGGCTACGTATTTTATAAATAATACGCTCTATTGATAGAGAGTTACCTACTATGTTTTGAATCGCGACAATGACAATGATGTTTAAGATGAAACTGAGATGTATTTATTTGTAGAGAAGAGTTTTCTATAATATTATTATTTGCAGTAAACATTTTGATATTGGGTTCTGCACCGTATGAAAACATGGAATAAAATAAAATAAAACCTTTGTGTTAATTATATAAGGTTGGAGTAAAGCTTTTTGGTCAGCTGTTGTGATCCGTGGTTGTGATGAATGGATACTTGCGCACTTAAGTTAATGATAAAAATTCATAATAAAAATTCAATTTAGCAATTCTCAATAAATCTTACGATAAAATTACCTAGTTGAAAATAATTCCACTTTATGATAACGTCCTGGTGAGACCTTTCTTTCCTATCTCTATCTATCTTACGTCTGTTGGTAGGTAGGTATATCAACAGTCAAGTGCTGATATATCACAAATTCAAATGATAGAATTTGCGTACCTCTCTAAAAAGCGTCTTAATAATATTCTGATTTCAATAAAAAGCGAAAAAAAACCGTTTTTAAAAACCCACTGAAAAAAGTTAAAATAATTACCAGCCTCCTAGGAATTGCCTATTTAGTAGGTACATGAAATATATTCAAGCCGGTATCAAATATACACAATAGCAATGTCACATGATTGTTGCCACCGACTTCGATATATTTCATGTACCTACTAGGCACCAAATAGGCAATTCCTAGGAGGCTGCTCATTATTTTAACTCTTTTCAGTGGGTTTTTGATGACGGTTTTTTTTATTTTATTTTTTCGCTTTTTAGTTATGTAGGTAGGTACTTAATATTATTATGTGGTTCACTAAAACATATTCATCATATTAAGATATAATAGCCTAATACCAATTTCTCATCACCCTTAACAAAATGTCGCTGTCCAAGATACAGGGCCGTTAATATTGAGAAGTTCTACTTAACATCAGTTGCGCTTTACCACATGCATTATGATGAGTAAAAGTAGCTTCATATTCTTAATAAAGAAATCTCATTGCTGCCCGTGAACCACTTAAAACTAAGGAGTTCAGGGGGTCATCTCTGGTCTTCATTATCAGTTCCTCTTCTCCAAAATGTGCTTTTAGACCAGGGTATAACATAATAAATAATGTTACTTAACGGTAATTTCGTAAAAATACTTTGGTAATAGTATAAAATTTAATGTTATTCGGTACAATAATTTTATTATAATGTTAATAACTTACAAACATTAATTTTACCGTTAATTTTAACAATAGCCCGAGGCTTGTTAATTAACGCTTAAAATAACGCTAAAATATATTAACAAAATTTTAACGATATATTTTGCTAACGTTAACTGTCGATCAGCGGGTACCTACCTAACGTTAGCACCTTTTAATGTTAAATAAAGCCCTGTTTTAGACTGCACATTCTTAAGTTCTTACAGGTAATAAGTACTAAAATCGCTGTGTGTAACTGTCTATAACTTTTGTGGAGTTCCCACGATTTCTCCAAGATCAGATTCCTAACCTGATGAAAATGGGACCAATATGAAAGTATATCCTTTCAAATAAAAAAAATAATTTTCCAAATCGGTTCATAAATGACGGAGTTCTGAGGTAACAAACATAAAAAAAAACTCAACCGAATTGAGAACCTCCTCCTTTTTTTGAAGTCGGTTAAAATATAATAGATAACCGGCCAGTGTTTTCTAAAACCACGCACTCACGTGCTTACGAAATTCAATTTCACGTATTTTTATCAATACATCGACACAATCGATTCCATAACAGGGTTTGCGAAACTCGATACACCAATATGAGAAAATAATTAGATTGTTAACAATGTTTAAACATGAAAAATCGTGTCAAGGGTGAACTGGGCACGTGGAAAGTTCGCAAAATGTGAGCATGGACACTCAGAAATGAATGTTTGGAACCGGTTGACTGCGTTCGGTTGCTTATGGATGGCTTCCATAATTGCAGTTCTCGGGTAGTCAGCGCTTTTTTGCGATAAAGTATTAACATTCCCAATTTTGTTAAAACTGGTCGAGCAAAAGACGTATGCCAAATTGGAATTGACATTTAAAAGTTACAGAAGTTTTTGAACTTTTTATACTTTTTGGAAACCAGAATGTGTGTGTAGGTTAATGTTGAATCTTGGTATACCTAAACGAAGTCATAAACATCGTGCTTATTATATAGTTTTTAATATGTCTATTTATACGACGACGTGGTTAGCCTAGTTGGTAGTGACTCTGCCTACGAAGCTAGGATTCCCGGGTTCGAATCCCGGTATGGGCGAATATTTGTGTGATGAGCGTGAATATTTGTTCCTGAGTCAGGGATGTTTTGTGTATTTAATTATATGTATATTTCTCTATATAAGTATGTTTATCGTCGCCTAGTACCCATAGTACAAGTCTCGAGCTTAGTTTGGGAATAGGTCAATTTGTCCCGTGGTATTTATTTATTACTAGCTGCTGCCCGCGACTTCGTCCGCGTAGAATCCGTAATTTTGCCATCCCACAGGAAGAGTTTTTTCTGCATAAACTGTACCCTATCGACGGGTCTCTCACTCAACCTCGTATATGAAAATTTTACGAAATCCGAATATCCACTTTAGGTACACGTCCTAAAGTAGATATTCCAATTTCATAAATTTTCATATACCTACCAGGTTGAGTCAAAGACCCGTCGCTATGTGTTATTCTAGGGTTTAAGCTATCCTCAACCCAAATTTCATCCAAATCAGTCCAGCCGTTGCAGCGTGAAGGAGTAACAAAGTAACAATCGTGCGCATTTATAATATTACTAGCTTTTGCCTGCGACTCCGTCCGCGTAGTAGTCGCTTATCGGTTTCCCTTTGGGAACTACCAAATTCTCCGGAATAAAAGTATCTTATATGTTAATCCAGGGTATAAGCTATCTCCATTCCAAATTACATCCAAATTCGTCCAACCGTTATAGCGTGAAAGAGTAACAAACTAACACACACACACACACATATAAACTTTCGCATTTATAATATTAGTAGCATTAGTGTGATTTATTTATTTAATGAGAAAAGCAATTTTTGAAGGTTAGTAAATAAAGGTGACCGACAAAAAGCTATATACAATTTAAGAATAATCCAATGACGCAATGTAACGCAATTGTCGCTTACGTACGACCTGATACGGATATGCCATTGTGCGGCTGTTGCAATTTGCAACAGTGGACGCTACCAATTGACATCTTCCAGTCCTATGACCAGCATACGACTGCTTGACGAAAAGTAAGGTTGATAAAATAAAAATGAAAAAAAGAATTAATTGTGTTTATTGCCTCGCCAAATACAAAGTTACCAAAAGTAAAAAAAATAAATAACAAAATTAAAAATAAAATACAGATCGATTCATATCATAAGAGCTGGCACGAATGGAACGAACAAACCTGATGTCATCTATGACTGTGAGTGCCATCCCTTAAACGTTGCTCGGATTTTAAACAGAAGAACTCAAGGGCATTTTCCAAATTCAAACTACAGTTAAAGGTAAATCCTCGATCTCTAGTAAATACTGTAAATAGCCATTTTAATCAATTGGTACATTCTGACAAGTGACAAGTTTATTGAGAAAGCAACATGAAAGATAGATTTCTCTCTTTTCTAGAGCTACGTACAAGCTACAAGAGATAAATTAAATATTGGGTATGGCTGTATTTCTGTCGGCTGTTTGTTTATACCACTTTATTAAAGAGGTATATATTATAGAGTTTCGTTGTAGTCTTAATTGTTGCTACTTCCTTGTCCACTACCAGAAATTCAATATTATCACGATGTTCGATGATTTCTAACCGGTGATTAGATGCTACGTTATCTTCGAAGCATCATACATATACATACATATACAAACGTATGTTCCAATTTGTCGCGCATTTCTTAGGAATTAAACGCGTGTGTTCTAAAATCTACATGTTCCTCTGTACAATTTCAAGGACACGCAACAAACAAGCTAACCCAGGGCCTCTAATGTATATCCTAGGGAAACAAACTCGGTGTGATGCAAGAGAGACCTCTGTCGGGCAAATATTAAATAGGTACCATTCTTAGCTACCAAGGGTGTTATCACAATGTTTAAGTCGCTTCTCAGAATCGGACACATTTTCGCAACATCCTATATCATTTCAACCGGTGACGAACGGAACCTTGGCGTGCTAAGGTACTGGATACTTAATGCGTTGCTTGTTTATGAAGATTTCCTTCCTCCAAAGATGTCCGAATGTAGTTAACACTGGTCCTTGTGTATGACAACATTTGAATATTAATGACACTTGAATATTATAAAACTGAATTGTGCGGTTGTGTTTCTATTTTCATCTTGTACGAACCGCAGATAATTGTAGTAAGATATACCATAATGAAGGGGTCTGTGTTGGTATTTGTCATGGCTAGTTGGTAATGCCCACTGCTGTGCATGAATAGGTACTGATCAGAATGCTCCACTTGTCTGGTCCAAGCGCAGCGCCAAAACCAAAGAAAGTCTGACGCATCGCTAGTAAGTATGTACAATATATACAATACATATACAATGTTATGTTATGATGGTGCTAGTGGCATTTGTAGTTTACCTTTGAAAGAATCCTTAGTAGTTTTATACGATCGCTGGTAAAACTAAGAAAGGTCATGCCTTTGCATGGCTCCAACAGAATCAAGAAGTGCCTTAAACTTTGTCAAATAGCTTCGCTCCAACAAATGTTGATTCCAGTTATACAATAGTTATACTAAAGGTGTCAGTTGGTAGCAGACTCCACGCAGCAGCAGCGATCGTGACGTGTCATGGCGATCGCGTCATGTCGCTGCGACACGTCGTTGCGTCCTGTCGCTGCAGTCATGATTTCGAACCCGACTGCAGACGGCATCCAGTTGGTTCCGAGTTCCGAGTGTTCCGTGAAACAAGATGTCTAACGTGTTCGAGAGTAGTGATAGCAATTTTTTATACCTTTTATTAGAAGAGGGAGATGATGATGACTTGTTTTTATTATACAGAAGAAGATGAAGAGCCACACGTCGGGCGACAGTGACGTCTGCCGCTCGACAACGCGTCGCTAGCTTTGTGTCGCTAGCTACGGAGGGAATTTCATAGAATTACATAGAAACAAGTAGTGTCGCGACGACACGTCGTCTGCTGCTGCTGCGTGGAGTCGGCTACCAACTGACACCTTTACCGTTCCATTATTGCTACAAGTTAATATGAATATATAGGTTATAAACATAATTGACGATAATTATATCAAGTTTATAAGTCAAGACTAACAATTGATTAGTTTTGTTATTCTTAGATATTCCCGCGAGCGCAGACTATTGTGCACGGAAGTCGGAGTCTGTAAAAAACATTAACTTGTTTAATCGTTGCATTCTTAACTGATGAGTGCACAATGTCATTGTAATAGATTCCAAACATTATGTTGCGTAATGAAGAAAGTAAAAGCAATCGGTAATGTAATATTTTACTATTACTCATTACATTACTTAGTTATGTAATTATGGGTTACAGATTAGAGAGACCAAGTAGGTAGCTAGCTATACATTCAGTCAACAAAGTATCGGGAATGGATGATTTGTTTATGGTTCCAAATTCAAATTTTTGTTTTTTTTGTTGTTGTTAGATTGGCACAACTGTTTTCTATTTTGGCGCGGAGTTTGAGTTGCATCTGTTATTTATATTAAATACAGTGCTGTTTTTAGTTATATCATATCTAGTGTGTATTGCGAATTTCATAATGGACAAAAACATTGAACAAAGAGTTTGTCTTAAATTTTGCATCGCCAATGGAATTTCGTGTTCGGAGTCACTGAAAATGTTACAGAAGGCTTACGGTGATTCGACTTTATCAAAAACACGTGTTTATGAGTGGTACAAAGCGTTCAAAAGCGGTCGAGATGTGATGGAAGATTTGCCTCGCTCTGGTAGGCCATCAACGTCTGCAACTGAAGTTAACATCGCAAAAGTGAAGGAAATAGTGACTGAAAATCCTCATTCAACTTTGAGAGAGATAGCCGCCGAACTTTCTGTATCTCACGAGTCGATCCGTACTATTTTAACTAATCATTTGGGTATGAAACATGTTACCGCTCGGCTAGTCCCAAAAGACCTGAATTTTCTCCAAAAACTCAATCGCATGAGAGTCGCTGAGGACATGCTAGAACGAGTCAATTCCGACCCAACATTCATGAAACGCATTGTTACTGGTGACGAGACGTGGGTTTACGAGTTTGACATGCAAACTAGTCAACAAGCTTCGGAGTGGCGCTTCGTGGCACCCGTTTTCAATCGGTAGAAGACATAAAGGAGAATTCGCGCCGAGAACTGAATTCAATTCCGGAAACAGCGTTTAAAAAATGTTTTGATGATTGGATTATTCGTTGGCGTAAGTGTATCGTTTCTGAAGGAGCATACTTTGAAGGTGATAAAATAAATTTGGATGATTAACAAACAGTTTGTGTATTATTGATCTTTTCCCGGTACTTTCTTGACAGAGTAGTACAATCGTCAAAATATATTGCTGAATACAAGGTGCTCATAATAAATCTGAACAGGCTTTACATCTTTAGCAATATGGTCGAGTTTAGATATTTTTGAGCCCCTTGTACATTCCAATATCATTGTTGGCGACTGTACCTCAATATCTTGTGAGCTTGTGTGTATTGACATACTTTCAAAAGTATTGAAGCGTGAAATGCGATTAGTCTAACATGTAAGACGAAACTATGATTCGTCATAAATGTCATAATTCATAATCATACCTAACCTTTAATTTAGAGCAACTGCGTTTGTGAATGGAAGGTTACGCAGATAGCGCAGATTGTAGTAGCGACGCGTAATACCGCTAGAACAATTTCTTTTTGCTAGTTTAAATTAAAAATGGAAGTTTTTTTGAATTGTATCTTCTATATTTAAGTTTTTTTTTCACAAGACTTTTTTTTTCATTTATTTTCTTATAAGAAAAAATACACAGAATATATTAACAACACACACACACACACATATTTAATAAGTATTTTACGTGACAAAAACTAAGAACACGATTTACGCGCCCTTTTGTTGGTTTGTTGTTTGTTGGTGCGTTTGTTCAGTTAAAATTTTTAAAGGAATGAAATTTGGTAAACGCTTTAGGCAATGCAATATTTTTATGTCTAAGGATTAACCTAATAATTTATTTATTTGTGGTTACAACTTATTAAAACGGGTTTCAATCTTTTGTAATTTGGTTTAATGGCTGTTTAATGATACGTCTACAATAAGGTAGAACGATTCTCGGTCACTGACCTCTCTGATAACAAGATAACTCATCGCGTTTCCCAACTTACCTATAGGTTATATAACACTACTAACACTACTTACAAAGGGATGTTTTACAAATTTCTTTACAGGAATCAACGATAAAATGCACAGTTTATACCTTTCCGGTCTTTAAAATGCCAATGTTGAAGATATAAAATTCGATAGCCTTATTCTCAGAGCCCTCACAACAATCTTTTTATTTAGCCGTGACCTGATAATTATATTATTTTATTTATTTATTAAACCGTTTTACATTTCAGCAGTCTTAGAAAATACGTGGAATTGAATTTCGTAAGTGCGTGAGCGCTTTAGAAAACACTGGTCTGGTCTGCGACAATGTTAAGTATCTATTATGTGTCAGGTGTCCTTTACATATGTAACGTTGGTAGGGTCATTATTGCAAACAAAATATGTATACGTACGACGATGCCTGCATACCTGTATGTGAGCTGTGGATTAAATGCAGTGCAAAGGCTTTTAAAACACTAAGAGCTGCCGCACTGCCGGGCAATTCTTCGGCGTTTTAACCGCCGTTATTGTCGTCTTCGCATATTATTCCAAATAAAACTAACAAGTTTATTTTAATTTTGAATGCAATGAGAACTACTCCCGGTGCTTCTTCTATTTACATCGGAAATTGTTGATAGTAATCGTTATTTTCGTCAATATATGCGAAGACGACAATGACGGCGGTTAAAACGCCGAAGAATCGCCCTGCCGCACATTAGGCCACTGGCCGCCACAAGCTGCGGACGAGTTTTTTCATACATGTTGTGCGCAGACTGCAGACTATTTAGTCGGCCTGCTCGCAAAATTTCACGAGAATCGGTTGAGATCCTTTCCTCTAGGAGAACAGCCGGAAAGCCGGACATACGAAAGCATTTCTGCCCAAGCTGAAACGGTGACGCTTCAGCTTGGGCAGAAATGCTCGCTCGGTCAACTACTGCTACTTCGGACCGATATTTCTCGGATTCGGATCGGACGCAGTGCGCAAACGCTAAATAATATTATAATTTCCACAGGGACACACTTAATTTAATACGTAGATACAAAAGATAGGAGCAGCCATATTGTACCTAACTAATAAAGATGTGTTGCGATGTATTTGGCCACTTTCGCTGCTCCTATCTATTTGATGCTGACTGTAGGTACGTAGTTTTATCTGTTTTATTCGTACCTAACCGGAAGATTTTGTTTTATCACCAACGCAGTCTCCAGGTTTAACAGCCGAGACAGCTTAAACGTAAAGGCTTAACACCAAGGTCGGCCACTTACTATACGAGCCACTTCAGATAAAAATCGAAAGTACAGATAAGTTACATTACTACAGTTTCCGTGGATGAATATGCCGTAGGTACTTGGATAAGCTATCTGCCACATATATTTGGCGTGAACCACGATTGATGGGCTTAAGAGGACTGTGAACCAGCTGATAAATCTAGCCTTTTCATACAAACGGCGATAACGTTTTCCACCCCCTAAACGTTAACCGAATTCGACCAATTTTTGATATGTGGTCCGACTGACCACATACTATGTCCGTACGTTTCGTTTTTTTAAATATTGATTAGTCATAAAGAGATTATGGCCGAAATTACTGCCGAAATTACTTTTGTATGAAAACAATAAAACGGGAATAAATCGAAATTTATTAATAAGATTGGAAAAAACGAAACGTACGGACATAGTTTTTGTTCCGACTGACACCGTATCAAAAATTGGTCGAAATCGGTTTACATTTAGGGGGTGGAAAACGTTATCGCCGTTTGTATGGAAAGCCGTCACCTCACAATCCTCTTAAGCAAAAGACGCACATAAAAGATCGAGAACGGTACATTACATGTACCTGTCATAAATTCCAATTTATCTATCTCCCTGATTGAAATCCCGTATTCTTATTTTTCTTAATTACTGGTCCTCTTTCATAATATACTCATAAATAAATCAAATCAATCGATATTTTAATCCACTTTGAGATACGCAAAATAGTTTTGGTCAGCAGAAAAAATATTCTGTCGGTTTGGTTAGGTTATTTTTTTATGCTGACCAAAATATATTTTTTTGTTGACTAAAACTTTTTTGCGTGGCTCAAAACAGTTTAAAATATCGATTGATTTGATTTATTTATGTCTAAGTATATCATGAAAGAGGATTTATTTATGTCTCAGAGAGAGGATCAATCATTAAAAAACCGGTCAAGTGCGAGTCGGACTCGCGCACCGAGGGTTCCGCACAAACTTGTAGATAGATGTAAATAGTTCGTACATCACGGGAATACAACATAAACAAGTCTAGTATAAATTGATACCCAATAAGTACGCACTTTCTTACTTAGTGAGTGTCAGTTTATACTGGACTGCTTTTTTATGTGATGTAACTACAAATGAACGGTTTTCGGATTTTTTCCTTTACATGTGCTATAAGACATTGCTTCTTGCCAAATTTCATGATTCTAAGTCAACGGGAAGTACCCTATAGGTTTTGATTCCCTTGAGATTCCCTGCAATATGCGACATAAACGGCCGTATCTTTTGATTTGACTTAGATGTTTGATTTTTTTACTGATCCAAGGGATTGCAGACCCAAGTATTTGATATTAATTTCAACTTTATACCTCCACGCGTTTCTGAGAAAAAGGGTCTTGACAGACACACAGACAGACAGACGGACAACAAAGTGATCCTATAAGGGTTCCGTTTTTTTCATTTGAGGTACGGAACCCTAAAAAGATGACCGTTTAGATTTTTTAAATGATCATTTAAATAGGCATGCCTTTTGGATTTTAGTCATTCTGAAATTCAGCCGTATTGGTAATCCGGTATATGAAGGAAATATGCCCGCTGATAGACTAAATAACATGTGACAAACGGGCTGATGATTTGCCCACTGATTCATGACTAACCTTGGCCACCGCTAATGTCTGATATGGTATTAAACTCAAGAGATGTTCTTACGCTTCTATTGATAGTTAACCTCTAATTTGACACAATTATACAAGGTGTTTTTTTATTCGTCTTAAACATTTTGGGGGTTAAATCAGTAAGTCATACTGATCAACTTTCACTATGGGACCAACACCGAAATCGCGAAAAAAAATATGACCATCCCATACGTTTTGGCTAGTCAGCTGACGATGTTTTGTATGGGAGGGTCAATTTTTTTTTTGCGATTTCGGGGTTGGTCCCATAGTGAAAGTTGGTCAGTATGACTTACTGATTTAACCCCCAAAATGTTTAAGACGAATAAAAAAACACCCTGTATAACTGTAAACCATATTAAATGTGTTTATGCATTTATACTTAATGGAGTATTATAACAATTAAAATAACTTAATTGGCGTCCTCACAACTGCCTCTATTTTGCGTCGCCTGATAGTGGTACGAACAGGAAAAACTAAAAATTAGAAGGCTATTGGATGGCGTGATAAATAACAGTACAATTTATCCTACAGAAAGGACTCGGCTTATACCTTTTATCAGGTTTTCCTTGCATTGTTGGTTAGCATCTTATAAAACCCATTTCATACCTACTAGTTATTATTTATTAATCACTTATTAAAAGTCTAGGAAATGTACGCAATTAAGGTAGAGTTTAAAATGTAGGCAACACTATCGCCTTACAAAGACAAAAAAACTGAACTGTGTTGGTGATTGTAAAAATAAAAATAAAAGAAATAAAATTATATTACATTAGGGTTCGTACTTTAGACATCTAAATTATGATGATGATGAAACGTTTTATTTTGGTATCATTTTAATCGCTGTTTAAATTTAACTTTATTAACTTATTAATAACTTTGACCACAACATGTTTATGGAATTTGCCAAAGTGTTCATTTTGTTTTTGTTTTTTTGGCGGATATATGAATAATTTATGATAAAATACGTTACAGTATTTTTCCTCAGCGTTTAGTTTTTGATTTCCTGCAGGTTTTTTTGATTGAGTTTTACAAAAGTATAGACCATAGATAACTAAAAAAAACGGTAATAAGTGCCAAAATGTCGATTGCCATGGGGTAGCACAGGATTTTCAAGGTTGCAAACATGGGTATTACTCTTATGGTACTTACTCTTATAGTATGGGTACTACTCTTAAAATATAAAAAAAAAATCGTAGACACATATGCGCGTTTGCAATGTTCTATGTTGTTATTGACTGGCCTAAGTAGATTCCTTAAGTTAAGTAGTATTAAGTAACTTGTAAATTATTAAATTATTTTTAAATATTATGCTAGAATGAGTAGTACCTATCATTGTAAGAAGTACTATTTTTAAAGAATGTCTAACTACGGAGTTTCTTGCGGCACTTCTTCTCAGTTAGCAGTGGTCTAGGTACCTACTCTTGGGAAGCGCTGTTAGATTTTGACGTGTTAATGTGCCCGTGCGGCCTACTTACTAAATAAATATATATTTTTAAATGTCAAAGCCAAAAATAAGAATGAATCAAGGAAAATAACACATCAGTTCCTTGAATATTTTTCACCTGACCCACCATGCCCAGTTAAATAAAATTCTACTAACATAACCTCTAGCCCCTTGTATGAAGATGGTATTGCGATTGTTTACCAACGGAAAATGTGTTCGCTTTTCATTGTTTAACTGAGTGATATTATACTCTGAATCACATGTTTGTCTGTTTGCCAGTACAAGCCTTTGTCGCTGCTGATGTCATTTCGGGGTATGTTGTGAGTGAAGGTTTGATGAACGATATCTTTCCGCGTTACTCACTTAAAATCTTAATTTTATCCTGGCTGAACCGCAGTAAAAAAATCATACTTTTTTAAAATTTAAAATTAAATTACATTTTTATAAATTTATTTAAAAGCCCTCCGGGTTGACGAATTATTTATTTGATTCTCGCCACTAAGCCATTAAAGATTTGTTTCTATCTCTTTCTAGCAAAACATAATTTAACATGGAGTTTGTATGGCCGTAGTGCACGCTGACGTCACAGTTCATGTCGGATCTCTCTGTCTAATTAGTAGTTTTTAAATGCTTCTATTATCCGTATATTCTGGTCGATTTTAATTTTAATTTCACTTTTTGCCATCTCTTTTACGGTATTTTCTTATTTTGTTAAGAAATGCGATAAGTAAGCAGGTACACATTTTTCATACATATTCCCTATTTATGAACATTAGTGCTAATGCGAAGCAGGGGCGGGTCACCAGTAATTATAAATGTAAATGTTTGTAGGGATGTTTGGATGTTGGTGTTTTAATCACGCCTAAACGGCTAAAAGAATTTGACTGAAATTTGGGAAACAGTAGTCCTTAACCTGGATTGACACATAGGATACCTTTATCTCATAAAATTTGATAATTCCCAAAGGAAAATCTATAGTAATAATAGTAGTGAATACAAACATAAATTGAGCCGCACGCTCTTAGTCATTATGCGGATGTATGTGCCTATGCCTTGGCGGAGCTGTCTCGGAAAACGATAAAGGTTACTGCAGTTACCTTAGTTAGGTTTTCCATAGATAAGCAACGTTAAATAATATGCCTACTACGTCACATATGACTCTTAAATTATGGTCACAGTAGACATTGAAGTTCTTTTCGTATTTGCATTTTCATTTTCTCCGTTCTTCGCCGATTTCGATGTAACTGGATACACACGCACCTTCAATGCAACAACGACGTAAATGCAGAAAACGTCGACTTTTAAATTCAATTGTTTTTTTACAGCAATAACGTTTTTTTTAAACTGTGTTTTGTGTTCTAAAGAGTCGTTATTGCAATAGAGGTGGGACATGTAAATTTCCGAGAAGATCGCCGTGTAACAATGGCACCATTTACATGTGTTCTAGTAACTAATAAATACATAAACGTGTCTGAATACACGTTTCAGTCTAGTTGCGAGCTAGGTTTCAACTTAAATGCCTGATAATTACAGTTATTACGTGCTCTGGCATATATGGTCTGTATGATAGTGGAATTATACATACAACTGCGAATGCTAAAATTGGATAATGTGATTGTGAACTGCATTTTTTTATACCACGATGGTGGCAAACAAGCGTACGGCCCGCCTGATGGTAAGCGGTTACCATGGCCTATGGACGCCTGCAACACCAGAAGCATCGCATGCGCATTGCCGACCCTTCAAAAACCTATTCAGTCCCCTCATGAAGAACTTCGGCAACCCCATAAGTGACAAGTTATTTTCTGTAGTTACTAATTTACTTTGACCGAAAAATTATTACGCCATAAAATATTGTATTGACATCAGATTTGTACACTAGAAATGGATTACTATTGTTAAGTATAATTGAAGAAATATTATTTGCACCGATGAATGTTAACTATTGGACCTTTTCTATTTGAATAGGCTCAATCCTTTGTTCTATTGTAGGTACCCGAAAGATAAAACGTTGAGACGAATCGGTGCAAATTATATTTCGTTAACTACAATAACAACCTATTTGTTGGCTAATATAGAATCAATTAACTTTTATCAGCGTTAGTGGCGCCACCTAGAGAACTGGTCAAAGATTTTATTAGGGGGGTAGATTGGCGATTATTAACCGTTCGTCTGTTTGTTTAGGATCCTAACAAAATTTTGAATATTTTTTTGTATTTTTTTTGCTTCTTTTTTTGGACTGAATCCTAATCTGAAGAAGTCTTTTCAGATTAGATGATAGATAATGTTTATTATAACGTATATTTTACTAACAAATACCAATATATTGATAATTTGGTCCGGAACCCTAAATAAGCGAAGTCCGATACGAACTTGGCCGATTTTTTTTCACCAGGTCGTACCCCTTCTGTAAACGTTTGTGGATTTTATTTCAAGTTTCAGTAAATTTCAATCACCTACTTACAAGGTATACTTATAATAAAAATGGCGATAACAACAAAGTACCCAAATAATGTGCTTAATGTCGATCTGCAACAACAAAGATCTACCTTTTAGACCATAAGTGTACAGATTCGAGATTCGCACGTTTTACTATGAACGTTGAAAAATCAATTTAAGGTTAAGTCTTATATATTATAACCTAAAGCTACGTCGAGTTTTACTGTAATTTTAACATTTGTAGGTTTTCGTTTGTACCTATGTTGTATATCAATGGCATCATGAATGACTCCACCGTGTTCTTTAAAAAAGGTTCAAGTAATGTTACTTATTATTCTGGTCGCTATTCGGTATGTTTGTAGTTCTACGAAAAGTTACGCAAGGTCCTTTCCTGATAGCTTCATCCGCGCTTGTTCGTGGGTTTCCACCACTCCACTTCCACTTGGTGGGTATGCACTTAGAGTGCTCATCTTTCAAACAATGGTATTGTTTCTATTGTGTACTTCAACCGAAATAGATCAGTGCAAAATGAAATAAATAACAAAATAATTAATTTGAATAGCGACTGTGCCATCTAAGCTAGAAGATACAAATTGTAATGACGGCACAAGAAACAATACTGCCCACAGACTACCCTGGGTACCGGCCACAAATTAAAAAAAGAATTGTAGCCACAGGTTATTAGCACAATAAGTGAACCGCAAATTGAAGGAATATAATTGAAAATACAACAGACGAGAGTTATTGAGGTTTTAGTTTGATTAACTGTTTGATGATGGCATTGACGATGCAGATAGCTCAACGATGGGGAAGGAAGTGGTGGTGATCAGGAGTCGCGCCAACTTTACCGTCTTGGGCAACCAATAAAGCCTTTAATGGGTTGAGGAAACTATTCGAATTCTATAAAATTCTCGTTATTGGCTACATCTAGTTTTTGGCCAGGACCATAATAATTTATATTATAATAAACAAGTTCTTACTTTTATTCTATATTTTCTAAATAATAGAGTTAAACCTCAGCTTAATTAATAAACCGGTTCACGTTTTTAAAGTAATTTCATCGTCTATCTCTGAAACTGTAACAGACGGGACAGGAATTATCCTTGCATTAGCTTTAGTATGAATTTGGCGGTAACAGATCCAAGATTGATGAGATATGAAGTAAAAAGTTTTCGATAAGTCATATTTGAGTTTTTTTTGTTGCAAGCAATGGAATCTATGTAGGAAGTTATAAGCATAACCACATTTCTTATCGATACGTTCCTAAGTGGTGACAGACATGTTAACATGTCTTACCTACCTACGACTACAATATAATAGTGAAGTTAGCAGTAACGTGCAATAATTTCGAAAGTGTTATCGGTCAGTGTTATAGGTATTGCCATAACAATTTTATTTCGTTTTGGTTGCGTGATTTGCTATTGATTTTATGTTTTAACTGTGAAGACTTTTATTTTGTTGCAATTTATATGTATATACCTATTTATAATAATATATTGTTTCAATTTATCCACCCAAATAATTATTTTTCGGAATTAAAAATAATCGGAATTTATTTAGAAAACAATTTCCGATTTTTTATATTCGTTTAGCCTTGATTGTTAAGGCATCTACTACCAAAGACTGGTGTTCAATTTCCGTCATAAACAGACACTTATTTCGAAATACCTACATTAGGAGATAATCAATTTGTTTTAACAGGTTCCCTGTCCCATGAACCATGAATCACAATGATTCATAAATAATTTGTTTTCTTTTTATTATTTCTGTTTTTATAATGTTACTAAGGGCCGTATTAATAAACTCATCTCAACTCTGATCCCCGTTTCAAGATACGTCAAAGTAAACGTCAATCCATAGAAAACTGTCATTTTTGACGCATCTTGTGACGGGGATCACAGTTGAGATGAGTTTATTAATACGGCCCTAAAATAGTTTTAAGTGCTTTGTTAACTGTTACTAACCCATATGTATGTAATTTTTGATCGGAAATAAAAATCAATTTAGTTTAATTTAAATAAATAAACGCAGTCTTGGTCTAACATTACTACTAATATTATAAATCCGAAAGTAACTCTGTATGTCTGTCTGTTACCTCTTCACGCTTAAACCGGTGAACCGATTTAGATGAAATTTTGTATGGATCTCCATACTATCTAGTTTGAGTCCCGGAGGAGGACATAGGATAGTTTTTATCCCGAAAAATTTGATAGTTCCCGCGTGGGATACCGACAAACGACCTCTACGCGGACGGAGTCGCAAAAGCTAATTTGTACATCATTTTGGGTATTAGGAGTACTTGGAAGTACGACGAAGAAATTACACTCTTGTCTGGGGACAGGGAACCATTGAGGACATTTTGGCTAGTCAGCGATGTTTTGTATGGGAGGGTAAAAATTTTTTTCGCGATTTCGGGGTTGGTGCCATAGTGAAAGTTGTTCAGTTTGATTTACTGATTTAAGCCCCAAAATTACGAATGACGTAAATGACGAATAAAAAAACACCGAGTATAAAATGAAGTTTTATGCCTTCAGTTCTGTTAACTACGAAATAATAATGAGTCCAAGAGAAAGTATCTAATTTGTATATATGTTTTTAAATGTGTTTAAGGAAAAGGGAATCTAATTAAATTAACATCGAGAGAATTAACGCCTGGCCTAAGTTTATCTAGTTTCTAGTTTTTATTTTAGTATACAAGTAGCTTTTGAAAGATCTTATCTAATCCTGAACTAGGCTATCAGTTCTTGTCAGTTAAGTTTCAAGGCAAAATAACTACTTCACGTATTGATGACCCTGTTTTTCTGCACAAGAAGCTGGCGGCCTTGAATGCCCTAAGGCTTTCATGAAGTGATTTGGGATAAGGTAATAAACATTCAAAGATAACTTACCTACATTGTTTTAAGTACAGGTAAATCGCCTGCGAAACAAGAATGACGAAGTACATTTTCAATACCGACATTTACCTACAGCGCTCAAATCGGCAGGACTATTTATAAACTACAGTCGCTAATTTTGGTGACACTTACTACAGTACGAATAAGTGTTATTCCAAATGTTCACCCTGGATTAGTAATCACTCGGCGGTGAAGGTTCAATACTTGCTTTAAACTTTTTTTAAACATTATTTAGTAAGGCGTGTCGGAGTAAGGTCACCAATTGGCTTCGGTTTTAGAGTTAGTCTTGTTTATGTCATGGTTTTCTTCACGTTTCTACATTAAGGTGCTATTTTTTTCATGTTTAACGACTTGCCTTATCGCCCATGTAAAATGTTTTAGTAACAATCTGGGCATATGTAAAGTGCCCTTGGATATTGCACTGCGACATAACATTTTAAGTTACTTTTAGATGGAAACTACGTATTTAGTTCGTAAAATTTGGAATCAAAAAAGGGCAAAGATTTTGGCACTAGCCATGATCTGCTCGTGTGCTGTCTTTTAAAGATCAGTTGTTGCATTAGTATTTAAGGTTTCATAATTGAAAATTAACACACGCATCGATAATCTAGATAATATTAAAGTTTAAAGTTTTTATAACTGAAAATGTTTACTAGACCAACATTAAGCCAATTAGGCAATAGGTCAATTTGTGTGAGATTGTCCCCTGATATTTATTCATTTATTTATTATTTAGTTGCAAAAACCAGCAGCATACTTAACTTATGCATCTATTGAGTCAAATTAAGTTCCATTCGGTATATATTTTTTGGCCTGAGGCGTTTCTTGTTAGCGGTTAAGTGGTCATTTCCCCAAATTGCTACCAACCCCTTAATTTCATGGTAAAATCATTCGTCATCATGGCATTGGCAGTCGATCGACATTCGGCAAAGTCAACGCCAATTGGTGACTTCCCGTCATCATCATCATTAGGACTCTTGACCCGTTGTGTGTGTGCGTGTCGTGTGTACGCGTATGTCATTGGAATGGTCTATGCAGAGGAAGCGGTCCTGGAATATTCCAATTGATTATGCGCTGATTTGTGGACCACGACTATTTCCTGTGACTGGTGTGTACGTTTCATACATAGGTACGAAATGTCGTTTGTGGATCAAATATGATCAAAAATATCGCACCCCCAGTTACAACACTGCACTAAGTCAAAATATTTCATTTTTCAGAATCGACGAAAAACCGTTATCTCATTATATATCAAAGTTATTGCAATTAAAAAAATCGATTTTGCAATTTTTCGACATAATACAGTGTTGTACTGGGGGTGCGAATATGTAACACTGGTCCATTACAGGTTTTATAGCGTTTCAGATATGTTTGATTCCAATTTTGGCAAATTATCACCACTTAATGACTGATACAATTATTATTAGCTCTAAATAAGGCAAAAAGCTTTAGTGGCCGGATAGTCGTAAATGTAATCATACTAATCATTTAGAAAAACGATGTGGTATTACAGACTAGATGCTCTTTTTGATTTATATTTCTTTTTACAGGTAAGTCATCACTGGGCAGTTATGTAGGTCAAACGTCACTGTTGATGTTTAGTGAACTTCAGCCGAGTCCAAGATGGTCCTCAGAGTGGGTAAGCGACAGATTCTCAATTAAATGTCCTCAAATCTTAATGGCTTAGACGATTAAGCATTAGTTTGATGAGTTTATGAAAAAGTAATGACTGGCGCAATTAGGAAGATCTGCTGACTAGGATATGAGGTTGTTTTCTTTTTTTTAGGATCTCTTTACTTTTTAGTTACTATATATATAGCGCCACATATAACTACTATATACATATAGCTACATATATAACTACATATATAGCGCCATAATATAGCTTTTATAAAGCAAAAATAAATAGAATAAGATGAATGAATTATAAGCTGTTCTAGTCATACTATCCTATGTATCAACATCATGTAACACCATGTAATATCCTTAACGAGCCAAATCAGGGCGAAACCCACCTTGAACAGGTGTATGTTAATGTACACACTCATCCCTATTTCGCATGCATCACATAGCATTCATTCAAGATCACGAGCAAGATTTCTACCTAATCTTGGCATAGAGTTTGGAAAAAATGACGAAATGCACTAGCAACAATATCCAAAATTTCCAATTTTTACCCAATCATTGCAGCTCAATACGTACAGACAGGGTTCTCACATAAAATATTATAGAATCTACGCCACCTCAAACTTTTACCCAAATATTCGACTGTTAAGTAAACTGAACCTTCTTCCTTTCTTTAACAGCTTATGTCCGTTCCCAATTCAAACCAGGGTTGCCAGACGAGTGATAGAGAATTATCGTATCAATATTCGAAAATTATCGTACCAGATAAAAAAATATCGTACGACTGTCAGAGCCGCGCGGAACGCGTAGCTAGCTCCCAAAACTAGAAGTAGGGTAGCAATGTGGGCTATTTCTCACTCGCGCCTATAGGAACTGAGGTATTTTTGACTTTAAAATCTTTATTATTATTTGGTTATTATCTAATCAGATTTGTGGTTTGATCTCTGACGGAAATACTTTTGTAAATTAATAATGCTTACTTAGTCCAATTATATGATTAAGTAGGGTAGTATGTTTGTTTTAAAACATAGGATTAAGTAAACCAAAAAAGCATACCGGTCAATTACGCATTTACTTTCGCCGATACCGTTTTATCGCCAGCGCATGCGTCATTATGTCGTAAGCGATAAGTACAATTGCTTTGCGGAAACAAAGGCCTTAAAAGTACTTACGAATATCCTGATTAAATTCGCGCATGGTTATTATGTTGTTGGTATTATACTAACTTAATAATACGTAATCTATTGACACCAACTAAAGGTTGAACACGCCAAAACTTGGCCACTCAAATTTTTTTAAATAAAATAGTTTTTAAATACAATAAAATATCGCAGTATAATGATATAATTTATTTACACATTGAATAGACTTTCGAATCGCATCAGCCTTTTAATCAGTCTTTCATTTGTAAGCCATGGATCGCACATTGCGTCAAATACGACTCATGACATGAGGCTTTGCACGTTCACGTCAAAAAACCGTTTCACCGCCCAAGTCCATATCCTTCGCAGTTCAGCCACTGATTTTACATTTTTGTATGTTTGTTACACGATTACTCCGTCAATTGTGGACCGATTTTGAAAATAATTTTTTGTTTGAAAGGGTATACCTCGAGGTGGTCCCATTGTCACCAAGTCAGAATCTGATGATGGGATCCATGAAGAATCGAGGGAACTCCTCAAAAGTTATAGCATACATACAGCGATTTTGGTATTACCTGCAAGACCTTAAGAAATTGCATTACATATTCCTATGTAATGCAATTTCATTTCATTTCATCATCAGTTCCACTTCACCAAGAGGGTGACTGTTAAGGGTGATGAGAAATTGGTATTAGGCTATTGTCTCTTAATGTTATGTTTATGTGCTTTATCATATCACATAATAATATTAGGTGCATCACTAAAAAGCGAAAAAAAAATGTTTAGCAAAAAAATAAAACCGTCTTCAAAAACCCACTAAAAACTGTCAAGAATCATGGTGTCATTGCTATTGTGTATACCTACTTGACACCGGCTTGGATATATTTCATGTACCTATTAGGCAATAAATAGGCAATTCCTAGGACTCCTAGGAGGCCGGTCTTTATTTAACCCTTTTTAGTGGGTTTTTGAAGACGGTGTTATTTTTTGTTAAAAACTTTTAGAATTCCTTCCATAATAGGTACTCCAGTACTCTTCATGGGCCGGAGTTCTGGACAGTTTGGTGGATTGCTATTTTAGGCACCACCACGATCCTGTTTGATTTGTACCATTCAATAACTGATTTAGCGTAGTGACGACTAGCCAAATCTGGCCAAAATAACGGTTGAGAATTGTGCTTTCGTAAAAAAGGCAGCAATCGCTTTTGCAAACACTCTTTTTGATAAATATTGCCGTTAACTGTTCCGGTGGTGATAAACGAGCGACTTCTTTTTCCACAGCTACAAATTGCTTGCCAAAGTTGGTATTTTTTGTAAATTTGGATCGTTTTTTATTTTACAATCTTCTGGAGCGTCTTTGCGATTTTTACTGGTATAAAACTCTTGCCCGGGAGTTTGTTTGAAGTCCGCTTTGATGTACGTTTCGTCGTCCATCACCATTCAAATTACGTTAAGAAATTTTCATACAGTTTCCTCGACCGCCGTTTTGCTGATTAATTCTGTTTTGAGCCCCGATCAGGTGTGGCCTGGGCTTTGTTAATTCTTATTCCTGCTCTACGTTTCACTTTTTGGGTGGTTCTACGAGCGTTTCAACCGCTTTCATTACCTTCCTCGCATTAATGTCGAAATTCCTGTATCTTTGGATGCTATTTTCGGTTATCTTGTACAGTGGCCTGACTTCTAAAAAATAACTGAAAATGCTATCCTGATCTACAGGAAATTCGACATTAATGCGAGGAAGGTAATGAGACCGGTTGAAACGCTCGTAGAACCACCCTTTTGCACATAAGATTGAGACATATTCACTTTCTTAGCTACATCGCGAGATTATTTTAACCAAAAATCTTTAAGACGCTCTCTTCTTTTAGTTACGCGTTCTCGAAATTTCTTAAATACGGAACAAACAGTGAATTGAGGACATTTTAGTCTTTTTGCTACATCCCTGCAGCTGAGTATTGGATTTTGGACATGTTCGAGCAAAATAAATTCGCGTTGTTGATGTTGTTGGCTCGACATTATGACTAAGAATAAACTTGAAAAAATCATGGTTTGACAGTAAGTATTATATAGCGTTTAATGAATAAATCAACATTAAGAAAAGATTTACATTTATAGTTTTAAATTAACTATACAACCTTTTATATGCCCAAGTTTTAGCGTGTTCAACCTTTATGTAAAATGAAATTAAATGTATACCTACCGTCAGACTGCATCACGACAGTGTCTGAGCTGTAACCGAGATGATGATGATGAGACTGAGAAGGAAGATTTATCCTAAAGCACATTTAAGTATAATTAGTTCTTTATTGTCGAGTCGGAATAATTTTTGTGCGATATACAGGCGGGGTTAACGTTACCTCGAATTTCAAAATTGCAATTTAAATTGCAAAATAACATCCCTTTTCGAAGAATTTCCTTTTAGCTAATGGGACATTTTGCGCCATTTTGCGAAAGAGAAATTTTGAAAAGGAACTATTTACGAAAGGGACGAACGAAGAGACATTTTCTTTATTATTACTCAATTTCAATAACCCTAAAAATTGGGGTATAGGTTGATTGCCAGTGGCTCGGTTGATATCGTGTTGTATTAATAAAGTACTTGAATAGTTGCGTGCAATTTTCCACTTGCGCTTGATATTATGTCGAGTGTGGGCGTGTGCTTATTCAATGTGCAGGATGTGGGACGAACGGACTCAGTGGCGAATTATTCCACATATGTTATGTTGTTAAAATTTGAGCAAAACTCCCTTCTTCCTGTGGACCCCTTTTCTCATGGTATGGAGGTGAAATTATAGTCGTCAGGAACTCTTTGTTTACGACAAAAATCTGTTATGAACGTGTTTTTCATTCGCGTATCTATCCTGCGACGTTCACGAGGTTGGCACGCTAAGCTGTCTTCCAAAACTTTAATGTTGTTTTTTCTATGTTGGTAGAAGGCTACGATAATAATAATATCATAAGATCTTTTTCGATTATTGACATTAACTTTATAAGGTTGTTTGCCACTCGAAAGGATAATAATTCGTTAGACTAATAACTATTCAATAGATAATAACCGATTTTCATCAAACCTACACCTAAGAACTAAGAATCACCCCAGTTAAATAAGATTTACTACCCAGTTAGTTTATAATCTGGAAACGGGTAAAGGGTATTTTAATTGTAAACTGGTCGGTTCTCGAGGTAATAGCGATTAACAACTTCTACGCGCGGGCGAAAGCTAGTGTTCAATATATAATTCGCACACCTAGATCAAAACAGAAGCAACTCAAAATACAACTGTGTTTTAAAATCAACTTTAATAATGTTTTATGAACTCATTCTCAAAATTAGCCGGTTTTTGAGTAGATACTGTTTTGATCTAGGAGTGCGATATGAGACATACCGAGGGCTATTGATTTATTAATAAAAATAATTATAATTATACTAGTAATGAGTATAATTGGTTTACCCAATCATACTCACAACCTGTGCTCACAACATTAAGGTACTATGATGATTCATTTTCACTTGCTGAGTTACGACTAACTACTCATTGAAGTAAAATTGAATCAAATCCCATTGCGGTCTGCGGCCGAGTTGAGTGACGACACGTCGAAACGAAAGGGAAATGATAAATAAATGGCGGTTCGCATGACGCACTTACGGTCGACCTTATTTTCTACTCTTTGAGGTACAGAATAGACTAGAATGTTAAATACGCGTGTCTTCGTACTGTTCACAAATGTTTGTGTCAGACACACACTTTCCTCGCGAAGAAAGTTTTAGTTTACAGTGTAACCGAGATGGTGTTAATGAATTGAGAGTTTCGGGAAAATGAGTTTTCTAAAGTGGCCGTTGACCCGCGATTATTCAAAATATTATGATAAATATGACATTTTGGCAACTGAAGCTACTTCTGTCTTTTAAACTAGGATATACTATTTTGTTTCTTCATCATTGGCCTAGCAGACGATTAATTACACTATCTGTGAGGCGTTAGACCTTTGTTTGGTGGCTATAAAGAATTATATGAGACCAGCAAGTTCGTCCACATTCTGTGCAGTGTGTCGCGACAGACAGGGTCAGTGTCGGAGTTGTGTCTCCTCGCTTCCACACTCTTGTTTGCCAGTTTGTGGGACCAGCCTGAGTCCATTATTAACGGCGCCTATGAGTCTCTTTCTTAATTTTCAAGGTATGGTCTTGCTTTCTTCACGTAGTCTTTAAAGCGGAGCAAAGGTATACCGGTAGGTAAGTGTATAGCTAGGTAGGTATCGGTAGGTACTAGGTAGGTAGGTGTTCTTGCATTCGCTCTTGCGTCAAGCATGGCCTGATTGGGAAGTCGTGAAGGGTATGCGACGCACACATGCATGTTACATTTTGACCCTGTTTAAGATGCAAGTCGGCACCGATTCCCGTTCATAAATAGAACGAGCTGAAAATTTTACTGGGAGTTTAAAAACATTGGATGACAGCAGCAGAGGACCGATCGTTGTGGAAAACCTTGGGGAAGGCCTTTGTCCAGCAGTGGACGTCTTGCGGCTGATGATGATGATGATGATACAAACACGTAATAAATATAATTTAAGGGTATTCGTTACAAAAAAACATTTTGGAAAAATAAGGGACGCCTTAGAATGCGTTAAAAAGAAAAATATTCGAAAAATATGGGACACCCTAATGCACATGCCCCAATTACCGCAGACGGTTTCATAATATCGTCGGTATGTACATACCTACTCAGCGGGATATCTTTAAATACTTTAAACACTAATAAATATTTACATTCAACCGTCAGGAAGGATAAAAGTAAGTAATCGGCTGTAAACGATAAAAATACGAGTATTATTGGCATAGTTATTACGAGGGAGTGTAAAATAAATCTTACGTTTAACCTACAAAATTGCCTTTTCTATATAGAACTTTTATGGCTCTTAAGACGCTTCCAAACTCTCGTATAGCCTTTACATTGACTTTGAAACTGATTTAAGGCCTAATTGATAAAGGAGTTAGATTTTATTTGCATTGAAATTTTTTTGTAGAAACGTTACACAAATTAAATATGAACTAATAAATATTATGTCTTATTTGACTAAAGATAAAGCAATGTCTTCCTTTTGATAAGAAGTTTTGCGACTCAGTTGCGTGATTTTGTAACTTTTATATTTTGATCCAAGCCAAATAACCAACTGCTCGCAATCGCAGATCAAACTATGCCGGTCTTTCGGACTACTATTTTTGATCACATCATGTTACAACATTGTCAGAAGTGGATGTTTTTAATTTTTTGTCCGAGTACAATGAAAATTGTTGAGCTATACCTATAACAACAAAAGGTACCTACCACATCTGACACATTAAATCCACAGTCTACCGCACATCGAAATAGGATTCAGTAAAAAAAATAGGCAACAAGCTTTTTTGCCGACTGTTCATTGTTTTTACCCTTCAATCCTTACCTTTTTTCTTTTACTTTTCTAAGAAAAAAGGCCGAAAGGGAGATATAGCGATAATTAAATCGACCGTTTAAAACATGTGTGTGTTTTAAACGGTCGATTTCATTTCACACAATCACACACCGATTTACATCTTCATCCATCTTTCAGCACTTATTCATGTACTTTACTAGCCCGGTAGCTTTTAGAATTACTGCGTTCAACCTACTTATTTCATCTAGCCGCGCCATTACGAACATTGTAGCAGAAACAGTAACGTTCACGTTTGTATGGGCGTTGGTAATCAATGCCAATGCTACGACCTTGCACCAGAGTCATCTCACGGCCATGATTCATGAATGGGATCGTGCCTTGTATCTAGAATGTGGAGGGACTTCACACAATTCACACAATTTGACAGGTGCTAGGGAAATGCATACGTCTATTCCATATTCTAACGTAAGACTTAACGCTTAAGATTTAAAATAAAAGTGTCTCGTCCCGACTTTTGTTACCTTTTATTACTAAGTGACTATAATATAGCGATTTTCACTTTTTTATAGCGATTTTATCAAGACACTTTTTTTTTTAACCTTAAGCGTTAAAACCTTAGGTCTTACGTTAGAATATGCTATATGTATATATGTTATTTATTTGAATATAAAGTTGAGTTATGCTACTGGACTACAAGTAAGAAGTAATAGCTCTGTAGTAACTCTTATTTAATCTGTGGTAATAGGCCGCGAATTCAATTAGAGTCAGCATACGAGCATATTATTAAGTATGATTGATTACGCTTGATTTTGTGATAGGGTTGCACGTCCGGACGGAAAGTTCGAAAAAAATCCGTTTAGTATATGTAGATACGTACCTACCCACAAAACAAGGTGACAGCACATTAAATTTAATTAAAGTTTGTGCAACTGGCCAATAGTAAACCTATATTTAGGTAGTAGGTACCTATAAACATAAGTTACAAAACTTCATGGAGTTCGTTTTGTCAATTTTATACTTTTTATAAAGAAAGGTAAGATAAGTACCGTAAGATGTGTCGCTAAGCTAAAGGTAGGCACTGTACCTCTAGTCTAGTCACAAATAAATATGCTTGCTTTGTGAAGATGCATTTGTTGCATGGGGAGTGTTTAAATCATGTTGTTTAATTTCATTCTGTTAAAAAATGGCGTTGATAAATTCTTACAACATTCCTAGTCTAGAGACGTGCCGTTCTCGGAAACTTTCGGAAACTTTCCTAATTTTGTATGGAGAACATTCTCGACCGGGATTATTTCCTATACGAAATGAGGAAAGTTTCCGCGAACGGCACATCTCCATCCTACACACTAAATACCTTCCGTGTCGTATAATCACCATCAAATATAGCATACAATCTTGTATAGCCTTTAATAATAAACTTGAGTTCAGACATTTTTGAGCACCTTATAACTATATTCTGATATATTTGATTGCAACTGTACGGTACGTTCCCTTAACAGAACACTGTTAAATTGTATTTCATTCCGTTGTGTACCTACCACAGATAGGTATATGAATCACTAGTATTTGCCCGCGACTCCGTCCGCGTAGAAGTTGTTTATCACGGCTCCCTAGGGAACTGTCCATTTTTTCGAGATAGAAGGTAGCCTATGTTCTCTTCCGGACTATAATCTATCAGATCCGTTCAGCCGTTCTGGCGTGATTGAGTAACAAACATCCATTCATCCAAACTTTCGCATTCATAATAGTAAGTAATAAGATTATTGTATTATATTTATATCACTGTGGTACAGTCAAGAACTTTAATTGATATGCCGCCATAGAACCCTGTCATGATGACAGCGATAAATCACAAGAAAGAAATTACGTCAAATTTCCTTCTTGTGACTTATCGCTGTCATTATGACAGGGTTCTATGGCGGCATATCAATTAAAGTCCTTGACTGTACCGTACCTACTTTTCGTGGGGTTTGGCAGACAGACAGACATTGCGGCACTTTGTTTCACTTATTATAGTGATAGTAGGTATGTATAGGGTGATATGATATGATAAGATTATAATACCTTCAGTCAACAAAGTATCGGGAATGGATGATTTGTTTATGGTTCCAAATTCAAATTTTTGTTTTTTTTGTTGTTGTTAGATTGGCACAACTGTTTTCTATTTTGGCGCGGAGTTTGAGTTGCATCTGTTATTTATATTAAATACAGTGCTGTTTTTAGTTATATCATATCTAGTGTGTATTGCGAATTTCATAATGGACAAAAACATTGAACAAAGAGTTTGTCTTAAATTTTGCATCGCCAATGGAATTTCGTGTTCGGAGTCACTGAAAATGTTACAGAAGGCTTACGGTGATTCGACTTCATCAAAAACACGTGTTTATGAGTGGTACAAAGCGTTCAAAAGCGGTCGAGATGTGATGGAAGATTTGCCTCGCTCTGGTAGGCCATCAACGTCTGCAACTGAAGTTAACATCGCAAAAGTGAAGGAAATAGTGACTGAAAATCCTCATTCAACTTTGAGAGAGATAGCCGCCGAACTTTCTGTATCTCACGAGTCGATCCGTACTATTTTAACTAATCATTTGGGTATGAAACATGTTACCGCTCGGCTAGTCCCAAAAGACCTGAATTTTCTCCAAAAACTCAATCGCATGAGAGTCGCTGAGGACATGCTAGAACGAGTCAATTCCGACCCAACATTCATGAAACGCATTGTTACTGGTGACGAGACGTGGGTTTACGAGTTTGACATGCAAACTAGTCAACAAGCTTCGGAGTGGCGCCTTCCAACTGAACCGAAACCGAAGAAACCACGCCAAAGTCGATCAAAAGTCAAAGTCATGTTGACTGTTTTCTTTGACTATCGCGGTGTTGTGCACTCGGAATTCTTGCCGGAAGGTCAAACGGTAAATAAAGAATATTATTTGAGCGTTATGCGGCATTTAAGAGAGCAAATTCGACGAAAAAGGCCAGATTTGTGGAATGAAAATTCTTGGATTTTGCACCACGATAATGCGCCTTCGCACAAGGCCATCATTGTGAAAGAATTTTTGACCAAACACTCAACAAATACCATCGAGCAACCACCATATTCACCAGATATGGCTCATGCCGACTTCTTTCTTTTTCCTAAACTCAAATTACCACTTCGTGGCACCCGTTTTCAATCGGTAGAAGACATAAAGGAGAATTCGCGCCGAGAACTGAATTCAATTCCGGAAACAGCGTTTAAAAAATGTTTTGATGATTGGATTATTCGTTGGCGTAAGTGTATCGTTTCTGAAGGAACATACTTTGAAGGTGATAAAATAAATTTGGATGATTAACAAACAGTTTGTGTATTATTGATCTTTTCCCGGTACTTTCTTGACAGAGTAGTAAGTGGCTGGCTACGCGTTTATGGCGGCTGTACACATTCGCCGAGACACTCCGAGGCAGGCTTGCCGTCCTTTTCTAACTTATTATGTTTGAGATGGATGGCAAGCCTGCCTCGGAGTGTCTCGGCGAGTGTACAGCCGCCGTTAGAATGACGTTAGGACAGGGAAAGCCCGGTTCCATATTTCCCGGCACACTCATCGAGCCTCCTACGTTTCTTTGCCGCAGCGGGAATCAATAAGCACATCACACGCTTTGTTCTTTATTTGCGGCTTTATTGTTACAGCCTTACCGGCGGCCATTGTCTTCGTATGTCACTTCTTGGTTAGTCGCAGGTCAACATGCATTTAATTGTTTTAGTAGGAAATCGATACTATACAGGGTGGAAAGTACGAACGTCATACATATAAATGACAGGCAAGGTGATATTTTCACATCGCGTGGGAATAGTTAATTATTCTGTTTCATAGACTAACTGTGATTAACACGCTAGTCCGACGCTATGAACAAAGTAGTCATAATTTGTGATTTACTGTAGCTAATTCTAGACAATAAGTAGGTAACAAAACAAAAGCATTCGTTAGCATTATAGACTAAAAGCCGAATGTCGAGTAGTATGTTAAAACAGCTCAAGACCTTGATCGCTTATAAGGTCGTAGACATAGAGCCCTCGAGAGCAAGGGTCTAGTTATGATTTTCGGCCAATAAAAGCGACGAAATTTGGTAATCTCAACTAGATATAATCTAATAACAAAGAGAAGGGGTTATTTCACACTGTTCCGTACCGTCACTAACGGTCCGGAATATTAACCGAATGCCATTCATCGACACTCGATCTGAATCGATTATCCGAGCCGAGCACGTGTCGTCGAGTCGCGTGCCGCCATTGGCACTCTGTCACCAGCAACGGTACCGTCGTGCCAGAATGTGGTCCGACCTATTGTCTATGTAATGTACCGCAATACTGTCGGATAATTGAGGGCTTCGGGTAATGTCCGGATTGGTCTTGATCTCAATACGAGTCCTGGATTCAGGCTCGTCACGTTTAGGGCCAAAAACTCCACTTAGTTTGCATTTTGTGTGGAAATCTAGAAGTTTGGCACTATCTATAGTTGGAAAGCTCGGTAGTTATTTTTGTCATCTTATTTACGTACCCTTTAAAAATAGTTGTGTCAATCATAAGTACAGTGTATGTATACCTAGTCTGAGTTTATGTTGGGTTCACGAAATATTGAACATATTGATTTATACTGCATTCTTTTTTACAAAAATCAAGCTTAAGAGTAGGATGGTGTGATTGATTAAAAACAAAACAACATTAAACATAATCTTTAGTAGATGTGCAACACTAAACAACGACCTTATTTTTTAGCAGGGCAGTTATTACAAGTAATCTCTTTAAAAACTGCGAAACCGACGCAAACTAGTTAATACATATTGGCGATAATCAATTAAGTATGCTATAGTATCAATTTTGGGAAATCCAAAGGTATAATTCAAATAGGGTATTTCAAACGGATCTTTGCAATTACCCCATTATATATGGCGATCGTTAGTTTAGTCCTTTGTGTAGCAATGGGTGTTCGTTCGGTTTTCATGAACCATGTATCTAGTATATTTTAACAGAGTATTACTTGAGTACACGGTGATGAGTCAAACGTGCCCGTTTGTATGTATGTAAGGTATGTTAGCCGTATACATCCGGCGGCAACGAAAAGACGTCTCGATGCGGCTATTATTCAATCTGGATGCCAGTTAGAGTACGAACGGACAGGCGTGAGGCGTGTCACGACACTGTAAATATACCTCTGATTGGTTATTGTGGCACTAATAGAACACTCATCCTCAATCATTTCTAGACTACTGATAAGGGCATCTAGAAATAAACTAATTTACTTAAATGTTCTTAATAGAATAGTAGAATATAATCTGCTATTTTGCAATCCAGGCAGCAATGTCACTTTTCTGACAATTTTTAGAATATTAAGAGTTTTCTTTGCTCAAAACATCCTGGTCGCGGCACCAACATTTTATACAATTTAATAAGTTTAAGACAATTTAATAAGTTTGTTTTGTAGTTTTATATTTGTAATAACAATTCTAGTTTCTATAGCTAATTTATTAAAGCTAGCATAATAATGTTGTGACCTAAATATGGCTAATTTGCTAAAATTATTGTAGCTGTCATGTGGTTTTACCGAGATTGCCTTCGATAAGTTTATAAGATAGATGTGCTCATTCAATATAAGTTTAGTGAACAAAAACTTTATATAATAATAATTTAATAAATAGATCACTTCACAGATCATAAAAGAAACACATTGCTTTCCTATTATACATTTTATCTACTTCTAGTTTTTACTGACTGACTTAGCTGCTGTAACCTCAGTCAGGTCAGGACTAGTTATACTCGGTAGTGGTCAAATGTTTTGAGATAAATTAGCCTAAATACCTTTCTCAGTGTCCCTATGTCAGTGCAGATTATCTTGTCAATCCGTCCATTTGACGTTTAAGACGAAACCAATAGACAACTTCAGCCCTTCTTATTTTTAGGTGACGCTTCATTTGCTTTTAATCAAAATGTTCCAAGCGAGTGTCAATTTGCCTCCTATACTTCGGTAGTAAGGCTAAACTTCCATCGCCATATTAATTCAACGTAGTCTTTATTGCTTCTACAACCCATATCTATGATTTATGTCATCATCATCATTCATAGCACTACGTGAGCTCTTTCGGATTACGTTACATTGCGTGAACCTATTTAGGCAAACTACCTACTGTTGGCTCATTTTATCTGCACTAGAGTGCAAAGCCAAGTTCTGTTAATATGGATACATTATTAAAATTAAAGTCCCCCTGCGTATTTAAATTATGTATTTAAATAAATAATTTTGAATGGACTCTGACGAGGGTTTCACCATTAATAAGTCTATTTTTCGAGACATTTTACATTTCACGTAAATAAATCAGAACAAGTCTATAAGAGTAATGTACCTTCTTATAAAACGTACGAGTAACCTATGTAGAAGCATTTTTTTCATTAGTAACGTAGAAATTTAATAAGAACGTATTTTATGAAATCGATACTAAGGGGAAAGATTTACTTAAATAGAATTTGTAGCCAGTATTTCCGCCGCGTAATTCTTCGTATACTCTACATGATGACTCTCTCGTTAGACAAAAACTTAACTAAATAAAAAAGAACATTTAATCATATAGCTACTAGATTTGCAGTCAAATCAGTGCTAAAACATGCTTTTGTTTCACTCGGAATTCCTGTGAAAAATATGCAAGTAAATAAATAAAATCGATTCGGCACATTTTAATTTCCATAAAACGTTGCATATATATACCTATAGTTTTTGTTGAATACATAAATATACAAAATAAAATTGCGAGACGATCACGAACAAAACATGCCTACACTCATTCCATGGTAAATATTGCCAAGTCTGTTTATTCGCAAACACTTGTGTAAATCTACGAATGTCGTAAAAACGTAGGAGTAAACCTTATTCTTATAAACAAATGAGTCGAAGTCCATTGTTTCGGGCTTTCGTGGAAAAACAGTGACAGTCTTTATATTACATACTTTGATGAATATTCTTAATTTGTATTTAGGTAAGGTTTTAAATCTAATGCTCTGCTATAGACTATGTTTTAAGTCTATCGTCGTGCTTAAAGCGTGGTTGATAATGATGCATAATCGTGTTTATTCATACCAAATATATATATTGCTTTCTCCTATTTTATGGGTGCGTTATCACCAGCAGACTGCTAACGTGTAGTTCCTTATTTATGATGCAAATCAAATAGGTAACGGCATGAAAGTTGTGGCCAAAAAAGTATTTGCCTCTTACTCATCATACACTGTGTATATAAGTGAGAGGTGAGTACAATACCGTCAACACCCGATCACCGGCCTCAACTTGAAACTAGAACCCATGGTTTCTCTTGTTCTCTTGTTTAATCTGTGACCAGAGTTACTAATTTTCTTAACCTTCTAAAACTTGAGATAACATTGACTTATCGGCCTAAACTAGTATTTTGTCAATTAGCTAATCCTCGATATGGCTCCTAATCCTAGACCAAACAGCATAAGATGATCTCATGGGTATACCATTGTTGACTGACGAACGATTTGAGCGTGCCAAAGTTAGATATTTACTGTTAATATTATTTTCCACTTCGTCCATAGAACTCGAAGCATGCGTTTCTGTAATCTTTCCGATGTACGTATATTGTTTTACAAATTTTACTGATTAGCCATAGCTTGTTTTTCAGTCACTGGACAATGACCCCCATAATATATGGTATTTGTTCTTCCATGTAACAAATAACGTTCGCGACATTCGTAATAAATGGAAAGGTATAGTATAAAACACATGCTCATGACTCAAGAAAATTAAAAAATATAGATATGTTTTTAATTTAATGTAATTGTGTAGTCCACATAATATGTGACGTTCTCAGTATAAAGGGACCTTATGGAGGAAGGCAGTTACGCTCTTCTTGTTCTTGTAACTATACGAATACTATGGTAACAGTTCTAAAAACGGCGTAACCGCCTGCCTCCATAAGGTCCCTTTATATTGAGAACGTCACATATGCTATTTTCCGCGACGCGAAAGTGATTTATCGCTTTTTTCTCGGGATATAGTCCAATTTTCTGGGAAAGCTATCTCTGTATACCAAATTGCACGTCGATCGGTTGAGACGTTGAACCGTGATGAAAGGACGGTAGGCTTTATCTCGGTGGATAGCATATTAGCAGCCGCCATTAGCACAGTTACGAGTAGAAGTGATAAATGTTTTATAAACGTTTATTCACATCGATAAACACGACCATAATAGGCCCGCTGGACACAATCCTCCTCAAGAGGCTTTGGATCGACTTTGGGATTAGGAACTTCACATGTACCATTTAATTACTTTCCGTACAAAATGTACCTCACTCCCGTTCATTAAATATAACATTCCGAAATAAATCAGCCTTATCTTATAAATCTGCGTAATAATTGACCTCTATCTGAGATTAATGCTTGCCTAATTATGAGAACACATAATAGCATTAAGACTCATAGGATCTGTAATTACTGTTATAATACTACAAACAAGCCTCGCCTGGTACTTAAGGCTCTGTTAGGCTTGCACATGCAAAATAAACATAGGGTAGTTGTTAGTTACCTACCTAAACGAGAAGGAAAAATGATTATAAATACCATAAGTCACCTTGTATACCGACATTTCAACGATATCAAAACAGATGATATCATTACGAATATATTAAAATTTATATTGTAACTTGGCTCCCTTTTTATTAATATCAGATTTGAAGAGAGAGACAGAGAAACATCTATCAGATAGATGTTTCTCTGTTACCATTAACGCCACCTATTGACTGCGTGTCGGAACTAGTTTACCGTGTATATCGCTTAACCTGCCAATGTCGCGAGCTATTTAGTTTCGGACATCACCAAAAGATGGCGATAGTAGTCTCGAATGTTTTTCGAAATTATATTTCCTGAAGAGCGATGTTGCGCGAGTTAAGGTATAAAAAGCTTTTGAGCTTTGAGCTTTTTACAAAAGGTTTTCAAAATGCGGCGTCAAGTTGTAAAAATTGTATACGCTGTTTGCTATGCAAATGCAATCCCTACTAATATTATAAACGCAAAAGTAACTCTGTCTGTCTGTTACCTTTTCACGCTTAAACCGCGCTGAACCGATTTAGATGAAATGTATGCAGATAGTTTGAGTCCCGGGGAAGGACATAGGATGCTTTGTATCCCTGAAAACATTCTTTAAGGGGGTGAAAAGGGGGATGGAAGTTTGTATGGGGAATCAATCATTTCTTAAGTAAGGTATACACAATTTAGCATGGAGATAGTTTGAGTCCCGGGGAAAGACATAGGATACTTTTTATTCCGGAAAATTGGAGTTCCCGAGGGAGCAGCGATAAACGACTTCTACGCGGACGAAGTCGAGAGCAAAACCTATTACAATAGAAACAATTATGCAAATGCACACGGGGTTTTTAAAAAGTTCCTAAATTTGCTGTGATGTCACATGGATGTGACCTACATTTTACCCCAAGTTTGGCGATTGATATCTTCTAATTAACAGTCAGTGCCAAAAGATTAATACCGTGTCTATTTTATATGGAAACCGGGTGCCGCCTGACTCACGATGCGTTGGTGTAGGTACAATCAAGGTTATAAATCTAGGGTCCTACTGAAAAAGGGTATAAGTCAACTTAACTCCTAATAAAGAAAGGCTATAAGTCTAGCTAGACTTATACCCTTTTTCACGTACAGTTTAGAAGACTTATACCCTTTTTCAATAGAACCCCAGAAATATAGATACGTTCAGAGTGTCAAAAATATGTAACCACGACCTTATTACTGCGACATAAGATCGTGGTTAAATATTTTTGAGGCTTTGTACGTATCTACTATTATAATTAAACTTAACTGTACATAATAACCTAATTATACGTCGACTTGTTAAGTATGAATAAAACGTCTTTAAATACATACTGACACATTATAATTAACCGGTGATTAAACTGCAGTCTGTTTTCATTTTTTACCATCATTATTGAATCTACAGAGTATCACTCGATAGTTTCGCGGTATTTCCTACTTCGCTTGTAAAAAAGTGGCCAATTCTGATCGGCAAATGAAACGATCTCATTTGATTCATGGGGAGTTTCACAAAAATAGCACACCTTTCACTTTTTCTTCAGATTTGGGTAAAAAATTGCACGTTGGTTGGGACCACTATTCTGAACAAGAAAAATAGAATTCCTGATATGTCCCGAAAAAATGTATGGAATTGTCCGTTTTGTTACCTAAATTCAATACCTTTCTTGGTAACAAAACGGACAATTCCAAAAAGTAAAAGGTGTGCTATTTTTTTGAAATTCCCCTCATATGCATGCATTTTTAGAACGAACTCAACGAACAACAAAATTATGAAGATAGTGGTTTGGGTTTAGTGCTTAGATTTTTAACGGGTTCATTTTGCACATAAATTATGGAATCTGGTACTGAATAGCCCTGTCCTTTATTATGATTTTTGGACTTTTGGCGGTTAGGTACATTTCCAAACAACTGTTTTTATTTTAATAAGTTATTGAATTTGACCAAGTAAGGTTTCTGAAAGCGCTTGCATTTCATTCAATCACAACCTTATTCTGGTGCTAGTAGAGTGCAAGAAATAGGAACAAAATATGAAAACCCGATCATAATGCAAGTATGATAACTAAGAGCTGATCTGATAATGATTCCATAAGGAAATTGTATGATATTCGCTGTTAATAAATGTAGAGTCAGAGCTTAATCTCGTTAGATTGGTCTCAAAAGGCAGTTGACGGCTATGCAAGCAAAAGGTGCATTCCGCAAGAAACGCATAAATCCAAAAAGATACTTTGGTGAAGAAGCTATAAATAGATATACAGCTTCTTTAGGGCATTATTTGCATTTTAGGGGTCGTTTGAGAAGGGATTGGTTAAAAGGAAAAGGAATTGGTTAAAAGGGGGATGGAAGTCATTCATTTTAGAAGTTAGGAACGTGGAAATTGGTATATTGGTATATATAACAAATAAAAAATACCACTTTCAGTGATTTTGGATAAGCTACCTACTATGTATATGGAAATTGGTTTCAAGACTACTGAAAAAAATATGACTTCTGGGGTTTTGGGAAAATCCACCCCTAGCAGGGCGAAGGGGGTTTGAAAACTTGTATGATTTAAAGTTTCTATCTCTTAAGTATAAGTATACTTCATGATACGTAACGAAAACTTTATCTGTACTTTTTAACGAAAATACTGACTCTCCGCAGACGAAGTCCGGAAAGCTAGTATTACAATAATTACGAAACCGGAGAGCCAAAATTTTTAAAAAACAAGAACCGACTCCAATTTTTTAAGGAGTTTCGTTAATTATTTTCCTTGGTTAACGTAACCAAATATAGGTGGTAGAATCAACCTTGAGATGTAACCTATCCAACAGAAAAAAAATTATTAAAATCGGTCCACAATTGGCGAAGATGTTGCGATACACGCAAAAAACCTTTTTGAAGTCGTTTGAAAACTGATCTAAAACTGAACTCATTTAGAATAGCCCCCGCTCACGTCACCGCACGCTAACCGCGCGTGCGTCTCTATCCCCTCCCCGCCCCGCCGCCGCTCGCCTCTATCCTGAACTTGCTGAAACACGCACCGGTCGTCTTGACACTCATATACAACTTCAAATTATTATTTAACAACCCTCGAAAATGTCTATTTATCAAAATTCACTAGGATCACTTAGCAATGTAACGTAGTTGCGTTCGGTACGGTCGTGGTAATTCTAAGGTTTGTTTTAAATAGTTTTCGTAGAGTTTTCCACGCGTTTTCCTTTCGCAATATGGTATCGAGAAGCGGTCATGTGCTGGTGTGGGAACAGGCGGGGTTGGAAGACCACAGGCCGAAGAGTGCATCAGGTTAGTTAGAATTACTCGAAATTTTGTATATAGGTACCTAGTTATGGCGGTGCGCGGTGTTACGTTCTTGAGTTGCTAAGCGTTTTTGAACCACACTCGGCGTCAAAAAATCGCACCTTTTGAAATGTTGACTTCAAGCAGTTATAAATCCTAATTTATTTAGCAATCATTGTTTTGTACGGAATCGAACGATTCGTGTTTTTAAGGGACATTCATTTTGATTTCAAATGATATTAATATTATTCATAGGACACAATAAATAATTTAAGAGCTATATTAGCTTGAAACTAATTTTCGTAGATGTGCGATTTTTTTGACGCCGAGTGTTACCTACACTTTAGTAATTTTTTTTTTCTATTAGAAAAATTGATTTATTAAACGCGGAATTGGTGTTACAACACCAACTAGACATTAAGTAAGAAAACACAAACAAAACAGATAATTGTACAAATAAGAAACAAACAAAAAGTTTCTTTTTTGTTTTTTTAAAATTGATTTATTGATGTAAGTAAGTAAGTAATGAAAGTTAATGAACGAATAACCTACTTTCCTTAACCTACTGAATTAATTTATTTTTCCTGTCAACGTCGACGACTTTGTTTTTTACTAGCTAATGGAGCTTTTTGGACGAATAAAGCCTTCTATGATTGCGCGAAAGGAACTGATTAGTTATTATTGTACTATGAAGTTGTTGTTATTATATTTATTTCCTTTGACCAACATAATCCGGCTTGTTATCAATAACTAATAACTTTCCGGTCATTATCCGAGCGCGTCAATCATCGCCGACGTGAGTGGCCGGCAATTTAATACTAGTATCGGCTAAAGGACATGGTAAATGATGATTAATACAGAAAGAGGTATGAATTTTTTTTTTGTTGTTTCAGGGCCGGTTTTTCCAATCCGATCCCGTGCGTCTCTATCGTTACAGACTAGTTAGAAAGGAAGATCCAACCGACAAATAAGTCGCTGACAACTTGTGCTAGTCGTTCTGATAACTCTTGATATTGGCTCAGCTTTTAATGAAACTAAACAAAGAATCAATTTCAGAAGGTGATTTGTGTCAAAGAAGGCATAGTTAGTAATGCATTTTACCCATTGAAATTACTTACGTCGGAAATCATCAATCGGTACATTGGCGCAACCGCGACACGTCAATTTGACTGGCAATTTGAAATCACTATAAGTACCTAGGTATCTACTATTTGTTACTTTGTAGTACCCAGTAGCCATAGTACAGATTTACAAACAATGTAAACGTAATTGCGGGCAAAAACTAGCAGGCTGAAAACACATTATTAAACCTTAATAGCGCATCGCGTAAACCGTCGCGACCGCTACGCACGTCTTGTTTACAAACGCCATCCGATCTCACTGGAGATTCTATAAATCATCTTAAAAAGCTATAAATATTTACGCGTACCTGATTACACTTTAGGGTGAATTTCAGGGCGTTTCAACCGCCGTCAAAAAAATCAAATCAAAAATCAAAATATTTATTCAGTAAATTGGCCACATACGGGTTCTTTTACACGTCGGTAATATAGTGAATCTACCGTCATTAGTGTCAGCAAATATATTGACGAAATCAATGACACCCACTAGCAATTCCTGATGTAAACAGAAGCAGAACCGGGGATGTAGTTTCTATCAGCATCAGAAGTTGCTGTAGTGTCACTGATTTCGTCAATATATTTAGTGACACTAATGGCGGCGGTTGAAACGCCCTGAAATTCACCCTTATAGTGAATCCAGTTTGTGTGTTACGTGAGGCCTTGTTGATAAGCTATCAGTAAAGGTAATGACGAGCTGCTTTTCCGGGAAAGCAAGTATAATGCTCGAGTGTAGGTACTTCGTGAAATTTAAAAAACTTTCGGTTAATCCGAAGATATTAGATCTTAAACAAAGTATAAGTGTTTGTTGTATATATTAATCTGCCTCCTTTGTTAAGCATATTGTACTTAAAGGGGCCAGTTTTATTTCACCAATACGTATAATTATAAATAATGACATGGTAAAATAACCTTGAATAAATTTCTGCCCATTACACATTGACCTTTTTGCTAGACTTTCTGTCTAATTTTTACACGTGCGCTAGAAATCTAGAGCACACAAAAATAACTCGACAAAAATATTTATAAAAATGTCTTGGGTCAGGAATAATAAGCTACGCACACAATAATATGTAGGAATAATGCATGCGCTTGTGTGTTGTGTGTGTCATACGATACTTTGTCTAGTCAATTAATCACTTTATATTCGCTCGTCAGATTTTGATGATGCGCGATTAAGTTATACGATTTCAACAGGTAGGTAAATGTTTTACATGCAATATAGGTTTATAAAAATATTGTTCCTATTAACTGTCGTCTACTAATTCCCCCAAATATGAAAAAATTACGTTATAATAAAATTACGGTTCGAAAGACCAAATGGTCCTGCGGCCCGTATACTTTAATTTTCTTTTAATATTAGTTGTAGACGCGTCGTCGTCGATTACTTTATAGTTAATACTTCGTTCGTTAAGGCACGTTTACATATTACTTTTGTTCATGTTGAGGAATGCGAGATAAGAACACTGAAGGAATGAGATTTTCGTGATGTGTGAAAGAAAGACAAGATTTGTTGATGTTTAAGTTGCGTATAAGGATTTTTTAGGAAAAAATAGTCTTGAAGATATTATTTATTACATCGAAAGTTTGATTCTTTATTTGCCCTTTCATTTTAAAATTGGATGGATTAACTCATCTATTATTTTTTCGGGAACATTCGTTTTCAACCCGACCAGCACGGCTAGCACATGTGCCCAAGCGACATAGCTCGCGGCGCGAGAAACCCTTGTCGCGGCTGTCAATTCTTTCTCTCCGCTGTCAGTTTTCTCGATTTCGGTAGCACAACTTGACGTATCGAGATAATCCCTTCAAGCGAGAGAGCTATCTCGCGGGCGGGACGTATGTGTTGCCTTCTATGAAGAATATATTCTACTAATGCTATATTCTTTTATGGCAACACTGAATCGGTAATAAAAATGTGCTTTTCCCTTCGTTTTTTGAGTGAACGGCAAGCCTTACGCGGGTCGCTAGGGGAGGTGCCCAACGTCATGTGTCAAATTTCGCGAAATGTCATGTGTCAAACTGATTATCAACAATATCAACATGGATGCTGAGCGTAGTGTAAGTATTTCGATTATTACTTTAGTGGCTTCTGACTTTACGCAAAAGTTATTTCCTTTTATTTTGGCGAAATATTTTAAATAACTGTATTACTGGTATAAACATTCATGCTTTTCTCACCGGTTCTGTGATAAATTGAACATCGTTCCAGATGTTGTATTCTTTTCAAATAATTTTTGTATAAATGTTATTTCAGAGTAAGAAGCACGCCACGCATGAGCGTTTGCCGCGGGGGAATGTACCACACCTACCTACTAACCCTACTCAGTGTCAAGTTAAAAGACCTACTTATTAACGGAGAAGGCCCCGAAAAGTCCGTCAAAGCATGTAAGTAATAGTAGATTAAATTTATCTCCTCGTTGTAATGTAAAAAATTAAATATGAAATTTAAAGGTAATGGGATAGTATTTAGAGGTTGCACAAATTGAGCACTTTGGCGATGGCAAGTTTACAATGTTGATTTTTTTGTAAACAACAAACAATAACTAACTTTTCTGTGGACTTATGTTAAACACTAATGCTTTCGACCATCATCACTGGTTTTTCGTTATGTTAAGGCTTCGGTGAATTGCATAAATATGAAAACAGATTTAAAAAGTTATACAAGGATACAAGCAGTCATTAGAAAATACAAAGTTTGGAAAATGATATACCCTAAACTATGTTCCTAGCTTACAAAAATAGTCCAAGGTTTATCATTCATTCATTATAAAAGTAACCAGTTATAAGTATTACAATATGTTAAACAGTACTTACACATATCAATAGGTGGTCAGAAAACCATCATACTTTCAGATAATGTATAAAAACTATTGTTGGATTGGACTATTTTCATTCCAAATTTTATCAAAATCTGTTCAGTGGTTTAGCTGTGAAGGGCAAGAAAAGTAATAGACAAACATACTTTTGCAATTTAAAATATTAGCAGGGATGTTGTATTAGATTAAATTTTTAGCACTTCCAGCTCGCTAGCGCTGGCATCTATGTAACACAGTGGACGCCTTTACATTACTATATTGAATAATATCATACAAAATTTATTTCAGGTACATGCAGCAGAGAGAAGTGCCATGAATCGCCTCTTAGAACACTTGTAAACTTGGAGTTTGCAAGTTGTGTTCACGGATTTCGAATGTACACAACAACTGTGAATTTTTTATAGTTCCATATTGTCATACTAAATAGTCTTTCGTTTACAGTTTAGCTGTATCTATTTAAAGAAACCAATACATTAGCTTTGTTCAAATACGTTTATATGTGTATATGTTTGTTGTGTAATATTTTCTCCTTATGTGGATGCGCTGCTGTGGTAATCAATAAATTCTAGGGCCAACTGATAGGCCACTGAACTGATTCTAGGGCCAAGTGATTTAGACATATCAGTGTTAACTGTCTGTCTAATATAAAATAATAATAATAATAACTTTATCTCAAATTATTGTGATATGTATATATAATTAATATATATAATTGGCCAAAAAAGTTGAATTTTGAGGTAAGAAAGTTGTTAACATAATAAGACAAGTTGATTGGTACAGACTATATTTAATTATAATTGCAGGTTGACGATTTATTGTACAATTGAACAAATAATTTAAAGTCTAGATACATAATATTGTATTAAGTATATATTTTTTACATCAAAGTCACTTTTTCTGTTAAGTTGATTACACAAAAATTAGTTCCTTTGCTATGCTAATTATAGCCTATAAATTGTGTAGGTACCTATTCAGTACAAGTACAACATTCCGTTCAATTCAATAAACTACTCTTGTTTAGTTTATTAGAAAACAGTAATGGTACTGGAAGTGCCACTGGATGGTCAGCATACACTCGGTGTAGATTTAAGCAGATTATTTTTTGAAATATCCTAATAAATAGACACGTGCCACTGCAGCTCGCAACAGCGTCGGCGCGTCGGACGACGAGCTCTCTCCGACTTTTTCTTCATTGCCGAAGATCTCCCTCAGCTCCCCTCTGCAAACCAATATTAATATTATCTACATATAAATGAAAGTCCCCAGAATGTCTGTCAGAATAATCTCAGAAAGTACTGTGTGGATTTTCATACGGTTTTCACCAATAGAAAGAGGGAGTATCTAGGAAGGTTATCCTACTAATATAATAAATGTGAGAGTTTGGATGGGTGGATGGATGGACGGATGGATAGATGGATGGTGTTTGTTACTCAATCATGCCAGAACGGCTGAATGGATCTGGATGAAATTTAGCACAGAGATTATAGTCTGGAATAGCGCATAGGCTACTTATGATCCCGAAAAAATTGACAGTTCCCAAGGGTGCAGCGATAAACGACTTCTACACGGACAAAGTCGCGGGCAAAATCTGCTACCTATACCTATATACATAGTATGCTATAATATATCAATAATAAACTTACAGAGCTTAGTTTAGGACTAGGTCACTTCGTGTAAGATTGGCCCGTGATACTTATTATTTTTTTTTAATGAAAAAATGTTGTTTATGCCCTATGCCTGTTATTGTAGTTGTGTATATGGATACATCTTATCATCCATTCCCATATCATTGTTAAGTCAAGAGCAAAAATAAATATCCACACAAAGTTGCAAAAATATGGTAACGCAAACTTAGTTACCATAGTAATAAGGGCTGTATACATATTTTTTGAGACTGTATACATATTGGTACCCAATTGACTATCAAAGGTACATTCCCATATCTTTATTGATGCGGTACAGGTGTTGAAACTCATTGTCTAACAGCTCGAAGGGGTTGTTGGCATCCCTTGACCTCCTCCTTTGGATTTTCCTCTGTCGGAGCTTCTCGTCCCGAAAAAGGAAAAATCTTAGAGAAAAATGCCATCCTGAAAAATTACAAACTTCGTCACTACTCACATGTAAAACTACGTTAAAATAACGGATGATACAAATAGCATTTAAGCAAATTTATAATTGTGAACAAATAAACTTACATTGACTATTTAAATGGGGTAAGATTAACCAAAACGTTTATTAAAAATCCGAGATGCGACTAGAGCGAGATATATCTCGCGCGCTTGAAAGCTCGAAGACAATCTGTCGCCTTTTGACGTTGGTAAGCGAGATATTATGTCGCCTTATGAACACTTGTGCTACGAGTTGCGAGAGTATGTCGCCCTTAACTGTCAAGCGACAAAGATTTGTCACTTTGACGTTTGACCGCGAGTCACCAAATTATGTCGCGCGTGTTATGCTACCGATTCGCGAGATAGCTCTATGTCGCGCTTTTTCTCGCTTGTCGCGCAAGTCGCGGGCAGATGTGCTAGCCGTGCAGCGTTGCGTTTTACAGTTATATTGTTAGTACCAGAACAATATAACTGTATTTTTTTTACTGAGCTCGACCGACTATGAAATTTAACCAAGAAAATACCACCTTCGCATACAATAAAACAAAACGCATTGAAATCGGTCCACCCGTTCGGGTACAAGGCGACAGATAGACCAAATCCTTAACATTAAACATGTTTATGTGTTAAAACACCAGCACAAACACGCGAAAACATCGGGTAACTTACGGAATGGCCTATGGCATAAACCGAATAGCAAACCTAGGAAAGGTGTACAGATAGCGTACTAAGTAGTTTAGCGGCCAAGGTCTGCGGCTATTGTGATTGTCACACTCTGTTCACACGAACTCGTTTTTGCTGAGTTCAGTTTAAATTGCATTTTGTTTGCTCGAATTTGTTTAGTAAGTTACCAAATAAGAAGTGTGAGTAGATTGAGATTTTTCCGCGGCAAAAAATATTTTTAAAGAGCGTTTTAAAATTTCTTCCAGATCGGCCGGAGGACTATTAGTCGGTGTTGCTTTAATGGCAAGGGGTTCGGTTAAACTTTTGGATACAATTCTTGGAAGTAATTAATTAGTAATTTTTTAAGTTTGCTATAAATCCGTAGGGTGCATTGGAGTTCCGTGTGCGGGGCAATTCCGTAAAACAGGCGTTTATGCCCATTCATAATGGCGTCACGCCACCATCTCTTTTAAAAACATAGAACTAAAAAGTTCTCCTGCTTTATCGACCGACAGAGTTAATAACGGCGTGCCGTTCTAGAATGGGCATACACGCCTGTTGTACGGGATTGTCCCGCACACGGAATAACCCCGATGCACTATATGTGATCGATTATACATTTCAAAATGTGTTGTTCCAACACCAGAACTATTTTTAGCGTTGTTAAATCCCGGATTTGAGGGCACGGATAAAGACATCATCTTCTAAAGCGAAAATCTCTTTATTAGAAATACACCGATTTTTTTCCCGCCCGTCTAGACGGTGGCCAAACATCCATTCATGCGTTGCGCAATGCTACGTCACCGACGCGTGCGCAGGGAGTTATCGCCTACGATGACGTCATTGCGACCTGCGGAAGATTGTTTGCGTTGCCCTATTAAATGATGAGAAGAGGAGTCGCACGTGCTTAATACAATTAACATTCTAGCTCTAGGTACTTTCAATTTCGATTTTTGAAGGGCAACATAGCTCTTACTGTTTGGCACATTCACTTTGAATTTTAAATTTTTGATAGCAAGAAATTGTCACAAAAATATTTTAAAACACAATTACTTGTAGACTAAATTCACTTTATATTTTTTTCGCTTAACTTCTAATTAGTAATTCCAAATTAACTACTTGAATTTCGGCGTAATGATTATATGGGAGAGCGTTGACAGTATAAAATTGTTTGTTGACGTTTTAGGCTGATATTTCAGTATTTAATCAATTTCTGTTGTGTAGATTAATGAGGTTAGGTTAGGTTTAATGACAGTGAACCTGTGAACCTTTGATTTGTCGGCTGATTGCACTTTGTTCTTTGTTCATTTTTAAAATTTACTGTCGGATCGCATCCTGTGTGCAGAAGCTCTCAAGCAGGATTTTTGGAGCGAGAAAACGACGACTAAGACTAGGACGGTGACTGCATAACGGCGGTAGCACACCTCCGCGGCGAAACTGTAGTAGCGAAACTCTGGCAACGAAATAAAGTTCAATTTCCTATTAAATATCACGATTCCGCCACAGTTTCGCGGTTTCGCGGCGGAGGTGTGCTACCGGCATAAACGAATCGGCTTTATTCTTACATTTATTTAATTATTTCCACATTCAATTACTAAGTACTGATTCCTTTATACAATAAAATATCTCTAGTTTTTAAAAGAAAACCCTATTTTCACACGTAAAAAAATATTATTAGTAGAAAAATTTGCTTATTCTTTTCGAAGTAATTCTTTCGACTTTTCTTTGTCTTTTTGACAGACCTTGTCTCCGCAGCCATAATTATGTTGAGGCGTCTGATTACGCGCTGCATTTCAAATGTTTCAGCGATTGCAATCATTTCATTTGCTACCGACACTCGGACAGTATTAAAACAACATGATGAGATGATTGTTATTCTCCTGGATCTGTAGGTAACTATTTTGCCTGGCATAGGTACTCGTTGTAGAATCATTCTTTACAAAATTGTCTTTTCCACTCACTACTTAATACATAATGCCTCCCTACATAGTAGCGAAACAGGAACACGCAGGCATTTTGAATCGAAATTCTGATTCTATCAGGAGATTCCAAGAATTTTAATCCCCATGTTAACAAAACACAGAAAGTCAAAATCTAGACGTAATTTGAATGTTTTCACAATATGTTTTCATCTTTGTCATAGATAAAATGATAAATGATAGGTGTGAGTTCCAAAATGGTCTATAGCCATTTCTCCCCCCACCCTGCAGTCCCAGTGGGGATAAGTGGGAAAAAAAAAATCTCAGTTATTACCACTGGGGACAACTGGGAAAAGATATTCCCTCTTGTGCCCACTGGGGACAACTGGGAATAGAAATTCCCAGTCGTTACCGCTCGTTTAAACCATAATGATGTTTGGAGTAAAACTTTACGTAACCTTAGGGAGAGGTCAATTTAAATAGCAAAAGCAATAAATCTAAATCTATTCTTACAATATTTTCTATATTCTATAATAAGTACCTAATTAACTCAAACACAACGAGTTTAACAAACCACTGCAACGTAACAAACATTTACATTAAACACAATACAAATTAAAAACAAAAAGAGGGCATATAAAATATATGAGATAACTGAGTGCAAATTTAGATAGGTATGTTGCACTACAGTATATATGATACTTAAATAAGACGCAGCTCTACACATGCTCCTGCTAGAGCCACAGCTATAGTCGCCCCGGCTCCGATACTTAATTACACTTAAACAATATACCAATAATTGGGCTCCCAATTTTCTATTACACGAAGACTTCGTTGGCGCCGGTAGCCAAAGAGCCAAACATGTTGGTTCCAATGTCTGTCCGCCACCGGTCCGGAACTTACGTAGGAGCCACTTGACTTTGAACGATAAATAACGCGCCGGCATGTTGACATCGTTTGCGTCAGTTTACTGAAATTTACGGGGAAGGGTTATTCTGACTGACGTCAGAACCTGGGGTTTAGTCACAATTTTTCAGACTTACGTGCGACGGTTGCAAAGAGAAAAAAAAGAAAAAATGTTGTCTTACACCTTTAAAATTGTCCTGTACCTTTGTCTGGCCGATGTAAATGAGAATGTTAAATTATAATTAGATTATGTTTCCTGAATAAATGAATATAATTAAAAAGACGAATAATCAATACGTCACGCCGAATTCGTAAAAACGTCCCAATATGTACCATATGTGCAGTGCAATAAATAGCTCTTATAAATACTTTCGGGTTCGGACGAGTTCGACTTCGAGTTCGATTGACGAGTATGGTTTTCACGTTCGAGGCGAGAGCTATTGTAACGACGCAATGTACTTCTACTGGAATGCGTTACTGGAATAATGTGAACTGGGCATAAGTTTACATAAGAGCGCGTGAGAACGACCGAGTTATAGTTATTTGTCAATTCTAATTTTTTCATGACTTCACAAAATGTGTTTCTTTTTTTTTAACTAGCTCAATAGTAGTAGTATTATTAGTTCTTGTAACCTCCTCACAAACGTGTTTACAGACCTTCAGCAGTATATATTAATTGCAGTTTCCATTTACACAGAACACGTTAATTGGCATCTTGGCAACCCAGAAATAAATAAATTGCCAAGTTCGCTAATGACGCCGGCAACTCAATCTGATTTGTTTGAAATATTACTCGACAAATGCTTACTGCCAAATCATGTTAGTTATATAGTATATACTTAAAGTAAATACCAAGAAGAGCTTTTCTTTTGACGAATTAATCTCTACTTACTATAATTAATTACCTATACATAAATATGTTTGTTCATTAATACGGTTTTAAGGCGTCCCTGACAAGGTACAAATCGTTTCCTGACTTTCAGTCTGTGATAAAAAATTTAAAACCAGTTTTAGGTTCAGCATTCAGACGCCTCTAAATCGATACATTTTTTAAGTATCTCTAATCACTACATAGTATAAAACAAAGTCGCTTCCCGCCGTGTCTTTTTATTTTTGATTTTCCAATGATAGTAGAAAGGAATTGGTCAACTTTGTGACACAACATCTCGCGGAATAGTGGAATCCCCCTTGAGATGCCTGGGTCACTAGAAGTTTTTTTCGACAGTATTAGGCCCGGTGCTTGTACTCGGAAGCCAGGGCGGTAAAATAGTCCCACTTTCCAAAATAAGTAATATTATAGAAAATAAAGCAAGTTTAGTTGTAGCTCTTTTTTACTTCATCATGTAACATATTCTTCTCTTTGTTTCCGCAGGCGGCCTCGGCAGACGTCACTTCGTCACGTTCATGCTGTTCCTCGGCATGGCGAACGCTTACATCATGAGGACCAACATGTCCGTCGCCATTGTGGCCATGGTCAACCACACGGCGCTGCCCGTGGACAAGGAGGCCACGGACACGGAGTGTGGCGGCGCCTACGCCAACAGCAGCAGTGTGAGTATCAGTTATTAATCATCATTATATTCATTATTCAACCCAACATGTCGGTGGCCAATGTGGCAACGTGGCCAACCACATAGAGGATACGGATATGAACACCGTGTATGTATTTGTACATGGCAAAGAACCTGGTAAAAAAGAGGGTGCGAGAGAAATCGAGGGTAACCGGACCCAATTTTTAGTAAATCATTGCAGTTTGATGTGGTGATTGACCATTGATAATATTGAAGTGCCGCTTACTCTCTTTTTTGTCAACTATAAGTTCCAAAGAAGGCAAAAATGTTTTCGCGGTACTTTGCTGAAAAATCCCTTTATCTGATGAAAGGATACATAGCCATCATCCATAATAAAAATGATATAACTTTGTTTGCAGTCTGCGTCGCAAGACGGCTCGTTCGTCTGGACCTCCACGCTGCAGGGCTACATCCTCTCTTCGTTCTTCTATGGCTACGTAATCACTCAGATTCCCTTCGGTATTTTATCCAAGAGGTGAATATCAGATAAAGTTTCCTGTATATTATGGGACGGGACTTTAACTGTTGAATTATTATAGAACTCCGTAGCAAAAATATACGTCAATGAGCAAGTGGCCGATTTACTAAGTTTATTGCAGTCGAGCTATGTGACCACAAAGGGTATTGGGTAAATTTGTTTGAAGATTTTTGACATTCTTTTCAGCGGCCACGGATGATTCTTATGTAATCGTTTAGAGGACCTCTAAATACACATGAATATATATTATATTATATATGACAAAATATGTTTATTTTGAACGAATCTATCCTAAGCTTCCACTTGTATGACTGGCCGCTTACTTAAGTAATGACAACATTTTTACCCAAACCCCAAGACAATTTAATTCGCTACCTACCTGTAATTTCTCGCCAGTTACAATCCAGAAAGTTTCACTCCTCAATGCTATCTATTTTGTTAGATGTATGTAAATAAACGTTTTTTCTTACTATTTCTTTATTCCTGTTGTTTCTTAGTCCGGTTTTGAATGCTGCATAATTTCAGATTCGGAGCTCGCTGCTTCCTCGGTGTGGGTATGCTGATCAACTCTGTGTTCGGTCTGCTGGTGCCGGTGGCAGCTGAGGCTGGCTTCGAGTGGCTCATCTTGGTGCGCTTCATCCAGGGCTTGGGCGAGGTGAGACCAACAACTGTTGCTTTTTTTTGTGCTTTCACACGGTGCTATTCCACCTCATTTTATCTTTTGTAGAAAGGTCCGTACGCATACTTTGGCCCTTTAGGTTTTTTTTGCAATTACCCCTCGTTCTTACTGTTTCCTGAATATGCAAGTTTCTACGTTTTACGAGTAAATATGTTTTTCTTTCACCTTTAGTGCAACGACTGCCATAGCATTCAGGTCGACTCGGAAATTGTAAGTTCGCATAGGATTCGAACTCGGTATAGTATTTCTGTGTTCGGTTGACCACATCTTCTTAGGAGAGCAATGGGGGATGCGGCCAACCTAAAACAGAAATACCTTTCCTCCCTCTAAGCAGCTAAAGTAGCCCACCACGTTCTTACCACACCTTATGAGACAACAGCAAATGCAGTCATGTGACGACTTCCTTTGGTTATGTTTTTTCCCTTTTTCCTCCAAACTTTCGTAGGTACCTAAGTAATTAATGATCTCGTTAACATTGTTTGCTTTCAGGGTCCAATAGTACCATGCTCCCACGCGATGTTGGCTAAATGGATCCCGCCCAACGAGAGGAGTCGGATGGGAGCAGCTGTATACGCAGGTGAGGCTAAATTCCCTCGATGCTCACACTAATGCCTTTTATATCTTTTGTACAGTAGTCAGTTAGCTTAAACTACCGTAATTCAATTTTTCTCGGGCTTTACCTACCTGGTCGAGACCTACTCTCTCGATTGCTCTTATTTAAGCTAATACTAACTCAAAGAGCCTTTTAAAAAAATTTACAGTTTCCAATAAAAGCAAAATTTGTATGTTATAGGTACATAGGTACACATGCATACCCTACCTAGCCTGGCAAAAAAATCGAGCGTGTAATGACAGCTGGAACTACAATATTTTCAAATGGTAACCTTGGATCATGTTGCCAATTTAATTCCGAACAGCGCCCTCATTTTGCCAGGCTATATTTTAGGGGACCTGTAACCTAATTTGTTGGTCACACAGTTTAAAGCACTTTAAAATTACGTAATTCGTACGTATTAAGTAATCGAACAATATCCAATAACTCGTGCAAACAAATCAAGGCGTATTCGTAACAAGTTCATACGCGAGCCTGATTTTCTAATTGACACCAAATGTTTAGCTACGGAACAATTACCTACTTGTTAAAGTCATGCTCATGATAAACGGAACGATAAACAGATTGCTTTTAAAACGTTTGACAATCGCCGGCTAATTTGTACAAGTGCCGGTGGGCTATTTTTTATGTTGCGATCTTGGAGATCGAGATTTCAGATCAACGACCTTCCTACATTTAGCCTAGACTGTTGTAGGCAACGTCTTGCCTATGAAAGTGAACCCATTACGCTTCTAAAGGCCGTATCAATAAACTATCATCTCTGACGCGTCTTAACACGTGCATCTTACTTAAGATCAGTTTGTTAACACCCTAAGCTTCGTCCCTAAGATTTGAGTATTCGTCACGACTCACACCCGATTTATCTATCCAGGAGCCCAATTCGGCACAGTAGTCTCTATGCCTCTATCGGGACTGCTCTCCGCGTACGGTTTCGCTGGCGGCTGGCCCTCTATTTTCTACGTGTTCGGCCTGATCGGCACGGCGTGGTCCCTGGCCTTCTTGTTCCTCGTCTCCGAGGACCCGGAGCACTGCCCGAAGATCAAGGAGACGGAAAAAAAGTACATCTTGAGCTCGCTGTGGGGCGCTGCCGGTTCTAGCGTAAGTACTTATATTGAAACACTTTCCATTAGTTTCCATAACACACGATTCGATTCGATTTTGACACGTCCACTGTGTAACTCGAAAATGACAACAAGTGGAATAACTTTTCCTTGGTAAACATGTTGGTATATTGGTATTGGTTACTTGTGCGCATTTTAAGAAGCCGTGATGTTCATGTCAAGCAAGGTCATTTCCTTAATGCAGTGTAAGTAGCTAGGTACTCACGAAGCGTTAAGTAGGTACCTACTCGTTTGTACCTCAAAATGGGCATGAGGAGCACGGACAGTGAACGTGTTAGAATTGAGTAGGATTTACGACGCATTTACTGTAAGGTTTATTGAAGTGTCACTCCATGACAGTTAATCTAACATCCGGACGATTTGATCGATGGCTGTCATCACTGGTTGCAAGTCACCAGATTACAATGGGTAATAAACTTTAAATCAGTAAGATTTGTTGCCCTTAATGTCGAGTTAGTCACGTCAAGTATCATGGTCAACGTCTCCTGATAAAATCAGGGTTTTTTTTAACACAAGTTGAGAATCAAAAGTACTTTAGCGCAGTTTTGTCTAGGTTAAGCCGAGATACAGAAGTACCTATTTCGGGCCAAGGATTTCGTCCATTTGAATAAAATATCTCAAAGGAATTATTATGTTCTTTTATCATACGTCATTATCAGTGACCAGTTACATTTTAGTTTACTCGGTTGAACCCATTGAGTCATAGACTGTGACTGTTTTCCAGTCACCACCGATCCCGTGGAAGAAGATCCTGATGTCCACGCCGTTCTGGGCGATCATGCTGGCGCACATGGGGCAGAACTACGGCTACGAGACGCTTATGACGGAGCTGCCAACCTTCATGCGGCAAGTGCTGCACTTCTCTATCAAGGACGTAAGTATCTATCTGCACTATTTTCAGCACTGTGTTTAAATGATAGCAGTAGTTTTACATCGGTTGTACACACTCGCGAGACACCGTGAGATCTTGTCTCGACGAGAGGCTTGTCAAAGCAGGGATGTGACGAAGCAATGCGCGCTTTGTACACACTTGCATTCTGTTTTGGGGTGTCTCGCCGAGTGTGTACAGTATACTTAACCGGTATATAGGTAAAAACCGGCAACAAATGTCTTGGAGCGTCAGGTCATGACAGCTATTGGTGAATAACATTATAATTTTGGCAATGTGCGTAAAGATGTCAAAGTGATCCATCAGAAGTGGGATTAGATTGAGATTTCACACACGTCAATGGGTTCAATTAATGGTGTTAACCGTTCTTATTGGTGACATTTTACCTACTGTGGGGCTTTATTAAATTAAATCCAGATGGGCCAGATATTAAATTTTGCAGTATTATAGTAGGAAGTGAACTCCTCCATTAATAGGTTGTTAACGATCGTCCAAATCGCCGTTGGACAAACTCACAGCAAAGATCTGTCGAATCACTTATCCCAAAAATGTGTTGCCCAAAAATGGTCCGTGCCCGTTTGTGCTTCAAATTTGTACCTTAATTTATGTCTGAACGTAAATTTTGCGATTGCATTCTGGAGAGATTGAGCTACTGGTGTATTGTGCAGATGAATAAATCCAATCATTTCATCCAATTGACCGGCTCTGAACTCTGAACCCGCGGTCAGCGCGATTTATTGGAGAAGCGCCGCTTGCGCAAGTCTAGACGATTATTTTAGTACCTATATTTTATTAGAGTTCCGACTTTGATACGTAGATAAAATATTGATCTAAAGTTATGAGTGACCGTTAAGTCACTCGACATATACCTAACTCAACACCACACTATTGAAGATAATGAAACAAACATACCTGTAATTACTTTAGGTCAATACTAAAGAAATATGATATCCGCCATAATTTTAGTGGCCGATCCAAGGTTACCGTAAATATCGTAGTTTGGTAAAAAATACTTTGACAAGGTGGCAAATTTATTCAAATATATTTACAAATAGCAACCTCCACATTGTCTGCAACGATTGGATACAAATCGGATGTTTTCTTACAGCGCTCTAACTTTTTCCAAACTGTTTTATGCTAAAGCTGAACAAAGACCGTGCCAATATTTCAGGGGCCTATTGTTGTGGTGGTTTCTCGATGTCAATAAACGTGGATAGACCAGTAAGTGCAAGTGACGGATGTTTTATCCACCGCGATAAAAGCGGCCATATTACGGGGGCTGATGGTTACAAGCTAGCGTGACAATACGTTTCACAGAAGTTGTCGTTTTCCAGAACGGTTTCGTGTCGGCGCTCCCGTATCTTTGCATGTGGCTGTTCTCCATGTTCATCTCCGTCGTCGCCGACTGGATGCTGTCCAGCGGCCGCTTCAACCACACGCAAGTCAGGAAGATCATCAACAGTATCGGTGAGTTTCAATATGATATAAGGGATACTATCGAAATATTACATAGGAACTTGGACCTCCATTCCACCTATCACAGGATAGGCATAAACAAAACTGGTAGTAGGTTTATTTTTTAAACAAATTAAAAATGCAATACAGCTCCTGATCGAATCGTTATTATCATCCAAAACGCGTAAGCACACTGTTGGATAAAGTCCTCTTTCAGGTTCCCGTTTCCACCATCTTGGAAATAGGTAATAGAACTAGGTATATTTAAAGTCTACTACAAAACATAAACTCATAAATATATCCAGACTTAAATTTATTTTGTCGTAAGAACTTACCGTCTCATTTTCCGTAATTGGACAAATAATACCTTTTATAATGTCAACAGGTGAATACGGACCTGCTATTGGTCTCTTCATTGCCGCCAACACCGGCTGCAACCCCGCGGCCACCGTGGCTATCTTAGCCATAGGCGTCGGCCTCAATGGTGGTATCTACTCCGGTTTCAAGGTAATTTATTATTTAATTCAATGTAACATGAAAACTAAACTTGTGTAGTGAAGTATCTCTAAATATTACCGACAGACTTCTTAAGACAACATTTTATTTCAATTCATTAATAATCTGTCTCACTTCGAAGCCAGTATATATATTTCAGAATTAAAAACGAATTAACCTAAATCGATATTTATCCCGCTTCTGAATCTAAATTAAAAATCCCACTTCCGATTTAAATCAATCTCCGATCCCACTGCTGAATCGATCTACAGTACACTTGTTACTTTAAAATCTAATTTGAATCCTACTTCTGATCGCAGGTGAACCACTTGGACATCTCGCCGCGCTTTGCTGGTATTCTGATGGCGTTCACCAACTGTCTAGCCAACCTAACTGGGTTGCTGGCTCCCATTGTCGCTGGCTATATCATTGAGGGGAAGGTAAGCCATAAGTCGTAATAAAAATAAGGCTCTCGATTGATTATGTACAAATCAACGTTAGTTAACTAATAAAATAAGTAAGCAAGCTAACAACATACCGCTGTAATTTAATAAATTATTATTTTTCAGCCAACGCAAGCTCAATGGCGGAAAGTGTTCTACATCGCCGCCGGCATCTACATATTCGCTGCTACTTTCTACAACATATTCGGTTCCGGTAGAAGACAAGAATGGGACAATCCTACCGAAGATGAGGCAATAGCCAAGAAAGCAGCTGATAAAAAACAAGCGAAGCAAGATAAAAAAGCTGTGAAAAAATCAAACGAGGCTGAAACGGCGCAGTGAGGAGTTCAAATTTGGCCGAATTGCGTTAAAGTTGCCAGTTGTCAAAATAATTAATGATTTGAAATTGTTAGTTTTGATGCCATAAAAATGATTAAGATTTTTTTTGTAATAATTTTGGCATTTGATCATTTTGGTTGTGTATTTTTTCATGGTACGGTAATTTGGAATTAGCGTAACAATAACTTTAGCGCAATTTGTACCGTTAAGTTTAGTAAAAGGACAAAATTATTTTTAAAAGTAAGTTGTAAGATTCGATTTTCAATTTTTCCGGCATTATTTTTGTGTGTTCTAGTTTCACCCGATTTATGATTTTAAAATACATTGTTTATTTCTGTACCTATCTATCTCTCTATCTATATATTTTTATTGAATAAGCGGTGGTAGCTTCTAAGTTCCTTTGGCTGGAACCAAAAATAATGCTTTTTTTTATCGTTGCGATGTCTTCGCCTCTTATTTTATTTTAGTTTAATAGAAAAATACTACAAGAGTCGCACATCAACCGGGCTGTGATATAATTCAAGCTGAAGAGATTTAAAGAAAATATTATTTTGTCATAGACAATCCCTACTTCGTAATATCGGGTGAACTACGAAAGGAAAACGCTATTTATTTATAATTACGAAACCATACAAGTATTGTTTACTTATAGATTTTAAAAGCTTGAAGTATAAGAGTGAAGTATGAAAGGTACAAATGGGTCCAACTCGCTGATCTTGGTGAGCAAAATGTGTGATATAAGTAATATTTTGTTTTATTTAACTCGGAAAATGACTTGCCCCTTTAAAGCATAAAATAATGTTAAATGATTTCGGACGTCGTATATTAATCATCTACTCCAGTCGAAGAAAATAAATTCCTACCATTTCCCTCTATAGTGGTTTTATAGTAACAAAAAAGTATGATAGATCAGCGATGTAGGTAAGCTAACGAATTTGTTACCGTCCGAGCCAGTGACAGGACTTCAACCCTCGCATTATAAATAAGTTACGCCCTGTTTTAGAAGGTGCCATTATACCTACATACGCATTTGTTTATTAGAGAAGCTTGAAAAAATATTAAAACGCGGTTGACATTTTGTTAATCGTTTGCGTATAAATTGGCTCAAAAGCTGTGCGAGTGCCAAACGTTAACATGGTGTAAATTTCAATAAAATTCCACTATTCGTTGGAAGCGAGTGTTGTTGCATTAGATAAGTCGTTAAAACTAAGTTTTTCATAAGTATATGTATGTAGTTTTACGTTTATGTGACGTCGTTTGACGCTGCACGCCCAGAGCTAATGTGATCATTATATTTAATAATTTTAAGCTAAGTATGTATATTGTAATAAAGAACAAAAATATTGGTCGAAAACAAAAATATGTATGTGTTACGAATTAAAGGTGGTCTCTTTAAAGTGGTCAGAATATTTACAATGATAAATAAAATGAGGTTATCGTATTGTTATTTTGTTGTTAACGTTTTATAGAAATTTATTATCTGAGATAAAAATATTTCTGCCTCATATTAGGACCATTTGTATTCCAATTTGAATATCCCTAAGAACGCAAATGCCTTAAATCAATGAACGTTCTTCGTAAAAGCTCTTTTTAAAATATGAATAAACATGTTTATAAATTGGTCATCAGTTTTATTTATTACCTCAAAAGAAAAGATGATTCAAACAAGAAAAACATTAGGAAGGTCTTCTTCCAAAAACCATGACAGACAGTCCTGTACTATGCACAACAGCTCCCATTCCGACACAGCCTCGGCTTAATATTCTAAATTTAATGTAAGTAAGAAACATAACTTCAATTTAGTCGATTAGGGATTTTTTCTTAGCCAATACGTAAAAAATAACAATAATAATTTGATGAGTTTGATCTACACCGGAGTGTTACCACATTAATCGATGGATGCTATCGATTGATAGTAGGATGAAGTTAATAGGCGTACAACCTGATAGCCCGGGTAAGCAATGAGGTGCGGGAGGGAGCAAAGGTGACAGTTGATAATAATGTCAATGTGAGCGTTTTTCAAAAAAATTTACATAGTTAAAGACAAAAATTAAGAAACTTTTTCGTCATCTTTTCCATTGCGTCACGAAAATTAAAGATACTAAATGTATGACTGAATTTAGTGACACACTGGAAAAGTTAAAATTTCTTAATTTTGTCCTTAACGATGTACACTTTTTTTTAAAACAGTCCATCATGTATCAACTCGCTGATCGACTAGTCGACTGACAAATTTAAATACATTCCTATAAATAATTTCCGCCATACATACTATATGGACGCATGACACATGTGTCGGTCTCCATTTTCAAACTAATTATGACAAGTTGAAAGACAAAATCTAACTGAAATTAACGGATTTGGTACAGTAGTAATCGAAAGTGATTTGCTTTTGTGTTTTTTATATAGATAAAGTAAGCAAAATAAGAGGAATGTATTTTTTGTTTAAAATACGAGTATAACAACTATATTATAAACCAATTGCATAGCTTGTTTATCAATAACTTTCCCAAGCGATAATAGCGACCATGGTCGAGATTTATTTGACATTGTGTATAATACGTTTTATTTTGCAAATTATTAATAAATACATTCAGATTCAAATCAGACAAACGAATGAATAAATTAATGGCAAATTTCAATTGTTATCCATTATCAGATATCAAAGTTTAAAAAGAAGTCAATTAGCATTTGTCTAGCCAGTAATAATACTAATAATGTACTCGATCTTATCAATGAATTGCAGCAGGATAAATCTCATAATCTTACCTGGTCCAAATAACACATTTGTACTTATCTGAACTCTTCTCATCGCAAACCGTCTTCGTCCCGGCTCTCAGTTAAGTTGTACGCCTGTAGTCTCAGCTAATTTGTTCCATCATCACATCAACCGATTAATCAGCAATCAATGGCATCAAATTAATTGACGTTGTGCGACCCTAACAGATTGCTATCGTCGTAAAGGTCTTCAATCAATTAATTGTTATAGTATTTCTGTTTTTGGTTGGTCATTATTCTCCTTAAGAAGATGCGGCCAACCAAAAACATAAATACTATACTTATCTACTTTTGTGGTAACACTCTGAGAAATTCAGACGAAATGAAATTAACATGATTGACATCAAATAGTGAGTAGGTGTCGCTTACTGGATGAAAAAGTGACATCCTGCTACAGTAAGCCAACTAAAATGTTGAGCACTTTAGTGCCTTGGCATAAACCGAGAATCAAATGACAAGGATGTACAATGACAGTCACAGTGACAAGTTTCTAAGTATGCTCAAGATTTTTATTGGGTGACTGTACCTACATCACCGACTTCACTGTACCATAGAGTAAATAGGACTTACATAAAATAGTCCAAATTTTTACTTACAAACTACTATATTGAGAGCACTTTGATTCTCATTCCCATTGACTCCGTGACGCCCAAAGACCATTGAAAAGGCGGCGATTTAACGTGCGCGGAAAGTTTAGGATTTTAATCACTAGTGTCCAACTCGTCAAACTTCGTTTACTACTTGCAAACCAAACGCACCAGTACCGCTTCGACACGGCTGTCCCAGCATTAGACAGCTAGAAGCTGATTGGAGTTTGTCCTTCTTAGCATTCAACACTGCTTCCTTCAAAAATATCAAGGAAGATTCGAAAGACATTTGCTGTAGCGGTGACGTGGACGACTCCATCCCCTTACGACTCATAGGTTCAAAGATTCCGTTATAAGTCATGTAGTCGGCAACAAGTGTCAAATGCCTCGGATCTACAGTGATCCCATAAACATTGAACACATTCTGAATTTCCTTAATGATGACTTTGTTAGCAGCTTCTATTCCGTACGTACGCGCGATCGCATGAATATCGTTACTGTACAATTTGTTTACCAGTAACAAGTCACTGTATTTGAACATTTCTACAATATTTATTCCTTCTGTCTTGAGGAATAGAACGTCTTTTTCCCTGTTAGTTATCGCTCGCTTTATGTTCTTTATCTCATGAATGATGCTTTTCATTGCAGCGTCCCTTAGAGCTTGAGACAGGTCCACCTTCAGAAAAGAAATAGGGAAGAGAACTGTTAACTCACACCATTGATGATTTTTCGTGTCAAAGCTGTAGTTGGTGGCGTTTGTGATGTTTTCAACGACCTCCATCATCGTTTTGGCGTCTTTTTCTGAAGCCTCTTCAATGTCTTTGTTTAGGTCTTCATCCTCATTTATTTCTTTGGATGGTTCCTCATTAAAATCTACTTCGTCATCGGATTTGTCCTCTTCTCCAGATTCAGGGTCTTCATATTCTTGCTCTTCTGCTCTTTTGTTACGGTTTTTCACCTGAAAAATATAAATAGGTTGGTTAGATTTTACAATTAGATAATAAACATTAGTAAGTAAACTTTGCAACAGATCAAAATTTGATCGAGATTGTATCTACATTTATATGTTTAAAGGTTACTTTCTTCCTCTTATTCTCCATCTTTTATCTAGTGATAAAAAATTAAATCATCTTTTTGAATCTATAATATCTCACCTGAGTATTATCGTCGTCATCATTTGGTCCTTCCTCATCCGAACTATCAGCATCTGGGTCCGCTGCAGCTTCCTTAACCGGCACTTCATCTTCGTCTTCGTCATCACCTCGCTTTCGTTTTTTACTTGCCTTTTCCTCTGACCACAATATTCCACTTGTAGCTTTAGCCTGCCTCTTAATTGTAGCGAACATTTCACCGAAAAACTTCCGTTGCATATGCCTTATTATTTGCGGCGGTTTCACTATATATTGTGTCTTGTATTGTGATTTAGGCAGAAACGAAAAACGCATAGTAGTTTTCAATTTCCTATCAGACTGTGTAACAATTTCGCACTGTACGTCAATTTTCTCTAAAACATCGGCCACCGTCACTTTGTTAAGTTTTTGTCGTAGCTTTTCAGCTTTCTTGTTTAAGTTCGGGAGTTCTTTGAATGGGATGTCCATATTAGGTGTTTTTAGTTTAGCAGAAGCAGTCATAAGAATTTCTCTAAGACGTGGAATACCCAGAGTGACGTTCATGTCACCTCGCCCGGCAAAATGGAAGGTGTTCAGTGTCATCTGAGTAGATGGTTCCCCAATAGACTGCGCTGCTAACAACCCTACAGGCTCACCAGGCGCTGCCATTGATTCCAAGAATTTCGCATTTAACACTTCTACAAACTTTTCCTTTTCTGTAGTTTCTGCGTACGGATTTTCGGTACGATTTTTCAAGTAACTCTGAATTATACTTTCTAGTTGCTCGTTTATTACTCCGAATTTGTATTCTGGCGACATTTTGCTTGGAATCGGATCAGGGCATGTCTTCCTAGAATATTGCTGACGCTCTTCTGCGTCTAACTCGCGCCACATTTTTTCTAGTTCCCAATAATAAGGATCTCTGGTTTGGTCGGTAGGCATTTCTTCTAATTCAATATTTTGTTTGGCCACCTTGGAGAATTCCGCGAATGGGCTAACGCGTGTTTTTTCAATCGGATCACCATTCTTTTTCTTCCACTTCTTAATCGATTTTTGCGCCTTTGCAATAGGTTTTAGATCTGCATTTTCTTTTAATTTTTTGATGACAGATTTACTCACAACGGCATTAGAGTTGATGTCGAGGAATTCGAGTTGCCTCTTCTTTAGATATTGGGCTTTTAAGACATCCAGTCCATCTTCTCCGTATGCAAATTGTATGACGCTTCCGTCGGCATCTCGTACTGTGTGGTCATAAGCGACGCTCAAACCTTCAAGGTGCTTGATCAAGCATCTCTGCAAGTAACCCGATCGGCTGGTCTTAACAGCTGTATCAATAAGACCTTCACGACCAGCCATGCAATGGAAAAAGAACTCTTGGGGTTGTATTCCAGTCATAAATCGACCATCTATAAATCCACCTGCTCTGGGAGAAACGTCATAAGGTGGAAAACTTGGGAGTGACCGTCCAGATATCATGAGAGGTGGTCTTTTCCCTTCCAACTCAATCTGCCCAAGCAAACATGAAATCTGCATAGTGTTAACAGTTGACCCTTTAGCACCAGACTGAACCATCAATTGGAGATTATTGTATGGAAACTTCTCTAGCAAACCTTCAGACAAACACGCCGTATTTATACTATTTGTATGGGAATCTAGCATATTTTTATATTGCCTATCCAAATTTGCCCTAAATTTGGGGTCTTTCTGCATCATTTCACCAATAGTATCCTTTAAAGTGGTCTCATCAATATCCATTGGCAAGTCAGTTGCTTTGGCAGCTGCCATTTTTCCTACTTGTCTCACCAAGTGTATATAATCATCTCGTTTTTCATTGGCTTCCCCCACCACTAAAATGTCTTTCACTCCAAGTGTAAATCCAATCCATTGTAGGTAAAAAGTGAATACCTTCGAAAATGAACTCAGTAAGGCACTTGAACTGTCTCCTCCATATAATTCATACATACAATGTACTAAGCCATAAGGTGTGGCACCATAGTGAGTCTTATCTAGCACACCACACAAAAGTTCTCCATTTCTTATTACCACTTCAGCTTCAGTCATACTATTTCCTTCTATCTGTGTGCCACCTGCTTTCCAAGTTCTAGGAAGCACCTTTTGCCATGCTTTTGAACTAATCTTCGCATTTCCAGTTAAGGTGACATATGGTTTGCCTTTGGGAATGGTGTTGATGATAATTGTGGACAGAACTTGTTTCCCTGACCAAAGGACAATAGGTTTTAGTATTGTAGGCGGCAACAACTTTATTTCTCCTCTATGGTTAGATAAGGCTTGTAGAACCAGCTGTTGATAGTCAGATTTAGTGTAAAATGTACCTCTTAATGACATTTTAACACCGGAGATGACATGATCTTGAATCAGCCCACTAAGAGGTGTACCATCCTTTGGTACCAGATACTGTTTCGTGACAGACATGATATTGTAAGCTTCACTTCTGGCTATTTCATTTTGAGGGAAATGCGCATTCATTTCATCACCATCAAAATCAGCATTGTAAGATTTACAGTTGGCATAGTGCAATCTGAGGGTCTTTTCTCCCTTTAAAATCCTTGCACGGTGAGCCATCATACTGGGCTTATGGAGCGATGGCTGGCGGTTAAGTATTAGAACATCTCCATTAACCAAATGCCTGTGGACAACCTTCAGACTTGATTTTTTATACTCATCAGGGGTAAGTAATCTTTTAGCCAAACTTTTTCTCTTTTGAATGCAATCTGGTGGAATCAAAATTACCCTACCATTTTCAATTTCAAGCTTTTCAGCACCAGGATGTTTATTTGGTCCATTTATCACCATTTTCCTCAATTCATCAACATTCCATTCTGTTACAGGCACTGGATAAGTAAGTTTTGTTGCAAAAGCATCTGGAATACCAATTTCATCTATGTCAACATTAGGATCTGGAGTGATAACAGATCGAGCTGCAAAGTTTACTCTTTTGCCCATCATGTGCATTCTTATAACACCTGTTTTCTTTTCCAACACTTGTTTAAGTCCCAAACTAGCCAGCCCCTGGCCATCACAACTAAGAACTTCATTTACATGTCTCTGTAGGTCTTGCCAGACTGTATGAAGTTTTTCAGGTGCACTTTTGCCAGGAACACTCTCATAAGCTTGTCGTGGTGCTTGCTCAAGACTGTCAACACTTTTTTGTTGATCTGATGCTGATAGCACCTGCAAAACAGCTCGCGCATTGTAAGCAGACTGCATTATAGCTTTGTAGATGTTGTTTTGAGGATGCTCCATGAGTTCTCCCATCAGAACATTGCAGGGTCGTACAGATGGGGGCAGCACAGGAATTATTTCCATGAAAAATAAATTGGTCACGGGTTTCGTCTTTGAGTTCTTCAGAACAGGAATGCAATTTATCAAAATATCTTCATCGTTTTGTGCTATTGTGGAGCAATAATATTTAATTTCATCTGGCATTAATATTTTGACACCTTCACTGGCAATATTGTGCATTATTTTGTTGTCAGATGTTGTAACTTTTACTAAACGACTACTGCAGTACATACATGATTTGGCAATGTTAATTGTTTTAAATACATTACTAATGAATTTCGCCCTGAGGCTATCAGCATTTTTGTTTTGGAAAGTCTCAGCTAGAGGATCTCTTTTCTTTAACATTTTTTGGTACTTTCTAATTATTTTAGGAGGCTTACTGGGACTTGAATCATCACTAGTTTCCTTAGAATCAATATGGAAGAAGCTTTCTAAGTCCAAAGCTTCCGTGACATGTCCGGCATCAAGTAATTGTAATTGCAACAACAGTGTCATCTTAATTTTCTCATCCATTTGTATTCTAAAGCATTTTAAGCAGCTGATGCGGAACAATGTGTATATGGTTTTGAAGAATAACGGGTTGACTACAACCAAAGGTAATTCTATGTGGCCGAAATGTCCCGGGCAATGCAACAGTGGGTTTGTGCAAGTTGCGCAGAAGTCATTTCTCTCTCGAATGGGGCCCAAAGCAGGGTCATAAAGCCCACCCTTTGTTGCGTTGCCCATTGAATCAAACGAGGTTGAATTGGTAATTTTCGCCACACTAAGCTTTCTAATTTCATCGTCGCTAAACATTAAGAATTGGACGCAATTGGGATCCACTGACGTCAGACCCTTGAGGGCTGACGTAAACGCTGTTTTAAAAGCCATTTTCGGTTTCTGTAAGCAAATAAAAACAAAAATTAGATACAACACTCTAAATTTTTAAATTATGGTTTCAAAACATAACCTCACAAAACATTTTAAATGAGTATGTATGTTCAGTGATTCTAATTAGCTAAATTATGGTCCTGTAATAAATATATTCATCTTATACTTACATTATCGTTTGCAGTAATCCATAATATTAACTAACATCACAATTTAAAACAGCCTTCCATCACGTTTCTTTTGGTAGAAATGTCACAGTCACAACAAGTGCAGTGCGTGCGCCCCACAGAATAAGTACTTGCATAGAAACCGAAGTATAAGAAACAACAAAAGACGTGTGTTTGACCTTTTTCTATTTATGGCATCCATAACGAGTTAGAAAGAGATGTCAATACAGGTATTATATCGTTATCCTTCATGTTGTCACAAGATTTTAAGACGTCAAATGGCCCGCGATATGTCAATGTCAGCGAAGGTACCTTGTATAATTTATTATTCGCAATACCTACCGGCAATTTGATTTTGTAGTGCTGAGGGCTGCCAGATTGTATATTTGGATACAAAATTTGTATAATTTGGTTGCCTATGGTATCGTTTTCGTATAATTGACCGCATTGTATAATTGGATACAAAAAAAAATATACAAAAAAACTTTGCGTGAACGTCACACTTCGGCTAAATATTTGGAGTGGGAGAGAAACATTTTCTTTTTTGTATAATGCTAGTGGATTTTGTATAATTTTAGCAATCTTATCGGTAGAATCAAAATGTTGCACCTGGCAGCCCTAGTGCTGGAGGTTCGTGTGACGTGTACCGCGGGGTACCGGGGCGCATTTCGCGGACGCCATATTGAAATATTATATACCCTATATGTCACAACAGTTAAAACGAATCCAATGATACCTAATTAGTTCAATTTTTAGTAATTAGGCCTCCATGTTTGAGCGAGCGAGATAGCGTAATATGAAATTAACATTCCTTCGTTACGTACGCCATCTTTGCGTCATGCGTCATTATTGTGAGACATAATATGGCTGTCTCACTTACGCGCACGACGTTAGTCCATCAATTTATCTTTATTGCTCCTTAGTGCATGTTTACAGCTGTTTGTGTGGAATTTGCGAATGTAGGTGTCGCGGCACGCATTATGTCAGTGTCTTGTACTGTGATAACGTGTCTTCCCCTTTTGCTTTAGTCTAAGGTTTGAAACCGTGTAGCACGCGCTTTAGTATGGACGCTCACTTTGGGGTATCATTAGCATCATATCGCGCGAAAAAACGCGTCCATACTAACCGTAGCGTAGCAGCGCATCGTATCATAACGCCGTATCATTTTGGCTTGCCGTAGTTTGGACGCTAGCCGTAGCGTAGCATCGTATCGTATCACAACGCCGTATCATTTTGTAATAAACATATAGGTATAAACACTAAACACTTATTGCTGCGAAAACTTCGAACGCACTGTCAGTACATCTGATCGATGCTCGGAATACACGTACAAGGTTGTCAAGAGTGTACCCGTATTCCCTTTGATGATCGGGGAAAAACCGACCGGGGATAGCCTCGTATCATGGTACAGTATCAAAACACGTCCATACTTACCGATCTTTATACCTGCATCCGATCGCGAGCGTGTAGGGTATTTAATAAACGCGTAGCAACATGGATCGGGAGCGATCAGATATGGCGCGTAGCATGATGCGCGTAGCATGATCGCGATCTTCTTGCGTTCACACTAACGATCATGATATACGCGTCAGTGCTACGCGACGGAGATCTGATATACCCGTAACAGACGCTCGAACTTGGTCCGGGCCGGACAACGGATTTGGTTCGCTCCGAATCAGATCCGGCCGTCTGTAGAGCAGTCTTCGGCCGATTTGGTCCGAAGACTGCTCTACAGACGCCCGGACCAAGTTCGAGCGTCTGTTACGGGTAATACGGCAAAATTATACGGACTCAGCTGATGGCAAAAACCGACAGATCTGTGCAAACGTTGACATAATTTGGTATAGCAACAATTCTAATCAGTCAGTCAACATGGCGGCCCAAGATGAAGTTGACGTATGTGAAAGTTGGGAGGATATGGACGAAATTGGCGTAAGTTAATTACCGTTGAACCGCGGTATTCCTGACGCCGACGCCGGCCACCATTCAGCCCTTCACACAAAGGTTTATATGTTTCAGTTAGACCAGAAGATCAAGCTGATGTCAAGTGCGTCCACGCCAGTGAAAACGGCGCTGAAAGGTTGCAAGGTTACGAACGTAATTGTGGAGGAGAGCGCGTGTATTGGTTCCCAGTGCGTAATGCCGGAGCCAGCAATTCGCATTCTGAAGCGGCCGTCGAGTCTGGCGAGCGGACAGCTCAATGGGGAGCGCAATGCACGTCCTGTGAAGACGCTCGAACAAAGGCAAAAAGAGTACGAAGAGGCGCGACTACGGATACTCGGAGAAGCGAGGAGCCCCGAGGACGTCATAGACGACAAGTAAGCGACAATACTGTAGAATTTATATAACAGCATGAGTTGCTTATCTCATGACTTATCATTGATATTACTGTTTCAGCTTGGGCCGCTTGCAAGAGAAGCTACAGGCTAATAATATAAGCGATAGTCAAAATGGTAACAAAGTGAAAAATTGTCACAATGATAATGCCAAAGGGAAGGAGAGGAAAGTCCTAGCAAGGTTACCACCAGGAGCCACTGCATCTGGGGTGTTCCCGTCGCCGCCGCCGCCCGGGGTACTTGTGATACGCACGCCGCGGGGCCCCGACGGCACTAAAGGCTTCCAGCAGAGGTAGCATCGACAAAACATACTCATACACTAATTCACTATATCGTAATAAAGTCCATCCACATGGTACCCAAGAAAGACAAGCAAATGTTGATGTTTGGTGTTTGGATCTGTGTCAAGTTTTCGATGTGTTCTTGTATCACTGTTATGGACAAAGAATTTTGACTGTTTCGGTGCGCAGGACTTCATGGTGATGCCACATACAAATGGTAGAACATGTGTGCTCAATGGGTCAACTAAGAAGTAAATGTTGTGTTTAATTTTTTCTTTCAAGTTTAAGATTTTCTTTAATGTCCATAGCAAATGATGAGTGAAATTGTTCCTTTGACACAACTTAAAATGGCAATCATATTAGGTAAACAATTACTTTTTAAAAGGTTAAACCATTCTTGGTCATTAGTTAAAAATTACTAGTTGAAATTTTAGTAAAATTATTGACTTGTATCAAATTTAGTTAATTACCAACATGGTTTGCCAGATAGTTTATAAAGAATAATACATTTTGTATGAATAATATTTGCTAGTTAGATGAAGCCATGATGGCAAGTTATCTTGAGTTAATAAATTATATTGCAAAAGCTGTATGTTACCACCAATCTTTGACATCTTTCATTAATTTACAAAAAACGCGCTGTCATTGACACATCTGTATTTATTCCACTAAACATAAATTATGAATTGTGAATGATCAGATCATTGAGCTCACTCGCGGGAACAATATTTATTGTAAATTGTAATGTTACATGTAAGTGAGATAAAGAAGCCACTAGGAACAACATTGCATGATGTATTTGGCTTGTTTTTTAGGTATTCAGCTAAATTAGCTCAAAATGGACTGAGACTAGATCTGATTTTAATTAATCTTGGTTCTTATCTAAATTTATGACATTGGTAAGATATCTAATGGGAAACCGGTTAAAGACATTCATAGTCAATATTATGTGTTACAGTCAAAATTCCTTGTAAAATCTCCATTTATTTTACTTTGCCATAGGAGCAAGACCCTTACAGTATTAATGACTGGTGATGAGTTGAAAATGTAGACAACTGGACCGATTCCGAGCACCAGCTCGGAATCGGTCCAGTGGTCGGAATAGGTAGAGCATATTTACCTAAACTTGATGCATGTTCATTCAATAATGTGTTCCCATCTAGTGCTCACGCATGAATGAACAAGCGTCAAGTTTATGTAAATATACTCTACCTATTCCGATCACTGCTAATATCTTCTATCTTCTATTAATGAGGTCCTGTTGGATACACTTCAAACCTATGATTTTGATCCTTACTCTAAAAAAATGCAAGATTTTAAAGTCAGAACTAGTTTTCATGCAAGTATGCATATTACCATTAATTTCTTTTATGTTTAGTGTTTTGGTCAACCACCATATTATAGAAATTTTCTACTAACACTCTTATTATTATAAAAATGTCATTAATGATAATGTATTTATTGTAAAAACGTGTGCATACAATGAATTGATACTGTATTGTCAAAATTATTAACATGAAACTTTTATATCCCATTTTTCTACATTATACATAGTATATTTTTTAGGATAAGGTACTTGCTAATTGTATATTTTTAGCATTATTTTACTGTGTTAAGTTTGATGGTGCACTTGATCTGTTTGTGTCATATGTTTCTTGATAATCATAAGGCCAGAATACTTAATGTATGGCTGACACAACTCAGCATGTCCTGGAGTAATTAGTGCTAAGCTAAGGCCTATAATTATGGATAATAACATAATATAACGGGCACAAGCAGATCACGCTTGCATGAGGAGCGACTGAGGTGCGAGTTTGGTCAGAATTTGTTATGATTTTATCATGGTTGGAAAGAAAATTCTTGCCATAGTAGTTGGGTATTAGAGCCAGTAAATACTTCTTAATACCTTATCTGGATTTATCAATTATAATCCAGGGAGAATGATATTATTTAGTTGATAGAGTATTATTTGTTTTATTTGACTCAAATTAAAAAGTAGGTTTTCGTGAGTTTCGCAATTATAGGTAAATCTGGACATCAGAGCCAGCTCGTGTATGACTGATTGATATAAATTGAACATCCAACCAGTTGTCTGATGCTGGCACTTCACTTGGCCATATTTGCCAAATATTGATCTTGCATCTCTTATATTTGACATATCGAATGAAAGAAATGCAACTACAATATTTGACAAATGTCAACCAAGCGAAGCGCCGGCATTATGTGCATTACTTATAACTGCGTAGCTCAGTGAGACATAATGGGACAATATGTAGCAGCCATAAAAGTATTATAAAGGCCACAACTTGACAAAAGTTAGTACTGATTTTTGTATTTAGATTTCAAATTTTGTGTTTCAAGGAATTTTGAAATAGATTGTTTTATTGATTTTAATATTTTTTCCAAAATATGATTTAGCAACGTGACAATAATCTGCCTAGATCTAAAACGAAAGTGTTTCGCTTAATATACATTTCCGTATTACGAAATTAATGAACTTCAAAATCTATTCAAGTAATACGGTCCAGTTAATTTAAGTTCTTATTCAGCCCAAGAACAATCTGATTTTGATTCCAGAATACCATGGGTAGAAATAAAAGGGCTTCTAAACGGGGTTAGTTTTTCTGCAATCTATAGCCAGCAATATCTAGCACAGGGTGGCCCATCTTGCCCGCGAAATGTTTGTCGCTCGGTAATCGGCTACTCAGTCTAAGGGCGGCTGCACATCGGCTAAGCTACTAGACGCAGCCACCAATCGCGGCCATCAGTGGCTGCCACTAGTGGCTATTGTTCATTGGAGAAGCCGGCGACTGGCCAAGTGCGCGCGCGAGGCGAGCGACAAAACGCGGCCACTAGTAGCGAGCGCGGGCGACTACCGCAGCTTGTGGCTCGGACGCGGCTACTCGAACGCTCGGTGTGCGCCGATGCTATACAAAATGTATGAAAAAACTCGTCCGCAGCTTGTGGCGTCCACAAGTGGCTACGCTGTGGCCGCGACTAGTGGCCTAATGTGCGGCAGCTTTAAAAAGAAAGAGACGCACTGCGCGACAAACGAGAATATGCAAGTTGTGCTAGCCGTACTGGGCATCTTGTTGTGGCGTAAGTTAAAGAAATACCGGTATAATTGCCGGTTATAAATTACAGAAAAATTTTGTCTGTTTAGAAGCCCACTAAGCAGACAAATTCGTTTGGATAGTAAGGAAATAACGTTTAGCTGCTTGGTTTGTATGGACCGGCTAATTTGTACAAGACGTCATTCTAAACAATATCCTAGCCAAAAAGAATAAAAGGCTGGCCGCGACTTTGGTTTATCGGGATGTGGAGCGGCCGTAAAAATGAACTTTAAAGCTGTGAGTTAAGATTCAAATTATAGTAATACTTTAATGTCAATACAGCGTTTTTATTCCAAACTATCATGTTAATTACCACTCAGAGCCTAAAATTGCTGAATACTGATAGAATCAGAAGGAAATGTGACCAAACTGTAACTAATTTTAGCATAAGTTTACAAAAAACTCTTGAGGATTGTGATATAGAATAATCGTCTTGTTGCAAACCTTAGAACATCTGTTTATAATAAAATGACGAAACGTGGCGTTGTATTTTTTTTTACTACCACTGTTTATTAAACCTTACGGGCACTACCATCTGACTAAACTATGTAAGAATTTATATTTTAAGGTCATATTTTAACAAGAAAAAAAAAACAAATAGACGAAATCTAGCGCCTGTAATTCACTAAAGAGCAATTTAAAAGCAGGCCGCACGGGCACTTTAACACGTTAAAATCTACCAGTGCTTCCCAATAGGAGACTACTTCTGAGAAGAAGCGCCGCAAGAAACTCAACAGTTAATAAAATAAAATAAAACTCATGACAATGCATGACAATCCTAAAATCAGAATGGTTTCAGTAAAATTCACTTAAGCTTTCTCACTCTGAGAGCATTCTTACCCGAGCATTTGTAAACGAGCGATAATTTCAATAATTAATTTGTAAGCTTTGTACGCTCGGCTCAACGTCCACACCACTCGAATATTCGACGCCGAATGTTCATTACATGCGAATGCTCTCAGTGGGGACGCTCCTTAGGCTGCCTTTCCATAGAAGCGGAGACGAGCGGTACGGAGAGGAGCTGTGTAGGAATCGACCAATCTCATTGGTTGTAATCCACAACTCGTCTCCGCGTGACTGTTTCTATTGAAGCGGAGCGGAGACGAGATGTGGATTACAACCAATGTGATTGGTCGATTCCTACACAGCTCTCCGCACCGCTCGTCTCCGCTTCTATGGAAAGGCAGCCTTATGACTTGCGATGATTATGAGTACCTATCGATACATTCAGACTATTTCAGACTACAATTTTTCCCGATATGGACCCATTAAGTAATATATCGCGATTTTCAGCCCAGGATGAAGGTGAAGATTCCCTATTCGGATCTTAAACTATAAGGTCGAGTTCACATTGGGCTATTAGGCGTACTGTCTACCAGTCGATTCTGGGGCTCTTTAAGGGCAGTCACAGGCTAACAGTCCGCCGGCCGATCGTATTTGGACACAGACAATATCAGTTTCTCATACGATTTCATACATTTTGTTCACAGATTTTGACAGGCAGGTCGCTGGGCACCCTTGGGACTGCTGGCGAACTGTTAGTGTCGCCATTATCTATTTAGTGCCAATTTCACCATACGATGTTAAATGTTAATCGAATGTTCATACATTTTGACAGCTGTTAACACACTAATCGTCTGTTAAGTGGTTGGTGAAATCCGACATTAGTCTAGTTTTCCCCGTTTAGTCTCAAATAACGAATAAAAGGGATAAGTAGGGGGTCCAAAGTTTCGAATTTAGTGCTGCATAATAACCATTGCACCCACCCACCTTCATCGGTTACTAATCGGCGTTGATGTCTGGCTGCAAATCTGCCGCTGATTACAAACTGCGTATCTACCCACTGTAAACGCCATATTCAGCGTAGTAAGTATTGGACGCTAACTGATGAGATGACTCGCATTAAGGCAAAAATCATGTGTTTTATGTGTGAACGCGGCCTTAATCCTACTTCTGCAGTTTCAACCTTACTTATCTTACTTACCTATCTGATATTTGTTATCCCTAAAAATATGGGACAGTTCCCAGGGGAACGATGGAGTCGCCGTCAAAAGCTAGTAAGTCAATAATATTAGATATTTGCGTCATATCTAAACATTTTTTTTGTCCTTGGTCATGCCGATTTTTCTCAATAAGTATGGCATTGCGCTGGCGAGCAAGCGATTAGCTATCGACTTTTTTCTCGCTCAAGAAACGAACAAAAGATATAGATCCCGCGTTAATAAAAGAGACGCATATATATATTAATGGTTGATCGCTGCCTGTTCACACTTGCCGGCGAGAACTCTCCACTCGCTGGCTGTTCACACTGCCGGAGAGTACACTTACTCTCCACTAACTAACTAAGTACTTACACACTCGCTTCTCGCTGCTTGCCAACTCGTATCTAGTTTCTAGCTCTACTCGCTTCTCGCTCATCGTTGGCGGTGGAACAAGTGCCTATTATTTAAGTAGGTATATAGGCATCTAAATATAAAGACGCTAAAGATAACAACACGTTATATGAGGTGTTACGAAATAGTGAATGTGTTTATGTTATCGAAGATTGTCCTGTAGTGATAAGAACCAGTTTGACTCATAAATTTGCGTCGTCACCTTACCTAATCAGTATTAGTTAAATGTGAAATCGGCAGGATTCCGTAGCTATTAAAAGCCATTATAGCCCAAAACTAAAACTTATCAGTACATGCGGTAAACTAAAAGTGCCTAACTTACTTTGTGTTTTGATATTACGTTACTATGACAAGGTTCCATGTAGAACCCATGCAATATTAATTTTAAATTAGAGACTATATCTTCTCAACAGTGCTGCAGTGTTTGTCTTTGTAAAACGTAGGTAAAGGTATGAAATAATCTTAACCTTTGACAATTAATATCATCACTTGAAAAATCACCTAAAACTTCAACTTTTTTAACCTGCTTTGGGGCACGGATCGTTATTATTTTTGTTGGAATAAATATTTCATTCCATTTAGTTAGCACCTTGGTCCATGTAGGTACGATATCATATTAAGCGTATTACATATTATTGCATGATGAATGAATAATAACCACCTTCTAAAAACACAATATGAACCTCAGAATAGGTAACTACATAGTTACGATCATCAGTAGGTACAGTCGCCATCATATATATTGCAGCAAACAAGGTGCTCACAAATATCTGAACACGACTCTATTGTCAAGGCGTTAGAGTACATGTTCAGATATTTTTGACCACTCTGATATGTACAGATATATTTGATGGCGAACTGTACCTAATATGAATTAATATTAAATGCTATAGAATTCTACGGAAACAGTTAATACCAATGCAATCAAAACTACGCAGGTAAGGTAAACTAGTCCAATAATTATATGCAAGATTAAAATAAAACGGGTTTGTAGACTCCGTGAGGTCTCTGTTATTTTATTAAACTTGTAGCACGCTGTCGTGTTTTGTTTATTATTCGAGAAAAGTGGGTTTAGGTTTTCTGTTTTTAATTTTGAAAAAAGAACCGCGGCTTTTGTTTTTTGTTTTAAAGCCTTTCCACAAGGATTTTGGGCCAGTTTCTTTTAGTTTGACAATTTTGATCATGGCTGGTTTGGACGGTTTGAGTGACCGCGATAAAGCCGTGTTGAGGAGTATTTTTGACCCCACCGCCACCATCGCCGATGTGGACGTGAACGGTGACACTTTTGCTGAGGAAGACGAAGGTAACCTTACGTTGAGTTTTAACCGGCAAATAGGTACCTATAAATACCTAAGGGCTACTTGCATGAAAAATATTATAATACCAGATTTAAAACCGACAGTTCCATTAAAAGCAGATTTAAGACACTACGAAGCTGGATTTTACATAAAAAAAACTGGTCTAATGTGAGTCGGACCTGCGCAGTGAGGGTTCCGTACACATTTTTAGTAGGTACTTATTTGTTGTTGTTCTATAGGGTTTGTTCTATATCATACCAAATTTGACGGTTGTATGTAGTACCTATTACCGTTTTTACGATAGAACAAAAATTAAATATTTAGAGTAAGTAGGTAATTTGTAAGTAACAAAAATATAAAATCATAGCTACATAATAAAAAGCTGATAAAATTTTTGTTTATTTAATTATATCTTCCTGCGCCAACCCTACCAAAATAGGTGTAATTTTTGCCCGCTCTTTAAATACCCGAGAAAATGCAAGTTAAAGTTATGCTACTTACTGCCGCACTCACAGACGTCCATTCATTTTTAAGTTTCATTAAAGTTGCTGCGTCTTACTGCCGCACTCAGCGAGACGTCAATTAAGTTTTAAGTTTCATTAAAGTAGCTGCTGTCACTTTCTTTACTATAGCAATAGAATAAGACGCAGCAACTTTAATGACACTTAAAACTTAATTGACGTCTCTGAGTGCGGCAGTTATTCTGTTGCTATAGCAAAGAAAGTGACAGCAGCTACTTTAATGAAACTTAAAACTTAATTGACGTCTCTCTGTGCGGCAGTTAGTCGTTCTTGAAAATAGATAATTATGCGTTATTATTGTTAGGTTGTAAACATTCCATTATTTTTTAAAGAGGCAATAACAGACGCTGAGAAGCAATCCGTGGAGCTCTGCGCGCAGGGCGTGCGCCTAGCCAACGAAGGCAAGCTCGAAGAAGCCCTGGAGGTACTCAGTAAGGGCGCGGAGGCGGCACCGGAGCGCGCGGCGGCGAGAAACGACCGGGCTCAGTTGCTTAGGCTGATGAAGCGAGACGACGGTAACTAAAATAAATTAATGTCAGGGGACAATTTTACACGAATAGACTTACTGCCGCACTCAGAGACGTCAATTAATTTTTAAGTTTCATTAAAGCTGCTGCGTCTCATCCTATTCCTATAGCAAAGAAAGTGACAGCAGCTACTTTAATGAAACTTAAAACATAATTGACGTCTCTGAATGCGGCTGTCCAAGGAGACTTGGGTTTAAAATGACATGAAACTTATCGTCGCAAGTTATAGAGCGGTTTCATGCCAAGGTCTTCCGCTTATCAGCTATGTCCACACCTTGCGCTTTCATGTTCATCTTGCGTCTTCCCCTAAGTAAAACAGCGCATGATGAACATGAAAGCGCACAGGTGTGGACGTAGGTATTCCCTATCTATAGCTACCGATGTCTAGGTATCACTCCTTTCATATCACTTAGACAAGATCTCACATCCCGCAGCTAATTTAAAGACAGTACCTATTAAATGAATTAATCCTGCGGGCTTAACATGCATGCACGGGATATAATTTGACAGGTGCTAGGGAAATTAATCCATATTGTAACGTAAATCTTAACGCTTAAGGTTTAAAATAAAAGTGGCCCGTCTTGATAAAATCGCTATAAAAAGTGAATATCGCTGTAGTCGCTTAGTAATAAAAGTCAGGACAAGACATTTTTAAACCATAAGCGATAACTCTTACGTTGAATATGGACTAGATATATTAATTTCCCTAGCACCTGTCAAATTTTATCTCGTTCATGCATGTTAAGCCCGCTGAGTAGAATGCTACTCGTAGTTTCAAGACAAGTTAAAGTAAATTTCAAGTAGGTAGTATTTAGTAGGTAGGTACCTAAGTACCTAATAGCAATAGCAAACTAGTACGCATCTTTAAAACGGTATCCTGTCATTTTACCGCAAAAAACGTTTCTCAAACTGATTCATTTCGCAAACATAAGTATCATTTGGCAAACCACTTTTTTTCGAAAATGTAAATATTTATAGGATTTTTATAAAACTAACCTAATCTAACCTATAGGGTTCTATACCTAGGTTAGGTTAGGTTAGTTTTATAAAATTCCTTAAATATTTACAGTTTCGGAAAAAAGCGGTTTGCTAAATGATATGTTTGCGAAATGAATCAGTTTGGGAAACGTTTTTTGGAAAAACATTAGTGAACCATTTAAATCGGACAGTACGGTCAACCCAAGATCAGTTTATCAATACGTCGTCTTGTCTTCTACAAGTTCAGAAGCGATGGCAGACCTGGACCGCGCCCTGCTCCTCACTGAGGGTAGAAAGACGAAGGCGCGTGCGCTAGCTCTGTGCCAAAAAGGTGTGCTGCTAAGAAAGCGAGGCTCCAAGGAGGCCAGAGCCACCTTCATGGAGGCAGCCAAGTTGGGCAGCGGGTTCGCAAAGAAACAGGTATGTGTCTATTTGTCATCACATCAGCAACCCTAACACTGACACAAGTTTAAATTAGCTCTCAGTGCAATGCATCCCTTTACACTAGTTAGAACTGTAGGTTCAGTCGCAGAATGCAAAGATTCGTCACCTTTTAATTCATTTCAATGCTGTACAGTCAGCATCAAATAGATAGGAGCAGCGAAAGTGGTCAAATATACCGAAACATTCATCTTTATTACTATAGAAATAAGAATGTGTTGTGGATGAAGCGTTGTGGATGAAGGATGAAGTGTGTGTGTGAAGTGTTGAAATCATCACTTTATCGAAACACCTTTCATCGAACGTATAATTTCATCGAATTTCATTTAATCGCAAGCTAATATCTGTTGAAACCTTATTGTTTTCAGGTTATCTTGAGCATGGGTTACGTAGGTTAGGTTAGGTTAGACCTGACACCACCAAAAAATTATAACTCCTGCACGCGGAAATTAGCTTCCGATGAAATACGTTCGATGAAAGGAGTTTAGATAAAGTGATAGCTACCCATGTGTTTTGATATAATTGGCCATTTTGGCTGCTCCTATCTATTTGATGCTGACTGTATTTATTATGCCCGTTTCCAATATTCCGCTCCGGCTACACGCCTCAATCTTGCATGCGCAAATAGTTTATGCAAAAGTTTGCGCAAAAACCTTACGGCCGCACTCAGAGACGTCAATTAAATTTAATGCTTGTCAAAGTGACATGTTGTCTTAATTCTATTGCTATAGCGCCTAGTATCTATAGCAAACAAAGTGACAGCAGAAACTTTAATCAAATTTAAAAATTAATAGACTTCTCTGAGTAAACTTAATAAAATAATTACTGCGGTCCTTTATCGTTTTGCCGTCTTACTTAACCCTTAAATTGTCAGTGTAAATACATACCAATAAGTTCACTTGTTTACTTTTTTTGCTACCATTTTTTATGCCGATTCAAAATCAAAAAGGATTTGAATTCAGAACTTGTTTATTTATGCCATTTTAAGGGTTGTGCTTTTCAAATTGGAATTTGTGTAATAAAGATTGAGCGTGAAGCAGAGCTAAACCACCAACAGCTTCAAATTGAATTTGTTTTAGGTGGTGGAGTTGAACCCGTACGCGGCACTCTGCAACCAGATGCTGAGCGAAGTGATGAGAAACGGCGAGGTTAACTAACGAGGTGTCTAACTTAAGTTAGACAACATATCTGGCCAGTAGTTTAACGGTAGAATAGGTACTCGGTATCCGTTGACATTGCTTCGAATACGAAAATAATGATACCAGGACCAGTGGATCGAAACATAGGTTTAGAATAATAAATAACACATAGAATGATAGTTCCCAACAGCCAACGCGTCAAAAGTGAAGCACAAAATGGATGTAGGCGTAATCAACGCGTACTTACGCACTACAACACGCACACCAGTAAACAAATATGATATTTTGTTGAATTTTTATGTAAAACGACAAGTCAAAACGAAGTGCTTTCGAGTGGAATGTGATTTTACCATGTTTATTTAATTTATGAGAGGCATTGACGCACCCATTTATTGCGCAAACTGTTATTTTGAATTAAAATTCAGGAGCTGTTGACGCTGTGACTTGATTGCGACTGACAGACGCCGATCGCCGAGTATGCCAAAATGGCTTAGTTTACTGGTGTACCTACCTACTTACTTCACTTTTAGCAAACTGCCTCTGGAAACTCATTTGATGTAACATCGAGTATCGACTCTCTCGATAATAAAGAGTTGGCACCACATCACATGCATAACTAGGCACGGTTTTCTCTATATGTAAATGCTCGCTTTTTTTGCCATAGCATTTCTTCAATTACTGTCCATCAATTTTGTACGAGACACCTAATATATTACGTAAAAAAAAATTGATAGAATATAGCTCTTGCATAAGACATTGAGTCTGATTTAATAATTGTTACTCGTGACAGAAACTGCTAATTTTCTACGCAATTATAGTTGAGATTAAGTAGCTACTCTTCAAATTCAACCTAGTTACCACATCTGGACGTGATAATTTTGACCTTGTATAAATAGACTTAAGGTTTAAATTCAGCAGGCATTTCGAATTATCCCCTGTAGAGGAAACCAAATTAGGTGAATTATTTAACAAAGGATTTGGTCAAAATAAAACGCACAGAATCTAATGGATTAGAAATTTATATTGTTGAATACAATCGACAACCACTTTCGAGAAAATTCCATACAACCCTTCAAACGGAGGTCGTTGACCCCGTCCGAACTGCTCCACCACTTATCATTGAAAATGACAATTTTACATTTTGAAAATGACAAATGTAACTACAAATTGAAATATTGGTAACTACACTAAAGATTACTTATAATATGCAATAAAATCTCATAAATATACTAAACGAGGATCATGTGCAGAAATTTATTGTATAAAGATATTTTGTTAGTAAAATTTCCACACACAACCATTAAAATTGTTTAGAATTAAAATACGATTTTTATTTCTATTCGAAAGCGTTAACCACAGATACTTAACGCAAATGGAAAGTGCACTTTAAACATTAATTTTATAAAAGCTACGTGGAAGAGTTTTGTTTTCATTATTTGTTGTCTTTGGTACTTTTCGGCGTAGGCAATGCTTTTTGGCACATTAATATTAAGACCTGATTTAACATAATTGGGGCATATGTTTGATTCAACTCACCCCATCATCATTTATGGCTACCAGGAGCTATTTCATTCCAGGTTCGTTACGTAGGTACGTTACGTTCGTTTGTAATATATTGTAACATAGAACCAAGCATGACTTAGCTCCTTAGCAATTAGGTATTCGATCTCTTTCGCCTGCGCTGTCACGTTGGTCCAACCGTACCCATGTGACACATAATATTAGTAATTAAAAAAACATACATACAGTCGAACATAGAACCTCCTCCTTTTTTGAAGTCGGTTAATAAATTTAAACAGGCTTTAATTTATTCATAGCTTTGTAGCCCTAATTCATAACTCACTATTGAAGTGCTATAAATTTTGTGTTATCTAATGTAAAACAGTTTTTTATCAGACTTACTTTCTAAGTTTTTCACAAAATAGACAAAAACGGTCTAAACGGTACAGCCAAGTTTAATAAAAAAAAATCAGACGCCGGGTATAATTCTAAAGATGTTAGGTAGTTAAATATTTATGTAACTTTCAAGGTACCTTAACTAAAAGAAAACGTGCAGGAAATATCAATCGAGGTGAAACAATTTCTACATATTGCTAGTTGGTAATGACATATTATGTAGCGTTTTTAAAAACGCCAATGAGAGTTTTGGAATATCTTAGAATGCCACTGACTTTGTATTATTAATTAAAACTAATAATTATTATAGGTAAAATCGAGTATTACTGTCACGGTAGGTACCTACTTTAGAAATAAAAGCGTCTTAGTACCCTTCACCCAAGTTATGAACCGATCAAACCTGTTTTTTAATACGAGTACGTACCTACCTACTAGCTAACAGTGAGATAGCTTTTAATTTCCAAATTTGTCACTTTAACAAGTAAGATCTTAATCGGTATAGGTTGGTATTAAACTATAACCGCGCTGAACGAGGGAGATGAGGTCATTAATTTTAGCCTTCCTGTAAAGTTACGTAACATTTACATTTACTCCCATAGCGCGACGGGTAAGGGCCAGAAGCAGGCCTCTTCATTGCCTGCTCATATACTAACAACACCGCTAGTGAGGAGTAGAATAGAGGTCATTGTTGACTTAGCGCTTCAACACCTAAGGCTTAATTGCTGACATACTAATTGAAATATTCATATTCTGCAAAATAAGTAGAAAGTTAAAAAAAACATGGGCCAGTTTTAATCATATATATTGTTCCAATTGTTAGCTTAATTTTACATATCGACGGGTCTCTGACTCAACCTCGTATATGAAATTTTACGAAATCCGAATATCCGCTTTAGGTACACGCCCTAAAGGAGATATTCTAATTTTATAAAATTTCATATACGAGGTTGAGTCAGAGACCCGTCGATATTAGACCAAAGATTATTCGAGGTAAGTAACTGGGTTGTGTACAAAATTGCGGTTCTGCGATTTTGTGAATCTGAGATCCTTTTAGAATAAAGAAATTAAAACCATACATACTATTTTCCACCCGGCGATGAGGCGCTAAGATAAAAAGCAGTTATTCATACTATCATAAATTCAATAACTAATGTCGTGGAAAAATATTTACAAATATAATTTGGCACAGGTGATGGTGCTAGCAACCACATCGTCAATGTAAAATATTTTAATTTTTCAAATATTAATTAGTAAAATATTTTTAAAAGTATACTAAAGACCTGTATTAACTACGGGCTTAATCTAAAAGGTTTTAGGCCTATCTTCACATTACCATTCCGCACAGATAAAAAAAATGGTGGAGCACGCCACCAAAGAGCTTAGGGTACCATAATGCAAATAATGTTTTTTTAAATCCAGATAATCTAATCCTCTGTAGTAAAATTATTTAATATTTAAGTTACAATACATTAAATTAAGTATTTCTACTTCCGGCAACTGTGTCAAAGTTATATAAATAAAAATAGATAACAGCAGTGACTTAGCAAGAGCAAATGAATGCTTTTAATGTTACGCTAACCTATCCAAATAATATCAAGGTATTTACCAACTAATTTCTCACTGAACACATAATTATAATCAATTACTGATAAGTTTCTCAAAAAAATACTTAGTGTAATACAGATATGGCTTTTAAAATCATGGAAAGTTGACATAAAGCAAATTTAGTAACAATTTTTAGTAAAAGCAATATTTTATTCACAGCTAATTAGTAATACTTAAGGGATAAAATGACCAGCAATAATTATTTACAAATGAGATCTTATTATAATGATACATTATGAATAAATACGATTACTATAAGTTTTATAAACTTTTAGCTATTTAACTAGCTGACCAAGTCAGAGAAATGATGGGAATAGAAGGCGTGAGCTGGCATACACTAATTAATACGAAATGAATACTTTAAGATTAATACAAATACTAGAATACTTTAGGAATAAAGTAGGAACTGCGAACGGGCTCAAAACAATCCCCTAGCATTTTACTAGAGTGTCGCTCCGTGCAATAACAGATAAAAAAAAATTACACTTTTAGACTTTTCAATCAGTAAAATATTTGTACAATTATATTGAGTAACGCGATATTTTTACAACATATGACTTACAAAGAACCTCCCTTTTTTGAAGTCGGTTAAATTACCATTTACATGACAGAATTTAGTTATAGGTATTTAACTTTAGTTCTTAGACTTAGGCAACGTCGGGTTAAAGTATCGACAATGTACTTATTAATCTACCCTTTGTCTACCTTTAATCTACATTATGTATTGTGAAACTAATAGTGATGTAGTGATTTTATTATTAATTCATATAGAGTCTTAGATACCTACTTACAATACATACCCCGAAGTAGTTTCGAGATAAAGTCAAATATGTTTTGAGAAAAAATAATACCTAATGATACTCGTAAATAACTCCCATGAAAAGTTCTCGTGACTAAACGTAGTATAGTCATCAGCGACCGAATGAGATATCATTACCAATATTGGGCTCAAAAATATCTAAAACACCATGTCCACGGTGTTACATACAGGGCCCTTAGCTAAGATGCATTACGCTAACTAGCGTTTCTATTCGTTTCGTTTTTAAACCAATCGCGTCACTGGTAGATCACGTGACTCTCCGTATGACGTGATCTACCAGTGACGCGATTGGTTTAAAATTGAAACGAATAGAAACGCTAGTTAGCGATGGGCATCTTGGCTAAGGGCTCAGGTCTGGCAACTGGGCAAAAATTCAATGGGACACAGTGCGCAGTGACTCCACTGTTGAAGTAAAATTCAGATGGCGCTGCGATCGAGGGATGCAAAACATACTTAACCTACATTTTTCGATTTTTGAAATCCCATCGCGAGTGACGTACGATACGTTGGTTTTGTGTAGGTACATTTAGGGTTCAATGCGCGTGTTTTACGCATGCGCGACTATAGTCATCTTTGTCGCACCGGGTATCCCTCGGTCGCAGCGACGCTAGCGGCCTAGAACGTTAAGAGGCCCACGTTGAAACCCAGAGTTGCAAGACCTGTATGTAAGTACTCTGTGTCAATCCAATTTGTTAATAATGTAAACAAACGTGTTATCAACTCGACCGTCGACTGATTAATTATGATAAATCCAAGAGATATTTTTATTTTCAATTCCTTGTTTCATTAATTAAAATTGTTCATTCACAATCTATAAATTACAAGATTTATTTCTTTAAACAAAATAACCTCACTTTTCGACTTACATTTTTTTTTCATCAAATTAGTAATAGAGACGCGTCACATATTTTCAAGTCCAATGTTGGATAGTTGGACTTAAGTATTGATCTGATCCTCAAATTTAACATCATTATTAACACATTGAGCGGCGGTGACGTCTATAGACGTCAAGTTGTATGGCTAATTGATCACTAATCACGGTAGTGCACGCCAAAGTGTTAATTTCTTCACTTTTTTTCTTGATTTTAACCATTCTTAATTCTCATGTGATAAATTTTGGGATCATATTAAATATAATAATATGCAGTAAATATTTGAAATTACCTTAATAATTTTATAAACACTTCAGATTACACCTTAATTCAACTTATTAAATATAATTATTGTACGCTGTTATGACGACAAGAGCGACAGAGATCGTTGGTTCGCAGTTTCTAGATATTCCTTGTCTATGCCTTTTTGCCCGTCGGCGGCGGGAAAACAAAGAGGTCACATATCCTCTTTTTTTAAATAAGGCAGCCAGTTTATTGTGTTACCATTACCATAAAATAGATGCATAAATGTTTTTGAAAAAGGTGCTTGGGCATAATCGCAATTTATTTTAAGTTAAACTACCAAAATGATTGAAATTGTTCAATTTGCTTCAAAATAATTATGATAAAAGCTGGATGGAGGCTGGATTGTGAACGCCGTTATGAAAATATGCCTTGGGTAACATTAAACTGAGGCGACCCACGGTGAAACCTATACGGTGTCGGCACGAGAGTTGAGGTGAATGATTATGCACACAGTTACAATGAACGAAGGAGTGAATGTGAACAAAATTCCGCTGTCAACACATGACATGATGTTGTGAGCGTGACCTCAACTCTTGCGGATACCTAAAGTTAACAAATCTTACCCAAGCTAATGTCCCTTCGTTTATTATATTGTTTGAGTAAATCATTATAGGCCTAATAAATATAGTCCACCACTGGCATGAGGCTCTCCACTACTTTAAGGATGACTCCTGGCTACTTTTATCCTATCCTTGTCAGATACTGAAATTCAGATACCCTGAATCGCCATCGCGAAAGAACGTCGTACACTCTCCACTGAACAATGCACTATGCTAGCTGTTGATGTTGGTTGTCGGATAATGTTTCCAACTCTCCTACCATACCACACAGACACGCACATCAGATATACATATTAATTATTAAGTAGCACTTTCTTATGAAATAATTTTTTTTTTAAATTTCTATCAAAAAAATTATGATTTCCATTGTTATGTATATTCTGCTTTTGATTTTTATGATTTTACCTAGCTTTGTATCAAGGCTAGTTTGTCATAACTTTATAAATTAGTACTACCTAATAGTACGACCACAGAGAACATTGAACGAAATTTAGTTTATTTTCATCTGTGATTAAAAGGTTAAAACACATTTCATAACAACGTTCCCAATACCAAAGGATGGGATGGTGCGATACACAGACGCGTGCGCATCGGGTGGTGCGTCTGTATTGGTGGGAAGCGCAAAGCGCTTGCTACGTTGACTCCCGCTCCAGCTGATTTAAACCTAACCTGGCTCACTTTTCAAAGAAACATGAATAGCCAAATAAAAATACGCTAAGCTAATCTAGCGAAATATACAGACAGTTTGGTCCTTTGGAACCGAATATCTACGTCAACTACCACGAGAAGTCACACCGGGAGCTTTATGCACTTATAAAAACAATCCGATCGGTCGAAATAGACGATTCCACCTCATTGGATCGAACGTTTGTCCCGGCATTCGACTTCAAACGCGAGATTAATTTAATGTATCTAATGCCACTATTAAAACAGTGGTTAGTTTTATACAAATTCAAAATTGGACAGAAAAATGAGCCAGTGCGTTAACCTATGCTTAAGCTTAACTCTAAAAAAATCAATCGCTAGTTTTCTAAGCCATGCTAATTCACTAAACAAAACGCATAACTAAGCCTTTTACCGAATACAGCTGGTTATTTTAACCTTTTCATCGCTAGCATTGGCTGAAGGTTCACGCTAAATATAGGTACATTTAAGATGCAGTAAAGTCAGTTTTAGTTTTCACGCTGATGCGTAATTTAACAATAACGGTCAAAAGGTTAAACGGCCGAAATACTTCTTTCTTTCACAAAGACTTAAAAAGTTAAAGGATCACCTAAACTTCATTTTATTACATTTCAATTTAGAATCAAATGCTTTTCTCATTTTATTTTTTAATACAATTTAATCTAAGAGTGTTACACTTTTAAATATATATTAATATTTAAATATACGATATTATTAATTAAGTTAGTAAGGCTATTTTAGTAAATAATCGTCAGCAAACACCAATTTCCCAACAAATGCTTAAAACAAACTGATCACCAACTCTAATCACTCACATACATGTTAATAAGTATGGCCCAGTATTCAAATATTTGAATTTAAATTCGGGCCTGTTATTGTTTTTTTTCACAATCTATATGCAATGCATAATATTTCTAAACGTTTTTTTTTTGTATAATTTATTATATATAGTAACACTTATTTATTCATTAGGTGTTGTATTACTAGTGATTTGAGTAGATAACCGATTAGTTTATTTTAAACATCGAGAAATGTATAAACGTGCTCGTTTGTAGTGCTATTAGACAGAGAAATTCACAGTTTTCTTCTCATTTTAAGTTTGAACGATTCTATCAACTATATTTGATTTCAAAAAACTACATTAAGCCGTCTAATGACACCACAAAATATAATTGAAACCAAACCACACACACATTCATAACATACACTGAGTAAACAAACACATTCAAAACATAGTTAGGTCAAACATCACAAAATGCATCACGGTAAAGTTGCCACAAACTTGTTTGAGAGTGGCCAATGTCCATAGTAGGATAGGATAGGATAGGATGACAGCTGTCAATTCAGTATAAACCTTAAATTTGAGGTTATTCAAAAATATATTACAACTGTCAAATCAAACCCATTAAATTTGGAGTATATCAACGATCATAATAATAAAAACACGGTTCCATAATAGTAGAAGACCCGATAAACTTAAAGTTAAATAGGATCTTTTTTATCCAAAATAACACCCTCTAACAAATTTGTGACGCAATAAAATAATTCAACGATCATAGACAATGTAAACTTAATGTACCTAGCCTTTAAAACATGATTGTATGGCTATTTGGTTACCAGAGATAAAATGTATAATTATTTTATAAACCGCTACACATTATTATATCATCAGGTAAATGTGTATTCATCTTATGTAGGCGTGTTTGTCTCCATTTGATTTCATTGATTCAGAGTTCTTAATCAAGCTAGTAAATAGCATACTATGTATTCGAGAGTTTATTCACAGATCCAGATCTAATAATAATGTCATAGCAGTCTAAAGAAATTGAGTTACAATACTAGCGGCGAAAGAAAAAGATATTTCTAACAGTTTTCATCGCAATACTGTAATCTATTTTTACTTTGGAGGTTATAATTCACATCGCGATGACAGCTGTCAGAATTTACTTTTTAGTTTGTCACTAGTATACCACCTATGACCATAATCCAAACATAATAAAAAAAAATACCATAAAACAGAATACGAGATTCAAAGTAAAGTGAGCTTCTACGATGGCTGATTATGAAAAAAAATTAACACTGATACCACCCACTAGACACGACAACGAATTATACCTATTTACAATTAACACTGATATGTGACAGGTGTAAGACGAGTTACATTGCTTTCCACACCATTTGCAAATGCTTATTGCATTAGTAATAAGATCCGAAGGACAAATGGTACGGTCAGCTTTGTTACTACCAACATTTATTAATACCAAGTGGCCCCAAGATATGATATTCAAAATTGAAAAAAAATTACGATCTCTATTTTAAACGTAGAATGAAGCAGAACAAAAACGCAATGTTGCTATTCTGAAATAAAATGACACAGAGCACATTTGCACAGTAACAATTTAATACACCTAAGTCATGATTGGTTAATCCAATTATTATTGCTCTTTAAAATTCGTTTAAATGTTCTTTGCGAATTTACTGCAATGAAAAATAACAGTCAAGAAAATGTCATGTCATAATGGATGGGAATCAAATAACTATTTTTTAGATAGGAAATGAGCAAACGATTAATATTACGCCTCCCTTATACTTACATCTACGAAAAAATGGTGTTTCAAAATTTTCCAAGTCACGAATCCGTCAAGATAAACAAACTACAGATCATACTTTTTGAACTAAACAGTTCACAGTCGAAGCGAGACAGCGAGCTGACGTCTTGAGAGCGACAGAAACAGAGAGAGCCCACTTTCAGAAACCAATTCTTGTTTCGCGCCAGCGTCAATAACGTAGAAAGATTCAAACCTGTAAATATAATTAGATAAAATATACAGCAATATCAACATGTCAAATAAATAAATTCAAATAAAACCCCTCATTCTTAACTCTAAAGCAGGAATAAAACAGAAAAACAGTAATTTTAATTCTGCTTTTTATTATTGAATTTTACCACAATAAAAAAAACAAGTTACAAAACTTATACTTTCAAATATTGAAAAATAGTAACACTTGAATGACGTTTTGTGGTGTTTTTTTTTAATGTCGATTCACTTATTTTCCCAAACTCTTTGCTAAGTTATACTTTACGAACGAATATACAATTGAGTAAATCCACCTGCAATAAAATGAACCACACAATATCTAATTGTAAAATATTTTAATAACCCTCTTACCGGTGTTCAGACGTGCTGCACATATTCGGGGTTGAGGTAAGAGAAGTTGATAAACTCGTTTTGATCGAGGTTCATCATGAACAGCTTGTCCGTCGGCGTCAGCTCCGTCTTCTCCGTCGTGAACTGCTTGTCGAAGTTCGACACGTCTTTGCGATGTTTCTGAAAAGGTACAAAACAAGATAATTACATTGCGCGGTTGAATCAATGTACGTAAAATTAAGTAATAGGATGGGACGTCGTGGATTGACAATACTATAGCGAATAATGGCGCCTTAGACTAGACAGATGACTTCATTTGCACATTCCTAAACAGGTTTTTTTAATGCTGCGTAGTTTTAGACTTGTGATGAAAAATATAAAAAACCGTTCCCCCGCCCTTATTTTGGGCTGACGACCAACCTACCTACCTATAATTTACAAGAAAAACAAAATGACGTTTTCAAACCTAATAATTTTCGAGCAACTAGACAAAATATAAAAAGGCAACCCTCGGTGCACTTGGCAGGCTTTTTAGCGGCTCTGAGAATGCTTACGATTTTGGGTTTGAAAGGAGGCTGCACGTCTCTCGCTTCGATGCGCGCCCAGTCAATCCTCCTGAAGAAGGGATGCGTCCGCACATCCTCCTCTCCCTTCGGCCCGCAGCCCAGCCGCTTTTGGGGATTCTTCACAAGGAACGTCTTACACGCGTCTTTGGCTTCCTGAAATCAACAACCCCAATATATCTTATAACTTCATAATAAAATTGATTTAATTAAAATTATGATTCTTCTGCACCGATGCTAGTATGTCCGTACAAACTATAGGGGCGGTATTAGTCCAAACTTTGGATCCAATGGAAGTGTCTTGGAATCGCAAATTTGAAAATAAAACAACAGCAGCGAATTTTGAGAAGTTGCTGAGAATGACACTTCTAGGTAAGAGTAAGTAAAGTTGAACTCAGACCGAACAATGATCGTAGTGACAATTAGGACGATTAAAAATCACAACCTGGTAGTTTTTGCGAGCGATGATGTCGACACTATTGAAGCGTTTAGTTATTGGCGTGTTAGGTGAACGTGCTGTGGTATGCATAAGCTGAAAATTTAGATCTCACTCCCAGATCTCAGCTATAACCTAAACTAGCTCAAAAAATTGTTCTTTTTCCTTTCCATGTCATCCAAAAATCATACCTTGCTTAGAGTCTTGGGGTAAGACACGCTGTTATCAGTGATAGCAGCAAACAGTTCCTCCTCATCCTCTCCATCGAACGGCGGCTGTCCCACCAGCATCTCATACAGCAGCACGCCGTATGCCCACCAGTCCACGGACTTCCCGTATGGCTGGTATAATATGATCTCCGGCGCTATGTAGTCCGGTGTTCCGCAGAAGGTCTTGGTTGTTTTGTCGCCCGAAATGCCTTTAAATAATTTTTTTTTTTGATAATTCAATCAGCCTACTTATGCAATGTAGATTAAACAATAGTATTTGAAAATCAAGTTCTGTGGAATCAAGGGGAGCGCTGGGACAATGGCGGAATTATTTTTTTGGGGTTAAACCTACATTATGAACTAACGTCATGCATTTTACATTGCTCGTAGAGCCAATGGCCGTTTGGGGCGGATCAACTCTGTAGTGGCGATTACGTACCGGAAAGCACATTGTCAGCCTCCCAGAAGACGGGTCAATGATCTGATAAGGGTCGCGGGAAACAGCTGAATGCTAGTAGCTCAGGAACGATCATGGTGGAGATCTTTGGGGATTGTCTATCTCTCTACACTTACCTTCCTTGCACATGCCGAAGTCGGCGATCTTGATGTGTCCATCCTGGTCTAGAAGCACATTATCCAACTTCAGGTCGCGATACACAATGCCCCGGGAGTGGAGGAAGAACAGCCCGATTGCTATCTCCGCCGCGTAGAACCTGCCAGAAATAAAACATCATAAGCCTTCCTGCCTTTTTCATATGGAAGTCTATTGAGCTACATTTTCAACCCTTGATACAAAAACCGGGCAAGAGCATGTCAGGCCGTGCTCAGTATAGGGTTTCGTCACCATTACAACAAATACAAAAAACAATATCCGAAAACCATAAATATGAGCAATTTTTATATTCGAAGTTATCTTACTTAGCTGATTGTCGGTAGGTATAAACATTTTAGCCGTCTGTAACGGTCAAGTGTGAGTCGGACTCGCGCACCGAGGGTTCCGTATTTACACTACGACCTACAAAGAAATGCTAATGTTCAAAACGCAAATCTTTCCGGCGCCAACGAAAAAGACATCCAAATATGGACATGCTACAATATATAGCCTTTTTAGTGCTCGCTCTATAATATTTGTGTTATTTATTTAGCAGTTTACTGACCTATCAGAATTTCCGGAAGCTTTTAGAAAACTCGAGCTCAAGAAAGGGTACAATAGCGTTCAGTCGGGCGGAAGTGTCAATAGCAATGTAAACACAGAATATACTGGAAAGGGGAACAGTTGAACAAATATTGCGTTACCATAATATATTTCCTTACAATGTTTGCCAATTGGGAAAAGTTCTATTCTATTCAACGGTGGACAAAAGATTGAGAAGAGAAGAGGTTGTGCTTGCACAGTGACAATCGTGTAGAATACAAAAGTATTTGTTACACGTTCCCTGCTAAGATAACAGAACTAATTCACATTATAAAAACTTTAGATCAACAAGATAGAGAGACTAGTGGATGCGAAAGGAAATGCTGATATATTTTTTGGATATTATAATAATTCGTGCATGACCTGTGATCGGATTTTGCGGTGCCATTTGGGGTGAATTACCTTAATCAATACCTACTCGTATATGCTAATATGGATTTTGGGATTCATGTTGTTGAAGGAAGACTATGTTTCTTACGTTTGAAAAAAAATGTTACGGTTTAATTGTTCATTTAATAAGTATAAAAATGATTTATCGAAAGCATTTTTGTTAATAATTTGTTAATGTAAAAACGTAAATTACCGCTTTTTAGTAAATATTTTAATGTCTTTTTATAAATTTATAACACCAAATAGCTTTTAACGGCATCGCAGGTTGTTTGGCATATCCATATTAAGATTTCTACTCGATACTCGAAGTGGCACCGAGATTATTAATTCCTGCATACTCGTAGCGTATAATGACACGCGCATATTCTCAAATAAACGTACTATATATATAAGTACCATTTATTAAATCGGTGCAATAGTCCAAGAGCTAAAGAAGAGCACCCGATTTTCAGCAGTACGTTAAAAATAGATACGGAATTTGTGGCGAAAGTAGATGACTCAGCATTTGCTGTGAGTGGGGTCTGCCCGCGCCTGCACAGCGCTGGTTTTCAGCCCGCCCCTTTGCAATCAGAGCCACTTTAACATTTTTGCGGATAAGGACTTGCACTCGGATCTATCACTAGGTACTCTACGTTATCGGCTAACGCGATAACTAAAATAACATTCGGCATGAGAAGGACCTACATCTCATCTGGATGCCCATTCCAGTCAAAATTTGAATTTATCATTTTTGTTAGCAGATTCGACAATTATATAGATTTTTTTATCGATTCAGTTGCGGTGTTGGAAAACAGACCGCGACCTATGTCGATGTATGGGGGTCACAGTTTTCCAACGGCAAAGTTAAGTTGGTCGCAACATCTACAGCTCACAGAGCTATTAGTAAATATTAATTAAACTCTGGATGTTATTTTTGATACTTAAGTATTACCTGAGTGAACCAAATAGTTTAGGAGGGTCTCGTCTCGTCTCATCTCGTCGGTCAACACTCTTAAAAAAATATTTTTTCTGAGACCTAAGACGCCTACATTGCCAATTTTAATGCGAAATATTTTACAGAATTTCGCTTTCCACTATATTCTACAATAGGATTATTGAGCAAGACGAGATAAAAATTGTGCGATTTTTAGGCAATACTGTCCATGCCCGTCCTTAAAACGTTGTAACGTTCCAAAATTACAAGCTATCAACCAACTTTTAGTTCTTCCCGGAAAGGTTTGTTGCGAAAATTGTCGTAGCGTTCACACAAGATGGCGGATTCGATCTCATAACAACGCTCGACTTCAATCACTGACGTAAGTATTATCTCACGCGTGAAGGACAATCTTAATGAGACCGGCCCTCGCATCCGGATGCAGGAAGGGCGCTGTCACGGGATAATGATTATCCATGTTTGATTATCCGTATGTTAACTTAATTAATAATAATAATAATAATAATAACTTAGTATGTCAACGTTGTTATTGACGTATTGGCTTGATGACAGATATCGCTAGAATCAAAATTGCAAACGTAAGAACCGATTTTTTAAATGCCCAGTTTAAAATAACTGGGAGATAATTGTTAGCTGTCTTTTTATTTTTTTCGAAAATAGATGTCAATGAAAATACTGTTATTTGTAGATTGAAGAATCGAGCCTAAATAAACTGGCCCTTTACGGACGTCCTTCTGCTGACGTGATGATGATGATGATGATGATGATGATATGATGATAGTTGTATATAGTTGTATATAGTTTTCCGATAGGTAGGGGTAAGGACCAAAAAATGTGACCAAATTAGCAAATAATTAATCGTAGGTTAATCATACAAACAACAAACAACAAGCGACGAAAAGTATTCTTATTGTATGGCAAATTTTCGTCACACAACAGAAAAGTTTCATAGAAAATTTAATTGCGCCAGTACCTAAGCGTGCCCACTTTTTGGACCTTACCCATAGAGCTTCTTCTATAAGGTAAAAAAGCGTGTAACTTACACAGCAACAGGTTCCTTGAACTTTCCACACTGTTGGATCTGGAACATCAAGTCACCACCATTGACGTACTCCATGACGAAGTACAGGCGATCCTGGAAATAAATAAAAACAAGTTTAAAGCAGAATCGCAAGCGTCGTTAATTTCCGAATCACCTTTTCTATTTAAATGATTTTATAATTGGGTCAATCAACTTTTTTTCGTACTCCTTAATAAAAAATAATTAAATTCCCTGTCAATAGACATTTAATTTAAATTCAAATATTTGTCTAAACTCGGTAGAATAGGGTGGAGTAAACTTCAAAATAAAGACTTCTAAAAGTAATTAGTAGTAACTAACTTATTCTTTGGGGTAATTGCTAAAGTTCTGTAATGAATAATGTTTTCTTAGCAAGAAATCTTGTCAGAAAACGTGATTTAATTACCTAGCTCGTTGTAGATAAACTTTACGTGATAGCAATACACAGTTCCCATAAACATGAAGTCGTGTCCCTCGTGTCTATCGCTGGTTGATACAAATTTAAATTCTAAAAATTATGACGGGTTTCATGATTTTAGAAAACTACGTACAGTGGTGCCACGTTTGTGGTTATCGCAAGAAACGCACATGTACCAACATTAAGTGATGGCGACCAAAATAAGGTGGGCAAGCCGAGTAAGAACCTAACACAGTAATTGGGCCTAAACGTGACGCATTCAGCGAAAGTTAAAACGACTGCCGAAATTATAGAAACTATAATCACCTGAAGTGTATATAGGCAACTTACCATGGTCTGGAAGCAAGAATGCAGTTGCACTAAGAATGGCGGCTTGGTGCTGAGAGCTAGCACCCGCTTCTCCACCATCGTGCATTCCACGTCATCATCCTGGATGATGATGTCTTTCTTCAGGATCTTGATGGCGTACAGCTCGTCTGTCCCGCGGCGTTCTGCTAACATTACCTGGAGGAAGGCCAATGGGTAACTTATTTGTTTTCGCATAAGCACCGTGAGGCAAAAAGCAATAAGCAATACGAGGAGTAAGAGTACACATGGCACAAACTGCATCACTTAAAATTTCATGAACAAAACGCATTATGAGAACCTTCCTCAGACTTAGAAAAAAAGAATTAGCGCAATCGGTCCAGCCGTTCATGCGTGATGCCATGACCAAGGGAAATAGGGATTAATTTTTATATATGTATATAGAAAATTTTCACAAGAGGTTAACTTTTTATTAAATAGCTCTAGTACATTTGGCCATAAATAAAAGACAAAGGAATATATTTTAGCTAAATACGAGTAACATGCATATTTCCATGCCATAAATTTAAAAAGTAATAAATACAGGAACATCCGTACCTTCCCGAACGACCCTTTGCCAAGCACCATAATAAAGTTGAAATCGGAGGCTCGGATGACGTCAGAGGCTGCCATGTTATGTGGGACCTCTCTGTCGGGGGGAGGGGGAGGTCTCCTGGCGCCTATAGTGGTGGCTCTCATCTGGGTCTTGAGCTGGGCCATATCGGCTCCTTCCTCGGGCACAGGCACGTTGTAGAACTCTCCTTCTTCTTGAGTGAGGAACTTGAACCAGCCATCCGCGGGGGCTTTCATCAGCTCCGATATGCCGAAAGAGAGTGATCCCATGAAGTCGTTGCGGGAGGTGCGGTCCCAATCCCAAGCCTGAGGGTAAAGTTCGAGATGACAACAATGGAGCAAAACTCTATTGTGATTACACTGATTATAAAGGGTTTTTCTGTGGCATAAAATTCGGAATATTGTGGAGTGGTGTGGACAATGATCTGCACATTTTCAAAACTCTTATAAGGTTCGCTTACGGGTAAATCTCCGGGCGTTTCATCTGGCGTCATTAGTGTTTTCAATATATTGACCAAATCAATGACAGCTACCGGCAACTTCTGATGTAAACAGAAGCAGAACCGGGAATGTAGTTTCTACTTATTAAACGCGGCGGCGGTTGAAACGTCCGGAAATTTACCCACGAGTGCTTTTGCTTCATATTAAATGGCAGATATAAGTTACCACAGAGATTAATGGTTCACAAGACGATGGTTTGTGATATGAGAAGAATCTTAAGGTGTGTGCTACAACGTTCATAACAAATATATTCTTAGATAGAGAAAAATTCGAAGTTTTATGAGACAGTATAAAAACCAATATTAAGAATCGCTGAATCTTCGTCCAGCGGTAAAATAAAGTCTCACCTCAATGAGCAGCCTGCGGTCTTTGTCCTCTGGCTTCAGATCGAACGTTAGAGTCTCATTCCACTCTGGGTTGAGCGTGCTGCGGATGGTCTTTGTTTTTTTCTTCACGTTGTCGGAGTCAGGGATCAGCTTTATCTTGACGTACGGGTCCGAGAGGCCGTTGGGGTCCATCGGGATCAAGTTGCGGCCTTGCTTTACTGTAAATGATAATCAAAAGACCTTCCTAAAATATCACCACCCCGTCTCCCATATAACTTTGTTAGGGAATTCAGATTTTTTTTTAGTTTGAAGGTTTCTCAGTCGTTTCTATGGCATGGACTAAAAAAGATAACGAGAAAAGTGCGTCCATAGTCAGATTGCTAATTTTTTTCTTGGGATATAGAACAATAACATCTCCTCTTGGTCTACTAATACTACTATGTTATAATACTATCGATCAAAAAGGTTGGTTCCGAAGGTCTGATAGTGTTAGTGCTGCGTCCTAAATAGTTCATTTCACTTCTCGCGCCGCGAGAATTAATCAAAAGTACCTATATAATAAAATGAGGTCCTCCGGGATAAGAAGGAGATAACGTATCCTGTTATCACTACCGCTTGGATTATTTATTAGTACTGCATATCATACAAAATCGTCTTCCCTAGGGTCTAGTTACCTTCTACAATGAGCTTGTTTCCCTTGGCGGTGATGGTCAGCTGGATTCGCCCGCGCCGCTCGGTGTGGTCGCAGCCGCACAAGTTCGGCACGGACTCCTCGCAGCGCTTGTGCACGTTCATGTCGCATGCTACAGGATACAATACGTTAGTTTCACCTTGAAAGTGTAGATGGCATTTTCCCTATTTTTTCGTGGCGTTGTGGTAACGTCACAAAATAGGAAAGTCGTTCAAGTATTAATGTTAATGCGCAGGTATCTAAAGCCTTTAATTAAAGCTTAGACTGCATAGTTACTTTCGTTAAGAATTTTAAACAACCATTAGGATTGAAAACTTTGATTAAAAACGATTAGACCCACGAAAAAAACTGAAGCATCAAATCTTTACGAGTTGTTTCGTCGGGATTATACCCTAACCCCCTTACTAATAAACGTTGAGTAACGGCTGAGTAGTTATACAATGCTTTGTCCTTATCTGTCGAATTCAAATGTCACAATGACAGATAAGGACAAAGCATTGTATAACTACTCAGCCGTTACTCAACGTTTATTAGTAAGGGGGTTAAAGTATACGAACCGGTCTCAAAATAAATTATTTATTCAATTAGCAAGTTACAAAAACTCTTCAGTTCAAAGTTATACGTACTTACCTTGAAATAGTCTTATAAATTCGTAAAGTAAGCTCAGAAGTTAGAAAGTTGATTAATATCTTAGATGTACTCCGCAATGCAAACATCTAAATAAAATGAAAAAACATGCTATTCTGTGAAAGCGTTTCTTTTATTTAAAATACACAACACATTAAAAAGGCGGATTAGTATAGGTAAGCCAGTTTTAACTGAATGCATTCTGTTCAACCTGGATGGGAGTGCACTCAAGTCTGATGATGATGACACAAGTATACAACTTATGAAATAATTAATTTTGATTAAATAGCGCTCTTTCAAGCAAGCAACGAGTAAATATTGTAAATGTTCCTGAATAAATTAATCGCAGCTTTAACGTAGGATATAAATCCCGAAACTATCAGTAAATTATGTAGTAATTTAGTATTAACTTTGTTTAGTGATTGACATTGTGACCTAATTGAAAATGTTATCCAAATTCATTATACATATAAACAACTTATAAGAAGTGCTAAAGAGTTGTTGCCAGCTTGATAGATCTCACGTGTTTTATGAGAACGGGCATTAATGTCGAATGATATTTGTCAGTCTTCTCACCAATCAAACCGACATTAAAGCCAATTAAAAATGGCATGTTTTTGTAGATTATTATGGTCAGTTAAAACGACGGACAATTACAAACCAGTCTAACGTGCTCTTTCGTGCTAAAGAGCTGAAAACAAAAGCATCAGAGTGATGTTGGTTTAAATACAGAATATAGGTGGTTCACAAGCATGACAATAAAGCAGAAAAACAGAGAACCATAAGGGTAGGACAGGCCATGTTCCCTGTATTTATCACTTAGTTTTTGAATGTATAAGCTGTGTACCTTGTTGGTGTGTCTAATAAATAAATAAGGGTGAGACCGTGATGTCCGAAGAAGCAACTTCGTATAAATCAATGGAGCTTATTTTTCCTTGAAGATTTACCAATGAATCTGTTACATCACTATTGCAAGAAATCATTTAGTCGAAACTTTTTTACACTTTATACACTGATGACATAATTAACATTTTACAGCTCGCACTTGAATTGATATTTGGCACAGATTTCTAACAGCATTTAGGTACCATTTAGCTATTTCAGTCCGTTTTAGGTAAAATATGGGCGAAGAAGAAGAATTTCTTTTTGCTTTATACAGGTTTTTTTAGAATGGTATTTGGTTCATGAAAAGTGATGTATATTATAATGTTATCAACTGTTTGCACTTATGCACGTTATTTGGCTTATCATGCGTTAAGCAGTTCGATAAATAAATTGGTCGCAAATATACCTTAACTTGAACAGTCGAAACAGCTATTAAGTGACTTACCTAAGCCTCAATCTGTACCGTTAAGTTACTTTACAGCAATTATAAAGATTAAAACGCTTAATACAGGATGGTTTTAAATTAATCTATTAGCAGAGATCGGATTATCGGCGCTTATTTGTCTACTGTTCGCATAATCCATAGAAACGCTAAGTTACGGTCGGCGACCCCTAAAAAACCGGTTTTAAATTAATTTTTATTGAGTACTAAATTGCCAGTAATCTTAAAATATAACATCCCCATGAGATGCAAAACGAGAAAACCGGCTCGAATCAAACTAATTACTTAACACTCTTTTTTTCAAGTCGTAATCTATTTACATATGAAAACAAATCTAAGGATTTATACGATTGATTTTCAATTGTCTTTTTTAAAGAATTTATCAAATCACAACCTTAAATAAATAAGATACAATTAATTACGATGTGTAGGTGTATGAGTTAGCATTGTTGACGTATGTCCCGAAATCATGAAGATTAACATGAAAAGTTATGGAACACCGTACGTGGGTTTGATTACCATCCCGTCACAGTTACCATATAGAAAACAATACGAGTATGCAATCCAAAGTCACTATCAAATTACTTAGTTAATAGTCAAATATGCAACGACGAAATCTGATAGAATCGTTCGTAAGCCACACCATCTGCTTACCATGTTTTCAACTTTATTTATTTTTACGGTAACTCTATGTTTGATTGATCTGTACCTAACGTTTCGAGTTTTTGAGCAATTGTGTCAGCAGACCGCAAGTTAATACTTATCGCGGCATGGTTTTCGTAAAATACTTTGGATAGCAGCATTTTAGATCTATTTAGTTTTTACTGAAGAGACCTTTTATGCTTTGAAAAACATTTGATTTTAATTGTTTGAGCGTGTTCTAAAATCCAGGAACATATTCGCATACTGCAAAAGACTGTCCAACTGAAGTATCTAATTCCACCATAATTCTGTTTACTGTCATGCGGCCTACGCCGAAATTAATTACATATCTTAGAGGCCCAGAGAGATGCGACTTAGCCTCGAGGATCGCTTTAAATGAAGTGATTTGTTTTGGTTTAACATGAAAATTACATTAGCAACTTTGAAGCTAAGTAATCAAATCACGGGATTAGCTGTGTTTGTACGCGAAGGGTAACTGAATAAATAAAGCATGTGGGTGCCTTTATGCCCCTTACATAAAAAGGGTAATCTCTTTGAGTAAGCGTGTGCGACAGGGAACAGATGTTTTATGAACGCGATAAAGCTATTGAAAAAGAACACGGAATAAATTAAAAGTACGAGTCTCTCTCTGTGTTCTGTGACTGCATTAGACTTAAGTATAAGTTACAAGTGTCCGTGATTAACATTTGAAGCACGTAGCGCGAATAAGACGTATATATGAATTATTCCATAGAGTAAATTGTATGGTTTTGGCCAATTTAATGGTAAATTTGTATGCACTACAAAACATTGTCTTAAACTATCAAAAACTTAAAAAAATATTCCGTCCGCAGACTAACTTGCAGTCATTATCTGATTTGTTAATAAATATTTCAACGATAAAGGTTGTTGCTCAAAGTAGGTTACAGTGAAGGCAAAACATGCTCCATATTCAACAGACACAAGCAAAGCTACTCAGCTAATTACACGTACGCAAGGAAGGAAAACAATGCTATAGTTACAAACAAGCCCATGTAACCTAGCAGATATCTTACAGTAAATAAGTAAACCATTTGCAAAATATATGGCAACTATATAATTACCACTGGAATTTTGGTTTGAATCATATCGATAATTTCTTCGAAATTACATGCTTCTTTACATTTAAGAAGTAATATCCGTGACGCCATATATTTATTAGGTATTAATACGACACAATGTTCAGTTTTTTTTTCTAAATACATTACGATAGCTTCTACGTTGCCAAAATAGTTTTTCTGTGAAATTAGGGCTTTAATTTTAACTTTGTATGTATGTTTTTCAGAAAATTAAACACACACTGTAAAAACTTTCGTAAGCGAACATCTGTGCATATACGTGCATAGGATGAACATCATACATGCAAACATTGAGACAAAACCAAAACGTGTAGTAGTTTCCCTTATACTACTTATCATATTGTTGACAAGAGAAGCAGCTACACGCTAAATATTGAAGACGATCTCATAATACAAATTAAAGTCCGAAAGATGAAAGAGGTTATTAAAACCACTTTAATGTTAGCAAACAATAGAAGCGCCAAGCACGAAAGATCAAATAAAAAACTGTAAATGAAATTACGAAGTGTAATTAAATCTGGCCGACTAATGACTGCAAACTCGAACAATTTGCTGTCTTTAACTTCAAGTAGAAGTTGAAAAGGGAAGAGATGTCTCAGGATATACGGGAGGAAATTAAGAAAGTCTTCTGGGACGTCTTTCATCATCCGACTTCAAGCGGGAACTTGGGCATTTCATTCCTAGATAAGAAGACAATTATTGCGACGGAGCTCTGATTCCCTTGGGGTGCTACTCGAAACAAATACTAAGCGCTTTTCTTAAATCACTTTAGTTGCAGATATTCGAAAAAGTCAAGTTATTATAATAACTTAAAAGTCGCAAAGATATATTTTTGCGAGTTTTGATTGATTTGAAATTGACTAAGAAAATGTTATATCAATTAACATAATGCTTTATCTATAGGTAAATTAAAATTCAAATCAAAATGGTTACAAATCTTAACAAATAGGTTAAATGTTTTGAGTAGCACCTCATGAGGGTCTGCTGAAAAGCATATCAATTTAAAAATAGTGGCCATGAATAATTATTTTCATTGCATATGTATTTATTCAGTACAACACAACCTTGCGACGAATTATCTGAGGCAGTTTTTTTTGCACTTTTATTTATTTGTGATTATTCGTTTTATGTCATTACGTCTTGTTCATTTTTTACTACAGGGCCACGCAAACTATTCACTTCAATCTATTTAGTTTTACAAGCTTTTATTTTGATATCTTTCACATTACGTTTCAAAAATATCAGAAAAAACAAAGTCCTCAGAGACAAAAAGCTTCGATTTCTCAAAAACCTAGGGCTTTCTTAAATATATACCTGTATTTTTGTTTAACGTTATCCGCACGAGTAGACTTTTGATACAATAAAAGCTTGAGATCAGATACGTCAATACCAGAAGCATTCGATGGTGCGCATTAATGCTCTCAGTATCGCCCTTAAAAAGCATAACTGCCAGTCCAAATTTTCCAGCGTACAAATCGGAACTGTATAGTTTGGAAAATATGTTCTGGTCGTCTTTTGGAATGTCATTGGATATTTTTCGAATTATAACGGTGTTATTACAAAAACTTAACCGTTGAACACTTGTTTAGTAAACGTCAATCCATAGAAAATTGTCATTTTAGACTTGTCTAAGGCGTGAGTTTTTTGTAATAACACCGTAAATGTTTATCTTTAATTTCGACATGACACTGTTATGCTTCCCAGGTGCTTTTTACCGTCGTATTGTTAAGGACCACATCATTCACCTACAGGGTCTATTCCGTGGTCATGTACCTCCACATTTGAGTCCTTGCGTGGCGAGGCCGTGAAGCAGGGAACCACAATGGTCACAAAACGTTGGGGCAATGAACGTCCAAGACTTCCATTTGTGGGGGGCGTAGGCAGCCTTAGCAAAGTAAAAGAAAGTTAGTAGAAAATGTAGAAAACGAGTGAAGAGTAGTCTCAGTAAGAATTGAGGCGACTGTTTATATGATAAAATATGTATGGAATTTTACGAATATCGTTTGGATATGTGAGCAAACTACATTTAAAGCAAATACCATATTTTAACTCTACAAAATCACAACTCTAAAGTAGCCGTCAGAACCGCCTCAAGTCTGACTATGACTCCTAGAAGAAAGAGAAAAAGCATTAGCAAAGCACCACCACCAAGAGCTGAAAAGAGCTAGCACACAAAGCGTTAGTCGAGGGCCCGTCTCCAGCTGTACCTTGACACTTGAGCCCCTGGTGTATGAGGCCGTAGAGCAGCGACCCACAGTGGTCGCAGAACGCTGGCGATGCGTACGTATGCGGGCGGAAATTGTGGCGCGTACGCGTGTCCTGTTGGCCAATGCTATTGTTACGGGGGTTGGAAACAAAATACTGTCAGCTTCTGGGGACAGTTCAGGGAAGTTTCTAATGAAAAACAAAAGGAAATCACTTCACACAATCACACTATGGAGGAAGAAGGCGGTCGTTGGGTGGTTATGGAAAAACAAAAGAGTCGTTTTATACATTCTTCTTCTGGAGGAGAACTCAAATTGATAATGAAAGACATTTCAAATGATCGTTGATTCTGTAATTCATCTTCACGAGTGTCACGACAACCAAACAAGAGAAGTAGTTTAAAGGATTTCCTCTTCCAGATGGTTCTGGCTGGTTAGAATTTGGAAACCATTAATTAACCATCAGTTTTAAACGACCTCTTTTGAGCAAATCGCCGTGGTATTGTTCTATTTGAGTTAGCTACCAGTTCTATAATTTATTATTAAGTTTGCAGGGATTTGGATGCGGGTAATAATTAAGTCAGGAAATATCCCAGTTTTTACATTGGTACACATAAATTATACTTACCTTCCCGTATAACAACCTCAGTGCCAACGATATAAATAATGTAAACCGCATGAATTGATTTTACATATACTTTGTCAGTTTTAATAAGATTAAATTATGCAAGACGAAAATATTTTAATACTTTTTAAATCTGTGTTACGCAAGTTGCCTTGGAAAAGCTAGCTCGTATCTTTTCCGCGAAATGGCATGGTTTTTATATTCCTTTATATACATTTAACTTCGATACTGCATAAGTTTTGTTTTTAAACTAATACCGATGTCATCAGTACAACTGAAATAATTTTATAAAATGTAATTTTTACATTTGGTGAACTTGGCTTGCTTAGCTTTACTGAATTTAAAAATCTGTTCTTGAATTACGAAGCCTATCCGAGTGATTATTCCTGTAGGTATTATATTATAAGGGCCAAGTTTTCCAATCTCTTGATAATTCTGACAGTTATAGTTTCTTTTTCTTTGCTATATGAAAGAACAGGACAGAGCTACAATGTATCAGACAGATAGAGTTATCTGGAGATTAAATAAAAAAAAGCCGGTCAAGTGCGCGTCGGACTCGCGCACCGAGGGTTCCGCACAAACTTGTAGGCATGTAAATAGTTCGTAAATCACAGGAATACAATATAAACATAGTCCAGTATAAACTGACACGCAATAAGTATCCACTTTCATACTTAGTGAGTGTCAGTTTATACTGGACATTGTTTTTATGTGATGTAACTACAAATTTACGGTTTTCGGATTTTTTCCTTTACTTGTGATATAAGACATTGCTTCTTGCCAAATTTCATGATTCTAAGTCAACGGGAAGTACCCTATAGGTTTTGATTCCCTTGAGATTCCCTTCAATATGCGGCATAAACGGCCGTATCTTTTGATTGCGTTGAGTTAGATGTTTGATTTTTTCACTGATCCAAGGGATTGCAGACTTAAGTATTTTATATTAATTTCAACTTGATACCTCCACGCGTTCCTGAGAAAAAGGGTCTTGACAGACACACAGACAGACAGACAGACAGACAGACAGACAAACAGACAGACAGACGGACAACCAAGTGATCCTATAAGGGTTCCGTTTTTTTCATTTGAGGTACGGAACCCTAAAAATGACCCCTTACTCTTTTATATCTTCGAATATCAAAGTTATATAAGTAAATCATATCGAAAAGCATATTAACAATATTAAAAGCTTCACGAATCCACGCAATATCAAATTCAGGACAACTTGTTGCCAACTCGACTTAAAGGAACACATCCCCGTTATTTGCTAACTTTATATTGGTTCCACGACTCCTACGCATTGTTTCTTTTATTGTTTACAAAACACATGAGCACAGAAGGTCCGATTTATACCTACAAGGAAGGATCACGAAACTTCATTCACAAACCCTTTTTTATTCAGTCTTTTTAAAAGCATATCAGACTAAATCTTAACTTGGTCAGTCTTTCAGATCTATTCAAATAGCTTTTTAAAGGTGTCAACCAAGTCATCGAAATATACAGGGTGTCCCAAAACTCAATTATAACCTGGTACCGGGCCAGAGGCCAAGTTATACCAGATCTGGAAAAAAAAAAAAAAAATCGAAATCACTTTCTTAAGCGATAATAGAAATTTTTTCAAAAAAGTTGAAAATCAACACCTTTGGTCCGCATTTTTAGATACTGTGATCACAAATTTCAAAATTCTGGCGTGATTTGCTATTAATCATAACCACGAATTAACGTAATGAACATTGTTAATTTAGTAAAAATAATTAAGTTTCATTGCGTCATCGTTTACTAAAATATTGTCAGTTAACTTTGACACTTAATTTTGAAAAAAAAAGTACTACACTACCTCGGCAAGTTATTTCAAAAGATGGCCTATTTAGTCAAGATTTCAAAATGGTGCAACACTAACCGTGCCATTAAAATTGCTATTTTTTTATGTAAACTAATCTCATTTCAAAGAATAGTACCTAATACACGTTTGTATTAAAAGATCGGTGTCTTCATTGTGTGCAACGAACAAAAGTGATAGTATGAGATAGATAGTGACGCTATCAATCTGTCTCACTCTAGAGCGAGACAGATTATTCGACTTTTAGTATGAGTGAGACGGATAGTCGGACGGGGGGACGGCACAAGGTTTTCGTTGAGTTTTGGGACATCCTGTATAGCTAATCACGATTAACCCAACATGGGTATGATGGATGTGTGTGGACGCCCTTAGACTAGGTGGAGCAACGATCTTCGCAAGGTGGCTGGCAAGAGCTGGATGAGAATGGCCGCGGATCGTGCTCGGCTCGGTGGCGTACAACGGGGGTTTTGTTCAGCACTGTAACGAGGTGTGTATGTAATACGCCTCGTTGAATAAAATCATCGGCCTTTTCTATTTGGCTAATTTATTCTAAATTCTAAATTTGAATTCATTCAAATTTTACGATCGACTGCGCACGACAGTGCCATTTGATGACGAGCTCTCAATCCGTTACCATTTGTGAAATAGTTTTAATAGTGACATAACATTTATTAAAAATAGTTTCATATTAATAGTGAAAAGCATATTACCTAAGGACTGACTTAACTGCTCTTTACTACCTTTTTACAATGTTTTGAAATTTACCCATAAATAACATCTCTAACAAAAAAGAAGCTAGTGTAAAATACTATAATAGTTTCTATATCTTTTTATCGTGGGGTAAACGGCGTTTACGGCGAAGGAAAAAGGAGTTATCACTGTTGAGTAATGAGTATATGCGGGTTAAATGCACTGTAATTGTCTGTAATGTCTGTACTGTATCTTGTTTTATTATCTCGAAACTGTCATCAAAGAACAAAGTGAGGGTCGACAAATCCCAATTAAATATAAGTTTCAGTATTAGGGATTTATTTAATTGCTTTCGTAGTTATATTTTCTAAGATAAAATACTCATTTGAGTACTTCAGAAAATTATTATTGTTTATCAGTTGGATTAATGGATATTTATACTGATTATTACGTAAATGTGATACATATTCTGTGACCTGAAATTTTATAAAGTTATGTTCTTTATTTAACATAAAACAGTGCCCCTAATGAATAAAGCGCGTAAAGGCGTAAAAATTGTAAACGAAATAAGACGAAAAACAAAGTCTTTTCTACAACGACTTAAAATTAATCTCGGTATATACGATACAAGGCTTCTTTATTAACCGACATGAAATCCTAGTCCTTTAATAAGCGAAGAGAGCAAAGGTCACAAAGTTATCGTAACTGCCCTTTGACCATACGCGTAGGCGGGACTTTGACTTCAGGGTACTTGGTATTACCTCAATACTGGTAATTATTCTAGTGGAGAACAGAAAATATCAAGTATTCTAAGTAATAATTAAATAATCAAGTATAATAAGTAAATAACAGGTATTATTTGTATCCAGCCTATATACCGTCCCACTGCTGGGCACAGCCGGCCTCCACTCACAATGAGAGGGTTTGGGCCAGGGCCGGATTTAGAGATCTGGAGGCCCTGGGAAAACAAAGAAGCGGAGGCCCCTGATTATTTTCCTAATAGATTTAACGATTTTTTCAACTTTGTTGTTTTTTTTTTAAGTCTCATTGTGGGGCCATTTGTGGAGGCCCCAGGGCTGTGGCCCCGGTTGCCCGCCCCTAAATCCGGCCCTGGTTTGGGCTATAGTTCCCATGCGGGCCCAGTGCGGATTGGGAACTTCGCACACACCGTCAAATTGCTTTGCAGGTGTGTGCAGGTTTCCTCACGATGTTTTCCTTCACCGAAAGGCTAATGGTAAATTTACAAATTATATTTCGCACATAAATTCCCTAAAACTTAGAGGTGCGAGCCCGGGTTCGAACCCACGACCCTCTGCTTAAGAGATGGCAGGTCAAACCATTAGGCTACCCCGGATTTTTTTAGGCTACCAAGGCTTTTTTACCAATAAGTAAATAACAGGTATTATTTGTATATCTTAGCGTAATACTCCAAATACTATAAGTATAAGTAATTTTTAAGAAGGGTACCGGGACAGCGTCTTATAAAACGAAATATTTTTAAGTATTGGTGTTCAGTGAAGTCACTTTGTGTAAATTTTTGATGAAAATAATTAACAAGAGTAAATATGAGGGGACAATCTCACACAAATTGACCTAGTCCCAAACTAAGCTTTAGGCTTGTACTATGCAATGGGTACATAGGCAACTATATACATACTTATATAGAGAAATATACACTTAAATATGTATAAAACATCCATGACTTAGGAGCAAACACTCGCGCTCATCACACAAATATTTGCCCATACCGGGATTTGAACCCGGGATCGCTTAGCTTCGTATGATTGTTATGAAAATGGGTTTCAATTCCGATTTGATTATTATTACACTCGTTAAAAATACTTGATATCTCTTAATATCTATCGCCATTTTCCTCCTCACTATTTTCGATTCCAAGGTACGGAGTGTCGTGAAACTTGAAACTTCATAACCCGTCTTGAGACTTGATTAATATTCATGAAAGCTATTAAATGCAGGATTCAGAACTACGAACGCAAAACTAAATAATTAATCTGTTTTATAATCTTCATAGTTTCGTATTTCAATTTAAATGGAAAACTTGTTTTCTATGTAAGAGTTTAATAATAATATGTAAAATGAAAGGAGGTTTCTGTATATTTCTTCAACGATGAATATTAAATTAATTTCATCATGTTTCTTTGTTATTTGTAATGAATTTTTTGAAGTGTATTAGACACTTTAGTCGTAAATAAACAACAAGCAACAGTTTCGTTGAGCTATTAAAATTATTACAGCCATGTCACTCCTGTTTCTAAGGTTTCGGAAAAAATGGGAATATAGGTACAATTTTGCAGTCCGTCTTTATGTGTTTGAAGTCATATATGTAATATACCTGTAATAGAGATAAAATTGGTTTGGCGCTTCAGACAGAGCTGACTGGAAATTATTAGGAAAGCCCATATCCGGCTGATGATGACGATATAGATGTAAACGACATAATGATAATAATAAAATAATAAATATCAGGGGACAATCTCACACAAATTGACCTAGTCCCAAACTAAGCTCTAGGCTTGTACTATGGGTACTAGACAACGATAAACATACGTATATAGAGAAATACATACTTAAATACATAGAAAACATCCATGACTCAGAAACAAATACTCGCGCTCATCACACAAATATTTGTCCATACCGGGATTAAAACCCGGGACCGCTAGCTTCGTAGGCAGGGTCACTACCAACTAGGCTAACCGCGTCGTCAAACAACAAACATATACAATTAATAATGATAATATAATGAATATGAACGGCTACACCCTGTCTATAGATTATCCCTACTAATATATTACGTACTTTTAACTAGCCCGAGTCATTGTCCTACTTGTAGATCAATGGCCTCCCTTCTCTTTCGCCATTCGTCCCTCTTTTTTATTCAATCATCCCTACTGATATTATAAATGTAAAAGTCAGTGTATGTGTCCGTATTCTTATTATATACCTTAACGCGGTTTCCATTACAACAATTATGGTGAGATTTGAAAGGACAAGCGAAAGTTCTGGACAAAAGCTACTTTTAAAATTGTTTGCCGAGTTTAGGTTCGAGTATCCAGTGGACTAACTAAATTTATATTTAAAGCTTATCGCTGTATCTAGCATGTTTGATGTTGTGCTGGAGCCGTTTTTTATTGTTATTGTTATGGGCATGATATGTTTGCACGCTATTATAACATTCCCATAGCCTAGTTAGGGCCATTTGCCCGGTCCAGAGTTAATTTAAATAACAAATGCTAACGCAGGGTTAAGTAACTATTTTTTCTTGCACAGCATAGAGTTAACACTTAACAAAGGATTAACTATGTAATTATTTAACCCGCCAGAATTGGAAGGTTATTTTTCTAACTTGAGTTTTAAAATGACAGATGAAATAAAATGAAGGTCGCCATTCAACGTAATCGACCGAAAACGTAATGTCACTTCAAATCTGTCAGAAAGAAATAGACTTATGCATGTTACTGTTATGTGAGAGAGAGAAGAATACTTATGTCATTCGTTATTCGGTCTCTTGTATTTCGTCGGGTGTAAGCAGAGGGAATGAATTGCCAACATGCAGAATAACATTTTCGGGTTAGTAAACCCTGGATTAATTTCTTTACATGCAAGATAAACTCAGTTTAATAAAATAATTTATGAACCCCGGGTTATTAAGCCCGGAGTTATTTTATTATCTAAAAATTTCCGTGCAAGTGGCCCCTATAGTCTGATATATTTCATATATCATTATCATTGTTCACCCATGGTTCATATTCGGCATTGCCTAAACAATATTGTTTCCGCTCGTATTTTGCATCGCTAATGCATTGTCTTCTTCTGTCTCTTCATTTCCTGGTATGGCGAAACTAAGACAAAACAGTGATATACAAAAACGATCGGAAACAATGTTGATTCAGTTAATGCCAAATACAAGCAAAGTTCTAAACCAAGTCCAATATGCCCCTCGTTTGACAAACCTGACAGGGGTAGGTCATATGCAAGGTAACGAGTTCCTAAATACCTAGTAATGTGAAAGGCTTAATGAGTATTTCTCAAAATAAATGTCCAGTTAATTAATAGTTAAGTGACCGTCACGAAACTGTAAGTTAATGTCAAGCGCATACATTTTCGTAACGAAATTGTAAGTTAAACATTATTAAAGTGACAATGAATCGCCGCCTTTAGGTACACTTATTTCGAGAAATACAGAAAAAAACTCTCTTAACAGTTACCTACTCATGTAAGCAAAATTGTCACCTGTCAGGTTATCGCTGTCACCATTGTAAAATGTTGCCTGGTCTAAGCGAAAAATTAAAAAAGATTAGTCCTTAAGTGGATTACAAGTAAACTGTGAACTATTTACAAAACAATAGGTACGCTTTCATTTTTAAAGCAAATATCAAAAGCTAAGAAGTAGTAGGTAAGTACTATATTATTATCAGATATAAACGTCTTATAAGAACTGTCAAAGTAACTGCAAAGTTTGGCAAACGTTAGACTTAAAAATAATGGAGATTGATAGGTTTTCCCAGCGCTGAAAAGAAAGTGATAAGTTTTGGTACAACTAAGTCGACTCCAATAAAATAATTTAACTTATTTAGAAGCTATTATTTTAGGCGTAATTTATTGCGACTTCATTTTAAGCATGGCAAGGGTAGATTTTTATTCAAATACGGTACGGAAAATGTTATATTAATTAGTTTTTATTAAAAACGTTCTTTATTTTCAAAAACTTGTATCATGTAAATACATTGTAAAATGTGAGGCAAGTTACGAGCTTACTTATCATTAAAGTGATTAATTCATTTCCACGCAAAATAGCCTCTTCACACAAAACAATCCTAATTAACATTTATAATGGCTCTTATTTAATATTTGACATTTTATTTTCATTTATGACGACAAGGTTCCGTCGTGAGGGTAATTCCGAGAATGTCAAATAAACACATTACCTAATATCAAAACCCAAAGGGCTTTACATTTTTATATTACTTTGAAACAATCTGACCTTTTCCCCACCTGTTGCGCCCGCGGCGTTTACCTCATTATAAAACAAATTTCGCGTAATATCAGAGATGTCTCATAATAACATTGGCCGTTAAAAACAAAACGGTCTAAGGCACGTGAGTATGCCGGCAGCATTAAAAATGTAAATTGTATATTTGGACGACAATATCTTTTAAGAAGCCCAAAATACAACGAAATAATTATCAATGGAGGTTATGTAAGTACTGGGAATAATACAGAATTAACCATACGTATAAAATAAAATAAAAATACATAAGTCACTAGTTAAAATTAACGATTAACAAATTATGAACATAACTAGATATAGGCCTCGATCACATCTATCAGCATCGATTCGCATTTTGTATATAGATAATGGCTGTTTTGTATGAAGATGCAGCGTACGCATCAAATCTGCATCTGCACTCAAAACAGGCACAGGTGCTGATAGATCTGATTCAGGCCATAATAACTAATGAGGTATATTATATTATAAAACGTTTATTAACATACGGGTGTTTGGTAGTCGAGAAAAGCCGCGCACACCGCGTTTATTTTTTTCCTGTTTTGTTGCTTTATTTTATCTTTGTATATTTGTGTCTTCTGTGTAGTGAATAAATGTCTTTCTTTCTTTCTTTCTTTCTTTCTTTCTTTCTTAAAAGAGATTTCAAGTGGTGTAAGGAGTAGATATAGGGTCATTGTAAACCTTTATGATCACATTGACAATTTCACATAATCTCACGGTACTTGGGATATTGCATTAGATACCCAGTTTAGTAAGCACCTAAATCAAGGTTTTTTTAAATTAATTTGAGCGCCTAAACCGCTGTATATTTATTGTCACGTTACGTTACAATATTTGCTAAAAAGTCTCACGTCGTCATGCCTAAGCTTTTTTATTTTGTCCCAAATTATTGGTGTTTACAATATGTAAAAAATAAGGGTATCTGAAGAGCAAAATACTCAAATTTAATTTGAAACAGTTTACACACACAGGGTCTTTGTTTCATCTTTATTTATTTTTTATATTTGTCCAATATAGCTATGAAAAAAACTTAACATAATAGTAAATGCGTTCAAATAAATTAACAATAAATAAATAAAATAAATACATATCAGGAACAATCTCACACGAATTGACAAGGGTACAGGGTACAGTTAACGATATACATGCTTATATAGAGAAATACATACTTAAATATATAGAAAACATCCATGACTCACAAGGAAAGGTACTCAACTGTCCGGCTCCGGTTTAATTTATTTGTTAGAGAGTAGTCTAAAATAACAGACACATATTTTTATAGCTGCCCAATCTCAACCTATTGGGAGAATTGTTTGATTGTATGTTTGAGATCACGAATAAATAATGACTCAAACTCAAACTCATATTTTGCTAAAAAAACACCCTTCAAAATTTTAAATTTCTCATTCGTGTTTTTTTAGGGAAATATGAGTTTGAGCCGATATAACATAACACGTGCTCATTATTTTTTCATGTTCTCAAACATATAATCAAACCAGTAATGAACTAACAAAAATAACAAAACTCTACGGAAGTTGAGCAATGACCCTATCTGCCACCCTTCAAAACCCGTACACTACCAAACGTCAGTGGAAAAGCAAAAATGCTTAAGCGCCATATTGACATATGGCGCTTAAGCATTTTTGCTTTTCCACTGTCACAAACATCCTGTATAAGCGTAGGTATACTTACGTCCGAGTCCGCTCCCTTGTCGGCCCCGGGGCACGTGAAGGTGACATATTCGTGACATCGCTTGTGGACCACGAAGCTGCATACTGTAATCAAAACGTTCATCTTGACAAGGGGATCTACACGGAGAAAAAATATATTTTACAATATTACCAGATAGTACAGTATACTAGTTATGATTCTGGTGTAGGAAATAAGATTCCAGCTATGGTTAACAGATTTTTTTTTATAACAACAAGTCATATTTTTGTTATATTCTAGTACACGAAAACTCTGATATCGTTTCGGTAACCATCTAATATTTACAGAGTAAAATATGCATTTAGCTTACAACAGGTTTTGTATAATATACAAAATTTGTTTCCTACGATACTAGGTAAGTGGGTAATAAGAACTAGAAATTATGTTGTAAAGAAGTAGAGTGTTTTATTAATGTGTAAAAAAAGTATAGTTGTCACATATAATACAATAAAATCAAGTCGAATTTACAATATTCTGTTAAAGGAAACTAGATTTTTTTCTCCGTGTACTACGTTTTATTTAACTATATATTATGTATTTACCATCCTCATTTAAAAGGCGCGTCCATTTAAGATAACGTTTAATCCAGGAAAATTTCATAACATACTCCGATTATTGATAATTGGAACATTAAAAATCGTGATGATAGAACTTTGAATACAAATTACGGGACGCCTGTATATGAACGACATTCGCACTCTATACTCGTACTGCGCATCTTAAAAAAACCTTTGTGCTCGAGTGAAATCGGTAAAAACTCGAACGCAAATCTTTGATAATTTAGTTCAGTATGTCCTAGCAATGCGCACAATCTAAACGGCTTTATCTATGAGAACTGAGCAGGTTAAGGGCCCAAGACTCCATATCGGTCTCGTTTTGGATAGAAGCCAGAAATTCTGGCAATTAACGCGTTGATTTGGCAGGCAGTAAAATGGATGCGTCACCGTCAATTGGGGTTCTGATTGTTAATGTCGTAATGGGTCTCACCTTGACACTGGAAGCCTTGCTTGCCGAAACCCCTGTAACAAGAGAGATAAATGGTTAAGTAAGGTTTGCTGATAGTTATCTTTTAAGGGATAATAGGACGAACATCATGACATGAGAGAAAGAAAAATGTGTAAAATGTGTAAAGTATATTAAACCTCTGAAAAATCATTTGTCCTAAAATGGTTTTATACTGAAACCTTGAAGTTTTTTAGTAATAAATTAAAATGTAAAATCGTACCTTGATACCTTCCTACATTCCTTTAAATCGTACATCCCTCCATTATAATGAGGGCCTACGATACACCAGAAGAAGCAATAGTAATGGCAAATAACGGGTTCCCAGAAAAAATAATTCAGACTGCGTACATACAAACACAACTTATACATTCGACTTGATTCAAGCTAGTTTACTAGCAGTAAACATACGTGCGAATACAAAACATACTCCGACTTTCATCAAAGCTTAAAAGCAAATCAAACAAGCGCGAGTAATAAGTCATCAGTCGATTCAACTCGATTGCATCTTCAGCCATATTGCTTCAATTAGATGCTGCGCTTGCTCTTGATGACATTAGTCTTCGAATTATATTATATAGCTTTATGTATACGTAAGTCTCATCGGGAAGCGGGGAGAAAGCAATTTCAAAGGGATTTAATGTTTCATTTCCCATTTGCCTTATGCACTTTGTAATACTCGGAAGTGTTTTGATGATACGTGGCAGGGTGGATTTGTAGAGTAGTGGAAGATGAGATTTATAATCTTCGTCGAGTGAATGCTAATATTATGATTTTGTTTACGGTGCCATAACGTGGATAAATATCGTAATAGGTATACATTTCCAATTCGTTTTGATTTTCCTTTCGTTCGATGCATTTTTATTTGTTGTAAAGGTGGTCTACCAAATGTTTTAGTTCAGAAATCAAAATTCGACAACCGCAGTTCCCAGAGGAAATTTCCAAGAATATTTTAACATTATAGTCATTTTTACAAAAAAAAACGCCTACAAAATGTACCTACGTTTACACGTAATACCAACCGACGATTAACAAATCCGATATTACCCCACAGAACTTTGTCACACTAATATAAACTTGAAATGACAAGCAACTACCGCCGATGCAAACCATCGGCTTGCTGCGACCACGTATTGCCGAGGACAGAAAGATGTTTACACTTTTTCACCTTATTCCATTGTAATAAGGTCCAGTGGCTTCATCAAATTGGCTGCACGCCCGCCATAATTCCACAATGTCACACCTACTTAGCCCACCTGTTGCTACTATACCGCGAGTACTCACTCCGTTCTACTCCTATCTTGCAAAGACGACGCGGTTAGCCTAATTGGTAGTGACCCTGCCTACGAAGCTAACGGTCCCGGGCTCGCATCCCGGTACGGGCAAATATTCATGTGATGAGCGCGAGTATTTATTTCTGAGTCATTGACGTTATTTGTGTTTTAATATGTATTTCTCTAATATAAGTATGTTTATCTTTTGCCTAGTAACCATAGTAGGTACAAGCCTAGAGCTTAGTTTGAAACTAGGTTTATTTGTGTCTAAATGTTCCCTGATATTTATTATTTTATTATTATTACAAAGTTAATTTTTATATTTTAGGCATCCTAAACGTCTTATCACGTCGGAATAAATGAAAAAAGTATCTGTAACGGTTAAGGAAACAGCTTTAAGCCTTGAGACGTTATATTTTTCGTCTTCGTAAAAACATTTCAAAGAACACAAATTACTGTAAATACGAAAAAAGTAATATAATAATGGGGCCATCTTGGTATTAGGAATTCTTGGGATTTGTTAATAGATTCAGAAACGGTTCCGGTGAAAAGACAACACCGTTATTCAGTTCTTTCGGTAAGTATAAGAAGTTGACAATGAATGAACAATCTTCTCTTTCAATTTGTGCAACATGTGTATTTACCTACTACAAAATTTTCCGACTGAATCCGAGAGAATAGCAAATAAAAAAAACCGTTCAAGTGCGAGTCGGACTCACGCACTGAGGGTTCCGTACACCATCCGCCGCCATCTCTTTTAAAAACATTGAACTTAAAAGTTCCCCTGCTTTATCGACAGAGTTAACAACTGTGTGCCGTTCTATAATGGGCACAAACACCTGTTTTACGGAATTGCCCCGCAAACGGAATTACCCCTATGCACTATATGGTGGAATGTTAGAATAATTTCTGGTCCGTTTATATGAGGCTCTAAGATACTACCTATAACTATGTGATACTGTAGCTAAAGGCCACGGGGCTACCGTGCCGTCGTAAACCCAAATATGTATTTTCCTTTACGATATACGATATGAATTAAGTAGGTATATTACTTAGCGAAAAAGATACCTTTTGCCAGCGACGTTGTACGCGTGGAACTATTAACTTTTTCCCCGAGAATTACTTTACCCGACGTAATTAATTCACAAGCTAATAAAAGTAATAAACATCTTCACAAATTTTCACATTTATGAGTATTTTTACTAGTTTCTGCGCACGACTTCGTCCGCGTAGAATTAGTAATTTTACCATTCCACAGGAACAGTGATTTTTTCGGGACAGATGGTTTAACCCAGACTCTATCCCCATTTTAAATATCATTAAAATCTCAGCCGTTTCAGCGGGAAAGAGTAACAAACATACACATACACATACGCTTATTAACATTCGCATTTATAATATTAATGGGATTGGCTTTATAACTGACTGCCTGGAAGTCCGATGGTAGAAAGGAGACGGCGGTATTAGCTCGTGGAGCTCCTGTGCATACTCCCCGAAGTAGTCTGTAGAATACCGACAAGCAGGTAACTTTCCGGCGGTGAGCTAGGCTGTGAAGCCTAGCTTTTACAAGAAAGTCGTGGCCGATGAGTCTCCTAGCTCTGCGTTCCACCGAGTCAAGTATGGCTAGTTGGTATTTAGCTGAACCATCCCAAAAGTGACTGTAGTACTCCATGCCTGATCGGACTTGTACTTTGTAGAGAGATAAAAGCTGTCCAGGCGTGAAGAACCACTTCACTCTATTTAGGATGCCCAGCTTTTTGGCCGCGGTTTGCGCTTTGTACTCGATGGTGGCACCAAAGTTGAGATTGGACGTCAACTCCATGCCGAGAAGCTCGAGACGGTCGGTAATAGGCACAGATGTACTTCGGAAAGTAGGGGTCAAGCTGAACTGACTCCTTTTAAAATAAAAATATATATATAATTTATTTAGCAATTGCAGTTGTTACCTTGTTGTTCCATTTGGCAGTGAATAGACGCGCCTGTGTTTTGGTGGCGTTGAAACGTGACGAAATTTTTGTCACCCCACTGGGGGACAAGACTTAAAGTCAGATCCGTTCGCTCTACCATGGCCTCTCTCAAAGAACGTACCTCCACTGCATTGGCTTTTGCACTGGATAAGTATCTCTCCGTGACTGTGCTGTCATCTGCATACCCAACGATACCCGGTTTGCATGCTAATGGTGAAATATTTTTTTAAATCCGTCTTGTATTTTTTGAGTTTATTCGTTACATACAAAAATACAAATCTTTCCTCTTTATAATATTAGTGTAGATTAGGTAAAACGTTGATCCATTCAATGCGCGGCCTTTGCCTGTTGCTTATCGTCAATCACTCGGAAACTTTTTTATTTTCCTAGAAAAATAATATCCTTATGTCCAATTCCGGGCTATTATATAAGTAAATTAAAACGATCTCTGTACGCAATTTGAAATTAATTGGTTGTTGCGGTGTTTTTTACTTTGTTATGATAATTTGCAGCTTTTCTATTCAAATAACTATAATACATAATATTGCAGCATTAGTCATCCTCCGTATTATTACAGGGATATTATTTACTAAACATGGGCTATCGTTGGCTTGTTTTGAAAACGGTTTTACTATAGGTATGTAATTGAATAAAAAGAGAAAATATTCGTTCTCTTTTAAGATAATTCATTCCATTTGATGTCGTAAAAATGGCAACGTTTGAAGTAGGTAACTCTTGAATTTAAATATCGCATTCAGGTAAAACTCCATTCAGTTGAAATTATTTTATATTGCTGAAACTTTTATTGAAAATATTTTGATGTTGCTTTTAAATTGTAATACAGCTCTTAATTATATTTCAATTTATAGTTTTCCAACGCATTTACTCACATCAAACGCATTGGTTTACACAACTGCGCTTTCAATTAGCTATTTTATAATAGCGTTATAAGTTAATGGAAAATGAAGCCGTAATTTAATTTAGAAATAGGTACATTAATATTATATTTTATGTAATAAGCGCATGTAGCCAAGTATTTCTTCTTGAGCTTTGAAGGTTTTCTATGTAAATATGTATTTCTCAATATAAATATGTTTATCCTTGTCTAGTACCCATACAAGCCTAGAGTTTAGTTAAGGTCTAGGTCAATTTGTGTCAGATTGTCCCCTGATAGTCATTCATTCATTTTTGACTAGCGACCCGCCCTAGCTTCGCTTCGGTTTGTATAAAATATAAACCATGTTCACCCTTTAAGTCCATTCTAAGTATTGGGAAAGAATTTTTGAAATCGGGTGAGTATTTCGGAGATTACCTCCTACATTCAAACTTACAAACTTTAACTCTTTATAATATTAGTGTACTTTTACGTAGATTTCATTATAGATGATTGAACGACAGGTTATTCAGATGTTGTTCAGATGTAATCATAGGCATGGAATCTCGGCTTTGAAAGTGGATCTTAAGTAAATAATATGTAGGTGTTACATTACGTGTTTAATTTTGAATATAGGGCTTGATTGATTGACTGCTTCGTTTTGTAGTTGATGATTTTGGAATATTTATTAGTTTATTAGAAAAGTGATTTTAAATAACTGAAACTGTAAAGGTGGTGTGTATAAGTAGGTTAGGTACTTATACAAATCGATAGGCCCTACGAGCAAAGACCAAATTCTCATATGGTTTGATTCAACTATTTGGACTTTATATGTAGAGTTTACAGACCAAAGTGATACTCTTTCAGATTAGTTATGTAGGTACTGCTTTGTAATTTGCTACATTACTATTTTTATTTCATATATTCGTTTTATGTAACGCTAGCTTAAGTTATATCATTGTAATAAGAGATCTATTTGAAAAAAAAAACTAACTTGAGTTTCTTGCGGCGCTTGTTCTAAACAGTGGTCTTTTCTTGAGAAGTGCTGGTTGACTGAGATATGTAAAAGTGCCTATAGGGCCTACTTACAGACCAAAGATTTTCATTTTCATTAGATATAATAACCCACTGATAAGTGGGTTTTTGACGGCGGTTTTTTAATTATTTAGTTTTTCTTGCTAGAAAGTTTGTATGGAGTTACAACCTGTTCAACCTGTGAGATAACCCTTAAAGCAGAACCCAGAATCCTTGAATTGAAAGTCTGTCGAAAGTTCTAGCAAGATTAAACTTGTATTGAAACAGAACAAAGCGAGCAGCTGATTGTGCGCGGCCATGACAGCCGCCCGACGGCGGAAACAGCCGAGCTATCGCGATTTCTCCTGAATGCCGAAGCAGTGAATGTCGTACTAGTTTTTATGGTAAATATTAAGGGAAAATAATTTGAAATTGGTCTGCGTGGGTAATATTGAAATTGTTTATTACAATATGAAATCACAGAATAACAAATGATATGAAATAATCTATCTTATTTGAGAAGCATTTAAGGTGTTTTAATTCCGTCTGCAGGGCAATTCCGTAAACAGGCGTTTGTGCCCATTCATATTGGCGTCACGCCGCCATCTCTTTTAAAAACATACAACTTGAAAGTTCCCCTGCTTTATCGACAGAGTTCACAACGGTGTGCCGTTCTATAATGGGCAGAAACGCTTGTTTACGGAATTGCCCCGCAGACGGAATTACCCCAATGCACTATACCTATGAACGTAAACAGCAAGCAGCAGTTAAAGGTTTTATTTTCCATCATTTAGTTACCCGCGGAAATCCATACATTTCCCTTGGATTTATTTACAATAGGATAGTCTAAACAACATTATTTCAGCTCGTATTCTTATTAGACCTAAAACTAAAGAAAAAATGGAGAATTAAAATCATTTGTAAGTTTCTTAGTTCTGAACATATTCATGTAATAGCACCATTTCTTACAGGTATCGGGTCGAAGAGATCTAACGTTCTTATTTTAGCATTTAAAACATCAAACAAATATTTCATTACCTACGTTACTAAACAACAATGGCGAGGAAAGGAATATTAATCTCATTTGCTTGGTTGGGAGAGAAAATAAATTGAGCTTTCAACGGTTCCACGCTTGGTTTAGTAGAAAATCGTCTATTTGTAATAAGTTGATTCTTATTTGAATTCAACATTTCTAACTTTTTATTAAACTATCTGATTGCTCAAAAAGGAGTGCACTGTCTTCGTACAGTCACGTTCGTCACATATGGTTCGGGTAAGACATGGTGTACAGTCGATGCCAAAGATATGTTTACATATTTGAACCTTATTTCAATGGAGTAAGGTGAAATATAGAGTACATACGACGGCGCCGGCGGATAGATCGACGATGGAGACAGTCATTCCAAAATTTACGTTTTTGGGCGTTGTTCCTGTCGTTGTGAACCTAATTTTCTGTGGCTGTTTACCAGTAGGTACCCTTTGTCTACAAATAGTAAACATCAACAAAAATAAAACCCGAACGTCCAATTTAATATACTTGTCTTGCTCTATATATTCACCATATTCTTTGGCTTTGATTTATTGCGTAGGTTAAGGTCGATGAACTCGTAAATAATAAGATAAGCTAGCCGACGAAGACAAACATGATAGATTATTTATTTTACTGGATTTATCTAAAAGATTTATAGAAATAAATTCGTCGTCGTCGGTATCGTTTGACCGAATTTCATATGCAATAATTTCATTTGGCCGAACTTCATATGACATAATTTCATATGCCATAACGAATCATGTGTCATAATAATCATTTGGTATATTTTTACTTGACATAATTGTTAGGTGCCATAACGATACGTATGCCATACTTTTCATTTTCCCTATTATCAAGTGTTATAAAACTGTATGCTATAAATTTTAAACGCCACAATAATAATTTGCCATAAAACATTCATAATGCGTTTTATTATATACCTGTTGAAGCCCGGCTTTTTCTTGTTTTTTTTGTTGTGTCGAAGTATAGTAGGTACTATAAAAAAACGGGTCTGGCGCTTCGCTGGCCGCTGCCGCGGCACGCTCGCTACGCTCGCTCGGCTCGCGCGCTGCAAGGTCGCAGTTCTACCTAACACTCCTCCTCGCTTCGCTCGTCGTCGTACCTAACGGAGACCTTCCTTACAGTAGGTAGGTTAGAATAGGTAAGTTATTATAATAGTAGTACGTAATCCAGATTGTACCAGTATTTCATTATACCCACTGAAACACACTGATACAGTCTGGGTCTGCTTTTTCCGAAAATATGGCAAATGAAGTGTTATGGCATATAATATATAATATTAGGGATTATGAACATTATAGAAAGTAAATATTATGGAAAGTGTTATTATAGTATCTGATATTAGGGAGGTTGAACATTATGACACTAGAGTATTATGGCATTAAAAATTATGGTATGTGATATTAGAGAAAATGAAGGTTATAGCCAGTGACCATTATGACAAATGAAATTAGTGCAAATGAAATTATGAAAAATATAATTACAATAAATTGAAGCAAGCATTCAACTTCACTCGCTGCAATTCAGTAAATCGCCTCATCGCCATTTTTAAAAAGTATTCCATAGATAAGCGCGCCAATGGGCGGCGGGGACAATTTCACGGACCAATGGGCTGCGAGAGCGAGACCCAGCGCGATGGTGTGATGTGATTGAATGAATTAACGTGCAGCAGCTGTTTACCTAAATTAAAACCTATTTCAGTCTGATTTGTAATAATGAAATGTCAACTGTACGATTACATCGCACATTGTTTAGTCGCGTCATCAGCGTTGATCTCATTTTGCTCTTAATTCAAATTACTTATACTGTAAGTCAGTTCACGTTCATTATCAATAAAGTGTGCACACATATTTAGCAGAGAAATAAAAAGTTATTTATCAAGAAAGTCTTTCCTGTCACTTATCAAGTTATCCTATCAAGAATAATACGAGCTACCAGGAGTTCGTACATCAACAATTACCAGTCAACACTATGCGCGGAGTTCACCAAACTATGTCACCAACAATTTAAAAAAGGCGATTAATGATTTGAAAGTTGTCAAAATGTTTGACTAACATCCAATTAAGATTTAACAGTCCGTTGATTTGATTGATGAAGCAAGAAAAAATTGGCGGAATCATCGATAGTCTCGATGGCGCTATAAAACGAATGATTGATTGAAGCAAGAAAAATCTCGATGTTACAAATTTAAAACCTACCTATCTATTACATTTAAGGTATTTCCGTATCTTATTTTCAATACTTACTTATTTAAATCCAAAACAAAAAATCAAACAGTATATTATTCGCAGTGGCAAATTGACGTTTTCAAAAGGTAAACTGCTACAACTTTGCACGGAATTTCATGTTTTTTAAGAATAACTCTCTATTCTCTATCTGTGCATTTGTTTGTAGTAGTAAGCTAATTGAAGATGTATGACAGATATCTTATGGTTCATAATGCCAAAATGCACTCGGTTTCACTTGTAGAAGCCGTCAAACTTGTAGGCAAAGTTGTGACCGAAATGCGCAACATTGCCTAGAAGATTATCTGGGATAATATGAGCATCATTTAAAAACGACTCTGAATTTTAAATGCATTATCATTGCGTTATATCAGAGAAGTTTAAGGAAAGCCTTATGTCGGATTTTACCAACCACTTAACAGACGATAGAGTTTTACGGTAGGTAATTGTATTTATCGCGAAATGCCACCGCATATACCTATATAATTAAATTTAGTTTGGCAGTTGGCAAAGATAACGGAATATCTATAGATATTATTTTTTATTCGCAACGTGATAATAATGGCTGAATGCCAGAAAAAGTTTTTGCAGTCGTTTTGCACATAGCTGGTTGAATGGAAACTTATTACTTTACCCGCACATGTGGTAACTTTTATTCAAATATTTAAATTTTAAAAACTCATGAATTTCCATATTTTAATGAAATTTACATCCTCGGTGTGGAGTGGTGACGTTTTTATACTTGAGTTGTGGAAGAAGAAAGAAGAAGAAAGAAGCCTTGGACGACCGAGAATGCGCTGGGCTGACGACATTGTGGCCACAACTGGAAAATTTTGGGTGAACGTAGCAGAAGACAGAGAGAAATGGGATAAATTGGAGGAGGCCTATACCCAAAGAGGGGTTCCTATCCTAGATTTATATACATAAATGTGCTACATACGGAAAACTATATTTTAATAATAATAATTAATTAAAACGCTTTAAAACAAACTATAAACATAATATATAAATGTATAAAGTTAAATAGTTCTACCTATATTGCTAGTATGTAACATAGTATTAAGGATATGAAATAAAGAGGCTTTTTATTTTTATTTTATTTAATGAAATTTACATATTTTGATAATTTTTTTTTGCCCTAAAGCTAAAGGGTTGTAGCTGATTAAAGTCCGATCTCTATATTCAAACCGCGTATAAGTAAAGATACCTCGAGTAAAATTGAGAGTAAACGAGGCGTTTTAAAAATGACGCAAAACATACCATAGGGGTAAAGCGTATTCTTAAGCAAAAATAATCTGTTTACTTGACATGTATTATAGAGCATTAGGTAAGTGAAGCACAATAGAAAACAAACTAGGGAAGATGGTCACTTGTTACGGCACGAGTACATCAAGATTTAAATTGAAGGGAAATAAAAGGAAAAGAGGGACACCAAGGAGAGCATATCTCGACCAATTTAAAGAAAAAGTAGGGGTCGTGCAGTATCAGTGTTAAAGATAAGGCTTGGAAAATAACAGAATGGAAATTACTCCACCGACAAGAGCATAGCTCTTAAATGAATGATGATGATGAGGCTTACCTCATCACTTATGAAAGTGCTACAAAGAGGACAACTTCACTTTTATTTTTGTGATTTTATCCACACACTATACTAAATCTTATACGTTATGAAACTGGACATCGCCTTTTGTGACTCAACCCGTCCGCGGCGCTCCTTGCTGTACGGTAACTGCAATACGGTAAATGCATCCCGCAGCGGGGTTAATCGGGGACCCACAACCCACAAGGTGTCTGTAGGGTGCCAAAGGGAAGCAAGGAATCTGGAATTTCGGATTGAACCAAAACAAAGCGGTTATGCGGCACATATCTGAGTAAAGTAAACAACTTCGTAATTTGCGAACTGCTTCCGTTATCTAGGCGTTAAGTTTTAGAGGATTGCTTTTGTACAACTGAAGTAAAAAAAGCCGTGGTAGCCTAATGGTTTGACCTGCCGACTCTTAAGCAGAGAGTCGTGGGCCGAACCCGGGCTCGCACCTCTAAGTTTTTCGGAATTTATGTGCGAAATATAAGTTGTAAATTTACCATGAGCTTTTCGGTGAAGGAAAACATCGTAAGGAAACCTGCATACACTTGCAAAGCAATTTGACGGTGTGTGCGAAGTCCCAATCCGCACTGGGCCCGCGTGGGAATTATAGCCCAAACCCTCTCATTGTGAGTGGAGGCCTGTGCCCAGCAGTGGGACGTATATAGGCTGGATTATTATTATAATTAACTGAAGTAACATTTTACAAAGCTAAAGCCAATAGTGTAAGCCAAAGTATTACAAAGAATTGAGAAGCACTGAACCGGTATGGTTTTTTTGTTAATGTTGTCTGAAATTACTACAGAAGAAAAGTTAAACTGTTAGTGTATGTAGGTACAAATTAAACGGCAATTGGAAAACACTTAAATAACGTTCATTACTTTAAGTAACTATTTCATCAATTATGCAATTCAAGGTCACTTTTGTTCTATATTATTAAATATTTAACTTATATTTGTCATAACATAAGCTTAAAAAGATCAAAGTAACGATCGCGACAAATACTTTTTTTTTATTATTTCTCGCAATAGTTTTTCAAAGACCGTACATATTTTTTCATGCTAGAGGAGGCAAACAAGCGAGACCTGATATAATATGGTGCATCCCAATTTGCCGTGCAAGTGTAAGGCTAATGAAATTCACACCGTACACGTACCTACACTGCAATTTGTAACGTGTGAGAACCTCGCCTCGCCTGCCAGGATTTCCGCCCTAGCTGCTGGCAATTTGTTAGCGCCCAGCGTCGAGTTTCCTCGCTATTTGTCCGCGGAGATTTTTGAAGAAGGCAGTGAACGGGACAGCGCTATAGCAGATTCATATCTCCAGTCGAACTGCTTATGGACCATTGTGGACCAGTCTGCAACAGTTCCGCCTTAAAATTCGACGCTAAAAAAATCCTTCAACGGGATCTCCAGTTTCGGTACAGTTTGTTTTCATTTAAACTTTTTCCATCTCATACCGCTCGTACATACGTACGGTTGCTGAAACTGTGACCAACTACACTGTTCCTAAAAGCTACTTCAATAAATGGAAATAAAACCAAACCACGTCGCTCTGTTAAACAGCTAATCAAATCTGTTCTGTCGAACTTTGACGTATTAGTGGTTTGCTTCTTTTGGCTGATGAACTGTGTGATATATATGTACGTGATTGTGTTAACATTTCGTTAAATCTTCTAAATATAAATATAAAAATCGATTGCCGCGTGTATGACAGACAATCACTTGAGAACGGTTGACCGATTTGGCTGATTAAATTAAATTAAATGCAAGGTCTTTTTCAAGAAAATAATTGAATTATAAACATATTTTATATGATTCATGCTTCAATGATAACATTAATTTGTTCATTAGGCTTTATAAAAACACTCGTATGTTTAAAATAAAATGTGGCTTTAAATTCGCTATGAAAAAGAGAGCACCAAAATTCGTAACCAAAGGTATTTATTCAAATGGACAGGAGTGGCAAAGCGGTCAACAAGTTAGAAATACATACAAATATATGTAAGTCACATAGAAAAATCATTTCTGATACGTAATTAGCAGTGATCGGAATAGGTAGAGTATATTTACCTAAACTTGACGCTTGTTCATTCTGCGTGAGTGAGATGGGAACACATTACTGAATGAACATGCATCAAGTTTAGTTAAATATACTCTACCTATTCCGATCACTGGTAATTAGTAAACAAATAAATTTTATTTTCATTTAAATCGTATGCCAATTATTAATATTTTCGTTACTCGTCTTTTACTAAGTTTGGGTCCTAATATTAAAGGAAACAAAAAATATAACAAAATCATAAACAATCATTTTTTCTTTAATTACTTAATAAAAACTTACAACTTACAGGTTTAGTTAGTATCTAATCCTCTCGTCAAGCCATAACGATCCTTTTATAAATAGAAATGTAATCCTCATTGCCAAAAAACAACTTTTAAGTTCAATCCTTTGCCTGCAAAATTAAAATAATAATACTCTCCCGCCATTTTGTTTTCGAGCGCTTTCATTTGTTTTTCTAAGCATTCATTCGTTAAAAAGGTCTGTGTTCCACATTGTTATTCTCCACGGACGTATAAATTACCCCGACACTGTCATTATTATTAGGCGTGTACATAATTTACAGGAACGGGAAAGTAAATTCGACAAGCGCTTCTGCGACGGTTTCCGTGGTTCCGTATGTAATATGAGTAAATATTATGGCCGTCTTGATATAATAAATTAAAGTAAGCATAAATTGATTCTGAGAGATGCCCATCTCGAGACGCGTCAGAAATAACAGCAAGGCTAGCACAATTTAAATTTTCTCGCATGTCGCTCAGTGCGTCTCTTTCATTACGGTCTAGGTAGACAGAGATTACCGAGCGATTTCATTTTTTGCCGTCCCTTTTACGGTATTTTCATACTTTGTTAACAGAAGTAAGGATTATACATTAAGTCTGCTAAAACCATTTTTCTTTTGAAATCTGAACTATTAACTAAAGTTATCAATCGTAGACTGAAATAACAAACGCAACGATTATTACATCGATGGTCACCGAACCCTGAACACGTGGGTGTTGGCGTGTCTCCAGAGATATTACGATATCTCTTTTCTGCATATTACAGGATGCCTATTCATTCGCCAGTATAGCATCGTTTCACTGCTATACCTGTAATTTAGTAAAGTTTTTTGCTTAACTAGTTTGTAGAAGAAGAATATTTAAAAACGTAACATACCTAGGTAAATATTTTTTATAATAAAACCAACCAACCAATCAAATCAAAGTGTTTTTTGTTATAATAATATATTTATTCTGAGGTATTACTTAAATAGAATAACCTTACATCTTCGCACCTGTTAATTACGATCGATTACGATATGCTAGTTAGATTTTATATCCAAAATCTAAAACTGTGAATATCAATTTGTCAGTAGACCGGCAAATAATAATAATATAATAATAAATTTGGGTTACATATATATAAAACAACGTAAAACTCGGACAGCGAAACAAATGAAAAGATCAAATTTTCCGTTTATTAATTCTTCAGTATATAATACTTGCTTGTTCATTCCTTAGATCATTATACGCGTTTGATATATTCTTAAGCTCGTTTTCCTTTGATATCCGGTGTTAAATGTGTCTCGTATATAATTATATTAGTAAAATTATAGGATGTAAACACGCCATCATAGTAGCTTATTAAATTATAAAGTCGTAACACATATTCACATGCATAATTAGGTAACTTATAACAAAATCAAATTATTTATGGCGTTTATTATTCATATACACCACGTAACACTTCTTAACACATTGGAAATGAAACTTGAATATTTTGTAGCAATTTTTTTTCTCCCTCTTTATCTTTACTCGTCGTCTCGACTGCACATTGACAAAAATTTTGGTTTTCTCATCGTAGTTGCAGTGCTGCGTTAACATCCCATTTTGCAGTGTTTGTTGCAATTTATTGCACGTCATTTCGATGCTGCAGAGAGATACATTGTATGCTATTACAAATTAATTGCACGCCATATCTCAAAATTCAATAACTCATTGCATCTCTATTGCTCTAGTCAGCCAGCTGAAACGAGTAATAAAGAAGAAAAGTTTGGCTGTAGTGTTTGCTATAAAGTACAGCCAAACAAAATATGTTACTTGTAAATATTTCACTGCTCTTTCGAAGTAGCATTTGTGACTTCTAGCTTAGACTATCAACCTACAGGAGGTGAAAATAATACTAAGTTCTCGTATCTTCCGATCATGATACAGTCCACTTTTGTGGACTTGAAAAAAATTAAAAAAATACAAAAATGTATTCAAATTTGAGCAAAGATCTGTGTTTAAGCTTACGAGGGATTGATAATCCCGCAAACCTAACATTAAAGCAGCTACTTAAATGCGTCACCAGCAGAAGCAGTACGGTACATTTCGTTACGCGACTTGTTGAAACGTTTGATTGATGGCGTCGGTTCACATTTGTATATCGAATGGCAACGACATCGGTTTATCGGCAGACAAATCGGTATCATAACGACATTCTCGTACTGTGATAGGGCCTTGCACGAATTTATGTTACAGTTCATTTTCTATGACGGCTTATTGGAATGGAGATAAAATACACGTCATGCACTGGCAAGACTTTAATAACGTGGTTCCATTGCAAGTATTTGAACGCGAAAGACCGGTGATACATATTGAAATATCTGTAGGCGGGAATGGGATCAACGTATTATAAGAAGGTAATATACGGTCTTATTACTAAGGCAAGACGTTTTACATGCTGTGTTCACGAGTTACTTAAAAAACCATGGTAAACAAGCCAGCAAGGAAGCTCTGCACGCCATCGAACCCCGATTATTGTAAAGTTAGCACACCGATTACCAAGAACTAAATATATAGGGTCTATTTCGCATGGAAATTGGCCGTCCTGGCACTGAACGTGTAAAACAGACGTATTGTTCGGCTTGTAGCGTCGGATTCCACCGGAATTTGAGGAATGGCGGTCGAACAGCTCGCAATGGGGTTCGGATCGCGCGCTATTCGTTGGGTTGCCAGATTGGAAACTCTAAATCGGACAAATGCAAATCGGTGAGGTTGGATAAAAATTGGCTTTGTCATAATAATACAGATGTCACGAAAACATCTGTTATAAAATAAACTTGAGTATTTAAATATGCGAATCCTATGACTTAAGTTCGGGGGCAATTGGAAACTTGAGTAGGTAACGTTTATTGCTTGTCAGTGAATTCTAAGCCAATTAACACAGATAAATAGTTTGTATGTATGTTTTGAACTTTTTGATACATGCCGGTGCTCATTTTAAAGAAATGTAAGTGTTTCCTTTGGCCATTTTTTTCAAGGCGTTGTTCAGAAAATCGTCATCTTTGGAATAAATAAAATAAATTTCCCCCGTGGCGTACCTACTTACTTTACAAAGTAGGTACTTAAAATCAATCCAATAAAATCAAAGTAACGCCTTTTTTAAAAGTAATTAATATTGTTGCAATTATAACTTACTTTTTGAAGGTAGGTATATAATGGTCGTGTTTTTAGCTGTGGATATAATTAAATGCGGATATAACATCTGTCACTTTCTTACATTCATATAAACGCGACCATAATACGGGTTCTGGTCGTAAGGAGGCTGTACAAGTTTCTCTCAAAGTAAATGATTGTTAAGCGTAGATAATAATATTAATAATACTAGCTGTACCATAGAGAAACGTTATCTAGGCAGCAAAGCGGCTGTATCTGGCACGCGCGGCGACCCTCTCGGCCCGCTTCACGCTACGCTGAGAGTTTTCCACAACTGTAAGGCCGGGCACATACTCGCCGAGATATTCACACAGGCTCGAGTGCTTTGTACGACTATAAAGACAGGTACACATCCTCTGATATGTTCCGATAGGCTCGAGAGCTTTCTAACTAGTAGTGACGTGTCAGTGGATTCAAGAGCCTTCTACAATCATAAAGACAGGTCTACTCACTGAGACAAGGTAGTGTGTTGTGCAACCATAAGGCGGGGCACACAGAGACTTTCTGTGTGCTTGAATGTTTCTAGATGTTTCTTTATTTACACTAATCGAGGCCTACCTACGTACTAAAACTTAGATCAAGTGATAGAGTTTTGTGAGAAATATTTTTCAACAGAGTCTTACAGATTACCGAAGGACCGCTACACATAGAGTTAAATTAATTATGCAATAAGGAAATTGAATTGGTAATTTAAATTCACACGGCGCTCGTGTGAGTTTAAAAATCAGTAGCAATTGTCATCTAATTGTAAATGTACCATACGAATGCAAAAACGACGTTGAATCGGTTTAACTACCTAGTATAGGGTCTTGAGACGGGCATCTCAGCCAGTATCAGTTTATTAATACAGCCCTAAAGTGTAAATGGGTCGACTTCAAAAAGCCCAGCCAATATTAATTCCACAGTAATGATTACATAAGCAAAACAGAAATTGAAATCCGAGTATCCTAAATGGGCACTCATCTCGCAGCTCTCAAAACTCGCTTTTCCGTGGTTTACGGGGTCAAGGGTTTACAGCGAAGGGGAACTCAATACCTTAGGAGTTTCGGTGACGCGTATGTTTCAACTTTTAAGTGGTGGTTATGCGAAAAATAAATTTGAGTTGTATAAAAGTTGACATGATATGTTATTATATGTGAAGCTTGCGTAACTTATGTGACAGATGAGTATGACGTTAACATTATAATTGTTATGAATTATATTTTTGTATCGTTTCTAATAAAAATTTAACCGTATGTTGTCAATAAAACAGACGTCAACAATAGTAAAAATAATAATACGTTTACTTTCTGACACAACGAGTTATTCCAGCGGGATAAAAGCTCACCTAACCTTAGGCACAATATACGATAATATCAGTGTCTAATCGAAAACTAACGTTAAAGTCTACTAGATAATCCCGCCATTTAGCAGCGTATTCAGCCGTTACAGGACTAAGCCGAATGTGACGTAATTGCCGTGTTACGGCTAACAGCCTGTCCGGCACACGGCATTATCCCGGGCATTTATACCGGACCTTTATCCCCGATCATTGTTACGACCGCCCGATTTTTGCCTGTAGCCATTTTTATAACGACAAGGGAGTAAAGGGTGTTCTCTACAAGATTTCAAACATGTTTTATGCTGTCGCGTTGTCTTAATTCTTTTAAAATGTTATACGTGGGCGTTAACAAAGCTACACGTTCTTTAGAAGAGCATCGAGGGTCGATTAACGGAATCGGAAGTTTTCAATTCTTTTTTTTATTTTCCGGTGTGATAGGCGCCCATCAGCGTAAATGTAATCTACCGTCTAGACTATTTTAGGTATTAATATTTTACCGGACACTCATTTAGCTAAAAAAAATCCTACCAAAATATTCTATCTCAAGACTTTATTTTTCTTCATTACTTTTTTTTTTTTCAAAAAAAGTTTTCATTCCGTAGTTGAATATAAACAGAAAAAACAAGCAATTTCTAAAACAAGCTTGTTTTGAATTAATTGCGATGTTAATCCGAGTTGTTATTTTAATTCAATTTGCAAAAAGTTTCGGAGAAATCATCTAAAACGACAGTGGGATCGCAAAACGCCTCGAGCACCGCGAGCAATTTTTGGATAAACCAGCCACTGCTGGCAGAGGAAAAACGACTGTATTTTCAGACCCTTGACAATCTGATGACATATTATGTGGCTTGTCTCGAATTACTTTTACTGTACGTTTTTGTCGTTATTTAAAAGAAACGTTATTGCTATTCGATCATTAAACAAAATGAAAAACACATAGGTAATTTAATTGACGACGCGGTTAGCCTAGTTGGTAGTGACCCTGCCTACGAAGCTAGCGGTCCCGGGTTCGAATCCCGGTATGGACAAATATTAGTGTGATGAGCGCGAGTATTTGTTCCTGAGTCATGGATGTTTTCCATGTATTTAAGTATGTATTTCTCTATATAAGTATGTTTATCGTTGTCTAGTACCCATAGTACAAGCCTAGAGCTTAGTTTGGGACTAGGTCAATTTGTGTGAGATTGTCCCTGATATTTATTTATTTATTATTTATTATTATTTATTTATAATTATTCGGTTTGTAGTTTATAACAAAAGCCCCGTAAACAGTTACTGGGTGCGCTTGTCGTCTGGGGCAGTATTGAGAAACGACGAAAGTATCAGTACCACTATATTGTTTCATTAAGATAGTAAGAGTACCGGACTCGCAAATTGTTTCCTTTTACTCCCAGCCGGCGACATATCTCTACCTCTCAGATGTTGGTGTTTCGCTGACGGAAGACCAGCGTTTGCTTCACGGCAGCACATGCTGAGTTTGGACTTTTTCGCAACCATTATCACCTTATCTGTCGTTTCTTTTCTTTCATATGTGTTTGTTCAGTATTGTCACGAATAATTCTTCTTTCTTTCTTTATTTCTAAGAGCGGTGTTTGCTCACTATTTTGTATCACATTCGCATTTATACGAGTCACGAATTATGAGTCATCTTTCGCACACAACACAATCCCATGTTACCTCGCTTTGTTAATAAAAAGTTCGTTTTTAAAAGAGGGCTTCCAATCTTGAAGCTTCTAACAAACAAAAAGTTCACCAGAAATGTATTGTTAAACCTGTATTCCCAAGGTCTATTGTGAAAAGTCTCAGGGCCGTATTAACTCATCCCGACTGTGATGCCCGTCTCAAGACTCGTCAAAGTACCTAATCGTCAATCCATAGAAAACTGTCATTTGTGACGGGCATCAGCCAAGATCAGTTCATTAAATACGGCCCTCGATGCTCTAAGCCTTATATTCACTTAGAAGTTAAATTGGGCTGTCAAACTCGCTGTTCGATTGCGAAGCCGATCTGTCAGAGACGTTGCTGCTAATAACCGGCTGTTATTGGGTTGAATCACTCTGTATAAGTTTATGGTAATGAGGAGTAGGAAGTTATATATAAAATCAATATTGTTTCTAATAGGATGTGTTTTTTTAACACAACACAAAAAATAAGTATTTTCGAAACGAAAACAACATCAGGAAGTGAGTTTGTTTCTCAAGGCCGCTTTCATGTCATTGTAAACTATCAAATGTCTTAATGGAGCTTTGAAATTGAGCTCATATTGGCAGCGCAGGGCCCACTGTTTTTTTTTTTAATATAACCATATCCAAAACTTACATCAAGTACCTACACCATTGACGCGAGCTTGACCTACGCCCGTCCAAAATGACAACGCGTAAACTAATCCATCATTTTTTACCACAACAAGTATTGAAAATGATGAATGGCTGAACCGAGGAGGTAATTACTGGCCGTCAATCAATCACCCTTTCAGGTTAGATATTGCACACTAAAATAAACCACCACCACCCAAATAAACTCCCAATCCACATTTGGAAAACTATGTCAATTAGCTAGCTACAAATTCAATCTGTATTTTTCAGATGCAGGAAGGTTGTTTTTAGCGTTGAGCATATTAGATAAATCAAAACAAATGTATTATTTCTCATGACATCTGGTGCCACTGGCTCCGAGGGAAGCCAGCTAATATCTGTTTATATTTTGGGTCGTTCGATTTTTTTTACTGCTTCTATTCTAATATCTCTATGGAAAATCAAAGGCGAAAATGTATGGCTCATTCTAAAATAAAAGATTGATTTTTTTTTATACGAAAGCAAACGTATTTTCAAATTGTGAGTTAAAGACATTAAAGTTTTACGGGTTTTCAGTTATTTGATGCTTATGAATAAAACAGTAAAAATTTAACGCCTTTTATACTTCAGAATAGAGATATTTCAGATTCTGTAATAAAATCTTGCGAGTACAAGCTATTTATTAAAATGAACTTACACGCACTGATGGGATGCCGTCTCTAGTTGCGTCAAAGATGACAGTTTTCTATGACTTGACATGTACTTTGACGCGTCTTGAAAAGGCCATCTCACTTGAGATCAGTTTATTTATACGGCCCTAACCTCTTGAGGCCCAACGTCCTATATTTAGGACAATTGGCTATTTGACTAATGTCAAAATATATTATTTTTACACTACCAATAAATCAAGCTTGCAAAAGTAAGACGGAAAAACCTAGCTATCGTTTGTTTTTTGTAATTTAAACCATTTTTAACTCAACAAAAACTTTATAAAGGAACACTGAAAATTATGACGTCACTTTTTTTACTATTTTCACATTACCGGATCGTTTTGACGTTTCACTAAAAGTAGCCAATTGACCAGTCAGTCAAATAGCCAATTGTCAAACTGCCGCACTCAGAGACGTCAATTAATTTTAAAGTTTCATTAAAGCTGCTGCGTCTTATTCTATTGCTATGCCAAAGAAAGTGACAGCAGCAACTTTAATTACATTTAAACATTAATTGACGTCTCTGAGTGCGGCAGAAAATTACTTAAGTTTTGTTGACTGACATAAGATTTTGTTTCGAACTAGCGAAATTTTGACGTAGGTTTCAGGAGGCGAAGATGCCGCGTTTTTAAATGATCCAGAAGGAACGGAAAAAACATAGGTACTGTGCAATAAATACCTCCTTATAAATTTTTCCCGTTTCGAGTAAAGTCGGAAAGAGCAGCATAAAAGCGTATGACTGCGAGTGAAAGAGAAGTACAAATGCAAGAGTTATTTAATTTTATGAGCCGTTGCCCTGTACTTCATGTATGAAATATCTCTGAAATAGTTTTAGCTCAGCCTGCACCACTTGTACCTGTATTTGAGTTGTTGAACTTTTCCGCGTTTTGTTTTTGCGGAGTATTTTCATTGTAAGCTCGCTTAGCTATTCCCAGGGAAACAGGCCGTTATTATACAGTTTCGATTCAAAATCTATATTTCCAGACGTATCCAGAAATGATGGTTAATCATGTTTTGAGCACTAATTTCGCAGTTTTTGGCAACACGCGAGCTAGCAACTGATATTAATCGTCCGCTAACGTTCTTTACGTGTTTACGAAAATCTTTCGACGGTGCGTCTGCGATTCGAACGAGAACATTAAATCATACTGTTGTTAGTGCGAATATCTGTTTGTTTGTTTGTAGTAAATAAACATGCGAAACGGAGAAACGTGTTAATTAGCCGAGCCTAGTTAATTTACTGTACTAGAATTTCACGGGACATTATTTTAGCGAAAATTATGTTTAATTGTGACTGAAGTTCCATTTTTACCACATCTATGTCAGCACCAACCATAAATTGTTTTTGTTAAAACCATAGGTTAACTGGTAGAGAATGCCTTAAGGCATTTAGTTCGCCATTTGTACCTAGTTTGTGTATTGTGCATTGTGCAGTAAAGTAAAACATGTAGGGTATAGCTAAATTATATTCAGATTGACTGTTTGATCATTCATAAACTACGATACATCAGTTATTAAGCACCAATCAAATTAGTTTCTTTATCATTTTCATCAAGACAGCCGACTCAAGTCCTGAACTTAGGCCTTTCTTGAAGATCTCCTCTACACCATTATCGGTCGTAAAGCAAGACAATAGGATATTTGATAACTTTGGTTCAAAAAACAATCGACGGTCGCAGCCGATCGCATATTGTTTTCAGACTTCAAAAGACAAATCTAAAAGGCGAACATGTACGAATACATGGCCATTTCAAAGGCACATATTTTCCTTTTACTATATTCCCGTTCAATACGGGTTGTGAGAGATTCCTTCGTTTTTCTATCGGTAGCGTGTTTTTTTTTTCTTGCGTTCTCTGCGATATACATGGTGTTGTCGTTTTAGCAAATAGATCAGCATTCATCGTTAGGTATACTACTCTGTCAAGAAAGTACCGGGAAAAGATCAATAATACACAAACTGTTTGTTAATCATCCAAATTTATTTTATCACCTTCAAAGTATGCTCCTTCAGAAACGATACACTTACGCCAACGAATAATCCAATCATCAAAACATTTTTTAAACGCTGTTTCCGGAATTGTATTCAGTTCTCGGCGCGAATTCTCCTTTATGTCTTCTACCGATTGAAAACGGGTGCCACGAAGTGGTAATTTGAGTTTAGGAAAAAGAAAGAAGTCGGCAGGAGCCATATCTGGTGAATATGGTGGTTGCTCGATGGTATTTGTTGAGTGTTTGGTCAAAAATTCTTTGACAATGATGGCCTTGTGCGAAGGCGCATTATCGTGGTGCAAAATCCAAGAATTTTCATTCCACAAATCTGGCCTTTTTCGTCGAATTTGCTCTCTTAAATGCCGCATAACGCTCAAATAATATTCTTTATTTACCGTTTGACCTTCCGGCAAGAATTCCGAGTGCACAACACCACGAAAGAAAACAGTCAACATGACTTTGACTTTTGATCGACTTTGGCGTGGTTTCTTCGGTTTCGGTTCAGTTGGAAGGCGCCACTCCGAAGCTTGTTGACTAGTTTGCATGTCAAACTCGTAAACCCACGTCTCGTCACCAGTAACAATGCGTTTCATGAATGTTGGGTCGGAATTGACTCGTTCTAGCATGTCCTCAGCGACTCTCATGCGATTGAGTTTTTGGAGAAAATTCAGGTCTTTTGGGACTAGCCGAGCGGTAACATGTTTCATACCCAAATGATTAGTTAAAATAGTACGGATCGACTCGTGAGATACAGAAAGTTCGGCGGCTATCTCTCTCAAAGTTGAATGAGGATTTTCAGTCACTATTTCCTTCACTTTTGCGATGTTAACTTCAGTTGCAGACGTTGATGGCCTACCAGAGCGAGGCAAATCTTCCATCACATCTCGACCGCTTTTGAACGCTTTGTACCACTCATAAACACGTGTTTTTGATAAAGTCGAATCACCGTAAGCCTTCTGTAACATTTTCAGTGACTCCGAACACGAAATTCCATTGGCGATGCAAAATTTAAGACAAACTCTTTGTTCAATGTTTTTGTCCATTATGAAATTCGCAATACACACTAGATATGATATAACTAAAAACAGCACTGTATTTAATATAAATAACAGATGCAACTCAAACTCCGCGCCAAAATAGAAAACAGTTGTGCCAATCTAACAACAACAAAAAAAACAAAAATTTGAATTTGGAACCATAAACAAATCATCCATTCCCGATACTTTGTTGACTGAATGTATAAGCTACGAGTATATTACACAACACTTCATGTTTGATAAAGCAATCGTTCGTCAACAAAGAGGAATAAAAAATATCTTTAGTCTACGATATCTAGTTAATTTTCAAAATATTGATTAGGGCTTTTCAACCTTTTTAATTCGTTTGAGTAAAAAAAATCTGGTGACCCCCAGCTCCGTAATAAGTACAGCGCAATTGTATTAATGTAGTCTGTGGATTCCCTTTTGTCCGCGACTACATCTGCGTACTTACGCGTCGTATATCGCTTTTCCCTCCAAAAATTTTTTTTAATACAGATCCAGAATAAGGGCTATCTGTGTGCCAATTTCATCCAAATCTGTTCAGCCGTTTCGATGTGGTTGAAACACATATCCATACAAACTTTCACATTTATATTATTACATTTATTAGTAGGTTAACGTCGAGGTTAATTGTAGCGTTTTATTCGGTTTTTCTTCACAATAAGTTTCGAAAGATAACAAAGGGAATCTGAGCCGTAAGCCTGCTTGAGTGAGCGGTTGTCACGCCGGCTCACAGGACCGCGCCGAGCCTTGAAGACTAGAAAAAGGGATAAGAGACCGTGAATGATACAAATACAAACAAATTGGGAAACACCTTGAAACAATAAGAATCGTAAGATTAAAAAAAACCGGTCAAGTGCGATTCGAACTCGCGCACGGAGCGTTCCGTACTTAAGATAATATGGTTGGTAAATATAGATTTGCGATTTTTTGTACATTTTTGTCTATAAGTAAATTTAACGGGCAGTTTAAGCACTTTCATACGACACCCCGTTTGCTATAATCAAATCACATTCATTTTTCAACCCCTCATCAATCAATCAATTTTATACATTAACCATTTATAGGGTAAAATTAGAAGGGAGAATGAGTTGTAGTTTCATTGGATTTCACCGATTCACACATAAATAAAACTAAGTAGCATGATTCATTAACTTAATTAAATAGTTTATCATTAACATTTTAAAACATTTTCGCTTTAGTTAAAAAACAATCCTATTATAACTGAAGCTTTCATAAAAGTTCATATTAAAGTTAACTTCCATAGACAGCAAATAAGATGGCAGACAAAAGTTTTCTAAGTAAACGTTCACGACAAAGTTTTGGCGCCTGCAGTGCTTTATAATGCGAAAGAGCACAAAGCTTAAAAGTTGTGACAGCCGTCAAAGTTTGAGAGTGTAATTGAAATAAAAATATAACAAAAGCGACTGCTTATTTTACATTTTTGTATCTAGTTTAATTTGGTTTGAAGATATCACTAAATATTACAAATATATTAAATCAAATTTCATTCCAGATTACTACATACATAAATAAAGGTAAAACGACGTGATAAATAAGCTTCGGTTTCAAAACTAATCCTAAGTTTTTTTTTTTATTGTTTACTATAAAATGAAGGCCCGGGCTATTCGATTACGGACTTTGTTTCAGTTTCGTAAGGCCGCGTATCGACTGCGCGCTCCAAACCCTCGAACATTGGCGCGCGCGGCGGCCAGGAAGACCACAGTCAACCCGGCTTTATACATCGTACCGTCAAGTTTGTCAAGGGATAAAACGTCGCGTTTTAGCACGTCAATGTATTTTGAAACAGGGACAAATTTCGGTTTGCGATCCGGGCCGTAGCTAAATAATGCAGGCCAGATCTGGCAACCTCACACACGAAATAGGACAAAGTGGTTGAAAATTTCCCGTTTACCGGGCGTAGGTATGGCTAAAAATTTCAAGTTGCAGTTTAAAAAAAAAATTACCCAAAAAATACATCTGGCAGATTGGGGTAATCTAGGGTCTTTTAAAAAGTTACGGGTAGTGACCACGTAATTTGGAGTAGTGTTCGAAATTCGTTATTTAAAGTGGGCGACCCACATTTGGCAGGTTAACAGTCGGCAGAATGCAGGCCGCGCGGGTCGATATGCGCGCGCAACAGGTGAATAGGATCTAGCGCCCGTGGAACCGCTAACTCATCACTCAATTTATATTAATTAATTAATTTTTGTACAGGTTAGAGAGGACAGTAGCGGGGTAAAGGTTATTTTTGGCATAACGAAGGTATACTTAAGATTTATATTAAGTAATAAGTTTAACTGCCGCACTCAGAGACGTCAATTAAGTTTTAAGTTTCATTAAAGTTGCTTATTCTATTGCTATAGCAAAGAAAGTGATAGCAACAACTTTAATGATAATTAAAAACTAATTGACGTCTCTGAGTGCGGCAGTACGTGAGTGATGGTGGATTTAAACTTAGACTTAGGCTTGCGCGTTTCTCGAAAGTTACATGATGAAACATGGACAGACAAACACATTGTTGCATTTAAGTATATTATATATTACGAATATATAGGCTTTATTGCCATGTACTAATTACTTTTTCTAACTTATGTACACTATCCGATGCTCTTGCCTAAAGTAAAGGAAAAACATCGCAAGGAAACCTGCACTGCCGACTACACAAGAGGCGCAATTAGTGAATTACACAATAGGTCCTACAGAGTCGAAGAATACCCGAAAGGGCCCATCTGTACAAAGATACCGCTGCCTAATTTTGAACTACGAGTATATTTAACGGACGTGGTGCGAATCGGTCTTAATCCAATAAGTCCGGCGGTCGCGCGGTTCGGTGTCCGAATGCGCCTCAAAGAAACATCGGCATGGACGAGCTAACGCGAATTCCTTTGAAGCGTTCAGATGCCTCGCAGACAGGCGTATTTGGTTTGGGCAGGTCAAACCGCACTTTGCCGTACAATTGTCTGTCTGAGCGCGAATTTCCGAGTAAGCGGTCGCTTGGTACATTTTAGCGTTGATTTCTATAATTTAACAGGAATAATTAGATTTCCTAATGACGAATGGGTACTTGCAATTCGATTTAACAAATATGGCGCGTAAACAAACAACAGTGTTAACGATCCCAGCAAATATAACGTTATAATAAAATATAACGTTTCAATTAATAATAACAATTAATTGTGTCGGTTTGGACGGCTTGTCTATATCGACAGTATCGATACCTATGTTTATATTGTAAACCGATCGTTTACTATATTATCATTGTTTTGTCATATTCACGCTTACCCAGAAAATATACCTAATTGAAGAAAGACACAAGATAAGCAATGTATCGAATAAGTTTCTGTGGCGAAATATATCGCAACACATCTTTATTACTATAGGAATAAGGATGTGTTGCGATATATTTGGCCATTTTGGATGCTACTCTCTATTTGATACTGACTGTACCTACAGCGGAGATCTGTTGCTCCCTTTTACTTTTAACTCCATCATCAGAACAGCTTTGTCATCGGGTTTACATTTGTAATAACAAATTTCAAGCCATTTCAGCACCGAGAAATTTACTTGTAAGAATTAAACTAAACATACTGAGATGTGAAATTAAATTAAATCCTAAGCCTTAATATATTAGAGATTTCCTCGTAAACAATATAATAACGATTCGGTTTAAAAAAAGATGAAAGAGACTGTATGTATTCTAGCTAGTGAACACGCTATTTTCAATTTAACGAAGTTAATAACCAATTAAAACGTAATGTTCCCATTAATTAAACCGCGGCCGATCCAGTCTCTCTACGGCATCTATTTGTTCTGAACCTCTCTATTTCGTTGACAAAGAGCAACTTTCAATGGGTACATTGGAAAGCAATGTAGTGGAAGGCCGCTGGCCGCGTTCTGGCCGTTTATGCGGGATAATGAACTTGTGATACATTCCCGCCATTTGACTGCTTCAATGACCAAATCCGAAACGGCTCTAATGAGTTTGATGAAAATCGCAGAATAGAGTTTTTTTGGAGTAAAGAAATCGATTGTTAGATTTGGTTGGTGTGGTTCAGTCTTTAGTTTTCAGTAAATAGTAGATCGATTACCTTAATATTTTGCATATTGGAAAAAAAGCTTTTTAACATTCTGTACACGTTATACAACATGAATGCAATATAGAGTCTTTGCCAAGTTTTATTCCTACTATTATTTGATTCCCTTTGATTACGCAGCTGGACGTGTAACAGTGATCTATTTGCTTTGGTTGTATCAACTTCAATAAAGGAGAATCTTGTATAGGGTTAAGAAATGAGGTTATCGTGTTATACATCGAAATAAACCTCGGTAATGTCTTTGGGTCTATATCTATACCCCGCTTACCATCATATCAGTTGGTCTGTGTGTTGTTGGTCTATGATCCAAACCATAAAAACCTATCATCTACCACGGTTCCAGCTCTGTACAGGTTTTACGGTCACTAAATAGGCTTTAACTATTGTGAATATTAATCAATTCAATTACTACTTATTAAAACAAACTTCAACCATGTTGGAGTGATGAATACTTTCAACGCAGTTTTGCGCGGCAATACTTACATATTTTAGTAACGACTACGAAGTTGGACAGGGCACCCTTGTTAGGTCACCCGGAGTTTGCGCAACTATAGTTGTGTGTTGAATTTTAATAACGTTCACAGGCAGTGCTGTGGATATGTTGTCATAAAGATAACGTTACTTTTATTGGCTACAGAATTAAATTAGTAGTAAAATGTACACTTTTATTTAAAGTAATTATTGATCTGCGGGAATATTGGATTCGGTTTCTTTATTTCAGAGGTTTTTATCTTGTCTTAGCAGCCCTAAGCAACCATATTTATTGTTATTGGACAAGTAAAGGGCCTCCCTGTTGTGAAAACTCAATGCGAGCGTAATATTTTTTCGAATAATGCCGTAATAGTCTTTACTATTTATTAAAAAAACAGTGTGAAGTGTGTTATACATTAAATATATTTTGATATAAGATTTTGATAAAATGACCGAGTTTAATGTTCAGCCGAGCTTACATTAGTGAGGTTTATAAATTTGTCTCTCCTGTTCCAGAAAGTTAAGGACTTTGAAGCCAAATTTTTCGGGTTAGGATATATCCGCGTAATGGGAGTCTGGTGTAGTTTTGGCCTGTATCGAAATTATATGAGTTAAAAACTCTCACGTCGTTAACTTTTAGGAACAGAAGGGACAATGTTGAACCTAACTCTGTGTATGACCCAAATACTTCTTCTCTAGGGCCCTAATATGAAAATAGAAGTTCGAAAATACGTTAGCTCCACCCCAAACCCTCGATTTTGTTAGTAATCGCGACTGAAATGGGGCATCCGTAGTTTGTAATTAATTTCTTTGTAGTAAGTAAGTGTAGTAACCATCCAGCCAAGTAGGTGACGATTAAAGATACGGTTAAACAATTCACGATGGCCATAAAAATCCGAGCGGGAAAAGTTGAGCGCCCACTTACCGTAAAATTATCAGTTACATTGTACATGGAAATGCGAGACGGAGTTAAACCTCGACTTCGGAACACAGCGTGCTTTTACCTTTTCTTTTAATTTCGAGAGGCATGTTACGTGCCAGACTTTTGACGGCACGCGTTTTATATAAAACGTTAAATCTGGCAACTATGACGTTTTGTTTTTTGGTGTTAATTTATATGTACTACTTTGTTTTAAGTCGAAAAGACTCAGTTGCTTAAACGTTCAATAGCACTAATGCTCACTTACAACGCCTTTGTCACTTTCTTATTTGCCATAACATTCCGCTTAAGGCGACATTAAATTTAACGAACGTTTTTGCAACCGGGAATAATTATTTAACCCTTTTATTGTATTAATTATGCAATTTTGGTGTAACAGTTACTGATATCATGCATGAATAATTTTACTATCATGATCGCCATATGAGAGTAGTTATCTCTCTCTCTCTCTTTATTTAAGAGCCATGCTCTTGTCGGTGGACTAGTCGCCAACTGTTCCGGTCTTCTGTCAACTGCTTGACTTTCTGGTACGACACGACTTTAACCTTCTCTTCTATTTGCTCAAAGAGTAGTTAGGAAACCAAAAAAACGAAAATGTGGATTCAGCAAAGTGAATTTTAAAAATATAGCGTTACTTATTAGACATATATTAAAATGTGCTACAAATTTCAACCTAATTAATAAAGTAATTCCAACAATCTACATCACAGATGCCGCCAGTACACACTCGCCCATCGTATTGACCTAACTCATTATCCCATTGTGTACTAAGAGCTTTACACCTCCCCCCTAATTTACAAGTGAAGCCTTACCTTCCCCCATCACACTGTTTATTTGTCAGCATAGCGTGACAACAGCGACACAATTCCATTACGTGTGGTATTAATTGTAAATTAATTATGTCTGAAAGCGTCTAGAGCTCAAATGAACACACACGACGTAAAGTACTTGAAACTTGATACCATTTGACTAATTAAATAAGCTTGAGAATAAACAAAAGATAAAATAATTAACAGTGTAATGCTTAAAAGCAATAAAGTAATTTGATCAAAAGTTTGTTTATACGCGTGTGAAAATATATAGAGTGGGTCGGTCGGTTTGTGTACATATTTTTATTGACAAATGTTAGCTTAATTTTTTTTCGATTCTAGTTGTTTATTAATAAGTGATGAACAAATATATCACTATCCCTTGATTTTTTTGATAATTGTATATTTATTAAATAACTAATAACACAATATTATATTGTATGTACAAAAAACAAATAATTAAACTAAGACTTAAAGCTAATTAATTACTAAGAAAAACAAACTAGAACTATATAAAACGAATTATGAAAAAATTAAAAAAGGCTCCAGTGGCATTGCGCCGAAGATACTGTCAGCATTTCCTCTCTGAATAGCATGCTTATTCGCTGTGAGAGGAAGCTGCCAGCTCTTCGGTCACCAGTGGTGTCGACTAGACGCTTGCTTCATTCTGTTACTGAACCATGTGCGCCAGGACCCCACGGACCGAGCGTCTCCACGCCGAATGCAACAAAGTTGTATTCGGAGTCAAGATATTGTTATTTACTCTTTTTTTTCCAGCCGCCTCGAACGCAGCGCTTGCTCTAGTTGTAGTACCTTGATGATGCGAAGGTAGCGTCCCATTTATTTATTATTTATACCAGCACTATATAGGCCCATCTTCCAAAGTACCAGTCATACCATCTGGTGTCATTCCATCGTCTCTCGAGATGCCGCTAGGTTCTAGGATTGCCGGGGCGTTGACGATGGAAAAAGCACGGCGGATGATATCTTTGAACGCTGGGTGGCGGGAGAAGCGGCTCGCGCTGAGCTGGCACTGACATCTTTGCCACAGGGGCAGCTGTGTGGAGCGCTAACCGGAACTCCAAGGCGCAAGCTAACAAATATTTGCTTCTAAATAACAAGCCGTTATAACAAAATTTACGCACTCAATGAGTTAACTCTTGATTGAGTTTGTAATTTTATCTTACTTCATTAGGCTACGTATTTAATAACACGCATTATGAAACAAATTTTCACGAAGGCACGCCTAAGTGAAATTTGGCCAAATCTAATATAATTATGTTCACGTTGTCTGTGTTAAAATCTGGCTTCTTGATTATTATATTTCTCTAGGATTTTAATGAATAAGATGTAACAAATTGGTGTTAAAATTACACCACCTTACAGGAAGTAAACCCCATTTGCCTTCTATTATTAACATTAAGTGATATCTGATCTCAACATTTAATTCAATGATTTTTTTGCTAAACATAGTGTTTCAGAGTAGATGGTCAGTGAAAATTAAGGAAAACGTTGATGTAAACGTTGTAATAGACAAGGATAAAAAAAAATTAAAACCCCCGACTCCGAAAAATCCGTCGGGGGGCTGCCATTCACTGCCCTGAAATGAACTAAAATATTGCAATTTTAGACTTTTAAATCACGTTGGGTTCGTAATTATTGTAGTATTTGATTGATATTTTCCTTTTCTTAATTCAGGGCAGGGAATGGCAGCCCCCGACTGATATTTTTTGGTTACTTACCTCCTTTAAGTCGGAGGATTTAAACATTTTATTTAATTCTTTTTCTTTTATACAACGTTTATATCCGTGGTGGGAATTTTTAATTATTTTTTTTATATGTATTAAACTTTTTAGAGATTTTTTAATCAAGCTATATGTTATTATGGTTGAACTGTTATTAACATAGTGATAACTCTAAGAACACTACCAGTTCATCTGTAGGTTGCTTTGTAAGCAACAAATCAAATCCTTCGAAAAAATGCAAAAAATATTTACTGCAACGTCCCCTGGCGAGTTAACGCCATAACATCTATCTAAAAACCATCGCTAATGAATTAAAAACCCTTTACAGAAACCCGCATCTCAATCAGTCGAACCGTTTTCGAAATAGATGTCAACATTCGAGTGCACACACAAACGAACAAAGAACCTCTCACCCTAAACGCATATATACCGTCTCCGTCCCGTCGTGGGTAACAACAACAAATTAACAAATGTACAACCATTCTAATGAACTAAATTACCATTTATCTTTTTTTAATACAAGACAAGACTGCCCGTTTGACGAAAACCCCGCTGCGAGCGACTTTATTAGGCGTATGAACGACATTTTTTTCCGTCTAATAGCCGACATTTCTAGACCAAGGCGACGCACGCTGGGAATCAGCCTGTATAATTATATGTCAACAGCACGTCGACTAGCGTTTTTATCATTAGCTGGAATTATTTATCGTACACGTGATTATAATAATTATATTGCTTGCATAATCATTTTGAATCTGATTTTGATTTATTCACGTTGTAACTTATTATCTATATTTTATAGTGAAATGAAAACTATGAGATTAAAGCCTAACCCCCTTACTAATAAACGTTGAGTAACGGCTGAGTAGTTATACAATGCTTTGTCCTTATCTGTCGAATTCAAATGTCACAATGACAGATAAGGACAAAGCATTGTATAACTACTCAGTCGTTACTCAACGTTTATTAGTAAGGGGGTAAGTAAATAATAATTTTACTTTTATGATAATACTTTTGGACAAATAGTACAGTCACTGAGGTGGAAGTGTTGCGGAAGTTTCCATGATGTTTATTCATTCGGGATGGTCCAGATAGCCAAAAGAGTTTTTATTGATATATTCTCCTGAGAATACCTACTGGAAGCTATTTTTGCTCTCTCCTTACCATGTACAGTCAAGGTCCTAAATATGTGTACACGTTTGGCACCTTGTCACTTTAATCGCTGTGACATTCATATATGGGAGTTTACACATGACATTAAATAGACAAGGAACTAAAGTGTAGACATTTTCATGACCTTGACTGTACTACATATTATCTATTGTGTCCATATTTTATTTCCTACGTATTCCGTATCCGCGTCTGTCAAGATGGGGTGTAGCGGTGAACGTCATTTTATGACCTGCTTGCTCTTTTACCTTTCCATGACAAACACAAAACTTGTAGCTTTCGTCGCATAATATAGGAACCGGTGATTTTATACTTCTATAAATTACTGCCAATGTACGACGAAGCCCTTCATCTGATTTTATTAATTTTTCAAATGACAAGGTAATTATATTTGCTAATGAACGCGTTCCCGAAGGGCATTTTAAAACGTAATTTAATTTAATTGCTTGCATTGTTTCATTAAAATAACTAAATTAAGAAACCTTTGCTTGTTCCATTTGTGGCTAAATTAAAATATTTTGCGACTGAGAATAAACCAAGACTATTTGAATACTTGTATTTACGAGAGATTGACTCTAAATGGCTTCACTACAAAATTTATAAAACAAAGTCGCTTCCCGCCGTCTGGCCCTTTGTATGTATGTATGTACGATTAGATTTCTCAAACTACGCAACGGATTTTAATGCGGTTTTCACCATCAGTTAGATCATTTTTCACGGAAGGTTTACGTATATAATAGTACCGGGAGCGAAGCGAGGGCGGGTCGCTAGTTAATACTAAATCGAATATAACGACAATTGTAAAAACATACGATAAAGTCTAAGGGCCGCACTCGGAGACGTCAATTAAATTTAATGCTGTCAAAGTGACGTGTTGTCTTGTTCTATTGCTATAGCAAAGAAAGTGACAGTAGCGACCTTAATCAAACTTAAAAATTAATTGACGTCTCTGAGTGCGGCTGTAAGGGTCGTAAGATTATTATTCATATTAATTACTAGAACTGTGTCATTTGAATACAAACTCGATTAAACACAGCTCAAAATCATTACCCAATTTAAAATTATATTAACGATCTAAAAAGGTTTATCATATAAAATCAGCTGGTAATAACAAGCAATAAAAATAGCAACACCATGTCAGAAGGCGGCGTCAATCGGTGACATTTTACACACCATACCGGCCGCTAATAGTCCCAAGTGAGCCGTTTACGGTTAATATAATCGTTCACCGCCGTCACAGTACAAATATAGCTAAAGCAGTAAAGAACAAACGTTCGAAACGTCGCATTCACACAGACGTACGCCTCAACGAGACCCCTAACCGGACATGACAGAGCTGTCAGTGGCGTCCGTGACGCGGGTCGCCTGGAGACGAATGGTTTCGTGGAGAAGAATAAAATACAAAGCGAAACCATTTGGTTTGACGCGACACTCGCCACTGACAGTACTGCCATGTCCGCTTAGGGGTCTCGTTGAGACGTGCGTCTGTGTGAGTGCGACGTTTCGAACGTTTGTTCGTAGTTTCTTTACTGCTTTAGCTATATTTATACTGTGCCGCCGTGAGAAACTGCTCTCGTGCTCATAAAAATGAGACCTAACTCAAAAATATGCTCTATGGATCTATTTGCACATAGTTTACGTTAATATTCAGAATTTTTATAGTTTTCTTAGTTTAGTCACTGTAGTGATAAGTGTATGCCGTTTTAGGATTGCATATTTTTGCGTATCATGTTAATTTGCCGCGTTTAACATGTTCTGGGTTTCGTAAATCTGAATCAAATAAAGCAAATGTAACATTTTCCGTCGTCCAAAACATATTTAAATGTTTGGAGTTTCTATTGTTTGTTATAAATTCATATGCCATAATGTATCATTTGCCATTGGAAATCATCATTTGACATAAAGGATTTTTTTTCTGAAACCGTATAGTTTTAAGGACAAATAAACATAACCTAACCAAATGGGTTCCACGCAATGATCTTTTAAATAATCTTGAAATATTTAGGGTTTTAGAAAAAAAAATCTTCGAGCAAATGACAATTATGGCAAATGAACGTGTAATTTATCGTATGGTATATATATAATTTTGAAGATATTATTATAAATTGAACCTAAATTAATAATTTCGAGTGTTTTTGCAGTATTTCCCTATCTTGGTAAAAGTGCCCTATATTCAGCAGTGAAACAATCGGCCATTAATCCAAAGGGGTTATTAATGAACCGAGTAACCGCCGACTCATCCATTACGAACTTTCCAAGAGACACGTTTTATAGTTATATAATTAATGAGCCACCGTGACACGGAGTTTTACACACTTGGAAATAAAGTCTCTTTTTCGTAACACAACTTTTGTTTGGAGACGTATGTAACAATCATTCAAATTAAATATCTCATCTACGCTTGACGAATTTTCATCTTAATTATAATATGTAAAATGTTTTTATACTTTATTTTACTGGTGTATATGTGAAAATTTAATTTAGGAAATGATAATTAGGAATAACGTATTGTTACTTAATAAATGGTTCCATTTTTGTGATAAATTATGACATACTTAGGTTATTAATGATTTAATTTTCCTTTTGTTTAGCTACGCCAATAAGGTATGAACGTTATTGATACATACTCTTTATTTGATAATCCATCTCAATGTAGGTACATGATGTTTAGCAAAATAAACCATTCATTCATTAATTCATTCGTTAATTCATTCTAAAAGCACTGATTTAAAACCCCAGGCGAAAACGGTGAAACGACTAGCACAGAGGTATTCCATCTTTGGCCGCAAATTCGGTACGGCGGTGGCGCGTGCAGCGGGGCGGGGCGTTGTTGTTCGCGTGCACACTGGTCGCTGACTTACTGGAAGTATAGTCTATCCCCCTTATTCATAAACGCACAACAAACCTATTTTAGTAAAAGTATGCTTTGTCACTTTCTGTCAGATTCAAACGTCACAATGAAAGATAAGGACAAACCATACTTCAAGCATACTTTAGTTGTGCGATTATGAATAAGAGGGTATACCTCCAGTCGCGCGATGCCGTTCCGAATTTGCGGCCTTAGAGTTGGCAACGTATTTGTAGTCTTGAGGTCGCAAATATCTGTGGGTCTCAGATCCCACTTATCAACAGGCAGCCTGCTTGCTCGTCTGCCTTCTTCGTGCCATGGAAAACATCAAAAATTTAACCCCTTAATTGGATTAACCGATTTGCATGGATCTTAGCAATCCACCGCCGCAATTGAAGCTTTTATGCATATTGAATTTGTTAAATATCATACCTTGGTCCATGAGCGTTATGATATGACGTCACACCAAAACTTAGTGTCAAAACGATTGCAGCGGCCCTGTGTCTTACATAACGCTAACGATAACGATGTTTGAAATGTCCATACATTTTTCTAACGTAACGAAAACGGTAAGTTCACCTCTCTACTCTACTCGCCTTTATTCCACTTTTGTTTAGCCCATATTGCTTCGATATCGTAATTAAACTGCTGACGTTTCGACAGCTCTTAGATAGCGCGTCGATGTCGCGACGGTGTCGCTGCGGTTGCGCGGCGTTTATAAATCGTGGCGTGTCAGTTGCGACGTCGCGGCGGCGCTGTTCTGTTATCGCCTGCGCTCTAAAATCGCTTGTGGCCCTTAATGCCAAGCGGATAAGAGCTGGTTATAACACCAACCATATGATTACAATATCAAAGCAAGATGATCTAAACCAAAGTAGAATAAAGGTCCTGCGCGTTGTAACGTGACGTCACACTATGACACTATGGTATTACTGTATGTAAATCAAAACTACTCAGAACATTTGGATGCAACGAAAACTTTCGTCTTTTATACACATCACTTTCCACAAAATTTCACGCGATTATCCGTACTCGTTATTATTTATTATTGTGTTCGAAATATCGTTTACAGCGAGAAGCTATCACCGTCAAACGTATATTTCCTCGCTGGCGTAGAACACAAACAACTGTATGTTATTTCCTCGCGTAAACAGCCGGCAACCATATTAAATTTACGAGTATGTGTTCAAGATCCAAGAGAGCGTGGGTCACTCAATATCGGGAAACAATGTAACAAAAATGGACCTACTCCCAATCTAATATCTCTGAGTATATCATGGAATTCATGAGTATTAATAACGGTAACCATACATACTTATACGTGGGGCATATTTAAAGTTTCTGGAACTGGCCACTTACAATAAATAAATTAAAAAGCAATAACAGAATTTGAAAATGGAACTCTCTATGAACATATTACTTTTCATTTTACGAGACTGTCATTTGTTTTTGCAGTTTGGCGGGGTTCAGAGAATTGTGTGTCGCTATTATAATGAAACTAACTCATGAAAATTTTCGCTCAATGATTTTTTACGATTTTCGCTGCGGCTTAAGTCAACAAGAGAGTTGCCAGAGACTTCAACTGGCGTTTAATAGTGAGGGAATATACTTTTGAAAAACAATAAATTAATCATAAACATCTTATCTAGTGTTATTTATCAGAATCCAGCAACTTTCAGTATGACCTAAGTATAGATAAACAGAAATGTTTGAATTTATAGAAAACCAAGAGTCTGGAACAAATAACACGTTAACACGTTTATTTTGTGTTTAACTTATTTAAATGCAACTGAACGGTAAAAATTTAAATACTGAGTTCAATTATTTTAAAGCGGTTGGTTGCACAAGCATTGATCGTTCTATACATATATATTCATGTTGATATGATTCAATTTTGTTCATGAAAATTAAATGCAGCAAGAATTAAAGTATGTATTATCGCTATAGTTAAAATAAATACATAAAGAAGACAACCACAAAGTCCCAATCCCAAACAAAACTATTAAGAACCATACATACAGTGGCGCCCAAGTCCCATGTCCTGAACATAAAAGTAAGTTCCATTAAACCGTAACAATAACATGTATTTATAAGCAAAATGACTCATTATTATAAACAACAACAATGGATACACTGCAAGATGACCATAAAAAGGCTGTTTTATAAAGATTCCACATTTATTTCCGAGATATCCCTAAAAAAAACTATAAAAATGGGGTTAGCGTCTAAACTCCGGGTAATTACTTATTCAGCACAAACGCCGGTGTTTTCCTCGCTGTGGTTTTTATTTACAAACATTAATTAGCGAACAAAGGTTCAATACGTTTCCATCTAATTGGGTGCGATGTCGGCGGCTACGTAATAACCCCCGAGCTATTTTTTGCTTCCCTTTTTATAGTGATGTGAGCAACAAGGACGGCGGTAGCGAACGAGGATTTCTAATATTAAAAGGTTTGCGAGCTTGCGGTTTGTTACAAACTATCTTGTATCTGTAACGCCCTGTGTAATAATGTTGTTAATCGAAATCGAAACATGGTAAGAACTTGCCATTAAAAGTTAAAAAGAAGTTTGACTTAGAAGTATTTGGGTGTTACGAGGATATAGCGTTATTGTAAATAACTACTTTAACTTCTACTTCCTAAACCCAACTTACAACTAAATCCCTGTGTGTTTGTTTATTTGTGCTCTTTGTAAAATCGAAAGAGAAATAAATAAATACATTACGATAAAATAACACAGGCTTTCAAAGATAGCTTATTAATTAGTTATGAGAAACTAAACTTCGAAACCTGTTAGTTCGTCTTTCAAAAAAATCATTGAAGTTTTTAATCCGTAGGTACTCAATTATTTTAATTTTTTTTTTGAATTAAAGCATAATTTGAACGAGGAGATTTAAAGAACTTGGTATTTTTTCATCTCTCGCATGCGAGGGATTAACTATTAGTATTCATTGGTTCAACCATATTTACTCTTACGAAACTCGCGAGTGGAAATTGGCAACTTCGCCTCAAGTTTCTGAATTCTTTCGAACATTCCCGAAATTTCGCGAGAGTCCTGTGAACGAGGGAAGAGTTGTGGGAACACATTAGAATGCGAGATGAAAGTTGTTAGGCACGTGTTCAGAAGAGTGGCTGAAGTAGATAATGATAGCAGCTGCCTTAGTCGCACGAGTTTACAAGTTTTGGAAGAGTTTAATACAATAAATAATTATAATCATGTTCATAATTCAGTTTTATTTACAATCGACGGAAGGAACTGCATTGTTTATCAAAAGTATTTATTGAAATTTGTTAAGCGATGTTCTTGTAAACTGCCTATTTTTAAAATCACTTTCCTGCCTTTTAAAATGTGCTTCAAATTATTCGTAACTCAGCGCAAAAATTACGTCGAACTGCTTTACTTCGGCATAAAATAAATAAAAAAACCAACAAACAAGCTGTATTTCATTAAATTAATAATCTTGGAGATAAATATTGATATTAAAATTAATTCATAATCGATTTATAAGAAACGTGTAGGAACTAAATATTTATTCGATAAACACAAGTTAAATGCATTATAGACCGACAAGCTCCCAATAAAACATGAAAAATCGAACAAAACCTTGTCTTATACCTTTAGCACTTGCTTAAATTTTAAACCTAATATCATTAACTACAAAACCGCGTGATAAACAAATTCGTAAACAACAAATTATTCCTCTCAAGAGCTGACTAATTGAAATTCTAATCCCCTGCAAAAAGGTTTCGTAGTCAATTAAAACGGTAGCTCCTGGACTCGTTTATATCTTTTTGCTGACGGGTCCTTCGAGTCTAATGGACTTGGCGGGAAATACTTCATCGTTTTGAAGGGGTAGGTATTGTTTCGTAGAAAATTAATAGCTCGATTTTCTTTTGCCCGAACAAGATACTTCGATTCTCAGTAACGCGAATTTTTACTTCTTAGAATTTTCGTTTCTCCGAATTTCATTACTTCGATTATTAAATTTCCGATTTTTAATTGAAAATATGTTCAAATCTACGAAGTTTTAATATCCCGAATGCACTTTTCACAGAATAGGTTTTCCCCGATTGTTCAGTTAAACGATTGTTTAATTTCTTATTTATGTTTCGGGCGCTTCGCCGGCCGCTGCCGCGGCACGCTCGCTTCGCTCGCTCGGCTCGCGTGCTGTTGTGGTCACAGTTCTAACCTAACCTAACCTAGTGAGGGGGGTATTTGTTTTTTTTATGGCGGGGGGCTTCGCCCCCCGGGCCCCCATTGTGGGGGGCTTCGCCCCCCACTCCCCCCTCCGCTTAACTATCCCACTACGCCTTCCTAAAGTGTGTCTAACATTCGAAGTCGAAACCCATTCGAAAAGTATTAATTAGGATTTCCAACTATCAGAATCAACCGTTTTCGAGAAACAGAAAATTTTGCCTATTAATATTCGATGTATTGAAAAAGCAGCAAGTGAAATTAGGAGAACTGTAGTTTCGGACAACAGATGACTTCGAGTAAATGAAATTACAAAGCAATGAAATTCTAACTATCGTGATTCGAACAACTGAAAATTCTGACAAACGTGGTCGGAGAACCGAAATTCGAGGTATTGACTTTCTACGAAACGATAGGCACCCGTTTTGAAGTTCTGAGCGTACGGAGAATTTAATCATTTTTCTGTTGCTCAAAAATAAGGTTACGTTGCGTCCGTCTGACATTTGGGCCAGATCTGGGGGTGTATTTTCATTGTACGATATAAGCGATTGTAAATTCGACGAAACGAAACATTTAAAACCGTTGAAAGCAAAAGAAACAGACTTTGAACCCGGACTAAAAAACTTATTACCAATTGCACTTTTATCCGTCGAACAAATCCAAACTCGTAGGACCTCCTAATCTCCTATTAACCATATTGAAATTGGAAACTGAAGCACATTACATACAAGTAACGCTAAATAAGTTATTTAATATTGCAGAAACCCACCGGAAAGTAAATTACTCAACCGACAAGAGCGTATAGCTCTTAAGTGAATGATGATGACCGAAAACGACAAACGTCAATTATTTTCGTTAACTTTACCGCAAATTTATGGATTGTTTTTTTTTTATAATGTAATACTTTAAAATCTGCCAACTTTTTAAAACGGTACGTAACAAACGGACAAATCGTAAAATCTAATAAAACTTCATCAACAAATAAGTGCCAGCGCGAGACGCGCCGCTGCCGCAGATTATACATGAGTGCCGCGGCCGCGAGAGCACTCTCCCATGATGGAGGACTTCTAACGAGTCCGAAACGTGACAAGCCGTTCTTGTTAGATGATTGTCAACATCTCACTTTTTAATTCGAGGCGAGCCTAAGGTGTTTTCAAAGTATTATTAGCATTTAAGTGCGTGCATTTCTAATTTTGTTGTAGGTGTTGTCTACAAAACAGCTCGTCCAATGTAGTAGGGAGGTACCTAACTCTGCCTTACGTGCCTAACTGCTGCACTCAGAGACGTCTATTAATTTTTAAGTTTGATTAAAGTTGCTGCGTCTTATTCTATTGCAAAGAAAGTGACAGCAGCAACTTTAAGCAAACTTAAAAGTAAATTGACGATTCTGAGTGCGGCCGTAACAGTTTAAGAAAATAGCACCCCTGAATATTAATTGTCAGTATTCCAGTTTATTATGTTAGTATGACTCAAGTCTGCTACAATATTTAATAAAGTCAACTTTGACTAAGTAATATAATTAAAATATCCCTTAATTAATAAATTCCTGTTTCTCGTACCTTCCGCTGACGCCCGGAACAGTGTTGTTTGGACTAGGGAACCGTCATCTGCCGCAAACAAAGACTTACCTGAAATACAACAAAACACTTATGACATACGTTGTAAATAAATTAGTCAGTAAAGCTGGCCTTTAAATATTATCATAAACATTTTATGAGAACATTCTAATTTTACTTACAATAAAATTAGGGTTGCCTTCGATTTTGTTTTTAAATCCTAAGAAAACCTGATACACGCGGCGAATTAAAAACCTTATTCCTTCTTGTATATTTTCAAGTCAGGTAAGTAAATATTTTTTTTAAATTAACTACAGTTACAAAATAAGGTTTCACAAAAAAAACGATTCTTGTTCAATGGAACTAATGAGTTATTCTTCACTTTCGTCTAAATAAGCAAAGTAATTTAAAACAGTCTGTAAATGAAAACTGTCTAATGGGCAGTAGACACTTTCTTGCATTTGTAATGAACATAAAAAGGAAAAAACAGCCACCATCTTGAAGTATTTGGAAAGAAGCGGCGAAGAAGAGTGCGAAGGTTAATATTTATACATAAAACTACACAATTTTTATTTTTATTTTCGTTTACGACTTCTCCCAGTGTGTATTACGTACCTTTCCAAAAGGTTACCGGAATCGGTAGTATTTGTACCACAAAAACAAAAGCAACTCAATTTTAATAAAACATCGAGAGGCGCTTCTCTTTATTATATTCAAAATATATTCAGCATTAAGTTTTCAAATGGTTCCAGAAACCGTTCATCACAAAGCGTGCACTGTCCAATCACAGTCCGCCAACATAACTAAATGGGTTTCACCTCAACAATACATTTTCAATATTCACCGCTCCAGATAAGTGCCGGACGCCCCTCTCAATAAATGCCACCTTGGCAACAAACCTGATTGGAGTTGCGAGACACACAAGGTTTGCGGCGGGCCGTTGTGCCGTGGTTGTGAGCACAATACCACAATATTAAAGGTTGTATATAAAACTCTACGAGCGTCTTATGTTCGGTCTTTATATTCAAGCCGCGGATAGATAAGGTTACTTCAAATCTTACGTCGCTTATCAAACAACATCGCTCAAGTAATGTTGACCAACTTTACAGGAGAGCGAAAAAACAGTTTTTTGGGGCTTTGATCGGTAGTAAATTTAGTATGGCCAAATTACGACTTGTGCGGTGTTGGAAGGCCAACCACAGAGGCTCTTATTGGCTGAAATATTTAGAAAATGATTGGCAAATCGACGCGCAATGAGTAGCTCTATCCAATGACATTTAAATGTGAAAACCGCTAATTTTCGACTTGAGCGGGGTTGTTAGAAAAGCGACGATATGACACAGGTTGTATGTGGCAAATGTCAAATTTCAACTCGAGGTATCCTTATCTTTTCGTGGTTTGAATGGGACCGGAAGTTAGAACCAGACTAGTTATCAGTTTCTTTTACGAGTTCATACATTTTGTTTACTTTCTTCAGCCGGCGAACTGTTAGTCTGTGCTCTTAACATACTTTGACTTTTGCCACGTACAACTTGAGTGAAATTTCAATCTAAGCTAACCTTATCTATCCGCAGTTTGAATACAGAGACCGGTCATTAATCAGCTTACTATCTTTGAAGGTACAAAGATCTTTATAAATTGCCCTTGGAAATTTAACCCTCAAAATATATCAAGATGTATATTTAGAGGCGATATTTAATATCGAGGGTCAAACGGGGTAAGGGCGGGCGGAACTCAACAATGCCCGGCCAGGAAATTCATAGAGATGTTTCCTTCCTCTGGCAGGGAGAACAACATGCGTGACTTCGGGAGGGTTTTTTCATTTTAACAATAAATAAAGACACATATACACTATGTTAACGATGGTGAACTCGGAGACCAACACAGACAAGCCTAATTTGGACCGCAAGAGTGAAAGGATTACGTGATTGCGCGTGTCTTCGTGGTCATATGATGCTGAGATCGCCACGGTCGTAGACACATACCGCTGCATAATCCGGATCCAGTCAAACTTGTCACATATAATTGTATTAGGTCTGGGAGAACGGCTTGGAGGTAAATTTTGTTGTAGGCTTCAGAACATACCTAGAAGTGAGGAAAAATATAATGAGGTTCCCCGATAATTTTTTTATCCTTAATATTGTTTTCAACAGGCAGTGACAACGACATACTTATATGAAATATTTACATGACGCCTATAAGAACGATTTTTTCAGAGACACTCTACTAAAAATTTGTTCTGTCAACTGCAACAAAACGGTATGTGTCAAAAAAAGCACAATTATTGCATAAAGCTAACAAAGAATTTACAGTAGAACCCTGTCGCAACGACAGCTACCATAACTCAAACAAAAGTGATGCGGCGTTTAATGCGTATCCTCATTATGACAGGGTACTACGGCGCCTTTGTATGTACATACATCCCTGTACCCTCAGTTGGATCTCTCAAATCGATTTTATCGCTAAGAACGTGCTAACAGCTTATTTATTCCCTTTGTGCGATCAAATGGGAATGCAAATGCTAATAATCTCTTTCGGGGCGACGCTTCCATACAACGCGCCATGCATGGGGAAATACACGTAGGTAGGGTTGTTTGTTACGAGGAATAAACGGGACATATTGTTCACTTTCTTCCCATTTTTATTTTTCCTTTTGTTGGCGTTGTATTATTGATTCCCATTTACGTGCTGATTTCGGTTTAGAACGTAGAATATGCATGAAATCAATGAATACCGGTTTGTCAAGCTTTTTCCTGATAGCTATTCTGTGCATATGTATTATCTAGCTGAATTGAATTTTTAGAACTTTTCAGGTAAAACTCTAAAATAATATAAAAAATTGGATAATTTGATAATGTTTTTGCAATTAAACAACACATTTTGTTTTTGGATTAAATAAGAGATTTGAAAACCCCATTTTAAAGATTTACTTTTACTTAGGCTTCCAATTATAACTTAGAGTGCCCTGACTTCTACAAAATAACCGAAAATGGCATCCAAACAAAGCTATAGAAATTTCGACTTTAATGCGATCAAAGGACTGACGGCGGTTGAAACGCTTGTGGAATCAGCCTTACTAGACGTAAAACATACAAAATCTGTTAGCTAAAGCTAAATATGTCAAATTTCTTCGAAGCCAAATTTGATCATCATCACACTAACTATCATACATTAATAAAGAACCTAACAGTGACAACCCTACTGAATAAATAATGTACAAGTCTAATGGAGGCAACGCTTGAATTTGCATGCGAACGGGAAGAAAAGCGAGCCTTTAACGAATATAAATAAGTATGTTTCGGAAAATTTCGATAAGTCGAAATTGGCGAAACGTACGGTCATGTACTATCTATAATTATTATAGAATCCTATAGAAAGCCAAAGATTAACTCGACGAAATAAACTCATTCTTCTGAGTTAATGCTGTCATTATAAAAGTGTTCTGGTTTGACAATTATTAGTCCATGATGAATCGCGGACTTAATTCTATGTTTTCCAATTTCTTTGCCGTATGATAGAAAAAGACTAATCCATCTGACAGTGTTATCTGGAGATTGAAAAATTGGTCCATAATACTCGAGATTTTTTAAAAAGGAGGTGGCAGCCCTGAGGTAGGCGAGGATAATGATGGTAGTCTCGAAAGGCCGTGGTATCTCACTACAGAGAAATGGATTCCTTTGCAGATCCCTTCCTACAAACTTATCCGTGAAGTAAGCGACACGCGACATGTTGATATTTATCCAAGTGTGTGTGGCGAAACAATAAACTTTTCGTGGGAACTATAGAGGATGGATAAACGATATATTTTCTTGCAATTGTAATTAAAAATAATGTAAATAATGTTAGTTTACAGATGTACAGCTAACTTAAGTTAATACAGTACATTCGAAATTGTTGTAGGTACAAGGAATACTTACACATGTTGCACAAAATACCAAACAAACAGAAATCCCCAACTTAGGCAAGGCTTATGTATTGGGAGTCCAGATAAATTTAAAGTATAAAGGAAAAAAAATTTAAATAACAAATAAAATGAACAATCCATTCCCCTAAAAGAAGACAATGAATAGCTAAACCATTTATTGCCATAATAATAAATCTTGTATTTCTGGATAGGTATCGTCCAAGCTATATATGTTTGTAATATCTTTCTATCTTGTAATATCTTTCGGAAACTTAAGAGAACATATTAATAATTCAAAAAAGATTTCTACAACCGAGGGAATATTACCTACTTACTAACTAATCATAAACGAGGGATTATTCTTTAAATATTAGGTACCTACCTAGGTTTATTAAAATATAACATAAAACACGTTCCCGAATTTAATAAAATTTTCTTTTACTCTTTAAGATTTAAATTGCAAAACCGGCGATGTCGAAAACGTGCGAATATTTGCAAATTTTTATTCAATATTTCTGCTCGTGATACTCGGAAAAACAAAAGGAAAGAAATCGATGTTAATACTGAATCACAATATAAGTGAACTTCGTGGAAATAACAAACGCTTGGTATTTTATAAGAATCGCAAATAAGAACACGAAATGGAAATATCTCCCAAATAAGAGCGCTAAAGGATTTACCCTTAAAGGGTGAGCAGGGGACCAGGGAACACTCCGCCAAATTGCGGAGAATTGAAAAAAAAATACGTGCCGAGAAAATTGTTAGCGTATAATGAGGTTTCTGTTTTTTCCGAAATTATAGGTGAAAACAAAACACCTTTTAGCAGAACGGAGGACCGTATGAAGGTCTAATACCGAACCGAAAAAAGAAACACTATCCAATACGACGAAACAACATGTTTTTTTAGTATAGTGGAGAAAGCTTACTTAAGAAGAAGAAGAAGAAAGACATTTATTCACTACACCGAAGACACAAATATACAAAGATAAAATAAAGCAACAAAACAGGAAAAATAAGAAAAACGCGGAAAGAAAGAATACAGCATCTTGTTGAACAATCATATTAACATTCTTCGATAATTTAATATAATTCGTGTTCCTATAAAACAATAAATGGGAGGTGATTCTGAACTTTCCAGAAGACAACAAACGCTGGTCTTCTTGGACCCCTGCTATCAACGATCATACCACGTTCTTTGAAAGACGTTTTATTGCGGTGTAACGTATTGTGTGAGAACGACAACGCGTCAACAAGTTTCATATTATTTATTTTATTACTTGTTACAACAAACTACTATTCATATAAACACGTGTGTAAAATTAGAACAGTAATAATGCTTGTAGTGTTATGTGTTTATGGAGAAGCTTTAAGGAGCCAATATGAATAGTAGTCTTCGCCTAAGAAAAGATAAAAGGGTCATACATATTCACAGAAACAAAAGTTGTCTCTCCTGTTCCAAAAAGATAAGAACTTTGAAACCAAATTTTTCGGGTTAGGATATATCCGCGTAAGGGGAGTTTTGGCCTGTATCGAAATTATATGAGTTAAAAGCTCACACGTCGTTAACTTTTAGGAACAGAAGGGACAATGTTGAAGCTAAATCTGTGTATGACCCAAAAAGACGATACAATATTACAAAAATTCAATCATAGCACAATTCCGCTATTTAAACACGGTGTACGTTATTCATTTTCTCGAAACAAGCTTTTTTACAGACCATTTTTTTGCACAGTCATTATCTATTCTTATTAGAAAGTGACATTAATCTAACGAGTCCTAGCTCTCTCTAGGGTACAGCGGAGATCCTGATTTTAAAATATTGTATCGGGTTTACGAGTAGATAGTAATAGGTTAAAATTTGCGAGATTTAAACTAAACAAACTGACAAACAAACAAACATGAAATAAAAAAAAAACTTGTAATTAAAAGTAAAGCCAATTAAACTGGATGAAAAACGTACCTACTTAAAGAACTTTAAACCGTTCGTTTACGAAATTCAAATGCAGAGATACAAACTACAAAGAGTACCTAACAAAGTATCTCGTAAAATAAGCTTAAAGTTATGTAAACAACCTGTATGTGACTCAAGGTTGCATAGGCCATATTTCTTGGCAGGAAGAGTAACGGCGGTGGCCCTTATTTCCCGTTGGCATACCGACACGAAGTTTTAGACGAAAGGGCGCAATATATAGGGATATTGCGGACGTTTAGGGGATATTAGCGCTTCTGATAGCAGCTTTAAGAGCGTTAATGGTGAGTAAATTGGTAATAACTCGCAACGAATTCAATGGGCAATGTTTTAGGTAGGCTAGATGAGTAGATAAGGACTTTTAGTGTTGAACTATATTCTATTTTATATTATATACATAAGATAAGTTTTCTCCTACCTACTCTTACTTCACCAGTTATGGAAAAGAAAGAAAGAGAACACAGCAATTTAGAAAACGACCAGATACAATATAATTTTTACCATGTGTTGTTGTTTTCACATGGTAGATATGGATTTCATAAATATATAAGTGTTAGTAAATAATTTAAGATTCTCCTTGGTCCGTGATATCCATTCAACGTTGTAAGATAAAAATATGTAATTCATCCTTGTTTCACATGCATGGGGCCATGCATGATTCATTTACGGTCCTTGTGCTCGGGATAAATATGTTTAGGTATGTATACAATTTCAGTTTCGTGACTATAAAGGTGCTCCCTCACCGGGAACTTTCGCTTGCAACGTAAGTGTTGCAGTGAGAGAGGAGAGCCGAGCATTAACGTCATTAAAGTCAGAGAGGCAATATTGTAACGTAATGCTCAAAATCAATTCTTGGATGGTTACATTATAGGCAAATGCTCCCGATAAGCACCTTAATAGTTTTGCGAAAAAATGTAACTGTAACATACCTATAGGCAGGTAGACGGACTCTTCGAAATTAAACTGTTTCAAGTTTGACTACGGAGTTGCAATAAAAAGGAAAAAACCAAAAGCATAGTGCCATCAAATAACTATTTTTCATATATTGCACGATCAAGATAGCTCCACTATAAAGAACCCATTTGTCGGGACACTGAATCGCACCCTACCCTGAGCGGCTAGCACATCTTGTATTATCTCGCTTGTCACTCAGAGCGTCTCTATCGTTACAAACTAGTCAGAAAGGGACGTCCGAACGACAAACAAGTCGCACAAATTGTGCTAGCCGTCCTGATGGAGATCGTGCGAGAGGGTTTATTGAGTCACACAACTCTTATGAATTCCAATTGAGTGTTCTTCGTGCGCGAAATTAAAGAAAAATTCAATGTTTTTATACTCAATACTCAATATTTTATTGCAATCATAATGTATCTACAAAGATGGAAATTATATAATAAATGTTTCATTATGAACCCTGTTGGGCACAGCAAAATGTATTTAGAGAGAGGGAGACTTATCTTTCTAATAATATGAATACATTTCAGTAATGTGCTTTGAATTTATTGTAGGTATTTATGTATGATTAAATTAACATTATTAAAATTTGTCATCTAAGTATTCATTTATTGTGTAGTAAGCTTTGGTAATTAATAACTGTTTGAGTTTATTTAAAAATATGCGTTCATTTGTTTCTTGTCTTAATATAACAGGTAGATACACAGTGGCTCTAAGAGCGACTTGCAGCTAAAATATGATATCTAGATTTGGGTTGTAACTCAGTTTAGTTATGTAAAAAAATATGGAAATGTAATTCTTAACTCCAGTTTTAAGACTAAAACTCGATTTAACTTTTTCTTGCATGTGGCCCTAAGGATTTGATTTGTGTGTAGGGATTACAATCCCTGTATTCCATTTTGTTTAAGCCATCTTGTTTTCAAAATCGTATTGTATTTTATTATATGGCTTGGTTACGTAACAGCTACCGTAACTTTAACAATATAATAGCGATATATATCAAGACAAAGTGAAATTAAAAGTTAACATAGCCTGCTACTTCTAAACGACGAAAAAAGCGCCTAAGTAAGTAAAATTATTAAGGAGAAAACTGTGGATAGAGGCAAAGAAAATCGCACGTTGTATTTGTGAACGTAGCAGCACGGTTTTCCGTATTAGTTTAGATTGATGTGCGTTTTCTTTTACTCCACGAAACTTCTCTGCACTGACTACAAAAACTTCCCTCGTAAAGTTTGCAATCCGCCTTACACATGTGAGAATCACAATTCAAGATAAACGATACTTATATCACAAGTTTCCTGTTAAAATTTTAAATTAAGAATATGCTTTTTTTTATTAACCTAAAGACAACTTTAAAAATACTGTCTTATCATATCCAGTAGGCTATAAAGTAGTTTGTTTTGAAATTATACTTATTCCTTTTCCCTTCTAGATTCTCCAATTGTTCTCGTTTGAGTCGCATTATACAGTAACAACCTACCTTCTTACTCAATCCTATTTAAATAAACAACGATATAAAACCTTTTCCACCGAATGTCTTTTTATTTCCGGCCAATATTTCCGTATACATTTTTCTCGATCTAATGGCATCCTGATTGCTATAATTAACGGCCAAGTTCAAGGTTAAGTTCATCGAACACTTCGAATGCCGACGCGCCCAGCAGACAATGGGAACAATCCCAAGGCTGAGGCTTTACGAGAGGCGAATATGCCACCAGACTAACGCCAGAAATGCCCGCATTCCTATTTTGTACCATTAAATAGGGATTGTATGGAACCGAATAATAATTCGCCTGTACGTGTTGATTCGGTATTTGAAAAGGGAATTCAGAAAATATGTGGTTTTGGTGACTTTATTTGTTATTGGGACTATTTGAAATATGTATATGTCCTTTATAGATACAGTGTTTTATGGACGGATGAAAGTTCCATAAGTAATAATGTTACTGTTTTTTTTTTATATTTTATAAATGTATTTTTGAATTGTGATGAAAATTTGGTAAACTCGTTTTGTTTTTTATACCGTTAAAATATAATTATTTTTATTATAAAAAAAAACGCGAAAATGAACTTTACGAAAAGCTTTTCAGAGTAATAGGGCTTTATATTTTAATCAAGTCCCACAATATTTTATTTATCCCAACAAATTGATACGCTGCCTTATTAGTGTTAGATTTCAGGCTCAACACTTTCAATGCCCGGTTCCCTGATTTACTTAGAAATTGGACTCCATATCGAGGTCTCAGCACGGAGAGTGTTTAACGATAAATCGCCGGCTCGCCAACGTGATGGGAGAAACCTCACGTCCCTGATAACTGAAAGCGAGTCACGTAAGCCACCTGGTATAAATCGAGCCAGAGTAATCGATTGGACACCGATTCATCTTCCATCGCTTTAAGTAAAAGTATTGGAACTATTGGAAACAAAGGCAATGTGGCGCGGTATATAGGTATTGAAAGTCGCTACAACACGTTTTTCATGTATTTACATCTTAACAATCGAATGGATACTGATTTATACTTAATCGAATAATCATAAAGTACTGGAAGTATTAACGACGAAAGCAATGGTGGTAAGGTATTAAAATTGCTAAGTACATAGTTCCCTTTTCGCTTTATCAAAATGGAGCCGTTTTTAGAATAACACAATTCGTCTGGTAATATATGTATGTATAAACATTATTATATGTGCATAAGATTTACAGTAAAAGATCTGGATATCAATAATACGCAGAAAGTTAACGTTTTATATCTATAACCTGCTAAAACTATGACTAAGAATGTGTCCGGTAATGTCAAAATCATAAAGGTGACAAATAGTTCGGATCCGTGCAAGGAAGGTCTACGTCGATGACTTCATATTAGCAATCTGCCTTTTCAACAGATCAATATGCGAAATGCGAAACTATGTTTGATACTGTTTACTTTATCAAACTGGCAGAAAACAGTCGTTTATCAACATTCTGTCGAAAACCAGTGGCGGCCGCCCAAAGTTTGTGAGATAGGTAAAATTTGTTCTTATCAGCGCCATATGCTACCTACTACTATTTACGAGATGATCGATAAATACGCATGCAATAGATAATAAGTAAGTGTCAAGGGTGAATTTCAATCCATTTGACCTAGTCCCACACACTACTAACACTATACACACATATAGAGAAATATATACCTAAAAACAAAGAAAAACATACAATGATTAATGCAATGAAATTTGGATTAAATATTTAAAGCCAGCAACATAATGCGGGGAGCGAGCAATGAATAACTAGGAAACTAAATGAAAATCAAGTGCATATTGTTTCTGCATGAAAGGTGTATCTTCACTGTAAAACTTTTTGAAACGTATCTTCAATGCTTGCTTGTGTTATACATGTTAAACGAAAGGAAAAAAGACAAAAAGAGATTAGGTGACACGCGAACGAATATGTTATTTTATCACAAAGAACTGTGAAAAGACTCACTGTTTTTATAAAACACTTTCATTTTATAAAATTATAATTTAAAACGCAGAATAAATTTAAAATACAATACAGTATTTATAACATAATCTTTAACCCACACGCAAAATAGGCGCTAGACGTCGAGTTGCGGAAACCAGCCCGCCCTCAAAATACAAAAAAAATACAAAACATAATCTTTTCGCTGTACCTATTCATTTGGTCTAGACACAGCCTCAACAAAACACCTACAGCAATATTGAAATGAATAAAAATGAGTGTATTAAAAAAGGGAGGGTTGGAATACTCCCGGGCAACAAGGGATTCGTAGAAATTGCTCGAAAAAAAGAATCGAATATCAGCTGTTTCGAACGAATACAACATAATATCTCCCCGGGGATACATCTCGAGTATTCATGTTTTCAAAGGTGGGGATGATAGCTCAAGGTAGTTGTATAAATTTAACAGTGTTTCAAGAAATACGGACTTTTCTAGTTTATGTGTACGTATTCTAGTTTCTACGTAGAGTCAGTAAAAACACTTTTTACTACTTTACGAGTAGATTTTTTAAAAACGTCGAATGGTACCATCGAGCTGGTATGATGACGGACATGGAGGGTGGCCATAGGAACTCCTCAATGGTTAAGAGTAGGTAGGTCGAGTTTGGACACGTTTGTATTTTAACAGTAGCAAGTAGTAATCAGTGACATAAATACGAGTATAGTCAGAAATAATAAAGCGTGTCATAAAAATGTTATTTTAAGGGTTCCGTACTCAAAGGGTGCCAACGGAACTAAGCATCCACTGTCCGTCCGTCCGTCTGTCAGGGGGCTGTATCTCATAAACCGTAATAGTTAGACAGTTGAAATTTTCACAGAGTATATCTATTTCTTTTGCCGTTAAATTAACAAATAATAATAAATAAATATTCTTTATAATCGCTGTATCTCTTGTCTTGTACAGTTCGCCATCAAATATATCTGTACATATCAGAGTGGTCAAAAATATCTGAACATGCACTCTAACATCTTGACAATAGAGTCGTGTTCAGATATTTGTGAGCACCTTGTTTGCTGCAATATATATTATGGCGACTGTACAATGGTACGGTGCGAGTCCGACTCGCACTTGGCCGGATTTTTTAATCTTATTAAGATAAGGACGCCGTTTATGCGCAATTGTTATAAATAGGAACATTGAAATAAAACCATTTTTATGTAGTATGTGGTCACACTATAAATGTTACTTTACATTGAATAGTCATAATGGGTCATTCTCACGAGCGTTTTAGCCGCCGTCACAACCGTGGTCGCATTATTGACGGCTTAGGACTTCCCTGTAGATTCGAATGTAATTTGCGGCTATTCTGTGCAATTCAGAGCCGCCGCTAACGATTCTTATCAAAAGCTTTTCCTTAGAAAATCGTCAATATTGTAGCCACGGCTGTGACGGGCGGTTGAAACGATATGAGAATTACCCTAATAGTAATATTTCTTACACACCACTAAATTTGAAAATAAGTTTTCTTTACGTTCAGCTTATTTCAATTTCGATCAAGTGAGGCAAGCTCTCGGAATACACTGAGTTTCCCACTAAGGAGCCGTATAAGAAGAGATTGACGTCGTTTGACAGAAACCTATTAACGTAAAAGGTGACGAAATCACGAGCTAATATGTTTTACGGAATATTGGTCTCTTGGTGATGGATGGTTTTCTTACGCTTATCCGCGTCACTTAAATACAATCCATTTCAATAACAAATAATATTGGTAAATTATGATAATTGGTCATTATATGTATACCTATAACAGTTTGGAAATATAAGATCAATGTTAGTTCTGCCTGTGGGCCGTTTAGTTAACCATATTTTTTATCGATGCTAAATTTGAAAAATGGAAAAAAATAGTTTTTTTTTATCAGAAATCTGTAAACCCTACCTAATCTGTAATGAAAAAGCCGCACTTAAAGATAACATACAACTTGTGCTCGTCGTACACATAATACATATAACAGAAATTACGTAAATCCGATTTTGGTTCCGATTGAGATAAGTTTCCGCGATTCAAGTAGATCGTCGTTGTATCGTAGCCGTATCGAGTAACTTAATACCATCTTTATCGCAAATAAATAATCTGAATAAAAAGTACAACAGCTTCCAATAACTGTCAATGCGTGATGAATGACTCGTCCTGACAGTTGCTTGTCGTCTGATTTGTAAAGGATATGATATACGGATGGCACTTGGTGACACGTGTCGTCGTCTGCTACTTACAGCATCTTTTTAGAGGTAGTTGAAATAGTCGTTATGTTTAAATGTTTGTTTGAATAATAGTGAACTATAGAACATAGCGTTCGACTGAAATTTTTCAGTCAACCTATTCGCGATATATTACTTAACATATTCAATTTGATGATGAAAAGTATAAACAGACGGATCTTTAAGACTAAAACAATCACGGGTAAAAAGATAGTTTCATAATAAATTGCTACGCTTGACAAGGTTACTCAAGGTTAGAGGCTAACCTTAAACGCCTCGCTACACTCGCCTACAAAATGTCAATCCTAATATGCAAAACGCTAATGTGAGATTCAACACTTCGTCTATGTAAAGGACACATTTTCATTGGTTGACTGAAATATCTACATTTCGTCATCACTAGAATTTCTTACATATCTCGCAACACTCTGTCAAACTAGTTTAACTGAAATGTTAAATTAGTGATTCAACGAAACAGTTTTATGAACGCGTGCGATCGGGCGAAACTGCGGAATCGCTGATGCACCGAGCCGGCTTCTGTTGACTCAAACATGCAACGTTTCGAATGGCTGAAATAACTACGGCGATTTTAATACATTTGCAGCTGGAAATTTCACAACATTTATTTGTGTCAAAACTTACCTTTTACAAATTGCCTATGTTATTTGGTAACTTACTTATAACATGGTACCATGTAAGTAACAGCATGCCCCTTGTAGGTCATAAATAGTTTGCTAAGAACCATCATAAACCTCGTTTTGACTTAAATAAGTACACGTAAATAAACATACTTTTCATTTATAACATTGAGTAAATAGTGTTAGGATTACAATGAGAAAGTCACAAAAAAGGAGTCCTGTAAAACATGTATAAGAATTGCCTTCCTAATGTACTTTTAGTTCTAAAATACGAATAAATTAATGACAGAAACAAACAGCCGACAAAAGTTCTAAGGTTAAAAAACCTACGAACCTGAGATAAATGGGATATTAATGTGTCGTTTGACATCGCAGTAAGCATAAGTCCCTGCCTACAAAGCTAGGCTAGCGGTCTCAAGTTCGATATCCGGTAAAGAAAATATTTGCGTTATGAGCGCGAATATTTGCTCTCGAGTCAGGTGTTATCTGTGTATGTATTTAAGTATATATTTCTCTATATTATGTATAACTATGTTTGTATGTTTATCATTGCTTATTATTGACCCATTGTACAAGCCTACAGCTTAGATTGAGATTAGGTCAACTTGTGTGAGATGGTCCTAGCTGATATTCATTAAGTCTGGCCTGCGAATGTTTAGTTTGCAGAATTAAAATGACGTCTAGTACTAATAGCAACAATGCATCAACTAAAACACTTTCAATAACAATACTCTCGACACTCGCTCCTAATTGGCTGACGCAAACATCTAAGCTCGTTACCTAACCCACGTTAAGCAGGCAATCGTCAGTTTCTTTTATCGCAACAATAAAATCTAATACGGTATTTACTCTCAGTACGGCGGTCCGCTGAGACTGCTACAAGAATTGTCCATTACCGTGGAAACGTATATGAATATGAACGTTACGTCTATACGAGTGCAAGCTGTACAAAGGGGTTAGCAAATGCTTCATATTATACAGCTTCCTGCTGCGTAAAAAGCCTTTGTACGTTTAAACTTTTGCAAACGGGTATAAAATATGTACATATTTGACAATATTTGTGTATTTGAATAGCTATACGCTGATTTGATAAAGTAAACTGATTCATGAGCAGACATACGAGTTTTAGTACAACGAATAAAACTCACCAACGATATAAATAGATTTATAAATAAATTGTGTTTACCTATAATATACGTATAACTGGAATGCAAGATAACAGACACCTTGTAAAGTGAGATTCTAATTTGACTGTATTCTGAGATAATTGTGATATTAATTATTTTTTGTGCAAGGAATGCGTTTTTGTTATGTTAATTTTGCGTTGTTATTTTGAAATTGTGTAAAGGGCAGGTTAAATATTTATAACATGGTTGTCAAAGTTGGTATATAAATTAAAGGATCTCTAAAAAGGAGTGAAATATTTCAGATAACATCGATAGTGAATACAGTTTAATTCCTGTTTGATATGATCTTATTGTTCACTATGAAAATGTCACTTGGATGTATAAAGTAGTTATCGATTAATTGAACAATGGCAAGTAGAACTTCTCTGTTTATGAGTAAAAATTGGGATATTTCGAAAGTTTTGCCCGTTGATTTCTTACGGCTATGTCAAGCTTGACTCTATTTTTTCACGGCAGTAATCGAATGAGTAATGTGTTAAGTGGCGTGACATCGTGCTTGTTCGGGATTGTATATCCCCTGATAGAACGCGTGGCGAGACAATATTACACTTAAATCAACTACCTTTATAATACCACTAGATGTAATAATACAATTTATCTCTGTTTTTGATATTTAATCGTATCGGCTCTGCATTTGCAAATGTGAGTGTTAACTGTTAGGGCCGCTATACACATTGGGCCAAGGTGCTGCGCCAGCATGTTGGGCCAATGTTTAGAAACCTACATGGCTACACTGGCCGGCCAATTGAATAATGTCGGTTTTTCATGCACACATCAAAAGGATCCTATCACAGCGCCAATGTAGGATTATCAATACGCCAATGTGTAAACAGCGATCTTTGGGATCCGATATTTCGACTCATCATGCTGGGCCAGCACTTTGGCCCAATGTGTGCAGCGTAAATTAGCGTGTGTAAATACTGCCCTCGTGAGAAAAAAGGGCACATCTGCGAATTATTCACAGAAGCATATTAAACCCTGTGTAGGTTAATAAAGGTCGCATGTGCAATACCAATTCGTTTGCACATGTGCCTTTTCTTCTTATGAGGGCAGAAATGACAGTCGCAACTGAATATCAATTTCTCACAACCCGTGACTTGTGTGCGTCAATTTTGTTCGGAAACATTGCGTTGGCTTACCACTACATCTAAAGACTTGTACATGACTACTATGAGTGGGTAAAAGGGATTACATGCAGCTGTAACAATAGACCAATGAAACTTCTGCAGGAAACTCAGAATAAGCGCGAACAGAGTTCCGTGTAGGGTCTTAATTATTGGGACCCCGTTGTTTTAATAAGAGCGGCTTATTTAGTTCAAATATTTGACTTATTTAACTAGGTTTTGTCCATTAGTGGTGAGTTTGTCCAGATAGTATCAATTTCTGTCGGAAACTGTCCAAATTTACACCTTCTAAATATTTTCATGTCCAAATTATCCATCAGTGGACTTTAAAAATCCTGAACCCAAAAAAGCTTTAAACATTTGTCCAAAATACCAATCATAAAACCCGCTACGTTTACATTTAATTAATTTCCTGTAAACTTGATAAAGAAAAATATAAACTTAAAATAACCGGAGCTTTACCAACGCCGCATTGTAAAAGCGCTTAGCAAAAGCTCTCTGTTTATGCTCAAGTTGTACTTTTTTCACTGTTTACTCAGCGGGTTGGTTTTCATCCAGCATTTAATTATGTATCTAGAAATACTAGTTGCATGTTGTAGTGTAATATTTTTCATCTTTGTTTTATATTTGCAGAATAGATATATCACTTGAAGGATGAGGTTTTGGTTGTAGTGCTGAAGCCAAAACCAAAATACTTGAAGAAACAAGTGAAACAAAATTGATACCGTCGTCTGTATACATATTTAATAATTATTAGGGTAACAAATAACGGAACAATTCAACTTATAGCTAAAAAAAAACGATATTGTTATTATAACATCAATCACTAAAGTTACCACAAATTAAATGTACATATAACACGTGGGTATACAGTTATGTTAATAACCATGAATGCATTTTTAGTTTCACCATTTTTTTTTTGTGAACGTACCAAGTCACATCTAACGACACGTTTTTCGTCTAGCCTCTACGAAGGAACAAGGAACCATATTCATACATACATACTGGTCAAAAACTTTTCCCTCAATATTAAATTTTTTTTTTTTTTTTTTTTTTTATTGATAATGGGTTTGCTCTTGACCAACTCCCGCCCTTGGAGGACGAAGATTCAGTCTACGATGTAGCGAGCTCACCCAGAAGATGCCTATTCACCCTAAATATATAAATAAGTAACACTGAAAATGACACGTATCAAATAAAAGCAAATACTATTAAACAAACAATGTTCTGAACGCAAAACTAAAATGTATAAATGTTAAAATATGTTTAAACGTAACAATATGTTATACCGTTATCCGATCTAGTTAGCAATTTGTATATCGTATGAATTTCAAGTGAGAATAACATATTCAGCTGAATACATTTTTACCGTCGACAACAAAACATTGAAATAAACCTCTTTAGCACATAAAAGCGGAATTGCAAATAGAATAGAATATAGGATAGAATATTAAAGATTCTCCACTTAAATTTTAAAACGTCTGAATAAGGGTTGCTTGAGTTTTTATACTAGTTGCTGGAAACTTTAGTATTTTTTTGGTTAGGATATTATTTAGTTTGTGTTAGTGTCCCGCTACTGGCGAAAGGTTTCTCCTCTTTACAACTACTGAGTTAGTAGTTGAGTGTCCGTTATATTTTCAGAGAAGATCATTGTACGCAGTTCTTTGAGGAGTCATTCATGATTGCCAGCGTCACTCTTGCTAGATTTTGAATGAAAACGACCGATTGGAAAAATTACACGATAAAACTGCTTTGTTCTTAAGAATTCCCAAAATAAAACTTACTTTTTTAGCCTGCCTTTTGTTAAGAGCATTAATTATAAAAACAACATAGTACACGCGTTATCTTTCGCGTTATTACACGCTGCCAGCACTAATACTGAACATAAACAATTCAGACAGCCCTAGTCGACAAACTCCTAAAAGTTTTCCATTGGAATATTCTGGATTCCGATTGAGCCGATCATTTGTCAAACTTTGACAGACTCTCGAAGAAAACTAATTTTGCGGATGCTTTTAATTTTTAAACGACGAAGAGTTGGGATTTGTTGGAGCTTTCGCGTAAGAATTTTGTATACCCGTTTTACAAGTTTTTATTTAACCTCAAATTACACGTTTTTTTGTCCGTAAGTAAATTTTTTACCAGTTCCTGTTATTGGAATGGGCTGAAGTTTGGAATACATAATGTAAAGCGGATTACAATGCAATGTTATGGTACTTAAGAGCTGATCCAACATACTCAAAAGGTCTCGCATCAAAGACCAAAAGAATATGTTTCACCAAGAAAATATAGCGATAAAAATGCAATCCGAAGCGTACTATCGACATCTACCACGCACTCATAGTCTCAAAGAAAATGTAGCGTCTCTCATAGTCCACTACGCGCTTGTCAAATTAACACACCAAAAGACCTCAGAAAAACACGCAATGTACGAAGTTAAAGCCGTTTTTATCGTCAAGACAGTCTATGATACTTTCTCCCATAACTGCTGCCTTCACGTATACTTTTAAGATCTCGTAAATGCGTGAGGGTTGCGCAAAAATGGACGTTCGCATATTGTTATAAAGTTGTTGACGGCTGCATTTGTTGCCACAATAACTATATCTCACAGAACATAAAGTTTCTGGAATGCGGGGTATCTGCTGACCTTTTCCGTATAACTGAACCGTGAGTATTTTTATAGAAAATAAAGGAAAAATAAACGTAGCACTTTATTTTTGCAGTAAATGTGTGGGAGGTAAAATAACTTAATACTTATTTTTATATCGGTGTGTAGGTTGGTATGAATTTCGTATCTGGAATATGTTCAGGGTCATTATTTAATTAGTTCCCTTTTTATATTTCTTGCATCGTTTCGTAGTTTTTATAGGTCTATAAGAACCACGACTCTCTTGCCTCTGGCCTCTGTTGGCTCTGTTCGGTTAGTACTTATATTGATTTTTGTTTTGTTATATTTTGTCTTTACCCTGATTTTAACCTATCAGTCTTAAAATACCCTATACTTAGTGTTTGGGTGTTTACTGGCTACTGGCACCGGGATGAATCTCTTCAATAAGCAATGCACTTGCAAATCCAATAAATAGCGTTTACTCGTGATAGATCATTTCATACAATCATAATTATTTATTAACAAAAATGGAATTAGGACGACAAATAATACGTGTGTCGCACAAGATAGATATTTGGCTTCTTTTTTTAAAAACAGTTAACGACATTAACCGTCAAAAGGAACATTCTAACGGCGCTCGCGCCCCCGTGTGGTCATCTTCTTAATCTTGTGAATGTTGCCACTACGAGTGCTACGACGCGTAGAGGTGGCATTACAAGTAGGCCGCGTGCTTGTTGGCTGTTTGGGCGTAAACCCTAAGTATTACAAAGTACTTTAATGAAAAAAAAACTGTACCATTTGATCGTTTGGTGCCTCTCCTTGTCATCAAAGTAAGCAAAGAGCACCTGAGGAGGTTTGCTTGCGCAAAGATGTCTTTGGTGCTTAAGTTGTACTTGAATGACCCTTTAGCAAAAATGCGAGACTTTTATTTACGCCAATCAAAACAAAGATCATGTCAATTAACAAAAAGCGTCCATTCAGTGAAAACACAGATAATTAATTCTACGCGAAGTCGCGCGCAGAATGTACTAAAAACATAAAATGGACCATGCAATGCAGTTAACGGTTTTTATAGTTTAATATCGAGGTGTCCAGTTCAGATTGACCTGTCAGTTAAACAATTATGGCCGCCGTTTACGAGTCCAGTTTATGTGTCAGAAATAATATAAAATAAACAACAGCTCCATCCAATTTATAGAGAGCAGTTGACGACAAAAGGTTTTCTATTGAGTTGTCCCAAACTAGCAATAGTAATCATGTTTTCTGAAGATTTTTTTCGTCAATTTTATTTTATCCATATCACATTTTTTCTTTTAAGTATACTTATGTAGTTATACACGGCTAAATTAACAAAAAAAATCGACCCTCCCATACCTTAGCATTAGCATGACGATGCCGATGTTTTGTATGGGAGGGTCGATTTTTTTTCGCGATTTCGCGGTTGGTTCCATAGTGAAAGTAGGTCAGTATGTCTTACTGATTTAACCCCCAAAATGTTGTTACTGAATTTAACCCTGTATAATCTAAGGCATAGTCTCGACTCTCGGTATTCAGTCTACAAAACGTACGGCGGTGATCCGTTAGTAACTTCATACACACTACAGTGTTGTATCATCATCGGGTGTTATACATAACGAAAATTCAGCTCATTCAAATAAAACGGGCATTGGTTCAATAACTTACCAAAAAAGTCATCATCATCAGCCGCAAAGCATCCACTGCTGGACAGGCCTTCCCCAAGGTTTTCCACAACGATCGGTCCTCTGCTGCTGTCATCCAGCGGTTTCCCGCGACCAAAAAAAGTACCACCTTATAATTTATGTGTAAATAATCGAAACCAAGTGCACTCTCTTTTAGAGATTAGAACTTTTAAACATAAAAGTGGGCTGACCCGACTTTGTACTATGTAGTGATATGAAAACATTATCCGGCTTAAACTTTCATCTGGAATAGCACGTGTGCTCAAATCAGGAGTTTAAAATAGGTCGAGCTTAAAGCTCAAAGCTCATTGTCGACGGTATGAATGCGGAAAGTTGTGAGTGGCAGGTAGTCCGAGAGCTTTACATACATACGGCCTACTTATGCAATACAGGTAGGTAAACGGAATTTGATGCGCTTTTGTTAAGTATACATAAAGTATACGCACAAAAACGCACAAAGACTCAGCTGGTTACATAATTTCTCCGAAATATAATTTTTTCGATAGCGTATTTTCCAATCGCGTTTTTTCCCATGCTTTAATTTTACGACACGCATTTATTCTATTATTTTTTTCCATTCGCATTTTTCCCCAATTTGAATTTTTACACAATCGGATTTTTCCCCATTCTGGATTTTTCCCAGTGGCAAATTTTACCATTGCGATTAGGTCGAAATAGGGAGGTAGGGTTAGGTTATGTTAGTCCTGCACCTGAGTTGACCCGAAGGGCCAAAACATCCAGAAATAGGAGCTCCGCGTCCGCTCTGTGGAAATGATATTTAGAATGGGCAAACATGCGTTTGGGAAAAATCCAGAATGGGGAAGAATGCGATGAGTAAAAATTAAAAAATGGGGGAAAAGGCGAATGGAAAAAAATAATAGAATAAATGCGTGTGGTAAAATTAAGTAATGGGGAAAACGCGATTGAAAAATAAGCTATCGGAAAGAAATTATCTAACCTGTCCCCCCCGAACAAAACTACTCCAAAAAGTCACAGCACAATAATGTATGTAAGAAGCAACAAAGTACGACAAGCCCATGACTAGAAGCTATCACGGCAGGAACGGCAGGCGTGATGTTTCCTTGTACAAGATTGTAGAACCGACCAAGAATTTCCTTTTCTCGACTCTATTTATACGATATTAAAGTGCCTGGTCAAAAAGATTCTAGCCGGCTATACCAGGTTTTATATCCCCGAAGAGATTACGTATGTATTTAAACATAGCAATGTCTCACTTGGTCCCTGTTCCACGTCCCGTGTACTGCAATACATTTACGTCTTCAGCAACTTCTAACAGTTCTCGCCAACATAACCAAATGTAACCCCTCCGTTCAAGTATTACGTAAGCAGAATTGTAGTCATTCTTAACCCCCTCCTCCTCCTTGTCAGCGAAAGTAAGGTTAGCTCTCACTCCCTTCTCATTTTTACAAAATCTGTTATATATATTTATACTTATCATAGTTATTACCAGGGTGTTTTGATACCTTTACACTGAAATGGCGTAATTAACAGTCTCTAGTGTAAGCCATTTTCTATTTTGTGAATCTATTTAATCTCATTTTCTCTTAGCCCTGTAAGATTTTTCACAAGCCTTTATTAAACTACATACGTGATTTATTCATTTGTTACTGACAAAGTGCAATTTTGAACCATTTCCCATTATTGATATTTGCTGAACTTTGAAAGGCATATGTAAACCCAATAACAATGCATTATTACGGTGTCTTAGAGCTTATATAATGAGGGTTGGAAGGTGGCAACAGGATCTTCACTGACCTACTGGACCTGATTGTCACGATAAGCAGAGCGCTGGTGAAAAATATGAAAAAAGTCGGACTCGCGTACTAAGAGTTCCGTACATATTTGGCTGCTTTTTAGTATTCGTTGTTATTCTATAGGGTTTGTTATACGAGTATAAAGGTACATACAAAATTTGACGCTTGTATATTTTAGCGTTTTTACGATTCAACGAAAATAAAAATACGTTGAATAAAGAAACCTTTCTTGTATGGAGATCCCCTTTATTATTTAACTTTCTTATTTTTTTTATTTGTTAGGAAATCCGTCGTAATAACACACACAAAAAAAAATCAACCCGCTATGTATTACGGTTGAAAAGATACAGCTCTTTAAAACATTTTTTATTGTGTCACAATTTATTTACCATGAATATGTTTAAGTAAGTACGCGTGAAATTGAACGTGTCGTCGCTGTTTATTTCTCATTTTAGAAAACATGAGCGTCTCGAGAAAAGAAAATTACGAAAGAACTAAGTGATTTTTGGTATCGAATACCTTACTATACCCGAGGCGTAGCCGTGAGGCGTATTTTCAAGGTCGACTGTCATTTACCAATTTTCGACTGAGAGACGTTAAGGCTTTAAAGGTAAAGGCACTTTTTGGTAGACTATTCCAGTAATTTAATTTCTATGTCGCTCAAATCTTGTCAAATTACGCCAACGATTTCTGTCTTCGTACAATACAATTTAATAATGAGGATTATACTGTTCTAGCTATCACCTGCGCCGTTATCTACGTGAAACTCATTTAACGTTATACAATTTTCCAGGAAATAGACTTTTTCCGGAAGTTTTATTTTTTTCGGGGCGATAATATCCTGTGGAATGTACGAAGGAAATTGATAAACAAAGCAACAAATAAAACAATCTGAAACAATATACAGCCTTGGTCAAAAGTATTAGTAAATATCTTAGTTAGTTATTTAGTAAATATCTTTTATCTTTTATCTTTTTATCTTTTTTATTGAGCACCCATGCGTTTTTCATATAAAAGTTAAACTTTAAAAGGCGCATTTATATATTTATTTATACAAAGTTGTATATCTATCGGAAAAATTAGTCATATTTATTGACGTTAAGGGAAATTCCGTGAAAGAAAATTGAAAAAGTGAAAGAAAAGAAATTAATAATTTTATTGTAAAACCCGACTTTTATTAGCTTCAGTTTTCGCACGCAAATAGCTACTTCGAAATGATATCTACTTACGACTTGCACATGTTAAAACACTTATATATTTTACGTCTTTGTGTATTTTTGAAATTGAAAAATAATACTTTATTTGTAAGTTACAGAGGAAAAAGTGGGGTGCTCAGTACTTTTGGCCAATGCTGTAGTACAGGCATTATCCTGATCGGTCATATTATATCTTACTCTACAAAAACCGACCGTTAATGTGACTGTACGTACATCTTGCATCAGATATATTATGCACTCGTAAAAGGGTCTAACACACAAGAAATAAAACATATCATAGACGTTCCGGTCCAGCGCGAGTTTTGTCTAAAAAGGGTGGTCACGGATTCCGCACAACTGAGAAATTGCATTTTCTACAAAGATAAAGGCATTGTCTCTTACAAGTTAGCACACAAAGAACAAATGCTCTACCTCAATAAAGAATACACGCGGCAAGTTTGTCACTAGTGTGTACACACATAAAAACCAAATAATGGACGTGCTTGTTGATAACGTTAAAAATATAAATTGTACTTGAACTATTAGCATAGTATGTATAGTGTTGCCTGCAATGTTAAATTAAATACGTATACTTAGCGTTAGCTCTGTAAGCATGTGTGTGTGTTTGTGCGCGTGCGTTCGTTCGAAAGCTCAATAATTATCTGAACTTAAATGTCATCTTACTGTCCAAGTTTGTTTCTGTTACTAATTCCTTGTTGTGACTGTATGTTAATCCAAATAAATTTAAAAAAAGTAATGCGAGCTGTGCCAGAAACAAAGCTTTTACTGATTTGCAAAATCCTTTATAAACTTAACAGTCAGATACTTTTTACATATTAAACAAGTATGCCTGGAATGTTTCCGTGAAAATTCATAATTGAAATTAAACAAATTAAATAAATTGACGTACGGAAATATTGAAATTGGAACGCATTTTATTTTTCTTGATTCATTATTTGTCTGAGGGCTTAGCCAAGATGGATTACGTTAACTTAACGATTTCCGCAAACTGACAAAATGTATGGAATTTACATAAGCGGCTGACGCGACTGATCGTTGGCTTAGGTCATTTCTATAAAAAAAAATATTTCCGAAAATCGTAATGTTAGCGTAATGCACCTTGGCCAATAGCCAGGCCCCTTGATGTGTAATTAATTACCTCGGAGCGGCTAGCACATCTTGTATTTTCTCGCTTGTCGCTCGGTACGTCTCTATCGTTACAGACGAGTTAGAAAGGGAGATCCGAGCGACAAACAAGCCGCGGCCACTTGTGCTAGCCGTCCTGGTGAATGTTCCGAATAGGCCTGACGAAGGATTGTATTTAAGCCAGGACTCGTGTACTGCAGCAGTAACCGTATTGGCTGACATAATGATGATGTTGACATGCGGCAAGCACAATTGCAAACTAGGTATGTAATGAAAAGTAATAACATTGCAAATATACTGGGTGTTTTTTTATTCGTCTAAAAAATTTTGGGGGTTAAATCAGTAAGTCATATTGACCAACTTTCACTATGGGACCAACCCCGAAATCGCGAAAAAAAAATTGACCCTCCCATACAAAACTTCGTCAGCTGACTAGCCAAAATGTATGGGATGGTCAATTTTTTTTTCGCGATTTCGGGGTTGGTCTCATAGTGAAAGTTGGTCAGGGCCCTTAGCCAAGATGCCCAACGCTAACTAGCGTTTCTATCCATTTCGTTTTTAAACCAATCGCGTCACTGGTAGATCACGTCATACGAAGAGTCACGTGGGTACGACTTACTGATTTAACCCCCAAAATTTTTTAGACGAATAAAAAAACACCCTGTATAGCTCGAGTGATTAGCTCATTTGGATTTTAATTACTAGCAATATAGGTACGATAAATAAAAACATACTTACTAAACATTTTGTTCCTTAAAAATGTATTCTGCCACGATCCATTTGAACTCTTGGAGATAAAGTGCCCGTCCATAACAATCATGTCTACGCCGTAACCGCCGCGCCAGCGAAATAAACAAATAACATAGCAAATAACGGCCTAATACGGCCCTTAAGAGATTTACGGGAACATTAGAAGCACCGAGACGTATTTATTTCTCGTTAGAAAAAGGGTAGGTAGGTACATACTACATACTTGTGCGATTTACTTACAATAATATTATTTAGATTTACGTTTATATTGTAGTGCCCTTGCAGGGTGTCCATGTGGAGCTGACTTATTTAAGATAACAACACCTATCTGAAATGTATGTGCCATAATGTGACAACAATAAATAAATTGAATTTAATTGAATTGAAAATTCAACTTTGCTTGACTATCTAAAATGTAACTAGAACTTTTTAAAAGGTGTCTAATCTAATAACATATCGACGGGTCTCTGAGTCAACCTCGTATATGAAAATGTATGAAATTGGAATATCTACTTTAGGACGTGTACCTAAAGTGGATATTCGGATTTCGTAAAATTTCATATACGAGGTTGATTCAGAGACCCGTCGATATGCGCCCTTAATCATAGAAAGCAAGGCGAGAAGTAATGGTGAGAAAAGTTCTGCTCCAACATGCGACACTGTTCTCGTGACAGGTACTAACATGAGACTAAAGTCATTTGTGTCATATGATTATTTACATATGTACGTAGGTACGTACAGTTCCAATGACGTATAAAATTTTCGTTTTAATCAGTACATATTATAAAATGTATAAATTAAAGTCCCCCGCCGCGCTGAGTTCGTGTTTGTTCGGGCTAACTGAAAATACTGATATAAATCTCTGTACGGATTTACCAATAGAAAGAGGGATTATCTAGGAAGGTTATTTATTAATTTAGTAGTGCGAAGCCTGTGCGGGTCGCTAGTATTACATTTTATGATCTGTTTTAAAGCTGTTGGTTTTCCATAAATAAATTAATATATAAAATAACTTAACTTAAACTTAATCAAAAATGCAACGAAAACCTACGAAATTGTGTAGCAGTCAGAACAGTGTAATTAGTCAGAAATTGTCAGAATTCATATTACAGTCGAGTTTCTCTGTTAATGCATACATTTCAGATTTACCTCGTCTCGTAAAATAGAGGTTGCTAAGCTAGGAATTTGAATACAGCATAACTGGGCACGTATATTTCTCGTTTAAAATACCGTTTTAAAATACCAAGAAGTTACTCATTTACATAGTTAACTAGTAGGTACCTAGTTTCCTTTGATCGGGCACCTGACCTTTAGAAGGGCATAAATCCGGGGATACTAATGGCTAATGGTAACCGGCGGCACTGAGCATTGCTCACCTGTCGGCCGCTGTAAGTGAATATTCGCCCTTATTGCCGAGTCGTAAAGTTTACCCAAACACTCCTATTTATCACCCCGCAGTGGATAAGGCTACAGCAGGACGACTTATAAACCGCGGCTTGTTTGTCGCATTGATATTCCTTTCTTACTTGTCTAGAACGATAGGGCAATGAGCGACAAGCGTGAAAATACAAGATCTGCCAACAGGGCCAGAGCCAAAAAATCGCTAAATTGCCTGGATCAAATTGTAAGAAAGGTAGGTATGAACAAAAACACTATTCTGCCCTTTTAAAAGTCATACAGGGCTCTATTTCACTTTGACATAAAGCATATATTCATTATATTGCTTAAGGGTAGCTCTTATTCACTTTAACAGTAAAGGCAACCGTGTTGTATACAATTCAAGAACGATGTTTTGAATTTTCCTAGAATGCAACTTGGATAGCCTAGCAGGGGTTACGTGAAGCGACGTACTGGTAGAATTAGCGATGGTTTCCCAGTTGTTTCATTTCAATATTAAATAGCTTTAGCAACCCATCTACTGTTTGTTTCTCCCCTATCTGACCCGGGGTCCCTCAACATGTCGCGTCACCGTGGGCCTAACTAATTAAAGTGCCCGCAGCCGACCTCGCTGAATAATGTAATATCACTACAGCCAAACGACTGACTCTGCCCCGCTAACTTTCGGGCTCCATAATCGTGATGTTAGAATCGCTGATAGGGTGAGCTCCAGAGCGGCTAGCACATCCTCTATGTTCTACGTCTATCATTACAGACTAGTTAATAAGGAATGTCTAAAAACCAGTCACGAAGATGAGGTAACCCAGGTTTATCTTTTATGGCCTACTGATGATACTCGTAAGTGGGCTTTGAGGCCCATCAGGGTCGGACTGAGCCTGAAGGGCCCGGGTGGCATTATTTCTTTTATCTCTCTAAGCAGGAATTAACTATTTTACAAGTAGGTCGTAAGCCTGGGGGTAGGTTGGGTAGCGAGCTCGCGCAGGCTAGGGCCCGGCAGGCAAACGCCACATCGACTGTTACAACCAGTCTGACACTGAGGCCCATAGACATTCGCAAACTCTGCAAATGCGTTGCTCACCCTGACAACTAACTAAAAGGCCCTTCGTACACAAGGCTACGCAAATCTTCGATACGACTTTAGTATCAAAGCGAATGCCGCAATACAAATTCACAGAGGTTCGTACACGGGCAAGCGTCGCCGTGTACAGTCGAGGACAGAAAGATGTTTACACTTTTCCGCCTTATTCCATTGTAGTAAGGTCCAAAAGTGTATACATATTTCTGTCCTCGACTGTACGAGACGAACCTGTCGCGGTGCGACGACGTGAAGTGGTGAAGTGATCCGGGCGGACCCTGCGTAAGGTTTATAAGTTTATTATAAGTACAAGTAGTATTAAGGGCATAAACTAGGTTACGATGTGACTTCCGCACAGGATGTATACGATTGTACACAACTGTATTGTTTCCAATCCAGGAGTTCGCACCCGCCGCTTATACACTCAGGAGCAATGAAAATGGGTCACTTACTATAGAAATTAATTAATGGACCCGTTTGCTCTTGACTATATTACGTACAATGTACGTACATTGACGCCACCGCAAAACGTCAGTTAGAGTGGCGGGGCGCGCCTTTGTGAATTAAGAACACTATAACGACCGACCCGAGCTTTATCCGGGTACGATATATGTTATATTATACTTCTGGAACAATAATAAATAATAATATATTGGGGGGAGATTTCGGGGATATAGCAAACTCATCGAATCCGTGACTCGTTCAATTCCATGGTAGCAGTTGTATAGTCCGCCATAGAACCCTGCAGTTCGAATCTGGGACCTAAAATACACCGTATGTTTATTTACCTTGGCCTATTTAAAAGTCTAAGGTCGTATTTCAGTTCCTAGATTCTATTAACAGGGTTCTATGGCGGATTATAGAGCTGCTACCACGGATTTGAGCGAGTCACGTACCCTATCCTCTATATTAGGGTGAAAATCGTATTAAACCATTGCGTAGTTTATTTAGAGATATAAAAAAGTCGTTAGAATCAGTAGTAAAGGCCGTGTTATTTATCAGTTTAATATACCCAAATTGAGATTCAACGGTAATTCCCAACAGCTGCGCCTAAACGTACTGTAGACCGACCTATTCTGGGAACAAGTCATACTCTAGGGCATAATTTACTTAGTTATATTAACTAGTAGTCAGTCGGTCATTATATTATTTTCGTGACAGCTCGGTGGACGCGAGGGGGAGGGGGTATGGCCCAAGTTATAAACCACAGCTAAAATGGTTTTCATAAAGCTGATTTTTCAATCTCCAAATTGTTGGCTCTGTTCTTCTCTATCATATCACAAAAAAACGTCATAACACGAACTGTCAGATAATTTATTGTCTTAAACTTTCGCGATATTCACACATACTGGAAGTTGAACGGGACTTACACGCGCAAAATAAACAGTCTTCTCGTGACCACGATAGCTGCAACGCTATCGAAACGTCGAGGTAATAATAATAAAAAAATATTTTGCGCGAGTAAGTCCCGTTCAACTTCCAGTATGTCAGAAAATTTTATATGGGAGTTTGATTTTATTTTGGGGATTATCTCACAGGTTTATTATTCGCAAGTGTGTTTTACTGTTGAAGATAAAATATATTATACGTTAGTTGTTATAAGTAATTACGTCATGCATGCCTTTACCATTACATAGGAAATCACGCGCTACGAGTATAAAATAAAACAATAAATGACGTTAATTTAATATTATAAATACACAAAGGATTCACATAATGCACTGTTATTAAAGGAATACTGTATTAGTATTTTAAAGGAATGATACTGAAATTAAATCAATGCAGCTAATTATTTATAAACATCAAAATATAAGCTATTCACATATAGTTAGCTTACTGATTAGGTTAGACAAGTATTTAATTAATTAAGTATCAGGAAGGAGCATGTGTCATTAATGTTATTATCATTATAAAACAAGTAACTTTATAAAATATGTCCTAGGCGCAGGATCACGAAAGTGATATACACCGCGCCTCTCGTTTAAAAATAATAATGTAAGCGCATCGATTGGCCTTGTTTCTTCTTCTACTTAAAAAAAGTAAAATTGCAGTCAGAATCGGTTTTTAAGATACCATTTACCTATTCAGTGCATAATATAGTTTTTCACTATGTATATATAATATATATAGAAGTCATGACAAATGAAGACTACTCGTATGATGACCGAGAGCTAATCTGTTTGATGGATTCGGCAGGTGGCAACAGAATTTTTGTTATACTTAACGTAGACGTACCGAGTTAGTGTTCTTGAACAGGTTATAATGCCAAAAGTACAGCAGGCAACAAAATTTACTTTTTGACAGAATCTTATTACGATATCATAGAATGTCTTGGCTGTATACTACAAAAACATTTTTGCCCCATCGTTTTTATGTTCCTGATAAATATTGAAATTGGAGGGCCATAAAAAAATCAAACGTGTAAGCCCGCCGCGAACTAAAAAGGTTTAGGGGCCTTAACCTATTTACAGAATAATTTCAAAGGTAGAACGTGACACGATAGACACAGCCCGTTCACGGACGATCAGCCGCGACGTCAAGCACCCTCACTCACCTCGAGTGTTGTATCGAGTTCCGCTGTGACAAATATTTCATGCAAATACCCTCGATTCGGGAATGCTAAGAGCCTTTCCTTGTATGGTTTTGTACCGAGAATTCGAGAAGATTCTGCGGATTACCTGTGCATTAATAGTTTGTGCGTGTAATTGATTTCCAGCCGATTGTCTTTCACATATTTATTTCAGACAACGAGGCCCATATGCATTATTAACGCTAGCTGGAGAAAGTTTAATGTTGTTCCAATATTTCACATAAAAGACATATAAGAAAAGGTCGACATTCAAGGAGCGACAGTTTTCAATATAACACATCGAATAAAAAAAAGAAAGAAAGAAAGACATTTATTCACTACACAGAAGACACAAATATACAAAGATAAAATAAATAAACAAACCAGGAAAAAAAAAACGCGGTGTGTCCTCGCGGCAGTGAAACGGACACTGGCTCAGCATTATGCTGAGGTGTCAGACACCTACAGCGCTGATTTTCAGCCAGTACCGTCAGTGACTCACGGAACGCCGTACAAACATAATATATACGTGTAAACTACTTATATAATATTAGCGACAAAAACAAGAAAAAAAAAAAAAAAAAAAAATGCATTCATAAATACTGATATACAGCCATGATAAAAAAAAGAGTAAAATAAAAGGCCAAAATAAAAAGGTCATTTCAAAAAACAACAGGTTGGCATATTAATGTGTGTAAGTGCTGGATGAGGATTAGGATAAGGATTTCTGGAGCGTCAACAAATAACCCTTAAGCTTGCGCCTAAAGGTATACCTGCTAGACGCCCCTTGGATAGGAGGAGGGAGGTCGTTCCAGCACTTGGACGCCGCAAACCTGAAACTCCCTCTGAATGCTGCAGTCCGGTGCATAGGCACGATAGCGACTGCCTTAAACCTGCGCGCACTCTTCGACCATTGAATTTTTTTATAAAGATAGGTTGGAGTCTCTTAAAAGTGAACCCCATTGAGTTTGGACTTCTGATACGAACCAGATGGGCTTATACGACACATTAACACCCAACCTCTAATTGATGGTGTAGTAACCACAGCCCAAATGTGTTTCTACCCACTTTTAATAGGAGTATTGGATCCGCTCCGCTCGTTCACCCGCTCCCGCCCGCAACCAGCGCCACACAATACGCCGCTCCTTTGAGGATGGCTCTATTATCATATTGCATATTTATTAATGGAACCACTCTATAATAGTATTATTACGGAGGTTTTTATACGGCCCATTTACTAATTGTGCATGGGAATTGCGAATGATCGGGGAATATAGGTCGCCGTTTAGAGCGAATTATGGTGTGATCAAAGTATTATTGATTACAATATTATCCAAAGGTTAAGGTTATTTTTAGAATTATTTGCGATGATGGGACAAGCTTAGTTAATGCTGATCCTGCCAACGATTTTATCGAAATTTGTTTTATCGAAAGATGTTTATTATATCGATTAAGCAATGTCAAATAAAGGTTCTGTTCTTAATCGTTCATTATTTTAATTACTATTCATTAATTTAACGTGTAGTCTGTGCAATTATACTAAAAGTTATCAATAGTCATTTTATTTGTCTGTGGCACGGGGAACTATTGAAAATAAAAACCATAACCATGAATAAGATTTTTTTTATAGTAAGTATATATATTTTATGCTTAGGCCACTACAACCATAATGTGACGGTAAGTGAAGAAAATGGAAGAATATTGGACGAGATAACTAAATCAGCCCGTTTCGAACAGCAGCGCAAATACGGTTATTGTTTCCAAATTGGATCAAGAACTATTACCGTAATCGAATGACGTGTTTATAGATCAGATAAAGAGTGCTTGATTGACAACAATCGCGTTATTTGCGTGACTGCCTTGTAAAAGTATTTGTTATAGGTTTCCGCAACTCGACGATATATTTACACACTTACTTTGCCTAATGGAATAAAAGCACTCCCCTTGGTTACTTAGGCTTACCAGCAGGTAAGTAGATTCATGATGCTGAGGAGATTTACAAACGTGTTCAAGCCAGAGATGCGATTATAGGTTTTATTTATTTCTCACGATGCTCTAATGACAATATCACACTACTTAATATTATAAATGCTGGACGGATTTGAATGAAATTTGGAATGGAGATAGGATACACCCTGAATTAACACAAATGCTTTTTATCCCGGAAAATTAAATAGCTCCCGAGAGATAACCGATAAACGACTTCTACGCGGACAGAATCGCAGGCAAAAGATAGCTTAAAATATACACTCAATCGTTTAACAAGCCTTGGCAGACTTAAGGAGTTGACTGCCAACCTTGTTGTTGACTGAAAACATTAAATTTATTTGTTAGAAAAGGTATGTATGTTTTTATACCCTTTTATTGATCTAAGTTGAGGCAGATAAATGGAAGAGCTTCTTCCTCTTTTGGAACTTTGGGAATCCCTGACCGATGCTATTCGTTCAAAAGCTATGACGGACAAAAATAAAAGACACAAAATCGAACGCGTTTTAAGTGCATCCATAGGTCAAGTTACGATAGTCCTCGGCTTTGTTTCATTAGGAAACGTCACGTGAAATTTTTTCCCATAGCCGAATTTCCTGATGAGATTGGTCTTATCTATCACTGGCCTTTCCCGAATTTACTGCTCGATAAAAGCCGTCTTTGTTTACGACAGTGATCATTTACACTGTGTCGGGCGGAGTCGGCCACGGACAGTGACAAGTGTGTTACCACGAATACATTTAATAACAGATTTAGAAGGGAACTAAACGCTAAATTAGTTTCTAGAAGAACGATAGGAAGTGCTGACGTGACCTGCTTATAAAAGCCACTTTTACTTGTCTAAATGGAAAGTATATTACGATATGCGCTATTTTTGCTTAGCAAAGAATAAAGGAACTAAATAGAATTGTAGGTCACAATATTACTTAGATGATGCCAAATATAACCCTCGAACACGTCTGTAATTTTTTCAACTTAGCCTACGAATATTTGAGGCGTCATTTTTAGTTAAGTGTACCATGTTATCCTAAAAAATATACAATCGAATTGATAACCTCCTCCTTTTTTGAAGTCGGCTAAAAAGTAGTAAATCTGAAGCACTCCATTCGAACTTAGTACGTTTTGGATCTGGACAGTGCAGGGTGAAGAGGGGTGAATAGTCAGTGACAAGTGAGCAACGACGACAAATATAGGTACCACGCTAACAGATTCGCGGGGAAGCTGAGCGGAAAATTGCTTTTCGAAGTTGATTGTTTCACCTTTTTCAATGTGGGAACTAGGGAATGAATTAGTAGATTACTAAGTTACATATATAAAAGTTAAGAAAAACTATTTTCAAGGAATTCAATGGCGGCGACGTTGGGTTAACTTTAGACTGAGGTGAGTGAGGAAAGCAGTAGAAATCTAGTAAAATAATATGAAATTGACAAAGGCGAAAGCATGACAGTTTACGTCATCCTATCCTTTGATTTCTGCAGTCGTAACGTTTGTAATAAAACATTTCGAGACTCAGAGAGAAGGTTTAAATGTATCTATCTATTACATTTACTAGCGATTCGATCGATTTTGTAAAAATAGCTACGAATTTCTTTATTAAAGAGGGTTATCCTCAACCTTAATATGATATTAAAGATCAAAACTGAAAACAACACAAGAATTTCATTATGTAACTCTTTTACTACATGTGCCCAAACTTTTCTAGGAAAAAATACGAACCCATATAATTCACTCTGATCGTTAAGATTCCCACAGCCAAATGCGATCTAATAATTTATGCACCGAATGGGCCACAACTCTTGGACGTCACATTGATGGCGCACTTCCCAAGTTTCCACCGGGAATAATATAACACACTTTTATTTAACTCTTACCTTACCTCTAAACTTTGAGAATCGAGTGTGACCGAAAATAAACTATTTTGAACCTTACGTCGACGTCTGTAGGTTAATATTAAGAGTTAAGTCAGTGATGCTCAAAAGACGCTTTAAAATCTGAATTTAATGCTAGCGACGATTAATGCGTTCTTTTGTTGATAAAAGACTAAGGAAAAGGAAAAAGACTAAAAAGTAGTTTTTTTTTTTAAACTAGAGAAAGCAAACGTGCCATAGGTGACAGTGATCACTGCAACCCATGAACACATACAGCGTTGGCGTTGGCCGGCCTTTTAGATAAGAGTATACTTTCAAATAAGGTATCCAATATTTCCCCAATTAACCTGAAATGTCAGTTTCAAAAGAGAACGGAAATGTAAAATTCCTTGGCACGACCAAACCCTCTGTTTTTTCATATAGATGTTTCTATATCATTGGTCATAATCTCTTAAGTCCATTGCGAACCTTACCGTTACCCAAAGTATATACGTATAGCTATTAATGACTTGACAGCTTAAAAAGCAAGTAACTTGTTCAATATATTCCGCTGGGACATCAAACGTCACGGACCGGAGTCGCCTATGGAGGCCGATCAAATATTAATATTGCTCCAAACATGCTAATTCCAAAGGCTTTTTAAGGTCGATGGGGAACTTAATACTTAATAAGGATGACCGTCGGTAAAAATAAGCGATTGTTGGTGTTCCTTTAGATAAAAAATATAATTTACACCGTTAGGTACTTGTTAAAAGTCAATTACGTACGTTAAGCACGAACTTATTCCTTCTATCGAGTAACGTTAACGTATCGTTATCGAGAAAATGTGTATGGCGATTTGAACAGCGCAGAATTTCCTAACGTGAACTTTGAAGTTGACTTTTGTATCGTCATTGAGTATTAATTGTGAAATACTTCGCAATTAATACTCAATTACGATACAAAAGTTAACTTCAAAGCCACACGTGGAATAATGTATGAAAACGTGACTCTGTTGTAGGGGTTTATGCTACGGGTTCATCATTCATCATACGGTGCGTTTTCGAATAGCAAAGGCTTACTCAAGGCACGATTAAAATTTTCGTGCTAGAGCTACTGGTAATCTGTTCATGATTTCACTCCGTGTATTATACAGCCTTTTCGCATCGTATCGGATCTGTTTAGTAAATAGTGTTTCAGAATATGCTGGTCCGAGATGACGGATTTAGGTGATCGCTCCTAAAATAACACCTACGGCTTCTTAGGCAACGGTTTCAAAATCTGCAAACCATACTCGTATATTTTCTTAGACGCAATGCGCAAATACTCTTACGGCCTGGCCACGACTTTGAGCGGCGGCGGCGGCGGCGAGCGAATTCTCTCTTCATTGCTCGGTCGACACGCTCACCGCGCAGCGGTTAGTTGACGTTACACGCAATGTATTAAAAAATTCGCTCGTCGCTCAGCCGGTCGCGAAAAGTTGTGGCCAGGCCCTTGTACTCCGGGATAAAGAGCCAACAATCAGTCAATCAGTAGTTTTTTTCTCCAACCGATAAAAAGAGAAATCTTAATTATTTCAATTAGTAAAATTAGCGTAGGTAATAAGTAAAAATGCCACATTTGTCACGAACGAGAGCAAGACGTACTGAACGACAAAAGTAAGTGGCTTTTCAGTTGTATATATACCTATTAGCAATCTCGAGGTTGATAAGGTTGGGCCTCAAAACCCAGTTACCACTAAGTGGCCTGTAAGCTCGTTTGAATTCTCGGGCGGAAAATGGGCGGGGCACATTGCTCGTAGAACTGATGGCCGTTGGGCGGAAAGGTTCTAGAGTGGCGGCCGCGGACCGAAAGCGAAGTGATGGCAGGTCTTCCACAAGATGGACTGACAAACTGGTGAAGATCGCGGGAAGCCGATGGATGCGAATAGCACAATACCGGCCGTCGTGAAGATCCTTGGGGAAGGCCTATGTCCAGCAGTGTACGTCTTTCGGCTGATATGATGATACTAAACACAAGCGCACTATAAATCTTAAAGTTTTATGCAGGAAACATAAATTGGCCGGTAAACTTCGCACGTATAATTCTAGAGGGAGTCAGAATTTGACTTTAACTTCTTCCTAAAGTAATTAAGACCTTCGGTTTTCTTTACAAAAAAAAGTCAAAAAGTTGTTTTCCCCAAATTGCTTCGCTCACCGTGGTGGGGCTCACATCGCTAAGTTTTTTCTTTGTAAGTATATTTTTGTTGGTAAACGATTTTTAATGAGTTTTTCTCATGAGACGGTTGGAACAAGAACTTAAATATACATTTTTGAAATTGGTACTTAAATACTTATTTATTTAAATAAACAAATGACAACCTCAATCCTAATGATGAGAAAAATGGTTTGAACGAGATTTTTTGCGATGATAACATTGATAACTAACGATTTGTCAAAAATAGGTATTAGCAGTGATATCTCGCTATCGTTTGATGTTCCACCTACCCAAAATCTATTGAGGTCTGGGTCTAATCATACTCTGGTTTGGACCGTAACTTGACCTTTTATGAATTAAAATCTAAACTATCGTGCGCATACAAATCGTGGGAGAAGGTACAATAGCTATGATTACCGTATATAGGTTTTGATTTCGCACTTACTGTGAAGAATTTTACGACGAAGCCTAGGACGGGGTCTACATACCTGCAAGGAAACAAATAAGTATTATTAGTAATTATAATATAACCTCAGTCTATATAAACCCTTCCTTACATCTAACGAATACGTTCGCGGAAAGGGGCGGTAGCGAGCCCAAGCTGCATAGCACTCGCTTGGGCGTTGTCCCACTGCGTGATATAAACGGAAGACTGTTATTTATAGACATAGTAAGGTTTATTCTCGCTCGTCTATGTAGGGCCCCTGCCTGCTATAACTTTTTTACTTGTCTGTCCGAGGAGGTATATATTTTTGACTTTATGTGTTGACTTTTGTTCTATTGTAAAGGCGAAACTGATAGCCCGATTTCAATTAACGAATTATTGCCGTATTTTGTAAGCATCGATCTTACATCTCTCTTATTTGACATACCTAATGAACGAGATGCAATGAACATGTTTGACAAATAATAGCCAAGTGAAGTGCCACCAATAGATTCATCTTGTTTTAGGTAAAATAGGAGACACATTTTTTTTTATTAAAATAATTAGAATTTATTGTGAACGTAAATATTCTAAAAAATCCAAATGCCAAAAAAATATAGTCAGTACTCCCCAAATCCGAATATTTTTCCGCCAATCAATAAATATATTTACAAATATTGCGTTTGATTTTGTAGATTAGCAATATTAATCCTGAATTTGCATTGAATTTTGTTAAACGGGCTCTATTATATTCAAATCTTATCTTACGTAAATTGGCATTCTTTGATTTCCCCTGGAATTGGGGAAGGGGGAAATCGGCCTCGTTTTGGGGGAACGCCATCGTAATATCAAATGAATTGGACGACGTTTATTCCGACTCTGGGTGAGGTTTGGCAAATGTTTTAGATTAAAAGAAAAAGCGAGGTTCAAGGGTGACATGAATAATTTTGTTAAATTGGGTGCTTATTTAACGAAATTTTCTTAAAATCCGTATACCATTTTTATTACATTTAATCACGCTAACGGCTGAATGGGTGTTGATGAAATTCGGCACGCACGTTTTCAGAATTAGATGTTATAAATACTTTATATCTCGGAAAATTTGATATACCAGCGGTAAAAGGCCAGTCTTATATCTTTCCTAGTTCTCAATCCATACTAACCCCCTTACTAATAAACGTTGAGTAACGGCTGAGTAGTTATACAATGCTTTGTCCTTATCTGTCATTGTGACATTTGAATTCGACAGATAAGGACCAAGCATTGTATAACTACTCAGCCGTTACTCAACGTTTATTAGTAAGGGGGTAAGTAATTACGTCCCCGTAACTAGAGGTCGGGTATACGGGAGCTTATTTACCTACAGTTTTTTGTTGCCGCTGCCGTTGCATGTTATGGAAGCGGACATTTAATTTTTATTGAATAAATTAATCTACGAATTATATGTATTAAATATATATTTACTTACTAAAGGTTATTAATATTATTATTTATTATTATTATTTATTTATTTATTCTAATTATTTGCTTTTGTTCGTTTATGAGATTTTGCATTTTCTTACACTTTACTAAGTAGGTAGGTACCTACCTTCCTACCTTTTCCGATCCATATGTACAGTCACCACACGGGATTGTTGAGCCACTATAGAACCCTCTCACAGAAAGTCGACGGAAATTTTTGACGTAATTTCTTTTGAGTGACTTGATGTTGTCATTATGACAGGGTTCTACGGTGGCTCAACAATCCCATGTGGTGACTGTACATATGGATCTGAAAAACCATGTTAAAAATTAATCGGCCAAGTTTAACACCATCGTAAATCTATAAAAATAAAAATCAATTGCCGCATGTATGACCAATCATCACTCGGGAACGGCTCGACCGATTTGGCTGTTTTTTTGTTAGACACGTTACATATAAAATAATTAATTTTAAGAAGCTGCCTCCACATTAACTTAGCTTTTATTGAGACTACGCGAACTTTAGGAAAAGAGGCGCCTAAATATCCGATCTCTACCCATAATTCATCGAATCAGCACCTGGAAGTCTCGGCCAGGGCCTTCATCATTACTCTTGGGTTCTTCGCCCTCGGCCCGCGAATTGAAAAGATAAGCCCCTGATTTAACTGAAGATTTACTCGTGGGACGTGTTACTGTGATTGAAGAATGTTTCGGTAATATAGGTACTTGCGCGCCTTTGTACGGAAGATATATTTTTAAATGAATTTTTGACAGATACGAAGTATTTTATGTTTATTGAGAGTACAAGGTTTACCAAACCAAAACAAAGTTATATTTGCATAGGTATGTGTCGCGGTATGAAAAGTTTCGCACTTTTGGACCTTAACAGCATTGATGTAGAGTTTAAAAGTAGACCACACACTAAGATGACAATCACACTTGACACTGTCACACACAAACACACACGTGCTTCATTCTGTACCATTGCTGTGTTGGTTTTACCACTACCTACATACAAATCCCGCAACCCTCAGATGGCTTATCTTTTATATCGTAAGTATCCGGGACTTCACATTATAACTAAAGTCGGAGTCAGTAGAAATGGCCAAATATGTCAACAAATTAGTACTGATTGACGCATAACCTCAAAATTTCATCTAGCGTGTTTTTATTAAATAAAACGTATAATTAATAGTTATTTAATCTAAAAATTAATATAAAAGTAATAATCAAGCGTATATATAAATCATTTTAATTGACCTTTCTCGATCTTGGAAAGTACATTATTATGGAGTAATAATGGTAATTTGGTTAGTTTCGTTTTGTTTACATCATTGGCTATTTCGATTGACCCCGATGTTACTTTAATTTATTTCTCCGCTCTGGGAAATAGGACTGTCAAATAACACCGAAACCTGACAAACACTTTCGCTGAATTTTATCAAACAACTTTTAATATAAAACTAGTTCGACGTAAATTCAAGAAGCCGCCGTTCGAAAACACAAGTTTCAATTGGAACAGCCTCCGCGGTCATTTTTAACGCAATTCGCGAAACCCGCAGAATTCCAGATGCGACGAACAATTGGTTCATTAATTAGTTGGTTCTGAATTTTATACGAGGCACAAATTAGATTTCTGTAGATTCAAGCCCCGAGGTCAAACGGCGCGTTAGGTATTTAGTTTACGACGGCCGTGTTTAGGTTAGTTTTACTGCCAGTTAATATTGTAATAGCATGTTAACTTTAGGGCTCCGTTATTTAGTGTTTATGGAGTTTTTAGTGAACACTAATTTCGGAATTGGTACGCTTTCCGGTGAATTGTGGTTATAGGTACCTGGCTTTGGCATCCATTAAATAAAGTAACGGTTTGCTACTGCTAGTATAAACCAATTGACAATTAAATGCCACGAACTCGGTAAGTACCTATGGCGTTTAATTTGTATCGAAATTGGAGAACTTCGCATTGGATCTGTTTAATAAGCAGTTAACAATATCGTAACGGTTTATTATACAGGGTGTCTCAAAAATGGTACGTCTCATTGACACCGGAGAAAGACCGGCCTAAGTCGGACCGAACCAACCATTGTTTTTGACGGTGTGGAAATGCGTTATACGCATCATCCCCACACCGAACCAGCCTAACATGACCTCTGTAAAAGTCGCATAGTTTTCAAGATATTTCCAGTTTAAATTTTAAACTTCTAAAAAAAATCATGCGACTTTTACAGAGGTCACGTTAAGCTGGTACGTTGCGTTTTAGGCTGGTCTACCTCCGGTGACAATGTGACGTATAATTTTTGGGACACCTGTATTGGGTTTCAAGGGAGTTGAAATTGAAATTGAAATAATTTATTTGTTAACAATTTACAATAAATATCTTACAAAAACAGTATACAAAAACTAATGGTACAAGTTTATCCGTACACTGTTGATTCGAAGCGCTTCTTAATCTTATTTACAAATAGCGAACAAGTGACATAATGAATCTAGATAAAAGTTCAAGTTGTTATATTAAATTAACGCCGTAACCAACTCTGTAAAAGGTAATCTCTGTAATTTTTTTTAATATTGATTTTTCTTACCTAAATAATTATTAGAGGTTTATTTGTGTTTGTACTGCACACTCCTCTGACGCAACGACCCATAATGTGACTTGGCCTCTGCACTCTGACACGTAATAAGATTATTATAAAATAAAAACCGGCCAAGTGCGAGTCGGATTGGCACACGAAGGTTCCGTACCATCGTACAAGACGAGATACAGCGATTGTTAAGGTTGAGCAAAAAACGTAGAAAAAATCCCGTTTCTTGTATCCCCTCACGGCAATGGAAATACACTCTGACACATTGTGAAAATTTCAACTGTTTGCCCATTACGGTTCATGAGATACAGCCCGCTGACAGACGGACGGACGGACAACTGAGGCTTATGCCGGTAGAACACCTCCGCCGCGAAACCGCGAAACTGTGGCGGAATCGTGATTTTTAATACGAAATTGAATTTTATTTCGTTGCCAGAGTTTCGCTACTACAGTTCCGCGGCGGAGATGTGCTACCGGCGTGAGTAATAGGATTCGACTGGCACCCGTTGGGTACGGAAGACTAACGATACACCAAAAGAAGGAATTCCAAATCCAAGGATAGCAGTGCGGAAGGTTAGTACTCTTACAAAGCAGCTGTACAGCATGAGTCACCGATTGGCAACAAGCCATAAAACATCGGTAAGTAGGCTGGCCCAGTGTAAGTGGATTCCCGGCTTGGGAAGCCCTACGACCTTCGGGGCGCCTTAATACCCCCGATTGGCACCACTGAGGTTACGACTCTGTTGCTAAGTGTTTAAGTCTGATTGGTGCAAGAATCTCGGACATTCGAAATGAGACTGACAAATTAAGTATGGTAAAATGAGGGGTATCCTTTGTTGTCTATTTGGCACTTGTCAAAGTTTGTATACAGGATGTATTTTTTTGCAAAAAAGATTGACACTTACGAATGTTCATTTTATTTACACAATATAAACAACTCGAAAAGATCGTAATAGTCCATTTTCTTAACAAAGGGGTGGCCGTTTTCTTAACAAATGGTTTTTTTTTTGCCTATATTTTTGCTTTATTTCTTAGTGGAGCCTCAGGAACTGTTTGCTATTTTAGGATCAAAGTATCTTACGCTTCCTCAGCAATTGTCACTCCAAAAACAAGATTGATGCGCTCTATAAGGTTCGCTTCTTGGAAGCGGCGGCTATTGGATGACGGTTTGAGTGGTTATTCATTACGAAAAAAAATACAGGATCGATAGGGTAGACATTGGCTAGCCAAAATGCATTACGCCAACTTAACGATTTATGAAAATCGAAAAAAGGGTATTAAGCCATAATGAAAACAAGCCTAAAACCTTTATTTAACGATCAAGAGTGCAACATCGTTAATTATGCAACTATTAGTTAATTAATAATTATTAAGGCTCCTGTTATGAGTGGCGAAGTTAGGATACGAGGCACCGAGCTTGTTTATGTGCTTACAGATGTATAAGCTAATTTTCTTTACATACCCGTTTCATCATCATCAATCATCATCCTCATCATTACATATACTACGTATGCAAACGCAAGGCTATAGTGATTTAGATACAAAATGTTCTAGTATTCAATCCTGTATACGCTATTCCATTCTGGGATCATTTGGCGTTTGATTTAATACCAGCCAGCTGCAGGGTGCGGGAGACCCCCCCCCCCCACTCTCTCCGGGCCGCCGGACCGACGTTTTTGATTCAGAGAGCGGACGGGAGGTATCAATATAGAACCTTTTACCGAGCTTCCACCGGGTTCGCGTCAACGGGTTTATTGATAACATCGAATAGTGATTCTCATTTTCTAACAAATGAGATGACAGATGTTCAAATCAGTGTTGAAACAATAAAAAAACCACTATATTTTCGTGTAATGTTTTCGAAGATGAATCGCACAATATTTTTTTTAATATTGCGTAAATTTATTTATATTATGCATTTGAAACACTTAATTATACAAAAAGAAAAACAACAACATACAAAAGAAACAGAAACACAAAAGAAAAATAGAAAGTTGAACGAACAGCGAAACGTACAAAAGTAAAAGATACAACGTAAAGTCTTAACATGGAAATCTTCGCTCATATTTATCCGGCATATTATTCTGGTTCAATCAGAAAATATACTTGATTAGAAGCAACAGGGAAAAGCAAAATCCAATAGTAAATAGTCAAAGCCTAAGAAAGATAAAAACATATTCCCGTACTTTTATGTTAAAAAACAGGAAAACAAGCTCACATTTACCCAGCCAAAGAAGAGGTACTATATGGAATGAATAACGACATGGATAATGTAACTCGACAGACCCGATATATTTAGGCTTTATTTTATAGTTAAAAGGCTGTAAAAAGATTGTATACCTCAATATGGAGGGTAAAGTTACGATTATACGTCACGCAATAGAAAGGTTACCAATTTTGGTATGTTTTTTGGTATTGTATGTTACCAGTGTTGGATTCTAACTATTTAAAAATACGCCTGCTTTGCCATTTGCTGTACAAATAAAATTTCATACCCATTAAATAGAGAAGAAAGTGGGATTCATTTCAACGTTTGTTTCAGAAGTTATTTGTCATACTCACTCATATATGCACAAATCAGTGCAATTTTGCTAAAGCTCGTAATGGTTAAATCTACCCTAAATTGTCCATACAAGACAAACAATTATGACATAGCAAAATTATGGCAAATAAAACTCTCATTCGATTCATAACATGAGCTTTAATTACGTTTAGTTCTCAAAAAAAAACGGGAATCTCCATATAGGTAGTATGTATTCCAGAACTTTCGAAAACGGCACAATTACGCCACGTAAGAACGACACTTTCAAACCTAATTCATGCGAATACATTAAAATCCGTAACAGGCGAGTAGAACATACCTCAAACTTACCTCTGACACAGGAATGTTTTAGATAATACGGTCCTGCCATATTATTTTACCTATAGTGAGACTGGAACACACGAAAATTTATTAGAAATGTGCAGCAAAGGCGCGGTGTTAGTGCTGGGCGTTTTTCTTATACTGTGAAACATTAGTGACCTGAAATAAAAACTGTAATTGGGCACCGTGACGTGTGCGCATCAATTGTGTCCTGTTGTGTTGATGTTTTTATTATTACTTATGAATGATAGGCAAGCATTTGACCTCAATCTCATCTGATGGAAAGTGATGATACACTCCTTTACTAATACACTTCTTTGCGTTTCGCCCCTTTCACACGTTGAATAGAAAGAAAGAAAGAAAATAAATTTATTGCCACACCAGATCTTAGCATAAATATTATACAGAATAGTAATACAAAAAAAATAAGTAAAAAAATAATAATAATAAAAACTATCTTGAGCAATGCTCTTGCTTTTTTAATTACGAGAAAAAATACCATGCTTCAATTTTTGGGGTTAACGATCCATGTCAGTAGTGTATAGTACCAATTATTTTGACTTACCTTAAGAAAGTCAATGTGTCATTTATTAACCTCTTTACGTATACTTTTTCCTATGAGTTGGTTATTTTGTAATTTTAAGGTGAATTTAATTAAGGTTTTTATATACTCTCTCTAGTCATTGAAATTCAAATCAAAAACCGCGTGAACAAACGAAGTGATCTGCTTATTTTTCAATCCGCTTTAAGCACCGACGCTCATCCATAAACCCACGCCGACCGCTGACCCAATATTAACATAAACCATGCTTTCACGAAGCCTTCCGCACGAAATGTGGTCAACATTTGAATTTGGCGCTCAGAAGCATAATTAAAGTTATATTTAGCTAGTTATTGTTAAAGTTAACCCTTTAATGCATAGCGTGTCCATTGAAGGCTCGCTATAAAGCCCATTTCCAAACTTGAATTTTGACAAAAGTTCAAACTTTATTAAATCATCATATGTTTGAAATGTACGAGAATTTACGAATATGTTCGAAATTTTATTTTATTTTATTTTCTTTATTGAGGAAAACAAACAGCATACAATAGTACATAAAATATTATAACACAAATGGGTAGTTCACAAGCCAGCAAAGTTTTCACTAATGTACACATACACATTCGGAATTAGATTCACAAAGTCAGTTACGCCTGTGCTTTGGATTAAAAAGACAATGGATTATAAAGACAGCATTTCATTTTTAATACACTTTAAAAGTATATTCATGAAGTTTGTAATGCAATAAAAGATTAATACAACTTCTTGACCCGTGTATCAGAGAGTAAATATATATTGGTCACAATAGCAGAACTTCAAGCTTAAATCTACGACCATCCCTTAATCTCCCTTTCTAAATTAAACGTTACAGTCAGGTAAAATGAACCAATCACAAACATCTATTTCACCAGCACATCATAGACAATCAACTTCAAATATCATAATTATATAATAAAAACCAACCGTTTTTGTACGTTGCCGCTATAACCTGTATTCCGGACCAGCGGGCCGCATCAAAGCGACTGATATAGCGCTTAGCTATTTATGTTATACGAGTATAGTGACGTGCTTGCCCATATCGACGGGGTTTTAGGGTATTTGAGGGACAATGCACACAGAAGAATTAATTATAGTGGCAAATATGATACGCTGCGATCGGTATTTGTTTAAACTTAAACCCGTTTGTTCCGTAGAATTACGAAGTTTGTATTAAACATGATGTCATAGTTCAAAACAGTAATACGATAAGTATTCCCGAAACTAATACAATTTTGTAACATATTGGTACATTTTGACAGAAGGCTACTCGTATTTAGTCGCTAGCTTTCGTATAGGATATGATTAGGCCGGATAGTAGGTATTATCTACTGCGTAAAGTGAACGTAGCGTTTTTGATTAAGTCAACTTTCAAATAAATAAAAAATCAAAATCGATCCATCCGTTTAGGAGCTACGATGCCACAGTGTTATAAGCTTAACGTGTGTATCTGTGTATATCTGTGTATCTGATACAGATATACAAACACACAAGATATACAAATACACACGTTAAACTTCTTCATAATAAATGTTGCCATAATGCTGAGCCAGCGTCCGGTTCACTACCGCGGGGACACACAACACGTGCTTCTTTTTTGTAATTGTGTTAGTTTTATCTTTTTATTTTTGTGTCTTCATGTAGTGAATAAAAGTATTTCTTCTTCTAGTACCCATAATGTTATATTCCCATAATGTATCGATTGTCCTATCACATTTTAGTCATAATTTCGGTAAGTAATCATAATTATTGAAATCCTATAAGGACACAATTTTATTAGGAACAAAAACATTATGTCAAGAGGAAATAGGTCGATAAACATTATGTCAAGCAATCGTTAGGACAAACGATTATTATTACCACGAACGTTATGGCAAGTTAAATTAGGATTTCAAACGTTACGGGAAAACATAGGGAGCCGTTTAATACGTTTGGTTAACTAATATCACTAATAATACTATTCACACAACAACACAAAGCTTAATTCTAAGCTACTAATACACTACACTACGTGTACCTACTTAAAATAAACTCATGTGATTAAAAAAGCAATTTCAACTACCAGATTACCAATTTGGTTCAATCTTAACACCTCTGCTAATTGCCATGACGTTTCGGCCAAAAATATCCCGCCAAAACGTAATGCAGGTTTCTACAATTTTGCGCGCCCCTTATTCCCGGACATCATGAAATATTCCGTTTGGAATTCACGTTCAAATCATCCCGGGAGGACAATGGAAATGGGACACAATAGATGATTTAGTGCCAGTGCTATAGAAGATTTGCATACTAAGTGCTTATATGATTTTGTGAAAACTATTCAAAGATTCTTGATGTCTAAGACATTACTCATTAAAAGGCAATTCATACATACTAGTAGATCAAGACAAGATCTACAAGAGATTACTTTTCAAGAAGTAAACTCAGGAATTCTGTTAATTAAATAAATATGGTATTCTGCGTTTAGCATTCGGCGATCATCGGGAATTAAAAAAAATATATATTACAGGTTCTTTACCATGATAAAATCACTTTCCTTTTCCAATATAATGTAGAAGTCTGGCTTTTGGCGATAAACTCTAAAACTTTAAGGATAATTTTGTCGCAATTATAAAAACAGTAATTTTAGAATATATGTTAATTCAGGTCAGGGTATAAGCTGTCTCCATTCCAAATTTCATCCAAATCCGTCCAACCGTTGCAGCGTGAAAGAGTAACAAACTAACACACACACACACAAACTTTCGCATTTATAATATTAGTAGGATTTCCGGCGGTAAACATAGCATCGAGATAATTGACAATGAAACAAAAAAACTTCTAGGAGTACCCTTTTACAGTAAAAATAAATTAAAGGGCAAGGGGACAGGTACGTCAATGATATAATTTTAAGCCCTTGTGCTCACAGAGTCTGTTTACATGAGCCTTTAAGAGCATTAGGTAACTGTTACGTAACTTGTGTTACCCATTTAAACAACCCTTAATTTGCTCCTTAAGCCTCTCTTAAGGGGATGCGATGCTTCTCGTGCCAAAACATCGAGTAAAAAAGGCACTTTTTCTGTTAGGAGTACGATCCTAGGCCTAGCCAATCACGTCACTGGTAGATCACGTCATACGAAGGTTTAAAAACGAAACGAATAGAAACGCTAGTTAGCGTAATGCATCTTGGCTAAGGGCTCTGTTATTTTAATTAAGGATATTTTCTAGATTTTTACTGTTTGTAGTTTTTGCAGTAGTGTGTGGAGATTCGTAACTGTAGCAAAAAATTAAGCAGCTTAGGTACTTATTTTCTGCTTAAATAGTTTTCATTAAAAATATATAATTTAGATAGAACTTTAATTAACCCAAAGCCCAATTTTAAATTAACCCAAGCGAATCGAGGGCGGGTCACTTGTACTAAATATATTAATAATTCGCATCCGTGGACCATAACCCTTAATTTAAAGTTTTCACTCCAACCTCTTAAGTACAGATTAGGGGACAAATTGTTAATCCTGTACCCGGCTAGCGGATTATTGCCCTGGACCCGGTTTTTGAACTGTAGTTAACTCAACTATTGGTTAAAAATCGAAAATCGGTTACGATTTTAACTATAAGTACCTACTTATATCAACTTTAGGGTCCTTATCCCACATTTTATAAGCCCTTGCTTGCTATATTGGAAATCCTAATTGTCATTTGTCCTAATGCATCGTTAGTCCAAATTATCGTATGAGCTTAAATTATATATTTTTAGTACACAATCCTAAAATTGAAAAAGTTGACTGACACAGTTTATAACCAGTTTAGAACAAATGATAATTAGGGCTCGAAGAGATAACAGACAGACAGACAGTTACTTTCGCATTTATAATATTAGCAGGGATTGTGACATTTGAATTTGACAGAAAGAGACAAAACATACTTTAGTTATACGAGTAATATTATACGAGGTTTATTGTATGTACGTTTATGAATAAGGGGGACGTAGTATTTACATGTTGCGCCAGTCATTTGTCTCCCTTCCTTCACAATACGGGTTTATCGTTATTCCGGGTCTGTTTATGTCCTGAATGCATAAAACTAGTTTTGTCCCTTTCATCTGTAAAGTGAGGGAGGTGAGTGAGGGAGATAAAAACTAGCATTACACTGAATGCATGAAAACAATTTACATCCCATGCACGTACGGCTATACGGGGTAGTTTTATAAGTTGGATGGAAAGAGGGTTTGTATTGGATGTCTACCCGACTGCGCGACACAAAGGAGGGTAATGTGTTTATTGGTTGAATGGAGTTTTAAGCCACAATACGAGTATTGAAAAAATAGGTATCGTACCAAAATATCAACATACGAGTATGTATATGAATGAATGATATTTGTATCTCATAGTAAATTTACATTATACATTGCATATAATGTCATGACTATATAATATTCTACTATATGATTATATATTGATGCCTTGAATTAAAAACTCAAGAACTTTAACAAGCCTGTTTTCCATTTTATCATATTGTTTCCAACTAGCGATGGTTAAGTTTGAAATGTTCTGTGCACTACGAATATAATTTTTCCGTTGATATTTTTCATAGATCTCTTTCTATTATTCTTTGAAAGTTACCTTTTGTATCGTGTTTCATTTCCCTTTCTTTGTGAAGTAGGAAAAAATATGGAAAACATATCTTGAGTATTTGACCCATTCTTTAGCTAACGTCAGTACCATACACAATTACATTACCATCGTCTTGGAATGAAAATAGACTTACAGACCAAAATAAAACGGTTTGAAAATTATAAAGAAAGAGTTTTTAAGCTAAATCACATTATATAATGATCTGAAAACGATCGCTATCTTGTATAAGACCCTTGTGAATCCTTGGGTTCCGCAATAATATGCCCAAATAAAAGTTAAGCTTTGAGAAAGTAAACTTTAGGACACGTAAAAGGTTAAGCCCGTTCGATTATTTACGAAAAGTTCTGGAAATCTCTCACCCAAGTTATTTTGTTTTGAACAGCGATCCAAACATTTCCCGAAACCAACTTTGCCAGCGGTTTACTTTTGAACTAACCGTGATCTGATAAATATGTATACGTAATAAATATGATGATTTAGACAAAATATTTACGTCTTTTTACATAATCTTCGTACCAACTAAATTGGTATTTGTTTTTATTACACCACTGCTCGTTGTTTTTATGTAGGCGCTAGAAAAAAAATACATGAATAATTTAAATATAAATAGCTTACTTCTCCGTAAGTTTGTGGTCAAACTCAAGACCAAGGTTAGACAGTCCTTAAACGCTCTTACGGTAATTTAGAAAACGTTTCACTGTTATAACAACCGCTCAATTTCCGAAAATGTCAAGATAATAAACGGTAAATAGTCATATTTCGCAGTCCCTTGTCTTTTCAAATTTCCAACGACGGCATCGTCCCAAGGGAGCGCCTAATTACGCGACTTCGACTAAGCGATGTGGATAATGTTATATATATTTAATTTAGCGTGAGACCTCCGAGAGTTCATTAGGAACGGCTTCGTTAATCAGTGGGCATGAAAAATAGCTATTGTGTCACATAATAAGGTGTATCACATTGCAGATTGATGGTTAATTGGAAGAAAAAGTTTAGTTAATCTAATGTCCCTAAGTATGACCCTGCCTTAATTCTTACTGCCGCATTCAGAGACGTCAATTAAAATTTAAGTTTCATTAAAGTTGCTGCGTCTTATTCTATTGCTATAGCAAAGAAAGTGACAGCAGCTACTTTAATGAAACTTAAATCTTAATTGACGTCACTGAGTGTCGTGTTGAGCAACTAAGGTTCATCTTAATAAACTGATCTTGGCTGAGATGTCAGAAATAACAGTTATCTATGACTTGACGTTTACTTTGAAGTATTTTTAGAGCCAGCCACCTCAGCCAAGATTAGTTTATTCATACGGATCTAATTGTATTAATACATAATAATCATTTTTACTTACTGTGTGTGTGTCTGCGTGTGTAAGTATTATTTATTATTATTATTATTAAGCGGCCTTAGAACTTAAGTGGCTACTATACTCGATCCAAAAGAAGATAAACACTCGCCATAAACTTTATTTCTCCCTCTTCGCTCAAACAACCGACGAGCCAAATTTACCCACCAATTACTGCCTAAGCGCAATTATCTCGGTAAACAAACCTAATCGGACCCTATTACGTGCACAATACGGCATATAGCTTGATTGGGTAGATGATGGGTACTTGTAGCCAGAAAACTTTTTAAACGAAGAACAGTTAAACGAGAACAATGATAAAGGACTGGGGTAAGTTGTCGTTTGAATCGAGTAGTTTTTCCTCATTGGTGAAAGTGAAAACGTTGAAAGTAAAGTAAGCTTTGACCTTATCTTTCATTGTGAGATTTGTATTGGACAGAGAGTGACAAAGCATAGTTGAACTATAATATATATAAAAGGTTAATGTTTATCAGAGGAAATTAACTGACAGTTGTTATCAACTAGGTATGTTTTGTAAGAAAATAACTAAAAGCGATACTTCTACAAAATAATTCTGTTGCAATACATTCAATTCAATAATTATAAAAGACTAGATTTTTGTAATAAAGTAGGTACTCTTTTTTATCTGTGAACCATTTGCTAACTAAAATATGATAATGTTGGATCGTAAGCTACCGTCAAGTAACAAAGAATTTAAATTAATACAACTTTAAAAAAATTAAAAAAAAATAAAACAACGGCTAAGTAAGCCTAATTCACTACATTTAAAACGTACGCGTAAATCCCAAAGTTTTATTAAATCTGGCGTTTCGTCAATGCCACCTGAGAATAACTTTATGCTAATTCAATTATTAACTTCGCAAGAGGGTTGTCTCGCGACGCATATTATTTAACACGTTATAATCAAATCTTTTACTTATGAAAATTCATACTAAGTTAAGATAGGTGAAAGCAGCATTAACTCAGCAAATTAACGTTTATCCAAACCAACCAATCCACGTTAAAATCAGAGAAATTTCAACTCGAGCTCCAATACCGTTTATATCGATAAAATACCGGTATTAGAGAAAACCTCCGACAGTCCATGCTCTGTCAGTGAGAAGCACGATGGTAGCACGCAGATAGGTAGTTTTCAAAAACATTGTACATAGTTAAGGGCTTTAATTAAAACAAAACTGTGTAACGAAAGTTATCCATATAGTTTTTATGACTAACTTTCGTTACACAAAGGACGCGGTCGTGATTTTGTTTTCATTATACCTTTAACTATGTAATATTTGTTTGCAAACGACCCAGATAATAAATATCAGGGAAAATCTCACACAAATTGACCTAGTCCCAAACTAAGCTCTAGGCTTATACTATGGTTTCCAGGCACCGAAATACATACTTATATAGAGAAATACATTCTTTTAAATATTCAGAAAACCTCCATAACTCAGGAACAAATAGTCGCGCTCGCTCATCACACAAATATTTGCCCATACCAGGATTTGAACCCGCTAGCTTCCTTTCCTTTTGATGCCTTTCTCCGCGCGGGACGGTCACGCACTAACTTTTTCGACTATCATGTAGTATTTCTAACGCTGTTTGATCCATCCCTAATTAGTTAAATATTTGACTCCTATTAATTACCTTTTACCGGTTTTACTCCTCATCACAAACGCTATTAACCACGGTAAAGAGAAAGCCCTAAATGGTGAAATTACATCGGTAAATAATCGTTAATCGGTAAGGCTGAAATTGGTTCCGGTCCGGCCTAGCGCCATTAAGATCACTGACGATAAATTTGCTTTATTTACGGCTAGTGTTAAAGAAAACATTTTTTGTCTGTGGTTAGTGTGGTTTTGATTGGTTCGATTTGTTATTGAAGACTTATAGAGTTTAAATGCTGAGCCACTATAAAGTAGTAATAAAAGCCCAAAAGAAAACTAAGCAACGATGTGTTTTTTAGAGGAAAATAGTTGGATACGCCGACGGAGCCACATGTAAGAACTGGACCAGTCGTTAATAGAATGTCAATGTTATTCTAGCTGTCCTACCCAAATATCTGATTGAAGAAAACGAAAAACCCTTTTTTTCTCACGCCTAAGAACGCTTGAACAAATATTGAAATTTCTTCTTCTTCTAAAATAGTGGCAGAAAATTTTAATTGAAACCATTGAATACCTAGCGTCTGAGGAGAAACTGTCTGATATTTATTCGAGTAAAAGCACGAATTATTTGCAGTTAATAAATGACTCGGCAATTCAAGAATTTCGAAAGCATTTAAATAAGATCCTTTAAGAGATAGATCATTAATTTCATATTTTACAAACAGAGTACTTATAAGTGACGATAAGACTTATAATATATTTTAAATTTTTGACGACGCGGTAACCCTAGTTGGTAGTAACCCTGCCTACGAAGCTAGCGGTCCCGGGTTCGAATCCCGGTATGGACAAATATTTGTGTGATGAGCGCGAGTATTTGTTTCTGAGTCATGGATGTTTTCTATGTGTTTGAGTATGTATTTCTCTATATAAGTATGTTTATCGTTGTCTAGTACCCATAGTACAAGCCTAGAGCTTAGTTTGAGACTAGGTCAATTTGTGTGAGATTGTCCCCTGATATTTATTTATTTATTATTTATTCAATTAAGTAATACATTTTACATCACTGTACTTTTTATTGACCTGTTGTGTTCCTGACATTTAAATGTGAGTAAACCGTATATAAGATTTTTTATGTTACTATAAAGTCTCCATCTCCACGCGTTTATAAATTAAATTAAAGAATTAATTTTCACACATAAAGTCCTTTTTAGAGTTCCGTACCCCAAAAGGAAAAAAAACTATTATAGGATCACTCGTGTGTCTGTCTGTCCGGCTGTCACAGCCAATTTGCTCCGAAAGTACAGGATCGATTGAGATGAAATTTGGTACACATACGAGTATGTAAGTCGGTGACCCAAACACGGACGTGCAACGTAAATAAATGAATTTAAGCATGGAGGCCACTTTTGGGGGGTAATTTGAAATTTAAAAAAAAGTTTAGCAAACTGTATCGTGTGTCATAAATCAAATTAAAGGACTTGTTGTTTTTTATAATTCTCAGATAAATAGTTTTGAAGGTATTTAAGAAATTAGGCGAAAATTGACCAAAATTTTGCCCCTCTCCCTTTTATCTTTGAAAGTGTATGTCCAACAAATATGAAAAAAAATACAAATGTAACGCTTAATAAATACTTTCAACTAAAATAAATATTTTCAACATGATCCGATTTACCGTTTTTGAGTTATTGCCCAAAAACTGCGCTTCACAACAAAAGGATGTGAAGTTCCATGAAGATACGCTCTTTTGCTGGTGCACTTTATTTGTATTTGTAGTAATGGCAACGGAACCCTCCACTGAGCACGGCCCGACACGCTCTTACCCGGTTTTTTATGCCTCGTTTATCAATTAACCAAAATATCAGTTAGTGCCGCTCCTGGGGATGTCAGCCATTTAATTTTAATCTGAGTTATAATAGAGGCCCATCAACCCCGTATCTTAGAATTTAGAACGAGGTCCTTCCTAAAAACTAATCGACAATTTTTACCGAAAAGTGAACAAAGCCTTTCATAAATCTCTAGGAATGGCGATCATTTTGAGTTCATTCAAATGCCCTCAATTCTTCCGATAATTCCTACAATCAGAACCGATTGGCTCGATCGCGAAGTTTACACGAGCGAGTTGTTCTGCGGTGTTATTCTGTACTAGCGACCCGCCCTCGCTTTACTTCGGTTGAAATAAGTTAAAATATAGTCTACCCTGAAAGTCCATTTTAAATACGAGTACCTATATGTGAAATAAATTTTGAAATCGGCTGAGTAGTTTCGAAGGATTACCTACTACATTCAAACTTACTTTTATAAATATTAGTGTACATAGGAGAGCTTGAACTGGCGTAACCTGACGCCTAGACACGTTAGCACCGTTTAGTATTTGTGTTTTTGGTTGGCTGCATCCCACATTGGCCTCCCAAAGAAGATGCGGCCAACTTAAAACGGTACCTAATACTTTACAAAGGTCTGAAATACTGGGCTACTGTTTATTAACGTCGTAGATTCTCCGCGCGATGGTGACATGTGCCGCTGAGTGTTAGGTAGGGCTTGATGTCCCGTACGACGGGGTTGGCCTAGTTGGTAGTGACCCTGCCTACTGCGGGTTCGGTTCCCGATCGAGGAAAATATTTGTGTGATGAGCGCGAGTACTTGTCCCCAAGTCTTGGATGATTCCTTCGTATATATATACGAAGCATTTCTATCTATACTATTACGTGATTATAAGATTAAACAAACTTACCTTAAGTTAAATGCTATCTTAATTATACGAAGCGGCAGTCCGAGACGGTGTTCTACATGTAGTATCGCTGAATGCGTACCTGGGTCTTTTTTTTTTACCTACAATGCCTGTCCTCATTTTACCATACGTCATTAGTTAGAGTATTGATTATTAATGTTATAGTGTTTGAATATACGTCCATACATTTATTCATCTATCAGTACTAAATAGTCTTTCACTTTCTCTATCCAGTGCTTTTTTTATAAGTTTGTTTTTCATAGAATCGCGTGACAGAGTGGTAATCCAAAATGTGGTCTCCGCTGAAAACGGTCACTCTGTCACAGTATTTTCTGAAAAACTATCATAAAGAAAAAAAACATTATCGCCACGGAAAGAATCATTAATTAGTTCTAATAAAAAATACATGCAACGTTTATTAAAATCAAACATTAAAACCATAATTATTAATAGTTGAAAAACGCAAAATAAACAGAAAAATTACGATATATTGTAGGTAAAAACGAAGAACGACCCACCTACAGCGTTACTACATGTAAACACCGTCTCGGACTGGCCGCTTCTAGCACTCATAATACAAGCTTAGCACTTAGTTTGCAACTAGGTTAATTTGTGTTAGATTGTCCTGATAATATTTGTTTTATAGCAAAGGATGTCGAATATAAGCTAGCCTTGGTTGCGACAGGGAATATGCCAGATTCGATACATTGTACCCGTAGTTACCGATTGGGGAAATTAATTCCGCTTAAGTCAAAAAGGGTTGTTTGCGACACTGTTTGTAAAGGCTTGAAATGAGGGAAAATGTGTTTGAAAGTACTGAGGTCGGCATTATTTATGGCCGATTCAAACGGATAAATCACATCCGAGACAAAGTTTATTATCAAATATTTGAAAGGATATTATTATTTATACCCTTGAGTAATATAGTACATTGTTGCCGAGGGTAGAAAGTAAGCGATTTTTGAACGAGTCCTATAGAGGGCCGAAACGAAACGTAGTTGAGGTCATCTAGTGTACGAGTCTAAAAATTGGACTTTATGCCGAGGCAGACATAGTCAACTACTGCGAGGAAATAAAAACAAAAAACTATTCATATTAGTAACTTGCGTTATACTTTCAATGGCGTTGGTCGGCGTCGGTTAACGGTTTTAAACTCCGATAAATAAGGACAGTAGCTATATAATATAGAGTATAAAGACGACTGATATCATCATATACTCTTCGCTCCTGTTACAAATGCCATTTGTTAAACAGTGTCAAAGAACTGCTTATAAAATTTTATTTGTTTCGTCGTATCTCCCATGTTGTTTCATCTCGAGTGATTCAAGAGAAGGCCCCAAGTGCGAATGACAGTTTATAAAAGTCGTCACATCATTTTTAGTCTGTGTATCTTTTAGCAAAAATACTCCTAATAATTTACGATACACAACGGTGTGTTCTGATTGGTCGATTTCATTCTTTTACCTATTAGAAAAAGTTATTGATTGATTTGAGGTTGGGTTGGACAATAATGTTATCGACCAAAACATTGTTGGTCTGTCCCATGTTTATTCTTAAAAGTGATACTTTCTGACCGCAAACTAGATCAAAAATGATCATATTTCCGAGCAGTGTTGAGAAAAAGTGCTTTACCTACTTGGAAGAATATTCAATAAGTGAAGCACGTCGACATACCTGTAAATAAATATTTTTTGTATTAAAATTTGTACATAAATTAACACTTAAGAGCAAAAAAGTGTCGAATTTTTTAATTATTATACACAAATTTGTAAGTAAGTAATCAAATAAAATCAGTCACGCCTAGTTTTAAAAGAGCATTTGTGCTAGCTAGTTAATTTCTATCGATTACCAAAATCTTCATAGAATACCATCATCCAAGACGGTCCATACTTCTTATCGAGGTAAACAAACTTCTAACCTAAAATGATCCTTTGTTTACGCCTGAGCCGGCCATTATCCCTTCAAATGAAAATTCAAGCTAGATATATTCCAATTATGTCTTGGGTTCATATTAAAGACAGCTGTTTCATTCGTAAAATAAACACTTTTAGGTTAGAAATTGGTCCCACGATAAAACCAACTTGAGTTGTTTCCAATCCTCAGATAAAATTATCTGACAGTTAAAGTTATATATTTCCTTCTCTTTGTCATGGACAAATCTAATATTTAGCACAAGTTATTGCTTGCTTGTCGCTCAGTGCATCTCTATCACTACAGTGTAGTTAGAAAAGGAGATCGAGCGACTAACAAGTTGCGGGCAGCTTGTGCTAGTCGTTCTGTACGTTTTACGCTAGAGCATTATGTGTATCATTTATTCGATCCATAAAACCGGTGGCTGCATTAAAATAGATATGCTCAATCTGCTAGTTCCGCTGACTCACTCGTGATTCTCGCGCGGGACGCGGCTCCAGGGCTGCCAACCGAACCAGATCACAGCAGAATAAGGGCCGCAATAATGAATGGTCGACGGCTCTGGACAAGATACATCACTAGCGACCCCAACATTTATGCACAGGAATAAAGTGACAGCAAATATTGCAACGTATGTGTGCTGCTGTTTGTATCAATATAAATATATGTACCAGTTCGCTACTGTAATGACCAGCATAATTGCTACCATAAAATACATGAGTCGATAGGTGCTGAAACATCAATAATTTCCTCTAATAAAAAAAAAGTACACTCTAGCTTTTGCGCGCAATTTTGTCCGCGTAGGAGTCGTTTATCGCTGCTTCCTCGGGAATTGTCAAATTTTCCGGGATAAAAATATTCTATCCTCAATACCGAATTTCATTTCACAAACAAAAAAAAAAAAGTCACTTTCGTATTTATAATATTAGTAAAGATAGGTAAGGAAGTAAGAAACGTTTTTCTTTTCAACGTTTTTTTTTGTATTTGTTCTATCGTAAAAACGGTAATACATACAAATGTCAAATTTTTGTATGATTATAGAACAAACCCTATGGAAAAACAACAAATACTTAAAACCAGCCAAATGTGTACGGAACCCGATTCCGAGTGCGCTGTGTGGGTTTATTTCCTTCCTGATTCTCAAACCCGCGCCTAAACGCGCGATGTCGTGTCAACTATCCTTATTGAATCAGCCGCGCCACATATCTGACATGATATGTCGTATACCTTAATTGAATTTTATATATAGTCACTTAGTTTGGACACGTTATTTTACCAGGTCTAGCTCATTCGAGTATTACTTGCATGATCTGTTCAGTGGCAGGAACTATTTCATCTTGTAATGTAATCTATGTTGTCTTTTGAATTTCAAAAGAAATGCATCCAAAGAGTACCTTACTTTTCATTCACTCGGTTCATCAAACTTTTTTATGATTTATATAAGATTTATATAAGTATTAATAAAGCTTTTAATAAAAGTATCCCTAAAGTAATATTTAATACGTATAATGTCTGTATTGGGCATTGTCCCTCCATAGATGTAAAAATAAGAGGAAAAATAACGAGCGATAGATCCTTTTAAAATAGGTACTCCGATATTCCATTGTTACCGTACTTTTGTACCACAAAGGATTGTATCCTTTAAGATTAAAGCTATTGTGCCTTGAAATATTATGCTGCAAGGAGGGATTGCAGGTTACGTTCTCGTAATATAGAAACTATGTATTATTTTGAATCATATATAAGAGGGATGCTATATTCTACGCCATAGTAAGTGACCACTTTTACTCATCTAACAATTCAAATGATCACTTATTTATGACGTTGGCTACATAACAAAACTATTTTTATTACGAACCTATTGTACGCAGGAAGCACAAATACGGGCGAAATGTAACACTGACCTAAATGTAGCTCCGAGAGCTCTGACAATCTAAATCGAACCCTCTTTCAATCGCACAAAAACCCATTATTAACTGTCACCTTTCAACATTGTTGAATCTACATTAGTTGCCACTAAGCGTCATCGTGCTGAATAGTGAAACTTAAAACGACACAGTTAAAGTTTATTTTCGCAAAACAGTAAAAACAACATGTGCATTTTTTAAATTGGGTCGCCCAGTCAGTTTGCAATTCAAATAGCAGCCGTTGAAAGTGAATTTTAGTTTAACGATGTAAGGGTTATATTTGAGAGTGGGATTTAACTTTCCAAATAGGATGTGGTATTGAAATAATTTTGCGAGTTGAAAGCTCTCATTCGTGTAATGAAAGAGATTAACATATAAGGCTTGTCTTTAGGCCTCTAGTGAGGTTATTTTATAGCTGCTAAGGGTAAACTGCTAAGATGAATAAGGTAGTGTATTTAATCTTATTTCTTTATTTTACAGATGGCTTCGAGATCCATTGATCACTTTGATTTAGATCTAGAATAAATTGTGTAGGTTTCACGATGCTTATCCTTCGCAGACTTATTTAAATGCTTAAAAATAATACAATTATGCTATGACTTGTAACGCTTTAACCAAAATCAAAAACTTGATTAACTAACGATGGACGATAATTTAACAATCTGTAATATTCTATCATTTATTTTGTCGTCTGTCTCCTAGGTAGACCAACGCCGTTATTAATATATGTTGTATGTGTATTTTTCACTAGAGATACGTGCCTTAAACTTAAAATTAAACTTAAGCTATGTAGACCAAAATACACGTCACAAAAATAGACGTGGTAAATACAAGTCTAGCTAAACTAATTAATTTTTAAAAGCATGAAAGCCTAAAAGCATCTTAATGCTATTATAGCTTCTAAAAAAATGTCATCCATTTACTTAAACCTAATATAACTTAATAATTTAGTGGTCGTCAGAATAATAACTTTGAATGAAATGTATTTAAATCAAATTGACATGCGAAATGCTATTTAAACGCCGATTAAAAATGTACATAAAACGTTGAGCGTTTAAAATTTATATTTTGTTTGGTTTGATCAATTAAATATATGCATTTCGTAAAATACCTTCATAATTCCAATGATCCCTTTCACTTCATAGCAGGACTGCGAATAATGCTACGAAATGCTACGGCGTAGCACGTAGGCTTATGGCTGAATTCATTCCATTTATAATTTAACGTCCATAGAAACGCCGCGTACGTATAGCTGAAAATGACAAGTTGAGTGCCACAGACTCGGAATTGAGTCCAATATGTAGTAAACCAGGGTGTCTGGTACCGAACGTTAGCCACGGATGGAGTAGTCAGGAAAATGATAGATACACGGCAGTGTGTCTGGCTAACTTAGAAGAACAAGCCGATCGAGACGGCAGTGATATTTTTAGTGCTTTAATCCATATAAATAATTTCGTGATACTTTAGCATTTAAAATTGACTGTCGTAAAAAAAGATAATGTGACTTTAATTTTAATTTCCGTACAATTTATACGGGAAAAGTTTTTTTCTTTATTTGTGAATTTTCTAGTACCCTAACCTTGTTCTTCTCAGAGACTTTGCATCTTTGAATCCATATGATAAAAAAAATTGGACCGATCGACATCAAAAAGATTTTGCCAGAACGTACTGTTTTTTGCTGACTGTACTGACTGATCTATCAGGTACAGGTATTGTCAAGTTTCAAAAATTATATTTGTTCCATATTTGTTTGCTAAATTTTGCTTGAAGGTATAGGTAATTCCCTTTATCAACAATTTCGAATCCTTCCGCGTCGCGACCATATTCAAACGAAGCATTATTCCATTCCTTTTTATTTTTCCCCGTTTTGTTATCGTTCTTTGCAACCAGTTTCAATCCATCCAACATTTTTATTCGTGAGTATTTCTTTCAGTGGTTTTTGTATTTTTTCGTACGCTGTATTATTTAATGTTTTAGGAAAGATGATTAAAATGTATGGAGCAGGCTCACAATAGAACAAATATATCTTTTAGTTATTTACTTTCGTATGACGATTTATATTTTTAACAGACTATTAGAAGACAATATAAATATATATAAACCATCACATGTTTATGAAAAGTTGATGATGAACTAATCCAGGACTTACGTATAACGACGAGCGAAACGAGGAGTGTTTGGTCATCACGCGATCGAAACAGCGCGCGAGGCGAGTACAACCGACATTAATAAATTACCTACTGTATAATTATTGGCACCCAACTACACAAGTTTTTTTCGTACACACCATCGTACTACATATTTTATCGGCTGATCTTAAAATACAATAGGTATTAGCAAAAAACTCTCTTCGTGCTCGGGCGTGCTTATTAGTTGAAATTGTGGTAAAATATTTTACTCAAGAAAAACTCGATTTGGACTAAGGCGCAAAGGGTTCCGTACATTAGAGAAGCCACTCATGATAGACTTTTACCAACCGACGACTTTGAAGCACGTGCCGGCGACCTCTTTTTATTTTTCCTACTTTATGGTACATTCGCATACCATATCGATGGGTCTCTGACTCAACCTCGTACATGAAATTTTACGAAATCCGAATATCCACTTTAGGTACACGTCCTAAAGTAGATATTCCAAATTCATACATTTTCGTATACGAACTTGAGTCAGAGACCCGTCGATATGTTCATAATTTTCTAATATTGTTTTAAAGTGTGGGGTTTACGCATATCTCTTGTGAAGGCTGCCTTACTTGATATAGAATGACCAAGGTACAAACAAAACACTAAGCCCAATGTTCCAAATACCCTCGCTATCTCAGTCAGAAACATTGTTTCAGAGTTCGTTACAGCATTGAATCAACCGTTGTCGCTGGCTGAATGTTCTATTGTCTCCACGCAGATATCGAGTTACGCCGCGCCGAACGAAGTGACCCACAGCGCTGCTGTTAGCGGCGGATAAGGGCCAATAGTCGACATCACCACAACTACAGGGTTATTGGTTATTGCATCCTTTCCCAGAGGTTATAGTAGAGGTCGTTTGCAGTAAAAAAGGTCATGTAGTTTTTAAAATTTGTATGACAATGTCATACCCAGATTTACAGCACCATAATTTGTTTGTACCATAGCTTGGGTAAAAACGCTTTCGTATGTCCGGCTGCATCATGCAAATGACCTCTGCTATAACCTCTTAACGGGAATTGATGCAATAACCAATAAGCCTGTATATTATGGTGGATTTGACATACCAAACGAAAACGTAACTGCAACTAGAGAAGAAGAAGATACAAACATTTTGTCCCATTCGTGGCAAAGAATTGAAACGCAGTATTGGCAGACCTCCCCACAAGGTAGACCGAGGACCTGACAAGGACCGCAGGATCCTGGACGCGAGTAGCATAAATATAGCTGGCGTGTTTTGATTGACAAGGTGATGTCAAAGAGTATGACAAAACAGCGTTGTATAAAAACTATTGAAAACAATATTGTTAAGACAATTGCGAATATACATCACGCAAGCATAAGCAGTTTGTATTGTGATTAAAAAGATTATTTTAAATATTTACTTCATCATCATCATCTCAGCCGAAAGACGTCCACTGCTGGACGTAGGCCTCCCCCAAGGTTTGCCACTTAATATAATAATTAATTTAATTATAATTATAATTAATTTAATTTTAATTATTATTTTTACTTAATTATACATAATTTACTCACGCAAACAATTGTCTATTAAAGGACTTTATAGCATTTTCAAGCTACAGCGGCGCGCCCCACCACTGTAATAAACCTTGCACGGTTGCGTAAATGTACGTATAATTAGGTAGTGGGGCGTTAACCTCGTGAATTGGAAACGCTATTCCAACAATAGAAAATACATAATAGATAGGACCAGCTCAAGTCCAAGTCCTTCCTTCCTCCCAAAAGAAAATATTGGATAATATCAGAAAACATTAACATTACCGGAACAAGACACTTAAAAGTAATAAGAAAAATAATCCTTTATTAACAACCTCGAGGCGAAGCAGAACTTCTAAGGAACCGGGATAATAAAGGATTTTATCATAATACAGGGACGAGGAAAAATTGTATCCAGTAATTAATTGTGGCCAATTTCGGACGATCCTTTTCGCTAACCAGTATTGAGATAAATGACGTTTATACATCCAATTACTTATTTTAGGGCCGTAATTATAACAAGTGTTTTAAGATTTATTTATTTGACTTTATTTTTATTATAAAAAAGTAACGTAAAGTGACCGACTAAATTCGCCAAACATGACTTTGACCTTGAAGAATGAAGAAACTACAAAACACTCAAGTAGCAACACGCAAAAGTAGACGAAATATGACAAATCATGTACAAATTAATATATTATAATTTACAGTCATGTTCATGGAAATGGACACGAACACACAGGTTCTAAGCTCTGATGCTCATCTATGACTTAACTACGACATGCCTAATGCATGCCCTCTGGGATGCTCGTCTGAAATTACTCGTCGTGTCGACCACTTGGTGTAGACGGAAACGCACCTTCGAAACTATGCTGCTAATGAGGCCAAGAGACTAGCAAGATGACTGATTCAAAACTATTTACCAGCGGATTCAAATGAGCCTCAGATTAAAACTCTCACCAAATCATCTAGAAAGTTGACCATCTGCCACCGTGCGGAATCAACCAACAACCCGACGTTTGTATAACATCCAAACCTACAGGAATTTCGACGTTAATGCGGCCACGGGAATGACGGCGGTTGAAACGCTCGAAGAATTTCCCCGATACGACTTAGGGGCCCTCAAAAAAACGAGCCGCCTCTTTTCTCTAAGACCGGCAGCGCACTAGCGATTTCTCCGGTGTTGCGGGTGTTTATGCGTCGCGGTGATCACTTCAGGCGACTCGCCCCCTAACTGTTTTTCACTAGAACAAGATCCTCAAACGGAGTTTGCCCTAAATATTATGGCAGAGCAATTTGCCTAACTGTCCTTGACACACCGATGTGTTTTAATCAGACCAAGTGCATCCAACCACAGGTGTGTACCTACCGTAGATACATCATACAACATATGGCTGGCAGCACGCCAGAACACAGCCTTGGCATGCTTCCTCTTTATTGGATGCCGTAACACTGATCCCCGGGAGGGGGTTTAGATACTTCGGATGACATCAATTTTCAACGTACTATTTATTAATAAGCAAATATCTCAATTCACCATGTTTGGTTTTATAACTGCAAGATTTTGCTAGCGAGAAGAAATTGCCATCATTATTTTATCGATAATACTCTTAGAACTAAGAGTTTTACAACATTGGGTAGAAAACGGTGAACAATGGTTATAATATAAATATTGGTAATTAAATGTAGCTCATTTGGTATTTTTTACTTTTTGCTACAAAATCCATAAAATATCGAAATCGGTCCATCTCTTTGAAAGCTACACACAGGCAGAGATAGAATTTAACGTCATACTTGTTTAAATTAACACCCTTTTACACTCAGGGGTTAAAAAAATTATCCTTAATTCCAAGCCAACAGTAATAAAGATAGCTGTAGCGGCCAAAAACCATTTCATTCCCATAGTTAGATAGTCTCCCTTTCCCACCAAAAAACCGATAAAGCTTTGTAAAGATACCTATTATGCAGACCATTATCGGCTCGTTGCTCCCGACGGCTGTCATGCTCAAAGTGGAAGTCAAATACATTTGACCGTTGACTCGGCAAATATTTGTGACGTCACGGTTACCGTGAGGTGTTACCGAATGATTCTTTGTTTAACACTTTTAATGCCTCGCTCAATAATTTACTTACACATTGGAGCTGAGAACGAGTTACAGCCAGCACCGTGAACCTATAAAACTACTGTTAGATTTATATAGGTCAATGATGAACAGCCACGAACCGCCATGTTAATTGGACGTTTACATAAGGTCGGATGATTGCTTCGGCTCCACAGTATTTACAAAACAGTTTCATTTTCTATTTACTATTGTGTATTTGTATTTTATAGCGAGTTTCCGCAACTCGACTCTATTAACTATCGTGCCAATAAAATGAGGTTGCAATCATCGCTGTCTATTTGCCACGTCGTTAGTTTAATGGCACGGGGATAAAAAATCTCTAAAAACTATTTATATTATATAGTTGTTCGTAATAAAACCGTAAGCCCGGCTTACAGCCTTCAGGCAGCTGCTGCTACGCGCGTACTTATTTTAATTAAATTACCCAGACGCTATAAAACTACGGGCCAGCCGCCATTATGAAACAATTTATTGAAAAAGAGTTTGTTAAGAATTAATGAAGGGCTGATTGAGAATTCATCATGGCGGCTATTATACTTGATAATGAGTTACACAGTAGGGAAGATCTTATAGTTATTTATGCAACTGGCACATAATGAAGTCTCTAAAGGTAAGAGTGCCGAGGTTAGAGCGCGAGCTTGCGAGCGCTTTAATGACAGGCACGAGTATCTTTAAAGCTAATTATGTACCGATTCATACATAAGTTTTTCTACAAGCTTAAAATGATAATCAAAAATAAACAATGGCTAACTTTTCTTGTGTACTTTCTGCTAACAAATTACTTGTCAGCAAAGTCGTTTTTAGGGTTCCGTGCCCGAAGGGTGCCAAACGGGACCCTATTACTAAGCCTCCGCTGTCCGTCCGTCCGTCTGTCTGTCACCGGGCTGTATCTCAGAAACCGAAATATGTAGACTGCTGATTTTTTTCAGAATGTGTATGTCTATTGCCGTATAGCAACAAATAACAAAAATTAAATTAAGTTATAAATTAAAGAGGGGCCCCATATAAGAAACGTGATTTTTTTGTTAAATTCGGCTGTATCTCATGAACCGTAACAAGTAGACAGTTGAAATTTTCACAGTGTTTATTTTAATTGCCGCAGGAACACACAGGAAATAATAAAAAAAATAATTAAAGGGGCTTCCATACAAAAAGCGTGATTCTATTGCCGTATAGCAACAAATAACAAAAATTAAATTAAGTTATAAATTAAAGAGGGGCCCCATATAAGAAACGTGATTTTTTTGTTAAATTCGGCTGTATCTCATGAACCGTAACAAGTAGACAGTTGAAATTTTCACAGTGTTTATTTTAATTGCCGCAGGAACACACAGGAAATAATAAAAAAAATAATTAAAGGGGCTTCCATACAAAAAGCGTGATTTTATAAAATTTTGTCACTCCGCGGGCTGTATCTCATGAACCGTAATAGATAGGCTGTTGAACTTTTCACAGAATGTGTATCACTGTTGCCACTTTTACAAAAAATAATATAAAGTACATAGTATTAAATCTTGTACGATGGTACGGAACCCTTCGTGTGCGAGTCTGACTCGCGCTTGGCCGGTTTTTAATTATTTCGATTGATGTTAATAGTTTGTGAATTTTACTGTTATTTATACATTTACAAATTTCATGCAAATGTCAATAGTTACTAAAAACAGTTCTAACAATTTATTATTAAAAATGGAATGCCAAACGAAACGCCATTGTTGATATTTATATTATCCATATTGAGCGTAACCATGGTAACCAATAACAAGTCGATGAATATTAATCATCTTTTCTTAGTGATTGAATAAAAATGTAATTTTAAAGACATTATTAATCTCGAAATTAATTTTGTTTTTGATCTACGTCATTTCAGTTGTTATTGAAACATTTCTAACGATTTAATATGCAAATTAGGATGTCAAGTGTTCACTAAACGCCAAGACTGATATCCGAAATTACTGTAACCATGGTAATAACAATGCTATAATGATTATAAAAGAAGTTATTACTATGGCTACGCTCATTATAGAACAGTTTTCACGCTTTGGTTACACTATGGGTGGCATTCTGATACTGTTAACGATGTATATATTTGCGGCTTATGGTACACTTCCATTATGTCTTAAAAAGAAACTCGTCGACATGTGTATTCTGCCTGTCCTAACCTACGGTGCCCAAACATAGTCACTCACTGAGGGTCAGAAGTCCAAATTGAAGATTTGCCAGCGAGCCATGGAGCGCAGCATTTTAGGTGTTAAAAGGACAGACCGTATCCGGAACACCACACTGCGCTCCAAAACACGCATAGCCGATGTCGGCGAAAAAACCGCCAGGCTCAAATGGGATTTGGCCGGTCATGTCTGCCGCATGCACCCAGACCGGTGGGCTAGTGTAGCTACCAAGTGGGTGCCGCAAAATAGGCGACGCAGACGGGGCAGGCCTGAACGGAGATGGCGGGACGACTTGGACGCATTTCTTGGGAACTGGACGGAAGAAGCACCGAATAGGGAGTCATGGAGATCAAGAGGAGAGGCCTTTGCCCAGCAGTGGGACACTCAAACAGGCTATTAAAAAAAAAAAAAAAGTACGCGAGTAGAGAAAATATATTAAATTATCAAATTAACCAGTCACAAACATACATACATGAAACCTGAAAATATTATCCTGTTTTTTGGACAATCGTGTAAAAGCAGCATTGGATGAGTACGATTCCAGAGAAAACTGTAAAATAATTTGTGACGTTCTCAATATAAAGGGACCTTATGGAGGCAGGCGGTTACGCCGTTTTTAGAACTGTTACCATATTATTCGTATAGTTACAAGAATAAGAAGAGCTTAACTGCCTTTTCCATAAGGTCCCTTTATATTGAGAACGTCACATAAGTATACCTCTTGCAAACGGGACAAAGCACCAGATAAACACGGACCATTAGTAAATATTTGAAAAGAGCTGGTTCTTTAGTCCTGTACAATATTAATTCAGCATCGGCCAGAGCTGGATTAATCGAATCACTCGGCCGTCGCTAACCTCGTTTGAAGTATTCATTTTAGCTCAAGTTTACGCAAATATTACTTGGCTTTTAAAAGACACACGCATTTTAAAAGTAACCTCACTCACTAATCCTATCATACTTTCCTTCTATTATAAATGTGTTATAGATGTTTGAATGTAATGTTGTTTCAGCTAAAACGCCTAATTCTGTTTTGCCAGAAAGAGATAGAAACAAATCTTTGATGGCTTATATCTTGGTTATTATTATAGTTGTTAGTTGGCTACAATTCAGCTTGCTAATTCATCTATACTATACCAAAAGGATATCCCTAAAACACCTAAAGGGGCAGGTTTCTGGCCCATCGGAGCGAGATAAATGCGACCGTCTGCGCGAATGCTTGAATTAAATTCTGCCAGGTAGAATGAGACCATTTACTTGACGGGGTAACGGGTATGCGTACATACAGTATGTATGTTATTATAAACTAGCTTCTGCCCGCGACTTCGTCTGCGTAGAAGTCTTTAATCGCTATTCCCTCGAAAACTGTCCAATTTTCTGAAACAAAAGTGTACATTCACATCCACACGCCAGAGATGTTCTGTTTTTACTTAATAATAACTACAAGAGACCCGCCCGGCGTTGCACGGGCACTTAATAAATAAATTATAGCCCATAAGCTTCCTAGATAATCCCTCTTTCTATTGGTGGAAACCGTATGAAAATCCGTACAGTAGTTTCTGAGATTAGCCCGGACAAACACAAACTTAGGCGCGTTTTTTTTCCGCAATATCTGTGACCTATAGAACTACATAGGAGCGTACGTACTGCGGAATTAAATCCGCATTTAAATTCTGTAGATTGCTACAGATTTGGTGCGGATTTAAAAACGCACCGCACCGCACCGCACCGCAGTGCGCGGTAGGCCTTCGCGGGGGGACTTTAATTTATACTAAGTGGTGGTTAATAAAAGTCATGTCAGCTGAGTCGTGTGCTGCTAGTTCTCTCATATAAATAACCAAAGCGACCAATGTTTAATTTAACAACTAATTTAATTAAAATACATCCAATTGATCCCCTTTTAAGTACTTAAGCGTTTCACTACAACCCAACCCTTAAATTCAATTAAAGATGACTCAACTTCAAAAACCGGTCAAGTGCGAGTCGGACTCGCGCACTGAGGGTTCCGTACACATTTGGCCGCTTTTTAGTATTTGTTGATTATCTACAGGGTTTGTTCTATAATCATAACAAATTTGACGCTTGTATATATTACCGTTTTTACGATATGTAGAACAAATACGAAAAAACGGTAAAACGTTTCTGGGGACACCTCAGTGACGTAATATAAAACCGGGCAAGTGCGAGTCGGACTCGCACACTGAGGGTTCCGTACACATTTGGCTGGTTTTTAGTTTTTTTTGCTATAAGGGGTTGTTCTATATAATCATACCGACGCTTGTATGTTTTACCGTTTTTACGATACAATAAAAATAAAAATACGTAAAAAAAAACGTTTTTGGATGTTGACCCCTTTATTATTTCACTTTATTTGTTTTTATTTGATAGTAAATCCGCCGTAATAAAATTCTGAAAAATAATCAACCCGCTATCTATTACCGTTCAAAAGATACAGCTCTTTATAGTTAGGACAGACAGACGGACGGACGGACAGCGTAGGCATACTAATAGGGTCCCGTTGGGCACGCTTCGGGTACGAAACCCTAAAAGAGAATAAACAAGGGATGAATTTGTAATTACATCTTTATTTACAGACGGAATTAGCAGTTAATCTGCAAAGCAGCCGGGCCGGGTAAAGTTGTACAATGAACCCTTCTGTATTTGGATTTAAAACGTAATCCCAGTTTTTCATCCACAAAGGGGTTTACGGATATTAATTCGATTAAGTGGGGCTTATTTTTACATCTAACCCACAAGGCATAATAAATTATTAATTACCTAACCTAACCTCAAAACTAAAACTCGACTGAAGACTAGAATGACCCATCCTTATATTTTTTTTATGTATAACCTATGACACTCGCACGTTTTTTGAAGAATCATATGACACTCCATTTATTGAAATCGGTCCAATAGTACACGAGCTAGAGTGGAACATCCACATACATACATAGACAGTTAACCATATTACCCTTTTTAGGGTTCCGTAGCCAAAATGGCAAAAGCGGAACCCTTATAGTTTCGTCATGTCCGTCCGTCCGTCCTACAGCTTTTAGTTTTGAGTAAAATGCCTGTGATGTGTCACAGATATATTTTGATCACAGATATAAGATGTATTTTGATGAAATTTAGAGTATAGGTGTCTTGTATAAGCCGCTACTTAGTTCGGTAGTTAAATACCAAAAAAAAATATTTCTCAGGGGCACTCCATACCTACTATTTTCAGCAAGCATGAACGTGTTGCACATATTTCGACTGTTCTTTTAAAGACACTAAGATTTCTAAGCAACTTTTTTGATTAATTGAATATTTACGGAAATAATCGCTCCGAAAGTTGCATAAATTGTGTCCCCCCCCCCCCCCCTTATCTTTTAAACTGTATGTTCAAAAAATATGAAAAAAATTTGCAAAGGTAACGCTTAATAAATACTTTTAACCAAAATTATTTTCAACATGATCCGATATACCGTGTTGATTTATTGCCGAAAAACTGCGCTTCTCAACAAAAGGACGTAAGTGCCATGAAGATACGCTCTTTTGCTGGTGCACTTTTTTGTTTTTGTATTAATCGCGACGGAACCCTACAATGAGCGTGCCCCGACATGCTCTTGCCCAGTTTTTTTTTTTAATTCGCGCAATCAGGTAAAAAACAATTAACCGACTCCAACTTATTAAGTTCCGTCGAATTTCCATGGGTCTCATGAGCAAATCTAGACGAAAATGAGATAACCTGTCCAGTATAAAAAGAATTATTAAAATAGGTCCACAATTGGCGAAGATATTGCAAAAAAACATACAGTCGAATTGAAACCTCCTCATTATTTAATTGAACGCTGTTAATGTTTTAACGAAAATTTCCTTAATTAAATGAAATTTTAAAACCCCCCCGATTAAAAGGAGGTAAGTAACCAAAATAAATCCGTCGGGGGCTGTTATTCCCTGCCCTGAATTGAGAAAAGGAGAATATCAATTAAAGACTACAATAATTACGAAAACAACGTGATTTCAATTAGTCACATGTGATAGGTAGTCTAAAATTTAAGTATTTTCGTTCATTTCAGGACAGGGAATGGCAGCCCTCTAACGGATTTTTTTTTGGTTACTTACTTCCTAGTAGGAGGGTTTTAAAGTTTTATATAATCCTTTTTCTATTACAACGTTTACATCCGTAGTGCAGGGTTTATTCAAAAATTTTAATTTACTTTTTTTTCATTTCAAACTTTTTAGAGATTTCGATGTTTAATCTAGATTAAAAAAAAAAAAACATATGTACACCTCTGTCGGTTGCTTTGTAAGCAACGAATCAAACGAATTCGAAAGCCAGCGCCCCCTGGCGAGTTATCGCCGTAACATCTGTCTAAGAACCATCGCAGATGAATTACAAAACCTTTACAAAAAACCGTATCTGAATCTGTTTTCGAGATATCTATCTCGAAACCATCTGGCAACATTCGTTTTTTTTCAGTGCAGCGCCCACTGGTGAGTTAACGTCGTAACTTCTATTTAAGATCCATCGCTGATGCATCACCAACCCTTTACAGAAAACCGCATCTGAATCAGTCGAACCGTTTTCGAGATAAATGTCAACATTCGAGTGCACACACAAACAAACAAACAACCTCTCACCCTAAACGCATATACCTTCTGCGTTCCGTCGTGGGTAACAATAGATTAAACAAAACTTATTGCGAAACGTTTTTACTGTTCCATCATAAAATAAACACCTTATACAAACAATAACATATTATTACATACCTTAGATCATCCTTCAGATCCCTGTAAGGTAACAGGATTTATGTGAAGTAAATCGCTTCTCATTTCAAAATCCCCCGTTACATATGCTTGTCGCGGCGTCAGTCCTATACAAAGAGTATCTCGGCTTTGTAACAGTGACTTTGTAATGGAGCTCGGTTGCTTTGTCTTTTATACGATAAACGTGTGGTTGACATGGTTTTTTAGGAAGAGGAGTATGGAAAGTTTGCAAGCGTTTAATACGTCAAAAACAGACGTTGAAATAGTAAGTACCTAACAAAGGATAGGCAAGTACAACCTAACTAATTTATAGAGGGTGAAAAATACTATTGGGTCAGTATGAAAAAATCTGAAAGTATAAAAAATAGGTAGGAAGACGCGGTTAGCCTAGTTGGTAGTGACGCTGTCTATGAAACTAGCGGTCCCGGGTTCGAATCCCGGTATGGGCAATAAATAAATATTTGTATAACGAGCGCGAGTATTTGTTCCTGAGTCATGAATGTTTTCTATAAGGAGCGTCCCCTCTGAGAGCATTCGCGTGTAATGAACATTCGGCGTAGAATATTCGAGCAGTGTGGACGTTGAGCCGAGCGTACAAAGCTTACAAATTATTGAAATTATTGCTCGTTTACAAATGCTCGGGTATGAATGCTCTCAGTGAGGATGCTCCTATAAATTTAAGTATGTATGTATTTATCTATGTTATGTATATCGTTGCCTATTACCCATATAGTACAAGCCTAGAGCTTAGTTTGGGACTAGGTCAATTTGTGTGAGATTGAGATTGAGGTTAGAAGCAAGAAGGACTATATTCAAAGGTATGACGACACGATTAGTCTAGTTTGTAGTGACCCTGCCTACGAAACTAGTGATCCCGGGTTTGATTTCTGGTAAGGGCAAATATTCGCGATCATCTCATGATTTTATTCGCGCTCATGCGCGAGAATTTGTTCGTGAGTCTTGGATATATTATATGTATTGTAGAATTATTTCTCTATACATATAATTAAGATGTTTATCGTTATCTAGTACCCAAGGTTGCTTAAAGCTTAGTTTTGGGACTATGTTAAGTGAATCCGAGCTTTTAGAAAGTCAACATTGCGATATCGAAGCAGGATGGGTTAAATACAAATACAATGTGGAATAGGTAGAGGCCCCAGATGTGTGTTGCATACAATATACACATAAGGACATCTATTTAAATAAAAACGTGCCTCAAAACGTCTCGCAATAACTCTAGCATGATACAAGGCCCAAATTCCTTTAGGGCCTATGCACACGGCGTATTTTGTACGCGCCGACTACACGTAGATGACACGCGTTCGTGAAACGCGCGTTTACGGCGCGTATAAAATACACCGTGTGCATAGAACCCTATCATCACTCAACGTGATACGTCCAAATTTGTTTATTCACAGAAAAAGCGACCGCGCATGTTAGGAATAGTGAAAAACTCCCGCGAAATCCAGAGCCACACCAATTTATGTCGCTGTTCGTTGTATTAAAGCACATATTTTATAAAATATCTTTATTTGCGATCTACGAATATGAAACAAGGTAGCAGCAAATGTATTGTGTTTGCGCTTAGGATTAAAAAGGCGTAAATGAAATTATGAATCGCCTTCATTTGCGACTTTACTGACGTGTGTCAATAAATATAAATTAAAAAAAGCATTGTATTTGTATTTATGTCTTGTTATTTTACTGCCGCACTCAGAGACGTCAATTAATTTTTAAGTTTCATTAAAGTTGCTGCATCTTATTCTATTGCTATAGCAAAGAAAGTGACAGCAGCTACTTTAATGAAACTTAAAACTTAATTGACGTCTCTGAGTGCGGCCGTTTGACTTATTGCTTAGGAACATTTTGACATATTAAAATACATCGCCGCCAAGAAAAAGGATTAGCAAGGCCTTTATTCTACTTTGCCTTCAACCATATCGTTATCATATCATATTGTTAACGTTATGTTAGCTATTATTAGCATGACAGTAAGAGCGGCCGTATCGTTGTATTATAGCGTTATTGTTAACAAGGTTTTACCAAACAATTTTATTTTCCGAAACGCAAAGTAAAAGTAAGATCCTCTTCGTACGTCAATCAATAGGGATGATGACAATTCTACCTAATTATAATAAGAGCCCTGGAAATCTCCAGACTTTAGTTGGCTTAAAGCTACTCTAGCTTTATAAGTAACCTGTATCATAGCTATTCGTTATTAGTTTTTAAATACGTTTAGTCGTTTACGCGAACATCTAAACATCCACACAATAAAACACCTAAACATCCAAGTTTCACATGTGTTGGATTAGCAACGGCTTTTATGTAATAACTTGCTACGCCCGCTACGGCACGGCGTAGCGGCAAGCGCCGTAGCAGGCGTAGCGTGTCGTAGCATGATTGGACTTAATTTGCGTACCAAGTGCTAACCGTTTCACTAATTTGTTTCGTTGACTTTGATATGTGATTGCGAGAAACAAATGTGTTTCAATAATATACGTCTAACAGCTAAATATGCTATTGTTCTATAATAGAACAACAGCACATTAAGCTAAGCACAATAAGTTGTGCTTAGTCTTTGGGTTACACGTGACATTTTTAATTTGGAAAAAAAGGACAAAAATATTTTTGATCAAAATACTTTATCGAGTTAACCAACAATAAAAGTGAAATTCTAAATAAAGCTGAAAAATTTAAAATTAAGGAAGGAGGAAACTACGATTACCACTTCTTCAAGCCAGCAAGTAAAAGCAAGTAGAAGTATTTTTAAATTTCCACAAACCCGAAAATGATATTACTTTCATAACATCATTACGAAAGAATCACAGCGACACGTACAGTTGTGTTCTCAACGAAACGAAAGATAATATAAATTATAAGGATCCAAACCTTTGTGAAACGCAAACACAACTCCGGGTGTTTATAAGCAATTCGGTCTAAGATAAACAAGGCACCGTCTAGACGAACGACACAATTATAAATTCAAACATGGTTCTTAACATGACGCGTGATACGTCATTATGGTTATAATTTTCTTAGATAATTTGTAAAACGAGAATGAAATATCCGAGCGCGTGTTGAGAAATATCCGTGCTTATATAAAGCGGGCCGCTTACGGCACGGTTGTGTAATGGCAGGCGGAGACGCTAGAAGCCTGAAATGAGACTAATATCCCTAGAATCCTGAAATTGAGCCTATAAAATACCTTAAGAATTAAACAAGATTAATACCCTTTTTCGCACCGCGTCGCAAAGTACTAGATATATTTTTATTAAAGACAGACAAACACGTGAATGGAAAGTGGTTACCGCCGCCTAAGGACATTAACAACGCCGGGGGCGCCACTTTTGCGTTGCCGGTCTCAATTAAATTTTAAGATTGTGCCTATTCTTGGTATCTTAAAAGCAGTCCAACACCGCTACCCTCCCCCCATTGCACAGATGGCCAAAGACGCAGAACTCGCAATATACCATTGAAGCTAAATGCATACAACAACTCGTCAAAGAAATAACCTAAGACCCTAAGAAGCTTACACATGTGACCAACTTATATGTGACTTAAAAGTAAAAGGACTTTTTAAGTCGGGATTAAAAGTTGAGCACTTTCAACTCTTGCTTTATTTTTCTATTCGTTAAAAGGGGACCAAAAATACATACCTTTAAAACACAAGTTCGTTAAGAACGTGAAAAAAAAAACTTTTATTCAACTCCTTGAGGAGTCGCCTAAATGAAATCTTGAAATAATTACAAAATCAAGAAAGTTTAATCAAAAACTTCCGTCATAATAATAACACTAAAACTACACGTGCAAAAGAAAAAGTTATTTAAAAAGTCCACGATAACCATCACTATTGCTCTCTTTCGCACAAAACACCAAGTGAGATGGCGGCAAGTTTCAAATTTCGTCTTGAGCCAGAGCAATTCCCAGTCATCCTCATCGCCTTTACAATCGTACTTCATTGTCTTCGACGCAACTTAAGCGCTATCTATAAGTGAAATCTGCAAATTTCTCGAATGTTCCCGAACTTTCTCAAACTGACAGCTTGAAAAGAATTAACGATCCTCGAAATGAGGTTGAATGCGACCGAAAACTTTTTGACTAATTACTTCAATAGAAGCGTTGGCGATTTCGAATCCTGATTGAACTCGCTAGAAACCAGGGTTTTAGGAATTTGTGAATAATGAATGCCATTGTTAGGATTTAAGTTCAACAGAGATGGATATCTTGATTTCATGTTATTACGAGGGGACGAAATTGTGCTAGCAGAAGTCATCTCAGCGGGCTTGAATTTGACAGGTGCTGGGGAAATTAATACATCTATTCCATATTCTTACGTAAGACTTAACGCTTAAGGTTGAAACTAAATTTGTCTCGTTTAGACTTTTATTAACTTTTATTCCTAAATGATTTTATCCGGTATTGTAGTAATGAAATTAATCGTTCAAATCTATTAAGAGCCTGTGCACACTAGCGTTTTTGACCGGGAGTCTAAGGGCTAAAAACGCTAGTTTGCACAGGCTCAAAGCTAAGCATGATATTTAATTACTTTAGCAACTTTTTATTCATGCTGTCACTTTATTCTTATGATGCATGTTAGGCTCGCAGTAGTATTACGAGTATTAATTAATAATTTCCATCGCAAAAACTGTACAGTCGACGTTAAGCATATTTGAACCTTTTTGGAGTAAGCTAAAAATAATATAAATATATTTTTGAAGTCAGCCGTACCGAAAGCACAGTTTAAAATTATTATAGTAATCATTTTATTTAAGACATTTGATCTACCGATAACAGAGTTAAAAAATCCCCGACAAGATAGGAACCCCAACTCTCAAGAGTTCATAACCCCTAAATGGTTTAACGGATTTTTCATCAAACCAAGCCAAGAACACTCGATTAAGTCACCTTCCTAACAAAAAAAAACTCAATCAAAATCTGTCTGCAGACAGATTGTGTCTGTGGCATCGCAGCCTGCGATGCCACAGACACAGATACACGAATAAACAAATACACAGATACACACACAAGTTATAACCCTCCTTATTTTGCGTCAGGGGTTTATAATAGAGTAAAGCCAGAAAATTAAAAAAAAAAATTACCGTCTTGACGTGAACACATGACGCAAATACCAAAATAGTTGACAACTGTGAGGAATTAAGTGTTTGTCATCTCGCCACTTGCTCACGCTTGTAAAAAACGAGCGAGAAAATATTAATTCCAAACAAGTTTTCACGACTTCACCTTTGGAATAAAAGAGTGCTTACCTTTTAAGAAATAAGGTGCAAAATAACATTTGACATATAACACGAGGGACGCTATAAACATCGGAAAACAATAAGTGTTTTTGTTTACTGTTATGGCGGCACGGAATTTGTTCCGTTACAGCAAATATCTCTGTCAGTAAATTTTATTGCCAATTTCAAAAGGCACAAACGTTTCAAACTGCCCTATTTTTTATAAAAATAATATTTTTATTTATTATTGTTAGTAAGTAGGTACTTACGTCAAAATTAAAAGCCAATCCGGAATTATAAGTGGGCGACGTAGAAAATAGGATCGTTCGAATGAAATGATGATTATGAATAACGATTATGATGATTATGAATGACGGCAAAATTTACCACTTGCGGCACAGACGGCAGAATTGGTAAACGGACTAAAGCACATAGCGAGTTCTTACCAAAACACTTCATTCACTTTGGCATTCATTTATGCACTTTATAGGCGTTGCAAGAGGCTGTTTTATGGTCTGTTAAGTTAAGGTCTAACCAGTTCCAGGCACTGAAAGCGTTAGAGTTAGAGCAGTAAAATGTCTCTTTCGCTGCCTTCAACTTCGCAGGTATTGAAAATTCATAACAGACCCTTAGTGCTGGCAACACATAGTAAATTTCTAAGACTTTACTGTTGGCCTATTCCTCGTCCATCCTATACATTTTCTTTGATCGAGTCGTACAGGTTCACTGAAATACGACATAATATCTGTCAAACCGGTAAAACAGATCCGATTAACTTTATAACTCCTAAGCCACTAAAACTTCGGACACTTCATCCTGAACAACAGTACCAGTACGAACCGGTTAACCAGTATATTAATCCGGTACCCAATTCCACTCGACCGTTATTCCAGCGAATGACGTTGTATGACTATCGGATTACGGAACTCTATCCAAATGGATCAATTCGGGTGCAGTTTGGAAAATGCCTTTTATTCGCATTACGGAAAGCGAGTGCTGAGCTTTTCCTAAAGGATTTTATTTCAAATATCCGTGTGTTGGTTTTAGATATGCTTTGTGTTCTCTTGAAAGTGTTTGAAAAACTCTACCTCACTGCACAGTGCACACTTCACTTTTGTTTCATTTAATAGATTAGATAGAATAAATAAACGATATTTTCGCGCGTTTTAATACAATTTGGTAGTTATAAAAAACTAATAGGTACATTACCGACTATAATATAAGTGTATTATAGTAAGTAACCTGATTTAATTTCTTTTTTCTAAAGTTTTATCATATTGCCAATAACAACATGTATATTTTCAATGATCATACAATATGTATGCTTTCAGCCATCGATCTTGTCGCTCCCGTTCCTTTGTTCTTGTTATAAAGGTGTCCTATTTCAATGCGACATAAAAGCAGCATACTTCAGATATTGAAAATATCAGATTTTCCTACCGACCAACAAGGTTTGACAGCAGACTTGTCCGATAGAATACTTATTTTTTAAAGGTTCACAAATAATGGACAATATTTTTCGATTTTCATAAGTAGAGTAAATAATTCTATGAATAGATAACATATTCTACCTGTTTCGGTTAGAACAGCAAGTAAAGTATAAGTATAAGAAATACTTAACGATAAGCAAATTCCGCGTGGACGGAGCCGCGGACAAAAGTTTAGAATATATAATAAAAACTTTTTGTTTATGTCACATATAAATGAAACAACGTGTGAAAAAGCTGACAAATATCCTAATTTAAACTCCCAATTTGTTAACACCCACAATACCAAGTCGCGACACAAGTTTACACAAGACTTTAACAAGTATCTAATATTTGTTAAATCGTAATTAGTATGGTAATGTAAACAGCGCCCCTAGCGGCGGCAACACGGAACATGACACCAAACAAATTGCCAATGCAAACGTGTTCAAGATATTTGTTTCGACAAAAACTTGGTGAACATAAACAAAGCTACGCGTCTACAAGTATGTTTTCGAGTATGTCTATGTAGTTCAATCACTTAAATCACTTTGACCCTGTAATTGCATACGTGTGTAAGGAATCTTATGCACAAGCGGCAAGGTGTCGGCGAATTTTCGGGACTTTTATGACTAGCCCGTACAAAATCAGTCTTAACTATAACCAAATGTTCCGCAGTTTGGCCAAAATTTTGTAAAACATTAACACTTTGACTGCCGGGAACCCGCTAGGCGGGTTCTGTGTTCGTAGGCAGTTTTCACTACAAAGCGGAAAAACGCTGGAATTGGCTACAAGCGTAGCGCGAGGCAGTCAAAGTGTTAAATATAAGTTATACTTATGCATATAAAAAAAATTAAAAACTCAAATATGTTTGGAATTGTATGATACTTAGCAAATTTTAAGCTTCAAATGTTGTAGGTATACAAACTAGCATACTCGTATCCTGTAAGACGAGAATCTTAAATCCACCTGGCATCTTAAAACTGTACATTTTGTAAGCAATAAAATGTAACAGAACACTAAGGGCCTGTTTCACAATCGACAAGTAAATTCATCTGTCAAATAAAGATAGCCCTCTCCTTGTCTATTTTCAAGTGTAAGAAAGCGTTAGGGCTAAATTTATTTGACAGATATGCTTTACTTGACAATTGTGAAACAGGCGGTATTTGTTTTTATTATTTTTGGGAACATTTAAAAGGGCAAGGTTGAAATACCTTTTCTCAAACATGCTCAGAAATGATGGCATTTCTTTTGAAAAACGAAGACGCGAAGGGCCTCATTTTCTTCCTAGGAGTAAAATAAACGTATAAAAACCCATTTTTGTCCGCTGCGATATTTTTTTTAAAGTGCTGTCCAATGCATACAGAATAGACAGGACCAAGGAATAAATCTCATACAGCCAAGGCAACTGCTCGTTTTCGTAGCACAGTGCGTGTGTTTTCTTCTTTTTAATTTGCTTTAAAATTGTCTATGGTCAGAAAAAAAATTAAAAACAAAAACTTATTGAAATTTAAACGTAGAACTTACTGTTGTTGTGTAAAAACTACAAACATCAAGTCCTCGGCACTTCACGGTATTAAATTTGAATTCTATTGCTGTCAATATTATGTCAAATTCTACAAGTGTGAAATGGTTGATTAGATCCTTTTCCCTAAGTTACGTCCTGTTGTCTACCACAAGCCCTGAAATATCAACATCTCAAATTCAACAGATAAACATAAATGTTCCTGGAAAACCCATAACAATTTCGTTTACAAATTGTCCTAATATGACTAACATCACTTTGAATATTAATTTTACTTTTTACAAATATATTTGTATCATTTCCTCACATGTTTGAGAAAAGCATTATATATGCCTCGGCGGAAAGGGGGGATTGCCTGACTCGTATTTTAGCAGGCCTCGCTGTTGCTCGGCCTGCTAACCACCTCGTCAAGCAATCCCTTACTTTCCGCGCCTAGGCAATAATGTACTATTAACTTCTTCCTTAAGACAATAGGGAATAAGTATGCGTGATTTTATTTGCTTTAATAAAAATTTATTCTTGTAACAAACAGAAAAACTATTTATCGAATAACTATAAAAACAACCATGATATAAGTCATCACAGATTTGTTTCTGTCTCTTTCCACTTACTGTGTCTCTTAAATGTGTGGTTCTTAAAATGCGATAAAAAATCATGCATATTTCCTAGTCGCTTGAATTGGAATGAACTTACAAGAGCGTTTACTATAATGCGACCTACGTTTACCAAAAACCGTGTAGCTCATAATTGACTAATCCCAGTTCGTATACCCGCGAACACAAGATGCTAACAAACTTTACACAACACCAAGTCGAATGACACGAAACTCGCGCTGAAAGGTATACTTAATGGAACCGTATTGAGTTTCTTCGCGTATTGTGCCGTTGTTGAATAGAGAAGTTAGTGCATTCGCAGGTAATGCCTGGAGCACTAATGAAACGGTTTCAACAGTCTGTTACAGTATGTAACTTAATCAAAAGTTTTCTGAAATAAAACCAAGAGAAACGAAGCGTGATTGGCGTTGTTTCTTATTTCTAGCTTTAGCATATAAATTGAAACTAAATCCTTATTCTAACTAATATTATAAATACTGAGTGTTTGTTCGTTAGTTCCGTTTTTACGGTTCAATGCCTCAACCGATCGATGTAGCATTTGGTATAGTGATAGTTCATAACCCGTACACGGAAAAAGGATACTTTTGCCCTGGAAATTTCGAAAAATTCCGGTGGAATAGCGAAGCGACTTTTACGCAAAAGCTATTACATATTTAATTAGATAATTCACTTGACGGAAGCAGGCTTAAAGGTTTAGTAGCCAACGTAACAACTATTGAAAAAAAATTGTGGCTCACAAATCACATCGTTTGTTTCAGGGGACTTTGAAAATCGAAGTTTGAAGTTACGTCAGCTCGTTCCCGTTTTCGCGATTTAATCACAATGAGGGCTATCGCGCATCACTTTTTTCACTAGATGGCGCCTCTTGGACGTGAGGTCTTTTTGACAATTGACGTTAAAATCAATGCCAGAAGAAAACCAAACACGGGTGACAATTAACTTTTTCACTTGATACGTACTCATTTTAAATACTTATATATTTAAATTTATAATTTTTCGACTGTCAAAAACTGTTCTTTATTTACACAACAAATACAAACATTTCTTAAATTAATGCTTGAAGAAAAATCAAATCAGGCCATTATGCTATTTTTGTTACAACAGTAAATTTATTGCTGTAAATTCGAAGACTCGGAACTTTTTTATTGTGAAAGCATTTCAAAGTGAACACGTGTGATTAAAAGCTTTGTGTCATTTCATTTTTCGCCTCTCCCACTGTTACATAAATTTATCGAAAGTGGCAATGTTTATAATGTCAAACCAATTAATTTTAATTACTTTTGTCAATGATACGGTCCATGTATGAATTTGTTCTCTATATGGTTGTCTCACAACGTGAGATTTCATGATTTCTTTGGATCTATGCGTTATCGACCGAGCGAGCAAAGCGTCTCCGTTTCAGCTTGGGCAAAAATGCTTTCGTATGTCCGGCTGTCCGGCTGTTCTCCTCTAGAGGTCGCATTTCTCAACAGATTCTTGTGAAATTTTGTGAACAGGTTCGATAATTAGGTATATGGAATTTATTTGTCGATTCCGTTTTTCAAAATTCCGGAGATATGGGGGTTTTTGCGATTACCAACTTATTTGCGGTGTTGGTGAACTGACCGCGACCTAGTCGATGTATGGGGATAACTGTTATCTACGGCTCACTGAGTCGTTACTTATATTATTTGAATACTTTATATTTTAATAGGTTAATTATTATCATATTAATTTGAATTTACACCAGGTAGGGGAGACCGGGGATGGTTGACTATAGGGGCAGGTTGACTAGCTATCAAAAACTCCTCCGACGCAAAGGCTTTGAGCCAACCAATAAGGCACGACTGAGCGGGGGGTGGCGGACTCTCGTGCCTTATTGGTTGGCTCAAGGCCTTTGCGTCGGACGAGTTTTTGATAGTTAGTCAACCTGCCCCTATAGTCAACCATCCCCGGTCTCCCCTATGGTTGAAAAAAGTCTGATTGTGTTCTTGCGGCGCTTTTTCTAAACCGTGGTCTCCTCTTCGGACGTATGACTAACATGATTCTGCATAAAAAATAAACATACCGGAAGGAAACCTTATGACACGTTTATACATCTACATTGTACCTAGATCCTGCAATATTCATTATGTGAGTTAGCCAACAGGGAAATCAGCGTTCTTTCATCACGTTATTAAAGAAGATTTAACCTTGAATACAAATTATAAAATCACACAATCAATCTGACGAGGTGCGCGGCCTCTGCTTTATATTATTCTTGGCAGCCGTAACATTCCAGTTTTAATTAGTAAGGAGTTTTTAGTACAAACTCACCGTTTTAACTGTCTGTTGCGATCAAGGTCGTCAGAATCAAGATCAAGCACCAATTAACTCTACACCGACTTGACTCAGTCAATCAAAATGAGTGCTACATATATCGTACGTACCGTATCCCGTATTAGGTGAAGCTATACATCGCACCTTTAGAATTAAAGTGATCTAATACAAAATGTTAAGTTTTCTACTTCGAGTCATACAATTATTATTATAGACCTAATTCAAAATTTAAAAATTTTGGAATTAGGTCACTTTAATTATAAAGGTGCGCCTAATGATTATGAGGTCGGTTCCAAAATGCGGTGGAAAGTCAGCGAGTCTGTTCAAATCGAAGAGTGTTTTCAGTTTGAGTGTGCGACATCCTCGATAACCTTATAGATACTATATTATATAATCGTATAAGGGTAAATTTCCGGGCGTTTCAACCGCCGTCATTAGTGTCATTAGTGTCAATAGTCTACACTACACTCGACTTCGTTCTATTTTAATATTTGATCTACTCTTGCATAGTTAAGAGAAGATAGTGAAGGAAAATAAATAACAAACTTAGCGATAAAAAAACGACCTCTTTCAATATATTTTTCGTATAGTCAAATATAGGCGGTGAAAAGGTGCGCCATTTTGTGCAAGTGAATAAGCCGAATCTCGGCCATTTTAGTTATATATTAAGCGAACATTAACTAATTGAATTTCACAATCTAGACTTAACTCGAGCGACAACGGCAAATTATCGTAAACGTAATACTTAAGTAGGTACCAAAAATTTACAAGAGCAGTTCATATTGGCGCTGCCATCGCAGAACCTAATGAATTAGTACGTGCCAACATTAGTTCCAGTTTTAGCCACCACGCCATTTTACTTTGTAAACCTGTATTCGTAAACAGTCGCCATTTTCATTATCATTCCCCGAGTTGCCCGTTTTACGTATTCGCTGAAGCACCTTTACATATCAGCTCCGTAAGCTGAATTGAGTGTACTGAAAATTGAACCGTGTGCACGTGGGCGGAAAATTGAGGTTTTCAATTATGGGTTAACAAAACGGGGCGAGGGTGGGCTAATCAAGGCTATCTCTTGATGACCTGTTGCCTGGAATGGGGATCGAATCGAGTTTCGGCCGCGAACGTGTTAAGGGCTTTGTGGGTGGATTGCGCATGAGGGTGGGATTGCGTCAGAAACTCGGAATTATGCACGCCTGTAAATTTCATTACGTCCATTTACCTGGGGAAAGTTCGCTGTTTCGTTCACACATAGTCGACATTATATTGGCAGTTTTAAATTCAATTTACATTCTACAGCAATGAAAAAATAAATCTACGGTTCTATCAGATTACATGGTAGTATTACCTACAATAAAACTGAAATTGTATTTTAGTTAAAAAAAAATCTGTTGAATTTCCATACATGTAGTAATTTTTTCGAGTCGTGGAGTACAAGGTTGAAGTAATAGAAATTGCGAATAACATATTTTTATAAGAGAATATACAAGTTAGATAATTTTCATAGTTTTATTACATTACAACATACGTCCAAATCCGAATTGAGATTTTTAAGTTATATTTCTCCAAGTTGTTTGTGTTTACGGTGTTAAATAAAGAGCATAGTATAGTATTTGTCTTGTATGTTTAATAATAATTAAATATACGAATCTCATTTTTATAAACACCATTTATTTATAGGCAAGGCGAGATAAATTTAATCTGAATTAAATGCTAAGCATCTGAACCTCGCTCCGCAGTTCCGCGCCAGGTCCGGAATTGATGAATGTCACATCTGAGCCGGGCCAAGGCCGGGGTCGTGCGGGGTCCACGACACCCCGAGGCCGCTAGTTGCTAATACGAGAAGTCTCTTTGGCGAATTTCTAAAATATATTCATGCCAAAACCGTTATTATGTACATGACGCAAAATCTTTTCATTTCGGTTTCATTCGCATTAACCGGTTTTCAAACCGGTTTTTGGAGGGATATATAGTTTTTTTTATAGTTCTTTTCAAATTAACCGGTTTCAAGATAAAAAAAAAGGGTTAATCCTGAACAAGCGCCTTCACATCACAAGTCACAAATTAGTTGCAACGCGATTGTACCTACAGACTGACCTCGCGCGACCCGCCGCTCGTGGATTATACCGGTTAATTTAGGTTAAAATAAAGTTGTCAAAACGTTCGCGTTGCCTTGAAAAGTTCGGAGCAAAACCGAAATAAAACGGTATTAACCGGTATTTTTTAAACCGGTACAGAGCCCTGGTCAAAACGATATCGTGATTCGTGACTCATCGAATAACGTAATTACCGTAAGTACCTACAGGATAAAAATACCCCAAAGTATAAAGAAACCAGTTTACCATTTACCATATTTAGACGTAATAAATATTCTCATTTAGTTTAAATAACTATTTTGTTTAATCAACTTCGGTAAAAAGAAATTAGTGTTTGGTATCACACAATCATAGATCAAGTTGAAGATTGGATACTTATTTATGTAACGCATAAAATAAGGTTACATTCCTACATAATATGTGGCATATCAACCATAGTTGTATTGAATAAGATAAGTACCTACAATACCTACATATCTGCGACACGGGAATCCTCCAAACGATTACTATTCAATAACCACTCGGTACTATAGTACAAGTATGTAAATGAGACAATTAAGTAATTTGCCTGAAGGCTCAAAGTTATAATCTTTGGCAGTACCTATAGCTATCACTAAGAACGGGCTCCCTTAGGGCATTTCTCTTGTGATGAGCTAACTTAAATACTTAGTATGTGTGGAACGAACAAGAAGGTAAAGTAAAATTGTAGATGGAAATTAACATGTTTATTTCGCAAGAAAGCTATACCTACAGGCTTTTATTGTGTTAACAGTGGAAGTACAATAAGAGTACTTCTAATAACTCTGTAGGCGCTCTTCTGACGAATACAATAAAGTTAAAATTAAAATACTTACAAGTACAAGATCGTGAGCGAATTGATAATGCGCGGGCCAAAATGAAACCATTTCTGTGCCATTTTTATGTCGATTATTGTGGCATTCAGTCGCGTACTATATAAGTCATCATGGTTGTAAGTACAGTCACACCACGGGATTGTTGAGCCACCATAGAACCCTGTCATAATGACAGCGTCAAGTCACGCAAAAGAAATTACGCCAAATTTTACCGTCGACTTTCTGTGAGAGGGTTCTATAATGGTTCAACCATCTTGTGTTGTGAATGTACATAACACTTGATCAAAGCCAAAACACTACAATATAGCAAAAGTCTCAACTAAAGTATACATACTAGTGATTTAACCTTTTTTTCTTGGGTGCAGGTACTAATAAACAATAATTAACAGCAAAAGTTTACGTTTAATCGGTAATTTAAAACTAAAAGCAGTTGATAACATGATTAAAACATTAAAGCTATAATTACGTCCGACAAAGTTACCAGGAGAATGTTCACCAGCACTGATCGCTCACCTGGAAAAAAGAAAACGTAAATTAATTTTACAGCTACGGAAACGTTTAAACAAGGCATGACTTAACTAAGCGTGGGAAACATCTGACTGTGTACTTATACAACTTAACAGATGGGTGAATTAAAAAAAAAAACATAGTTATGAAATCAATCAAAAACCCGTTATTTTTCCTTTGTGTAACGAAAGTTAGTCATACAACATGCTTAACTTTCGTTACACAAAGGAAGAAATTAACAGTTTTTTAATTGAGTCCTTAACTGTCAATAACTATATACGTTTTGTTTTTAATTCTTGTTGGATACTTAAAATAAAACCCATGCAGTGTTTCCAATGCCAATAATATCATGGGTGCGATGTATTTGCGAGTTATTGCAAAGCAAAAGTTAGGTAAAGTTGCCGTAGTTGACGGTAGGTACGCATTTTTTTTAGAACCACACCGGATTGCGGATTAGATTGGGTTGTGGTTGCGGTGTTAACTACACCGAAACCAAAATACACATTGAAGTTGTTCGATAACTACCGTTTTATTTTATACATATAAGATAAAAAGCTGGGTTTGGAGATAGTATAATGTAATGACAAATAAACAAACGCATCAGACGTTAAAAACAAAGAAAAAATACAATTAAATTCTGAAAACTTTTCTCAAAACAATCGATACGAAAATGAGAAATTTTGTTTTTCTACCTAATTGAGTAAAATATTAGCAGTTGAAATGAATTCAGCAATTTTACCTTTCGACGCAAAGTTTCTTAGTCACGAAATTAAATTTGGCCAAAATGCAAGGTCACGGCAACACAGGGTCACACCTGCCCCCACTTAAAATCCTATTACGATAATGCGAAAGTGCCCAAAATACGAAATAAAATGAAAGACGAAGGTACGCTGCTCATTAACTATTGATTGGCCCAAATGCCAAAGGTCCGCCTTGTTTTTGTATTTGGCAGTGGAATGCTTATACTAAATTATTTTTACTAGTTGCTTTTGTTGGAGGTCTTTTATATATGAAAATGTCAATGGATAAACGGAATAAAAAATAAATATTAATATAATAAGGAATAAGAACAATTTCATATGGTTAAAAAACACGAAATGAGATCATTTGTTCATGCCATCCGTACTTGGTTCAAATTCCGCCTTTTCGAACGAAGCGCTTTGCATCATCTTTCATAATGCGTACTGCAAAGGAGTAGAATGCGCTTCCGGCGTCTGTATTTCCGAGTGCATACAATCTGAACCTATTTAAAGCTGGGGTGAATAGGCTTCTGGGTGAGCTCGCTACATCGTAGACTGAATCTTCGTCCTCCAAGGGCGGAAGTTAGTCAAGAGCAAACCCATTATCAATAATAATAAAAAAATGCAATTTCGGAGACATGCAAGTGTTTTAAAACACTCTTTTACAAATGTAAACGAAATACAAATCCCATAAAATTTCTAAAGTTACATTATCTATGAAGTATCAAACAAAAAATAACACTATGGTAGCTTTTCTTAAATCGACTGCTAAAATAGCAACACCAGCATTTAAAGAATAAGAAAGATTGAAAGTGCTCAAGTGAAGAGTCCATTCACGGACCGCGCCATTCCTAAGATCCCCTCTTTACGCCATTTTATGACGTTTCGAACATCTGACTGCCATTTGGACATATGAGACGGCCCTTTATAACACCGACAAGGGCCGAAGGGTCTCGCACTTTATGTGAAACTATAGTTTAATCAATGAGGCTTTGTCTTGTCTACTGCGTCAGAATGTTTAGTAATAATAAAAAAGGTTTATTTTAGACAGATATTTTGTATAAAAATAAATAATAATAATCCAGCCTATATACGTCCCACTGCTGGGCACAGGCTTCCGCTCACAATGAGAGGGGGTTTGGGCTATAGTTTCCACGTGGGCCTAGTGCGGATTGGGTACTTCGCACACACCGTCAAATTGCTTTGCAGATGTGTGCAGGTTTCCTCACGATGTTTTCCTTCACCGAAAAGCTCATGGTAAATTTACAAATTACATTTCACACATAAATTCCGAAAAACTTAAAGGTGCGAGCCTGGGCTCGAACCCACGACCCTCTGCTTAAGAGTCGGCAGGTCAAACCATTAGCCTACCACGGCTTTTTTTATAATATTTTTTTATTTTGTATAATCTAGATTAAAGTCTGTAAGACTCGTCTCCTATGGAATGTGAAAGCGAAATATATTTATATTTATTTATTTATGTAACGTTTCTGATTGGCGGTTTAGTCGAAATTTAAAGTTTGCGTGTCGCTTCGCCAATCAGAAAACTAGTATATTTTTTTTAATTGAATGTAGAGTCGCTGTTATCGTCTGAACGGAAGACAAGCCTTAAAAGTTTCCCGGTCGTATTTATTGCATCAGCCCCTCCGTTCACTGTCCTACTTACTAAATGAGAAATATTACTCGAGTATTTTCCTTTCGTTTTGTTAGTTTAACGAACGACATCGTCTCAAAAGGAATACGTTTTTGTAAACAGAAAATCGCTGCCCCGAGGGTAGTACTTTATGAATAAGCGAGCTCAATTTTTACTCCACCATCATTCGTCCGGTAAAATTTTAGGTAACAGTAAACAACGAAATTTATATAAATTTCCCGGCCGCAGCTTCCCAAATGCTTTTAAAATCACCTGGCTCTCTCATAAAAATGTAAATTACATTCTCTTTGGTGCGCAGAAACATCACAAAGGGTGCGTTTTATAAGGCTGCTGTTGCCGAGTTACACGGCATAAACCATTTGCCATCTTAATGATTCCAATTAGGGAAATCTACAGAAATCTTCTGTCTGCCGGTACGGTGGCTTTTAGATTGCAAAATTATTACCTTCGTTTAAGCGGCTTAGTTTAAGAAAAAATTTTTTTTTAATAACGCACCTTTTTTGAGTTTTAAGTACTGACGCGACGTTGCCATGAAGGTAATTCGAATATCGGGATCACTATTAAAGATTTCTTACATTTATGCATATTTGGAAATGAGTTTAATTGCACGGTCAAATCGTCGCCTTACTTTGTCAACCTCGTATCTGCATTTTTTTCTTGCGGTTGGTAAACTGATTACATCATAAATCATAATTAATGAAATGAAATTACCAACTGCAAGAAAAAATTGCAGATATGAGGTTGAGAAAGTAAGGCGACGATATTTTATCAACACTAGTCCCCGCCGCGCTGAGTTTGTTTGTCCGAGCTAATCTCTGAAACTACAGTACCGATTTTCATATGGTTTTCACCAATAGAAAGAGGGATTATCTAGAAAGGTTATAAATAAATATATAATAATGTCACACAAATTGACTAAGTCTCAAACTAAGCTAGGCTTGTATTATGGGTAACAATAAAAATACTTATATAAAGAATTACATACTTAAATAAATAGGAAAACGTCCAAGACTCAGGATCAAATAAAAATATTTTCCCATACTGGGAATCGAGGCCCGGACCGCTAGCTTCGTAGGGTCACCACCAACTAGCTAGGTTAACTGCGGAATGGACGGAATTATCAATCAACGCTCAAGACATGGTGCGATAATAAATATTTCGCATATATGTAATCCTAAAATTGAATTATTAAAAAAATAAATAAGAATAGTAACAACCCTTTATAACAAATAGTTTTGCCTTGATTTAGTAATGTATTTTTATCAGCTCGTGTTGGCTGTAAAGACGGCAATAACCGCAAGCTTTTTACTACACGAAGATTAAGATTGGCCCGATTGGGCCGTAAATCATTAAGTCAACATACTTGTTGGTTCTGCGCCATTTCAGCGACCAATCCTATTTAAACAGAACTGGATTACAAATTAATTCAAGCAAATCGGGTTGATATTACCCTACTTATTAAACGAGAAACATTTGTATATTATATGTATATTTGTACTCACGTTCTCGAAAACGGCTCTAACGATTTCGATGAAATTTGCAGTGTTGCGGTTTACGGGGGCGAAAATTCGATCTAGCTAGGTCTCATATCTGGGAAAATTCAATTTCCCCGTATTTTCACGCAAAAAAAAAATCCGCGCAATATGGCCCTTAATTTCGGTACGGCTGCCGCCATCTGATTAGACTGATGGTTAGAGCGTTGGCCTACTACTAAGGCTGCGGTTTCGAACCCCAGCTGTGGACCAGTTTTTTTTTTTGTTTTTTTTTTATTCTTTATTTGGGTAAATCTTTTATTTCATTTTTTTTTGTCTTTGTATAGAAATCGAAGAAAATTCGGTTTCGACCCCAACAACGACGCTCGGATACCCAGGTACTGGCTTTTTTAATTTTTTTTACTTGCAGCTGTCCTTGTTAGGGTGAATTGGTAACCTCAACTCTACCTGGACGAATTTTCAAATAAATAACGTAGCTTGTACTGATATGATATACAGGCTTATTAACCTGATGGTTGTAACTGCGGAACTTAGTCTCAAGATGAGAGGATCTGCGGCACTGTCCCCACGCGGGGCCAGAACCCTTGGTAAACCACACATTTACCATTTCAACGGCAATATAACCGCACCACATGTACAACGCCAACGAAAGATAAAACCATCACGGTTTGTGCTGCTTAGACGGAAGTTTGAAAATAGCTCAGATATTTAGTTGCCATTAAAGTAAGTGACAACTTTGTATTTAAGAGGCCGTATACAAACCTTTGCCGTATCACGTAATCACGTAAATCAGCGAAATGCTGTGTTACGTGATTTTACAGACGAGATTTTACAGTTAAAATACTGTATTTCTATAAGTTTTAATGCATATGAAAGATCATTTCCATTATGATCTAATTAATGAGCTACTTTTTTTATTTTGTGAGCTACGAGATACCAGCGGCAGATAGTTTCCTGTGTCATGTCACGTCCAGTGAGTACAAGAGCTTATCCTAGTTAGTCTTATATTATTTTTGATACTAGAACACTAGTAGCTGTTTACATATTTCTAAAATAAACCAAATGGTTGACAGGCAAAAGAGACTTTTGCATCTTAAACTTGTATTAAATGACTATCTGGCTTTTGAAATTGTTTGTCTAATTGAATCTCCACAATAAAACAAGTAATTAAGGGAATTTATGATCAAAGACAAGCGCAAAAGCGGATCAAAGGTCGACTCTTGGTAGTCAATTTAATATTCAACTCACATTGTTGTTATTATAAATTTGTTTGAATAACCTTGCGTTATGCAAAATAAAGGTCGAATTTTGGAGTCGAAATAGTTTACATATGACTAGAAACATTACTGGTACGTGTCAATATTTTCTAGTTTAGGCTCAGTGGTCTTCTAATACCTACAAAAGAAAGTATTCGATATTCGTAATTGCCAGGAACATTCCTTTGTTAGAGCTCTGAAAAACGACCCTTAGGTATTTGTGTTTCGTTACGTCGTGTTTGCTGAGCCCGTATTCGGAATTCAAATAAGATGCACGATTTGCACAAAAGGAAGTTAATGGCGCGTTCGTGATTGGCAATTGTTTTATGATTTTCCGCTTCTGATTAAAGACCCGTCACGAATTTATTTATATTGTGCATATTTGTAAAAATACTTCCTAAAAATCTTTTAGACCTCGTATAGGCTAGGTTGACATGGTATTTTCACCGAAGTAAAAAAAGAAGTCAGAGAACAAATTGACAATTCTAGTAGAATAACTAAACTTGCTAATGTTTTTATAAAAATAATTGGACGCCGTAGTTCATTTAAAAAATGGAAAACAGAGAGAGACCGTGTTTTTTATCCGGGTAGTTAGTAGTTTTAACTGAATAACTATTGTAATACCATCGCTTCCCGTAAATTCTGCGCAGAACGAATGCTGCATTTATTAATCCAGGACTTAAATTGCTTAATTTCATTTTGTCCATGATATTCCCGCAGACAATAAATTGTTGAACGGCCGATGCTATAATTTAATATTACCACTAATTCACACACGCAAACGCTTAAGCCATCTCTCGGCCTAAACTTAAACTAGCACGACAAGATATAACAACATCCATGTGTAGTTGTTTTCGCAGGTGTGTGGCGGTTAGCAGAATCTCAAAGCTTTGTTATCGTAACCTTTGCACATGTGTGCGAATTGGAATGTTTCTATTGTACATACGTGTATCATCCGAACAATCTGTGGCTCTTTTGTTCCAGAGCATTTGTATATTAGTTTGAATATTTTTGTTTACTTATCTATTTGACTAGCGGCCCGCCAGCGACCTCGCACCCGCTGCAAATTTCTGACTTTCCCGGTAGAATTCCCAATTTTTTTTTTCACACAATCCTTGTACTTATAATTACAAATAACTACAACAAAAAAAGATTTAGCCAAATAGGTGCTGTCGTTCTGAAGTTATGCGCGTACATACATTTCTTCAAACCATTAAGTGCAATAATAACATTTTTAAGAAAAAAATATTTAAGGGTACCTCCCATACACGTAAAACAAAGGTTAAAATATTTTTTTTACCTTATAAAATCGAATGAGGTATCATTGGATAGCCCTTAAAAAACATTATATGTATGTCATTATCAATGTTTAGATTAGGGGGACCGTTTAGGAAATGTTGAACAAAAGTGTCATTTTCGCAAAATGTAGGTAGGTACTAAAACTCTGCAGAATATCTTAAATGAAAGTACATATAACGAATTTAAAAGAACATTTATAACGACTAGGTAGACTTTATTGGTTCTTCTGTTCCACACTACTAAAATGTTTATACCTACCCCGAAAATCGGCTTAGATAACTTTGAGCAGAAAATTAGCTACTATTTATGGTTTATGGCCAAATTGTTTTTTGTATTTGTAGTAATGGCAACGGAACCCTACACTGAGCGTCGCCCGACATGCTCTTGCCCGGTTTTTATACTTATAACTCTTATAAAAATATCTAATATGTGACGTTCTCAATATAAAGGGACCTTATGGAGGAAGGCAGTTATGCTCTTCTAATTCTTGTAACTATACGAATATAATGGTAACAGTTCTAAAAACGGCGTAACCGCCTGCCTCCATAAGGTCCTTTTATATTGAGAACGTCACATATAGTTGTAGAACCACACTGTTAGAGTATGTATGGGTCAACTCTACTGAGATAAAAGCCTCTTATCAAATCCAATCTATTGAGATAGTACTAATAACCTCATTGAAACGAAAACAGTAGTGACTTGAAATTTGACCAATTCAGATCGGCGATAAACAAATAATACAGCAAGCAAACTCGCAAAACTAGCTTAAAATAACAGTTCGTTGTTTCATGATTCTCACAGGTCACGTTGTGGAATAAACGAGAATGACCCACCGCGTTTAATAAAACAGAGTGCACGCCAACGTTCACGTCCTAGAGGGAGCGAGAATTGAACCCTTGGAAGATTCAGGGCCAGTGACACGGCTGGCTTGTTAAAATTACATTACACGTCCCACTTGGTGGCAGTGAATATTATTAAAAACATTCGGTGCCCAGATCACTAGTTCTGATTACCTTACAACGGAAACTCAGTATATGGGCACTGGTTGAAAACGTTCACGAATAAACTACGAAGATGATCCCACAAGTAATGCAAATAGTTTCACACATGCAACGCAAATACTAAACATAAATACGAAGAGATTACGTCAATAACACCCGTATTTGTTTAGACAATATCCATAATGTCTGTGGGATTTAATCAAGAACCTTAGTTACAGACAACTTGACTTGGGGCTTGACTTGTTTGGCGTTTGTTTAGTATCTCTTACTGTCAACTTCGCATATACAGGGTGACACATTAAACGTAATACAAAATGCACTAATTAAGTTATTAAAATACGTCGTATTTAACTTTTTCTAGTTTGCTCAGAGAATAAAGAAAATAAAATCTCGTAGTGTGGTCACTCATACCATGACGTCACTGTCGACGTAGCTAACCTTACGTAGCTATTCGTCAAGCTTTCTTATCAGTTATCAGTGCGTCTGTAATCATTGTTACATCAAAACGAATGATAAGGGGCATTACTAGTAAATACACAAGTGATATTCATCTGTTTAGAATAATTTATTATCAAAAAGGAAAACCGTTAAGTTTAGACGTATTTTAACAAGTGTTCGAAATGTCCACCTCCTTCCTGAACACATACGTAGCTCTGCACGTTGTCGAAGATTTCTTGTCACTCTACCGAGTACAAACTCGTTGGATCTTACTACCTTAAATGCCTGGATTATTTGAGTATGAATCCGCGACAATAACGAACTTTTTTTTTCCTTGTGTTATGATTATTTAATATATAATACTAGCGGCCCGCCAGCGGCTTCGCCTCCGCTGCAAATTACTGACTTTCCCAGTGGATTTTCCAATTTTTTTTTCACATAAATAAACCTTATCCTTACAATTACAAATACAAAAAAGAATTAGCCAAATAGGTGCAGCCGTTCTGAAGTTATACACGAATATACATTTCTTCAATTCATTTTTATTTATATAGATTGGCGGTTACGCCTTGTTGGGATCTTGGGATTCAAGTGTTACTGCGACCTTGGATATCATTATTATAATTCGCTCTTTTTTGCTCCATTGAGCAAAAAAGCAATGAAGTAATTGCTTCTTGCATAAAAAACAGTGTTATTACTCGTCAGTATTCATCTTAATAATTTTGAATAGACTCCCTATTTTAATCAAGTTTGTAACAAAGTCATAGAGGGAATAAGTTCAACGGATAAGAAAACAAATAAAGGAATACTTAATACTTACTGACAAAAAAGTGAAGCCTGTTAAATTTACAGAAAAAGAAGACGGCAGATGATGGAACACTTGCGCGACATGACAACTCCTTACAAATATTATAGAAGGTAAAGTTTAAGACAAAAGAGGCGGAGGGCGACTCTGACGAAGTTACTTTGATTGAACGAATGAAAGAAAAAATTAAGGTCGTGTAGTTTTTATTTATTTATTCAAACTTTTTGCAAAATACATAAGAGTACAAATTGCGGACTGAATGCCTTTAGGCATTCTCTATCAGTCAACTATCAGGCCAAAGGTGTTCTTCATATTGAGAGAAACTAGTAAACAAAAAAGAATCAAGATCACAAAGAACCTACCTTGCGAAGAATAAATACCTACCTAATGACGATCACTCTATGATGATGATAATGCTAAACAAGTTCACAATAAAACAATGAGATTTTTAACAAATAGGTATACTTCAATCGGTACCTATTACAACTCACAACAATGATTTAAAAACAAATCGTTTTTAATTAATTTGCTGAAATATCAACTTATTTGACTCAGCTGAAGAAAAAAGAAAATGCTGAATAAAGATATCCAACCTTCGTTAATTAAATTGTAGAGTTCCTTGTTTGAATAAAACAAATTCATTTAAAACACATTTCAGACCGCCTTGTTTAAAAAACGCTAATTTTGAATGAAAAATTCCCAGAGCACTTTGTTTTTTTTTTTTTTAAATACATTATTTCGTCTGGCAACACGCGAAACTTGATGGAGTACCACAAATCCTTAGCAGGTACATTTTCTTCAGCCGCGAAAGTTAATCCATCAATGCTATTGATATAGTTGTGGGAAATATATCTACTTACTTGAATCCGGCTGAGTCAGTTGGTAATCATTAGATCCGGTTCGCCTATCGCACGCGAATGTTTTTTTTCGGGCATTTTTTTGACAGAATAAGATGTTTCTAAGTCACGAGATTTGATTGGTACGGCTTGTTACTGGTAACACATTTAACGCGCCTAACGCGTGACACGTAAAATAACTCTTTGTAATCGGAACCTGAACTCCTAATGGCATGCTTAACACAAACAGTTAATGTTTACGTGTTTTTCCTCCATTTGTTTACCGCGGCTGTTTTATTCGTACTTTTAATTTATCCTAGGTAAGTATTCAACTCGGTAAATATAACCAACTAGCTTTTGCTCGCGGCTCCGTCCGCGTAGAAGTCGTTTATCGTGTATCACACGGGAACTATAACAATTTTCCAGAACAATAACTATCCTGTGTCCTTCCCGGGACTCGAACTATCTCCATACCAAGCGTGAAGAGGTAACAGAGAGACAGACAGACAGAGTTAATTTTGCATTAATAATATTAGTCACTACTAAATCTCAATCTCAATACTATTTACCTTGACCGCGATATTGTTTTGTTTTATTTCTACTTCCTCAAGAACCGACCAATTTTCCGGAATAATTAGCATACCTGTATCAAATTTCATCCTTTGCTAGTGGTTGAGTTTAAAACATTTTACCTACAGCAAGATTTTCTATCAGACCAACCCGTTTCTGCTGCATACCACTGGAGTTGTGGAGTTTTATGTACTTAAATATACAAAATATAATTAAATGTGTCTACGTCTGTTTATTTACGCATGCATATATTAGTGATGTTTATGACTGCGGAACCTGACGGAACGGTCTATTGTTGTCTTTGGACCATAGACTAACACGTCCCTACATACAATTTATTTGCAGTATATGCTGCCTAGATTATTATAATGCATTCTACTATCATATACTTCTTCTATAGCAGATGTATTAACATTGTTAGATTCTAACACGGTAATGTGTTGTGTTTAGTTTTTTTGTGAAATATAGTTACATAGATACATAAATCGGTCCGATAATTAGTTAATAAGGATGCCCAAAAGGTCAAATCAGCTGCAAATGTCAAGCCTGATCTGAAATATATGAGATGTGTCATGAGGACGCCGTCTTGGAGATTAATTTAGCAATGTTGACATGATAGTTGGAAAACTTGGTCTAATGAAATTCCGCAATATATGTATATCTGGTTAAACTTTAGTAATATGTTTAACTAGCGACCCGCCCCGGCTTCGCACGAGTAGCGCTAAATTAATAAATTATAACATATAACCTTCCTAAATAATCCCTCTTCCTATTGGTGAAAGCCGTATGAAAATCCGTACAGTAGTTTGCAAGATTAGCCCGAACAAACACAAACTCAGTTCGGCAGGGGACTAATTTATAATATGTAGTGATGAAGAATGACTGACTGTCGAGTTCCTTGCGGCGCTTCTTCTCAGTAGTGCTCCTCTGGGAAGCGCTGGTAGTTTATTGAAGTGTAAAATGTCCCGTTCGACCAATTTACTGGATAAACAACTTTATCCTCAATCTCAATCCCAGAACCCTTCAAAAAGGAATGAACCTTTGAAAGAAACATTTCAAGTAAAAAACTATTACCCTTTGTGCTCAGCGCTCATCTCAAATGCAAGAAAAGCATAATCCTCTTGCATTTGCGATGAGAGAAGCTAAAAGGACATCGGCTTGCATCTCTGGGTGTGACTTTTGTGTGACCTGCTACGTACAAATGAATACAATTTATGGGATAGAAAGGGAGGCACGTTCGACTTATTAGGAAGAGCGCTCTACTCGCCTGTTATATATTCTGTGCCTTAACACATTTCTCGCCGAGGCATCGTTCAATTAAATTTGGGTTCAAGATCAACGATACCCTGGACGCCTGTAACGGCCGTATAGCCTGAGAGCTAGTAACCTTCAAAGTATTAAAAAAAATAACAAAACAAAACCGACTTCAAAAACCCACTGAAAAGGGTTAAATGAAGACTGGCCTCCTAGGAATTGCCTACTTAGTGCCTAATAGATACATGAAATATATCCAGGCCGGTGTCAAATGTAGGTATACACAATAGCAATGACACATGATTCTTGCCACAGATACCCTTTCAAACTAAAAAAAGATTTTTCAAAATCGGTCCACAATTGACGGATCCGAGAAATCGGTTTACATACATAAAAAAAACATACAGCCGAACACAGAACCTCCTCCTTTCGTGAAGTCGGTTAAAAATATATAGATGTAGAGAAAAATCAAACGACAGTTTGCTGAAGTAGCTATCAATAAGCTGACTGAGAAAGTAAGATAAATATAAACTTTTCCGATAAAATACGGTGTCGTTTGAACCCAACGAATGAGAGACCAGTCAGGAAAGACTCTTAAAACGCTTAAATACGGGATCACTACATTTGTGCAATTAGATTTCTATTCCATAGCAAAATAATGACAATAATACACCCGGAGATATATCTTAATAAAATATAAAAGCGAGTTTATAGTGTTTTCAATCCACCAAAACGCGCCCTGCCAGTCCAATTAACGACGCACGGTTGCGTCCACGAACGTAAATGTATAGTAAGCGGGGCGCGACTTCGTGGGTGGATTCCAATCACTGTAACTAACTAATGTATTATGTATATATAATAAGGAGAGCCTGTTATAATTATGGGTGGGTATACTTTTATATCATATTTGCTAGTCGTTAAAAATCTTCGACCGTCGACAAATGTCAATGACGATCGCACTCGTTTGTCCGGCTTTAAATTAACTCAACGGACCCGAACCTGATCAGGATTTTATCGCACTTGAAAATCTTTAAAAGGTATATTTACTGTTTTTCTGGTATTGTTTGTTACATTAATAAATAACGTATACGTTACGATAAAAACTGAGCACCTTAGACTGACAAAGCCATTAGGAAAATAGATTTAATTCAAACTTTGCATTTGATCCTCCGACATTATCATTAAAATTAAACCAATTGTTTTATAAACACGATCGGCGCGTCTGCTCTTAAACTACAACAGCTGTTCTCCCTTACAAATCACAATACCCTCCGTATTACGTTTTCAAAATGTTATGATCCATAAATTTCCATAACCTAGGGCACAGACAATGCCTGCGTTATTGAAACTATAATCGGCCTCCTTGGACCTAATCTGTGGGATGGAGCCTTTGTACTGGACCCTTGTCTCTCCAGGGAGTTACATAGAATTCTCTCAGTTAATCAGCTTACTGACACAAATTAAACCTTTTAAAATTAAACCATCTTTCAAAAACACAGCTGCTGTTATTTCGATAGCACATAAATAATTTGATTCTTATGTCTGTGTCACTTTAACTGAAGTTTTTTAATATTTCTTTAATATGTGAGCTGTGGGATGTAGTGGTGATGCAGCCAAAACAGAGCCAAGTAGGTAGACAATAATGTGCAATATTGCGCAAGTACATCATTACTTTGTCTGGCATAAGATTGAATGACAGTTGCAATTGTCATTGTACGTGACAACACAAACGTATGCAAAGCTAACGCTAACGCCCGCAACTTTGTAGAACTCTTTCAACATGATTCCCACAGGAGCAATCATTTTCCTGCAGCAAAAAGTACCTATCCTACGTTTTAATGGAGAACCTATACTATTTGTATCAAATTCCATTCGAATTCGTTCAGCAGTTTACAACTTAGGTAATTGTGAGCCTCACAAACAATCACGTTTTATGACAGTAGTAGGATTTAGTGCCATTTTTCGCAATATTAATCCGATATTGAGTAAGCCTAAGCTAACTGTTATTGATTGACTTAATTAAAATCAAAGTCAAAAGATTAAATTTTAATAATGTCAAAAAGTTCGATAAGGCAGAACTTTGTTTGTGAATCGAAATTTAATTAATCTATTCAATAGCCTACGCGCGTTCTGTTCGTATAATAAATCTTCTAGCCCTTTCCAGATCTTTTGAAAGGGAGCAGAGCAATAGGAAATCGGTTACGTCAGAGGCGTTCCATTTTGAAAACCTTTTCATTATTAAACTGCTTTTGGCAATTGACTTTTTAGCTTTTTCGTCAACAATATTACTAAATTTATTGAATGGGTTAAAAAATGACTATTCATTTTCAGGATGATTAATTTAGGAATCGGGAGACATGATTTTCGGGTTCAAGGAATCTAGAAATGTTAGGAGTTGTCTAAGACATACGTTTAAGGGCAAAGTAAAGGGGTAATGAAGTTCCCAGAAAAACCTCTTAATAGGTTGTGTAAGCTACAATGGGCAAATCTTTTAAGTGTTTATACCACCTAAATTAACACCTAAATAAAAAGTAAATAGTAATAAATTTTAACACCTAAATAAAAAGTCCAGGCTCTGAAAAAAGTAGTTTAAGTACTCTAAGTAGACTACTAGAATCGGAGAATTGGACAAGTGACCAATTCACAAAATGAGAATTGCTCTGGTGTCTGTACCACAACCATAAGTTATAAATCGTTACACATTTGCCGTTAGAAACCCGAAATATAACTGGCCGCTTAAAAATAGAATATAACCGTTCTTATTATAGAACACCAATACAATTCTTCTAGCGGTATATTTCTTTCATAGGTTAGACGTCATAAAAAACTCAGAGTAATCATAAAGCATACAAATAGAATATCCGCAGTCGTCGTAAATTTATTCAAATGAATTGATAAATTTTGTTTAAGAGCCAAGAAGATGTCACTGGATGTAATTTTTTACAAATTTTTTGTTTATGAAAATAACTCAACCTGTATATTTCAAAGATCAAGCACGAAGATAGTACACGGATATATCTATTGAATGTCCGTTCTCTTGAAGGAGTGCTTTACTCTTGAGCAAAGTTTGAACACGGAAATGGATTGAGGAAGGCAATGAGAAATTGTGCTCGTTATGTATCTTCCTAACCACTAACTCTGCTTAATTTGAAACAAATAGAAGGAAATTTTAGCATAGACATTCTATTTAAGCCTTCAACCTCCATACTATCTGGTGTAATAAGGATCTAGTGGTTGTGCATGTGCCCAGAAGCGGATAGCGTCAACGTCAATCATTTTTGTAGCACCTTGTCATCTAATAATAATAATAATAATCCAGCCTATATACGTCCCACTGCTGGGCACAGGTCTCCACTCACAATGAGAGGATTTGGGCTATAGTTCCCATCCCACGCGGGCCCAGTGCGGATTGCGAACTTCGCACACACCGTCAAATTGCTTTGCAGGTGTGTGCAGTTTTCCTTCACCGAAAAGCTCATGGTAAATTTACAAATTATATTCTACCTAATGTCAGGTTTAAACTACCGTTTGTCAAACTAATAAGCCACTCGTGGTATACAAAAGTGACCACCATCTTCTTATAAGTTATGACGTTGAGTATACAGCTACTACTCTTAATCCGTATTTTCTCGGTTGCAAATCGGACGCAGTGAAAAAGTGAAGTAATATCTCACAGATGCTAGTACAGGTTTATAAATACAAATATTACCTATGTAGGTAACTAACTCTACGCAAAAAAGTAGCGAACGTCAGTTGTCAAAATAAAATATAGTATTTTTACGGCAGATTAAAATCCCACAACGTAAATCAAACATCTCGAAAGATAAAGGCGTGTCTGAAAATATATTTAACAATATAAACAATGCGTGACTAACGACCGAGATAATTATACCCGTAGAGTAAACTACGTGGATCTGAAAAATGTAACAAATAAACACGAGACTGCTGCTTACGTTGGAAGTTGATGTTTAAATACTGACTAACTGAAGATAACTATTCAATTTTATTCGATTACAATAGGATTGGTCATATTGGAAACAAACGAGTTAGTAGAATATTACTGGCTTTTGCCCGTGACTTCATCCACGTAAACTTTACTTGCAATCCTACAACTATATCTATCGTTAGTTAATCACTACTTATATAAAAACAAGCGTCACGTCTCGGCTTTGTTCAGATATGATCAAGTAATGATCTTAACTTCTGCTCTAAAAATTATCTAACTGTGGTGAAAACCGCTACAAAATTCACACAACACCTAGTTCCAAAGATAGATGCGGTAAGTACGCGTAGTCAGTTGAAGGTATATAAAGGAACTCTTGACAATTTTCATAATGCGTAGGTAGAGTGGAACAAATAATTTCGCTTTCAATGTTTGACTAAGTAACAGATTCTCATTTTATTTACCAGACGTGCGAGGTTTGAGTGACATCCGGAATCTGACGTTTTCAGCTGGAAAAGTCACAAGACCTGAGGGCGTATTGCCTAACGCACTCGTGATCGCGATCGCTTTCATTTTTGACAGTTGAAGGCAAGTCTGCCTACAAAATGAAAACAATTGTTCCACTTTCAAATCGATCGCGATCGCGAGTGCGTTAGGCAATAAGCCCTCTGGGCCTCAATACTCTGCCTAAAAGCATATCGTCATCATATGGTTGGGTCATACAGTCACAGAAACAAAAGTTGTCTCTCCTGTTCCAGAAAGTTAAGGACTTTGAAACCCAATGTTTCTGGTTAGGATATATCCGCGTAATGGTGATCTGGTGTAGTTTTGGCCTGTACCGAAATTATATGAGTTAAAAACTCCCACGTCGTTAACCTATAGGAACAGAAGGGACAATGTTGACTAAATCTGTGTATGACCCGGTTACCACTGTGGTAGCTCTCATTGGTTTGTCATTTTGACAATACAACTGTGCCATTTGTAGACAGCACAATATGATCACATATGGTTCTTGACAAAGTAGAGGCCAAGAGGAATTGATGACTAATACAAATGCGAAAAATTACCTTTTGCGTGCGTAAATTGTAAGAAAAAACGTTTATTTACATACATCTAACAAAATTATAGAAGACTATAACAAACAAAACATAAACAAAAAAACTGTCTGAACTATATTTATTGGTACATTTCTCGAACAATTTCTATAAAAATAGGCAGGACACGTAGCTTGATATCCGAGAATAAAATAGATTACTTCTCATTCAGAATATTTTTACAGTTTTCCTGTGGATAGCAATAATCGGTTTTGCTCGCTCCTTTCGTTGAAATGTACATTATTACAAACCGTAACTCGTAGTAATGCACGTGCAAATGGCACTCCTAATATATTTAAACAGCCATGAAATTCCTTAGTTCCCATACAATTGTAATAACAAGTTAACAGTTTGTTGCCTCGGATAATTTTAAATGACAAAGAGGCCGCACCAATATACCTTTATTACACGATAATGAACACATTTCTTTGCCTGTCTATGGTTCTAATATGCCGGGAACTCATTCAATTCCGAACAGCTGTACTCGAGTGCAAATAAAAATAGTATAAAAACACTTACGAATCGCCTGGTAGGTAACGTTGGCATTTGAAAGAAATAAGCTTAAATAAGCTTGAATTTGCCGGACCACGGCGACGTTGGCGAGATGAGCTTGATGCGTTTGATCAAGGCTGGTGGGAGACTGCCCAAGATAGGGTTACGTGGAAGGAAAGCGGGGAGGCCTTTCCCCAGCAGTGGGACATGCAGGCTATTAAATAAAATAAGCATGAATTTCATTTGACAATACGTTGATTCGTAATGTAATGAATAGCTTACGAACTTACCGCTTGTGTCACAATCGTAAAGTAAAGCATATCTGTCAAATAAATTTAGCCCTTTCTTACACTTGAAAATAAATTTTTAGTCTATGGTGGTGAAAAATTTACGGATTCGAGAAAATCGAATGGATATCTTGCAATCTCGATTCGGTCATGATTAACGAGCCCCAATTAAAAAAAATACTTTGCAATGTGTAGGTAACATGGTAGTATTGTTGCCATAAATATCTTATACCTACCTACATATTGCATTTGTACGGTCTCAACTATGCATTTTTATGCTTACTCGCGACCTGCTTTACGCATGCCAGTTGTACATAGGTACCTACAACTTGTTAACAATACGCGTAACTAACTCGTATTGTAGTCACGAAGAGAAATAAAATGCTAAATCATACAAACGTGTTACATATTCAGTGCCCATATTCGTCATTTGTATGGAATTTTGACTTACTTGTGTGAAGGGAGGGAGTCAACTTACTTTTGAAAAAGTAACATCCTAGATCAGTAAAACTGAAGTCGGCGTTAAAAACAAAAGCATTCAGTTGGACTAACCTAGGATGATTTGAAAAGGTCATCGTTTTCAGAACATTCTTAACCTTTTCAACGCCATGTCAAATAAAAACTAGAGCTAATGTCAACGTTAATTCATACATACTCAGGTTTATTTTGCGTTGTCAACCATGACGGATATTTCCGTCAATGGCGTTGAAAAGGTTAAATGCTGCGGTAATTTTGTCGCTCGTGTGCGGTTGTGGTGTGGTACTAATTGTGGTATACCCGCTGTATACATATAAGTAGCTATAGTGTTGCCAATTTACTAAGACGTGCCCTGCTGCATTAAGTATACAATTTCCGTAATCATCATTAATCACAGGTGGTAAAATGTTTTGCATTATAAAGTAATTTAAAGTTAGTATCGCCGGCATCTAAGTAGAACCAACATGGCTGCCTCTGCGCAAGTTTTACCTGAAGTCGATTTATCGGTGTCAACCGAGGTGCAGGCGGGATGCGCAGGTTCTGGTTACGTCTCAACTTTTGCGACGATGGTAAGTAATATGGTAAGTATGGTAACGATGGCATCCCTGAATGAGAATTAAAATAAACACCCACAAGAAAACTATTTATATCTAAAAAAGGGTTGTTTATAGACATATTATTTAAATGTATGTATGTATTTAAATTGACGAGTATTAGAAAAAGCAACTTTTGTTTGTTACTGGAATTCGAATCTATAAACCATGCAATAAAGTTCACTTTCGTTTGTTTAAAAATGCCATTTTAAATTTAAACAAATGAAAAGGAACTTCATTCCCATTGAAAAAAGTTTTCATTATATTTCTTTGATTATGTATATTTTATTGTACAAGGATCCACAGGAGGTATACTTAGAAGGCGTAAGTAGGTAGGTACCTATTTTCATTTTACCCAATATATAATACCTACCTACGCAACTTTTAATACCAAACATCTACAATTTTGTACATAGCGTAATTTTTTTATTTGCTAGAATGCACAGATTGTTTATATTATTTTTAGTGAGGTAACTGACAATAGTCAATATAGTCATGTTGTTCTAAATTATTGGTATTGACAATAAGCCTTGTGTGACAATTGCATTATTAAATAAATATCAGATCACTCCACTCATACCTACAATAAGTAAACATGCCTCCGCTAGAAATAGAGCTAATACCACAATAAGAATCATATTCATTCTTACTAGCTGCTCACTATCTCTATCCTTGAATTCTGTGCATTCAGATGCAAGGTTAATCATATAAGTACCAGTTAACATTTACTCGGAAAAAATCTTGATATGCAATGGTTATTTTACCCGGAATGGACTAGATGTTGTTTTTTTTAACAAGCCAGTCATGTTATGCTATATTATCCATCACAAAAAATACACTTGTGTAGTTACTGACAGAATAATGATGCATCATTATCTTTATTGTATTTGGACAAAAATAATGGCATCATTAAAAAAAACTGTAGGAAGACCTTTGTTTGTGAAAATTTACATTTCATATAATGATATTAAATCTAGTTTCAAACCAACTGATGGTAAATTTAAGATAATGAACAAAAATAAGACAGCATAATTAAATTTAAAAAAAAACAGGAAGTTTCTGCCAGCGGCAAGATAAGAATGTTTTGCTTCCATTCGCATCTTTATTTACAAAAAAGTCATGAGATTTCATTAAATATTAAAGTACAAGGTGTTCCAGTCTGACATTAATTTATAACTTAGAATTTAACAATACCAACAGGAAAAGAACCAAAACAGGTAAAATACTTTTGCAGAGATAAAACGGGGAAATTTATATCTAACCAAATGTTCTCAAAACCACAATTGGATCAAATACATTCTTATATTAAAAACAAAGATATATTTTATATAATCTGTTTTTTATTCAAAAATATATTTAAATTTACAAATGTTTTAACAAGCATAAATAATAATAAACAAAACCTCGAGAGGACCAAATTGAACAACAGGAAAACTTTACCATTGCATACCATTTCATATTTATTTGGTTTAGCTAAAATAATTAATAATAAACAGGAAGCATTAAAATGATTCAGTATAAAACATAACACAAGTCAAGATATAATAATTACAATGGTCACACCGTCTATTATTGCAATGTATAGAAACACCAAAATCACTGCCAAGCGCCTCCACATTGTAAACAAACAATGTGTATTTTTAATTTGCGTGCAGATTACCGTTTGACTATAGAAACTGTCAATCAGCCTATAAATTAAACATACCATATAAAATCCTTGCAGTGCGAACAAAACGTCGGCTGCTTGAAGAACCTGGGCATGAACTTGTGATCCTTCACGAAATAAACATTCTTTTTTTTCAGCGCGCCCTTGCGGCCCCGCTGCCTGAACGCCTGCCCCAATTTCAGGTCACCCCCACTGTCATCACCGTTATTCTCCTCGTCCGCCATAGCGACGCGCGGTGACGAGCTGAACGCCGGTAAAATCGGAAATTATTATCCCACTGTATTTGCTAGACTACACGACCAAAAGACCGGACCGCCGCTCTCAGCCGAACGTCATCGCGTTATGTGTCAAACGAGCCAATGAAGATTTCAGGCTGTCACAACTGTCAATGTCAAAATGGTAAAAATATTGCCATACCCACGAATAATTTACCCAAAAATTTAAATGATCTTAGAAATTACATCGACAAACGAGAATTCCAGCCAAATAAAGGCGCTATCGGTATCTATCGGAATGTATTAAAACTGAAACTGGCTGTAACATGATTTGCCTTATAATATTAAGCAGAGCTAAGGTGGCAAAATACTTTTAATTATTTATTATTTTGCTTAACCATGGTATTACATTACAGGTTGAAAGTATCATCATAATCATCGCTACATATTATACATTCTTATTATAATAGTCCCCCGCCTCGCTGAGTTTGTTTGTTCGGGCTAATCTCAGAAACTACTAAATTGACATTTATACGGTTTTAACCAATAGAAAGAAGGATTATGTAGAAAGGTTAATGCCTATAATTTATAAATATTATACAGGCCGAGTCTTTATAAAGTGTACAAATTAAAATGAAGGACATAAAATTAAATTTTATCGACGAAAAAAAAAAAACATTTTTCTATTTATGTTAACTTTCGCCCGTGAATCCGTCCGCTGTCGTCACATAGAGAACACGGCGCGATCACGCCACGCTAAGCATGATAATATTGCACGCTTTGTAATAAACCGGCTCAAGTTGAAATAAACCTTTATTCCATTTTAAACCATAATTAAAAGTCTACGATTTGAAATCAAACTGCTTTGTTTCGACTTGAGCCTGTTTATTACTAAGAGTGCGTGTTAGCCTGGCAAAGAAGTCAAGCAAAAAAATGAGAGCGCTGTTCAGAATTAAATTGGCAACATGACCCACGGTTTACTCTAACCTGTGGTGGTTGCCGTTTGAAAATAGCTTTAGTTCAACCAGCACTTTCTAGATGGCAGCACTTGTCATAAATAGAAGCTTGATCATAGAGTTGCCACTCTTTCCCTCTATAGTTACTTTTCTCTTTGGAACGCGTTGCGCGTTGCGGTAAGAACATGCCGTTGCGCGCGGCTTGGCACATAAGAACATGCCACGCTACTGTCACGCCACGTCAAGCTGGCTGTTTGACAAAGCCATTAAAATAATAATTATATGGTTTTGTCACTCCAAACTGTTTTCAACCATATAGATTGCATATATTGTCGTACTCGCCTTTTAAAGCCCTTTATTTTGATACCGCACTTGAGAGTATTGATAAAAAAAATTTTAGCCCACACATGAATGCCATTGATTTAGTATATACTAGATACACAATCCCGAGCAAAAATCTTGTATAAACTGGCTGAAAATGACGTTGACAGGTATATTCAGACACATGCTAATACCACTAATTTTTACCATGATATGCGAAAAATTTGGACAGATTGGACTTGCCAAATTTGCAAACTTACGTTTCAAAACATTGAATGCTTTTTAGTTATGTGGTCATTGACGTAATATTTACCAACACTTTACGTCAAAAGAGAACATGATAAGTCATAATTTGTGCATTCAAATTAAATGACTTTTTAGTCATTCATCATGAAAGCATTATAAGTTTAACTAGAATCTGTTTAATTATAAATAGAATTAACGTAAAATAAGACAATCAATCCTTTTTTTCTGTTTTATTGCTGTTATTTACGCATTTTTCTATCGAACATTTAATCATTATTGACACATGCCACTATCTACGGTCAGAACAAGACTAAGAGCCAAACTAAGTTTTGTCGTGCCACTTTTCCCTGCTGATGGTGTATCTAGTATATACTAAATCAATGATTAACACGCATAAAATTCGCCATTTTGATTTTTTAAGTATTTTATGTAACCAGTGATACTCACGCCATCAAGACGAATCTAATGACGTATCATCAATTGGTTGAGCCGTTGAGTAGTTACGAGTGGACATAGAAACGGACATACATACATACAGGTCACATAAGTCACACAACACATAACCCTCCTTTTAGGCTTCACCGCAGTTGGGTAAAAAAGCAATTCAATGTTATTTAGTAACTCCCAGAAGGCAATAAATACAATAAATACAAAATTCATTTTGTAGCTTGCTTTGTGGTTACTTCTACCCTAAAACACGTCGCTTTTAAGACTTGGCAACACAATTCGTTCTAACCCTAAGTTCTAACCATATGACTCGTCTGTATCTTTAAAGGTTAGTGTTACATAATATTATCAGTCGGTTAATTTTACGTAATTCGTAAAATCAATGCAGTTATATATTTTCGAATAAGTTAATAATTTTAAAAATAAAACTAAGTTCTGATTACATTAAATAGTCTTTTTCTATGTTATTTCAAAATGTCATAGATAACATAGATTTCGAACGCACTTTTGACTTCCCTCTCCAACTCCACGCACGATTGGAACGAACGAACGAAGTAAGCCGTTAAATTTCAAGGGTTCGTTGGTTGTTTGATCTGTCTGGGTGTTGTTTTTCAAGAAGTGGCAATTAGTTATTAGTGAAATTTGCTTTATTTTTCCAAGTCTGTGTTGTTTAATGTTCGGTATAGTTTTATTTTCAACCAAAATGAGGAAATTCTGATGTCGAGCAACGACTCCTCTGTCCAGGACTGAAGAAGTCTGCTCGACATCAGAATTTCCTGAACTCATTTTTATTTCTGTCTGATTTCGATGCCATGGACAGAAGAAGTATTTGCCCGTCATCGGAATTTCCTGAACTCATTTTGATTTAAAACAAAACTAACTATACCGAACCTAAACAACACAGACTAAGAATGGACTCCATGGTGGCGCAGTTCGATGATATAAATCGTTTGAATAACGTCCTCAACGACGAATATTCGGAACAATGTAAGTAAATATTTAATATTATGGCCTTGTAGTTGATATCACGTTAAGAAATAATACAAATCGAGATTGCTGTTTATTATACAGCATTAGTGAATGTTTCTGTCTACCCCCTACTTTGCTTGTTATCCTATGACGGTCGACAAAGTGTAGCTTGTAAAGGATACTTACAAAAGAATGGCCTTACTAATTATTAGACAGCTAGACTGGAGTTACCTATGTATTATTTGATGTCCTAAATCTGTATTATTTGGGTATTTAATTTATTTTCAATGACCCATGATTGATTACTGGTTGTCTTTTGAAGGTTCATAAATTTTCAGCACATTGTTTCCCTATTAATCAATCTTCTTGTTAGTTAAATTTTTAAACAGAACACAGATACAATGAACAGTTGTTGTGGTTGTGTCATCTAAGACAATCATGATATACATGATTGTCTTTCATTACTCTTTCTTTGCTTCTTCATAGTCAGGTAAAAATAATGACTTGGCATGTGTTCTATTGTAGACAGTTTCACGCTGGCTAATGTTAGGACTATCTTGAACTCACCAACATCATTTATTCATTATTTTGCTTCTTAAAATGTGATATTCTAGTTATTTAGATAGTAAAATTACCTTTTAAGTAATTTGAAAGTAATTTATCTGTACAGGTTTCCTAGCATTTATCAAGCAGATGGAATGGGTCCGTACTCAATGGGCATCGGCAGAGGCGGAGTCGGCTCGGCTGCAGACGGAATTGGATGAGGCCCTTAAGACTCTTTCCAAGTGGGAGGCCAAGTTTGCACATGTTAGGAAACTGCTGGACGGAGAGAAGAGAGAGAGGAATATTGTTATGAAGAAGTACAGTGAATTGGTATGTTACTTAATGTTCATAAAATTATAGTCTATTACTACCTTACTTTAATAGACATTCCCTCTTCCTATTGGTGAAAACCATATGAAAATCCATACAGTACTTTCTGAGATTAGTCCAGACAAATATTTGGGGGAGTTTAATTTATCCTCCTAAGGCCTAACATCATAGGACAATGGTCAAAATTACTTTTAACTTTTGTTGACTGACATAAGATTCTGTTTCGAACTAGTGAAATTTTGACGTAGGCCTCAGGAGGATAAAATATGTATTGAAGATAAAACTTGAAGGATGCCTTAAGTTCTGGTAACATTTTGTAGCCAAATTATAACTGACACTAAATAAATAGTTACCTAACCTACCATAACACTTGCAACATTTCTTGGTCATCCGGTCTAACCCACAAAACCTAGCTGTTCAAATGAAATTGTGATTTCTTAGTATAAGTTCTATACATTTTTTATTTATTATTACAGAGTAAACTTCTAGATATGGCCAGGGACCTGTTGTTTAATGACAATCGAGCCAAGCTGAATGATGAGACACTTCAGAAGCTGGCTTTCCTCAATGGAACTGCTCATCAGGACCACAATGCTAGGCTGACTGGAGTCCCAGAACTGAATTCCACTGGTAAGTCGACACAGTTAACAAACTAAATATATAGCATTTGTATGTTTAGTTTTAGTTTGTATTTTTATTACATTTATAAGGGGTTTCCGCCACAACCAGTTAGAACTTAGCTGGGTCCTTAGATGATAAGATAATAACTTTATAGTATTACAAATAAACTGGCCATATGTGTGTCGAGCATGCATTGATTTGATTTACATGAGATGCATCTTACAATGAAAAAAGAGTATTTTAATTAATTCCTCCCACCATAAACCACATTGGTAGGAATTTGGGTTGTGGAGATAGTATGAGAAGTTGAGAACAGTAATCGGCAAATGTTAATTTGTTGATAATTTCGAAGAGTCATTGGAATATCTCGGTTCTAAATGTTTGTTGAAAGTGTAAATAAAGTAGACACAATTTTAATAACTTTTTCGAAAAATTGTCGCCTCGTTATTCACGCCATACAATTAAACTTCCTTCTAAGTGTGTTCCGGTGTGGCCTCAGCCTAACCTACAACTTGTTTTGACTCGTCACTCATCGTCTAGAGTTCTTACGAAATGTATGTTTATTAAAGCTGCAATAATTGTGTTCTAAAACAGTAATATCAATAGAAATTATTGAAAACCGATTTCTTATTTCGGAATGGGTAGGTAATTAGACTATTTAAACACACTTATATTAATGTTAGTTAAGGCGAAATCTGTTTGTTAAAAGGCAGTAGCAAAGAAACCGTAAGACAGTATAATACACACGTCTATTTCTTTCTAAAGCTATCTCCAAGCAAATCTGAATCCTATTTACATAATAATTAACTTTGATTGTAAATAAATAATGTATAGTTTAAACTAGTTTATAACTTGGTCCACAGGCACTCTGCTCTCCGAGATGTCGTACTCCCGGTCGGAGGAGGACCTGGACATCTCCATCGCGTCGACGCGGCGCTCGTGGGTGCAGCGCGGCAACTGGGCCGCGCGCGACGCCGCGCCCGCCAAGAAACGCCGCTCCTCCACCAGCTCCGCCACCAAGGTATTTTTTTATATCGGGCTGGTTGTCGCAACTCGACGTCTGTAGAGTGGGTGTCGGTGGGCTGTATTTTGAGATTACAAGGGCTGGAATTCCGCGGTGAATAAATAAAATGCCGGAGTCTTTTGCGTGTATTTTACCGGGATAGCCGATATAAGAGAGAGAGAGAGAGACCAGATACACAAGGTAGCCATTACTAAAAACTACTCTTGGTGTTGCCAACATCGTCTTGCGCCTATATTGCGTGTGGAATCGCGACTAAGGTACTCCTTAACTTGTACAGTGAGCTCTTTCGAACCCTAAGTTACAGATCACTCGTCATCACCCTAACTGAATGTTACGTCTCTAGACCGTGGAGCTGCAGGGCGGCAAGCTGCTCGCCACGGCCACCACGACCCTGACGCTGGAGCGCGCAACCACCAACCAAGATATGAAACCGCCCAAGAACTTTGTAAGTTACGTCACAGAGACTTCGCGCGACCACCAGCGTGGCGAGCGATATCCTAATGAATTTCGTGTAATGCCAATTAACCGCTGTTCGATGAGCGTTTTAACCGTGCAATAAAAAACAAGACAATTCGCTCGCTGGTTCGGCGTTCGCGCAAAGTCGTGGCTGTAATAATATGTATATATTAGCACGACGTATGTATGTATTCACAACCCAGCCTATACAACAGTGAGCCCAGGTGTAGCAAGATGTCCAGTCACTAGCAATAATTTATTTATTGATACAAAATCCACAGCACAAAGTAAGTACAGCAATTTAAATAAAGGTTTTATGTTTACACATCACTGGCCAATTACGGATAATACACAACTGTGTGTGCGAACATAGGCAGCGGTTATGGGGTAGAGTGATTGTTACGGCAGATTCCAATATTATAATCCCAGATCTCTTATCTACAGTTAACACATAATATAGTCGCCCTTTTTGTCTCTATGCCTGTCAAATGGCGAGATTTTGTCTGTCGTCGCTGCAGGCTTAAAATTTACAGGGTTTAGTAGCATGTACGAATGATGTATTTACAGCAGCCGATATCGGAAAGCAGCGACGAGGCGCCGGCGCCGGCGTCCAAGCCGTCCGCGCGCCTGTCGGCCAAGCGCGTCAAGGAGGAACACACGCCCTCCGCGCCGCCGCGTTCCGGTAACTGTGGTTCTGCATAATAGTATACTGCCGCACTCAGAGACGTCAATTAATTTTCAAGTTTGATTAAAGATGCTGTTTCTTATTCTATTCTATGCAAAGAAAGTGACAGCAGCAACTTTAATCAAACTTAAGTTAATTGACGTCTCTGAGTGCGGCCGTTAGTCAATTTGTTTGGGTAATTAACTATGTAACTAAATTTAATCAAAACCACGTGATATAGTTCGTCAGCCAATAGGAGCAGGGCACTGATACCTAAAAGCTCGGCAAAACAGTTTTGATTGGCTTTAACAACACAGTCACGTGGTTTAGTTTGTTTACGTTTTTTCAAGTACCTTAAGTATTTTTAGTAAATTGAAATTGTGTGCTGAATTGAAATAGAAAAAATGAAACTGTTTTTCGCGCAACTTTTTTAAAATCTGTAATTGCTTGTGAATTAATACTTTTTTTCTTGCTATTTTTAAGAAAGCACTATCTGCCTCGGCTGGGTTGACAAATTGTTGGATTGGTATTTTTTTCAAAATTTCGCAACGGTTTAGTATTTTGTTGGTCAGACACGGAGACGGGGTCCGACACGCCGGCGCGCGCGGTGGCGCGCACGCCGTCCGCGGTGTCGGCGGCGTACGGCGGCTCGCCGCGCGCGCGCCCGCGCCTCCACAACTTCGTGGCCAAGAACTTCTACAAGCGGGAGACCTGCGGGCCCTGCGGGAAGACGTGAGCGCAGGGGTTGAGCTTGTAGCTCGTCTTGCTTCTATATCCTAATTATTGTATACCTATAATAACTATATAACTCATTATAAGCCGGAACTATCCGACAACATGCAAATGAATAAATTATGAAATTTAATCGTTTATCCGTTATTGATCGAGCGAGCGCGAAGCGAGAGCGAAGCGTTTCAGCTCGGGAAAAAATGGTTTCGTATGTCTGGAGGTCGAGATGTACGTTTGTTCTCCTCTAGAGGTCACATTTCTTTCAAACTTATTTACGGTATTGGTAGACCTATGTCGATGTATGTGGATGACAGTTTTCCAACTGCAAAGTTAAGTTTGTCGCGAAATGTACAGCTCACAGAGCCACTAGTATTAAATTAAGTCAAACGTAACTCACGTTAATTTAAATGATTGTGTACGTCATGTTTTTTTTTATGATGTGATATAGAAGCATATTTAGTTCAATTAAATAAGAATAAGAAATTTGGCTTATAAACGGGCAGCTCTGATTTGTGTGTCGCTCGTGTTACACTTTACTACACATTAAAATTCTCTGTTGCCTTAGTTAACGGGCTAAATGTCTTACCTTGTCATTTTGTTTTAAATTGCAGTATAAAGTTCGCGAAGGTGGGCATCAAGTGCGAGACGTGCCGCGCGCAGGCGCACCCCGAGTGCCGCGCGCTGCTGCCGCTGCCCTGCGTGCCGCCCGGGCCCAACGCGCGCCGGCACCATGCCCAGGTACACACTAATGGCCGATGATACGGTTGTCCTTGTTTATTTTTACAAACTTTGTGGAATCAAAACATAATCGACCGATTAAATAGTCTGCCAGGACTGGCAGGAATCCACCAGTTCACCGCCCTTGGAGACCATAATACAGATATGTAGTGAACGATCGTACGATATCGGTTTTCGTCGAAATAGTACGTATTTATCTTGCTTTTCCTATCAAATTTGGTATTTTGGTATTACCAATCGATAAGCTAATTGCGAATGCAAGACGAATACAAAGTTATTCGATAAATTTTGATGTCATATGATTATGCACTACATCCCATCCAGATGAATGCGGTTGGTAATCCAAACGACGCGGTTATCCTAGTCGTTACCTTGCCTGTGAAGCTAGCGATCCCGGGTTCGGTTCTTGATAAAGGCTCATATTTGTGTGATGAGCGCGAGTATTTTTAATTTATTTGTTCCGGTGAGAAAACAAGATAAATAGGAAGTTATCCGACAAAATACGTGATTTATTTATCTGGTAGAGTAGTAATAAAGTATTGTTCGGCAGGAGGGCGGCATCGCGGACTTCGCGCCGCACACGCCGCCCATGGTGCCGGCGCTGCTAGTCCACTGCGTGAACGAGGTGGAGAAGCGCGGGCTCGGCGAGCGCGGGCTCTACCGCATCAGCGCGCTCGACAAGGACGTCAAGCGGCTCAAGGTCAGTGCCAGCTGCAGGCCCAGCGGCCCGAGGTCTACTGCCGCGGCAGCGCCGGTAGAAGCCTCAAGCTTAGCCGCGGTTACCTCGTTGGTAGCGACCCTGCCTACGAAGCTAGCTGTCCCGTTCGATTCTCGGTATGGGCAAATATTTTTGTAAAGAGCACGAATATTTGTTCCCGAGTCCCTATTTCAGTTTGTATGTATGTATGTATGTAAACTCTTTATTGCACAGATAACAATGAATACTCGTAAATTAAAATGTAAAAAGGCGAGCTTATCCCTATAAGGGATCTCTTCCAGCTAACCTAGAAAATGAGTGAGGACAAAACAAGAGGATAGGCAATATTACATGTAAAACACAAAATTGTTAGATAAGATATACGATAAGATTACTGACTTACTTCGTAGGTGCATTTTGCCCTTTCTTGAATTTGATAGTGTCGCGGTATTGCAGTATCACCGACGATAATAATAATAAAAGCGTAGGGATGTGACGACCCCATCATCGCCTGCAAGTTCTTCTAGTGATCAGTCACCGCAGGGCAGCTAGTGGCGAGCTGTTTGTGAGTAGCGACACCACAGACCCGAGTGCTCCCGGGGGAAGTCCCTGTTCCTCACCTCCCGCTTGCCTTCACCGGCCGGTCGGAGTGTACTATGACGAGGAACAGACCCTCACTTCTGGCTTGCCTGTGTTGATCGGTCAGAGTGGAGTCGCGAGAGCTATATGCTCGAAGGGCGGATGTGTTGCGTAAGTGGCGAGTGGGCACCTTATGGTCGTTTAAATACCAGAAGCACCTCTCCACCCTTAGCCCCTCTGGAATTGTTGCCCCTTTGCTGCTCTGTATATGCGGCTTTTTTGAGGGGCCCATTCCATTGAGGTGGCAAGTCACTGTCTGCCGTTTTAACCAAAGTTAACATTGGCAGGCATACGCCATAGTTTCACCCATTATAGTCCAGTTTACCAATCCGATATGGAATTACATCCACATAACTCATTATTTTTGTTTCCATCCGTTTAAAGGAGCGGCCACACCGCTGCCCAAAATACGGTGACGCAGTGACGTGGCGTATACGCAACGTTTCTAACGCATACCGTCCTCACTGGATCTCTCTCTCTCACTGCGATTCCGTACCGTCACCGTATTTTGAGCAGCGGTGTGGTTGCTCCTTAAAATAGTTATATTCTAACCGAGGGTTGTCCGTAAGGGCATACTTACATAGTGTGAACTCAGGGACAATCGCGTAATCTCCGGTCAGTGTCTCATTACATTACAATATTAAATTTATCAAAAAGGCCTCTGCGTGTTGGCTGCGGCTCCATGTACGCCTTCCAAAGGTCCGGGACTCCCATAGTCCCGTGCTTGGTAATGACATACAATAATAATAAAAAGGCGGCTTTCGTAAAGTTCAAATGAGAGGGTCTTCTGTACTTGTACTATTTACCTATTCTGTAGGTCAATTTGTGTGGGATTGTCCTCTGATGTGTCGAAGTCAGTGTCCTATGACTGGTGGCCGCCAATTCCTCACTTTTTGATTTTCCGACATTTACACTTGATTAGTCTTATTTGAACAATAAGAAAACAAGTGAAGTTATATATTCGTTTAATTTTAACAAATATAAAACAAATACACTTCATATTAAATATCATTAAGCTCAATTGCCACCAGGTTCGATATCTTCAGGCAAAGGGCTATCTGCCAAGCAGCAAAGCAACGCCCAGTGCCACCGCGTACCTAAGGCATGCGCTATGTTAATTTTCCAATGCCTCTTTGGGGGATATTTGTTTAGTATTGCCTCATACGCAGTCACGCCGTTAATAGCGTTCCTTATATGTTTGTAAAATAAAGGACCGGTAACAGCTAAAATAACAATGTCATAAGCTAAACACATGACATACATGTACAAAGTTAAATCTATTGCATTAGTCTTATTAAACTGCATGCGTTTTATATGTGCCATGAATTCCAACAATTTAGAGAATTCAGCGACGCTGTAATGTGACAGTTTATAGGAGTAAAATATTGCTGTGTAGCTCACGAAAAGCGTACAGTGGCCTAGGAAGCAGATGAAGTAACGGTAGTTTTTCAGGCCAACGCAGTGGAAGAGGAAACCGCAGTGGTGGTCGCGTCTTAATATGCATACGTCGCAAGTAGGGCAGTGCCAACTTCTAGGAGGTCTATTTCGCTTGCACACTTCACAATACTCGCCCTGTCCTTCATACGATCCAACTCTTGTATCCGTCATTATACTCAATATCTGATTTCCGTACAAGTTCATGAACATGTAACACCAGAGAGCCTTTTGAAATAAACTCAATTCGAACGTTAATATCTGTGTTAAGAACAACCCAGGCGTGAATATCACAGTTATAAAACAGCATAATACCCTTTGAAATATACGGCTCATATTTTTTTTCTTGTTGGTTTTCCGTTTCGAAGACATTGCGTGCTATTGGTTTAATTTATTCTTCATTGCGGTGGTATGGGGATAGACTGAGGTATCCGACTGTGTGATAAACTATTGTGCGAATTGTGGAATAATTATTTACATCGCATAAAATTCCAGTAGTGTTATTGAATTTGACAGTGAATGACAGAAGTCACAGATTATTTACAATCTCAATTTATAAATGAAAAAAAACGCAGATATTTGTCAGCCAGTATCAATAACAGTTACAGCCTGTTTCACAATCGTCAAGTAGCGCATATCTGTCAAATAAATTTAGCTCTTTCCCTTTCTTACACTTGAAAATAGACGAGGAGAGGGGCTATCTTTAACTGACTTGAATTTACTTGTCGATTGTGAAACAGGCCCTTAGTATAGTTCGAATCTGGGATTGTTACATTACAAGCAAATGCTCCCAGTAAGGGGGAGGGCCTTTATCAGTGGGCTGAAATTTGGAATACATCTATGAACTCGATGACAATGCAATACTGTATAGGTAGTTCCACGAGAGTTGACGCCACGCACACACCCACAAGTCATGTAAAGACAGCGGGATTTATGAAACAGAGGTACATAAAAAGAACACTAATTTCAAAATGCCGCTGTCATTACATGACTTGTTGTTGTGTGCGTGGCCTCAACTCTCGTGGAACTACTGGCATGATAAGAGCTGATCGTATAAAGTCGGAAGATGACAACATCCCTCTACTAAGTATAGACCCGCCGAGTTTAACTAACGAGTTAACTTTTTTATATATTGGTATCTAAAAGCAGTTGACAATTTTGCAAAACATAAAAGTACAGTCGGCAAACAAGTCTCAAAAATGATTTATTTTACAGAAATTTAGTCCAAATCCTTCGTGAAATGTGGTTTATATTGACAGGAGCGGTTCCTCCGGGGCTGCGGCTCGCCCCAGCTGTCGACGTGCGACGTGCACGTGCTGTGCGGCTGCATCAAGGACTTCCTGCGCAGCCTGCGCGAGCCGCTCGTGTCGGGCGCGCTGTGGGCCGACTTCATGGCCGCGGCGCGCCTGCCCGAGCCCGGCGACGCCGCCGCCGCCGTCGTGCAGGCCGTCAGCCAGCTGCCGCCGCCCAACCGAGACACGCTGGCGTTCTTAGTGCTGCATCTGCACAAGTTAGTACGCTGTGTGGACGGCCGAGTCCAGCCAGCCTCGTCGACGCAGGCGTTTTAGGGCGATTCTTCGGCGTTTTAACCGCCGTCATTGTAGTCTTCGCATATTTCCCAAATAAAACTAACAAGTTTATTTTAATTTTGAATGCAATGAGAACTACTCCCGGTGCTTCTTCTATTTACATCGGAAATTGTTAAAAGTAATCGTTATTTTCGTCAATATATGCGAAGACGACAAGGACGGCGGTTAAAACGCCGATGAATCGCCCTTTAGCTGTACTGTTTTATTGAGCCGCGTATTGACGACGCGGTTAGCCTAGTTGGTCACGGTATGGGCATATATTTGTGTGATACGCGAGTATTACTTCCTTAGTCATAGTTTTATGTATTTGTGTGACTTTTTCTGTTAGACCATTTATACCAGGACGGGCCTTACCCCAGACCTTCCCCTCTGCCGAGTTATAAGATCAAAATGATCTTGCACGTTTATTAAAACTACCCATTTAGTCAATTATTTCGCATTATCAAAATCGTCTTCGGAGAGTAAGAAGCTTCAAGAAAATACCTTGTGCTATTTTAGCGTGCAGCAAAATGAAAACGCATCAAATTCGTAGAGAAATGGCGTAACATTCATTTATTATTTTTCACCATGGATTTTGATCAATTTCAAGTGTTTTTGTGTATTATTTCTTGCACACCAATATATCGATTCTCTGCTCGATTTATAAACGGCTTGCGTAAAATCGCCCGGTAACTCGCATACCTATATAATCTGTGGACGAAGTCCTTTAAAAAAGGAAAGAAAGCCTTTGTGCACATCTCTTTTGAACTAATTATTAAAGCCAAATAAGAAAAGGTCAAACATATGTCTTCGGTTGCTATTTTTTGCATGTCTAATTGTAATTCGTATACACACGCGTTGATTTCATATTTCGTTTGTTTGAGTGCGTGATATCAAGTTAGTGTGTTTATATTTTTAGTGGTGTAAGTGAGTAGGAATAAGAGCAATTTTTGCATTTGTGTCTTAGCGTTTTATATGTGTGTTACTTCACCTCCCCCAAAAAACGACAGACTTTTGTGGTTAGTAGTTTGCGCGTAAGGCATGTCTTGGGGTATAATCATATACTCAAATGTTTTTTCAATATAAATATTTTTATTGGTACCTACCTAGTACCCATTGTACATGCTTCAAGCTTAGTTTAGGACTAGGTGTGAGATTTATGTGCTGATATTTATTTATTGACATTTGTTTGTATAATAGATAATAGTAAGGTTAACAATAGCGTAATGGCTAGGAGTCTTTTATCGTCTTTATGCGCTCCCTCCGCTAATCGAACAAGATATTTAATAAAGTTTTAAAAACACCAGGGTAGCAGAAAGCCCTGACTGTGAGATGGGCATAGACAACCTGGCGAAGATCTTCGGGCCCACCGTCGTCGGCTACGGCATGATGACTCAGGCAGCCGAAATGTACACGGCCACGGCACAGATGGTTAATGTAAGTAATAGCAAAAAAAAAAAAAAGTGGAACAAGCTTTTGTTGCCAACAAATTTTTTTGCAGTCACATACTGCTTGTTAAAACCAAATTAAAGAGCCCTAACTCGGTGGGTTAAGTAAGCGGATATCCTGATTCCATCTTTCGATTCCATTATCAGAACAGCTCATAGCTACCATAACATTGCATTGTCATCGGTTTTACAATTATTTATTCCGAATTTCAACTTCTTACTACTAAAACAATAATTTACATGAATAATGTATGTGCCCAGGTGATGCATCTATTACTCCAGCTGCCCTCGGACTACTGGGCTCAGTGGGCGTTCCCCAACGACGCGACGTCGCCGCTCTCCGCCCCCCGACCTAGAGGGTTTTTCTTCTCTCCCGCTGACACTGGGTAAGTTAATCAGGCCAAAGACCGAAGGTTCTCTTCCATAGACTAGTTTTGCAACAGAATATGTATGTAGGTATCTAAACCGGCAAGAGCTCCATCTGCCCAAGTAGCACACAAGCTGTATAAGAGCTTAAACAGCCCTTAAAATGCTGAAACTAGAGTTATAATGGCTGTATAAGCTTTTATACAGCTTTTGTGCTACTTGGGTGTAAATATGATAAATGATTTACAAGTTTTTCTGATGACCTCACTGTGTCATAAGTGTTTCTTTTTAACCCCCTACGCAAAAATAAGGGTGTTATAAGTTTAACGTTTGTATGTGTCTGTGTATCTGTCTGTGGCATCGTAGCTCCTAAACGGATGGACCGATTTTGATTTAGTTTTATTTTGTTTTGTTAAAAAGGTGAAAGTGTTCTTAGCTTGTTTTGATGAAAATCTGTTAGCCATTTAGAAGTTAATATGAGCTCTAAGGGTAGGGGTCCCGATTTTGTCGGAGATTTTTTAACTCGGCTAGGTTAAAACCAGTGGTCGGAATAGGTAGAGCTAATTTACCTAAACTTGACGCATGTTCATTCATGCGCGAGTGAGATGGGAACACATTATTGAATGAACATGCATCAAGTGTAGGTAAATCAGCCCTAGCTATTCCGACCACGCACGCGGTTATAACGTATCAGCGCATTTGTTTTCTCCTATTTCAATAGACATAACTTAAATGAAACATTATTTCAGAGTGTCACGGAAGAAGAGAAGTTATTTCCAGTGACAAGAAAATCAGATCTGATGTTTAATGAGTACTGAGGAAGTCCACTTTAGTTTGTTCGTGTAAGTGAGCAATTATGTTATATGGTGTAATTTTAGTTTTTACGTTTAGCTGGATCTGTAGTAGTATTTATTTTTCAAACCAGATGCTAACATAATGCAGTTATTGACTGTAATATTGAAAAAAATTAGCTCTGCGATATTATTAAAACTGCTTAAGATTCAGCTTTAGCTATTTTATTACGTAACTTTATTGTTTATTTTTTATCAGATTAGTTTATTAACGTACATTCTTAAGGCTAGTGCATTTAACTCAGGCATCATCGTTACCAACGCAAAAATCACAATAAACATTCTGTTTTCCCATTTCTGATAGTAAAATAAATCTTAGAGTCACCAAAAAGTACAAGGACCGCTTATTTTTATTTAGGACATATAATTATAGAAAATTATAAGTTGTTATTGTCTTGGCATACTGCAATCATACTATCATCGTCAGTACCAACTAAGATTATACTGTATCCCGTTACGCATAACGACTGAGACATTTTTCCCTGGGAGTGTTAACCCGGGGGAAAATGAAAGTAAGCAGCGAAGGCAACTTACGTACAGTGCTCCCAGGGTCCAGGGTTCGGCTGGCTATCGCTGTCACACTCGCACTCCCACCTGACAGTATATTTGTCACTCGTGTGTCATAGAAATACGAAGAATGCCGAAAGAAAATTGTACTGTACAGTGCATAGTCTTAGTTTTTCGGATTCTGGTCAAGTCGTTAGATAGATAAGAGCGTATGAGAGAGAAGCACAAACCCGAAGGTTGTTGTAACAGCTACGGAACTGTAGACGAGTACTCTGACCGCTACGTTCTTGAAGTGAATGCACATTATCCCACAATTACAATAATAACTACTTGTTTTTTTGTGTTTTAGGTAATTTAGTGTATTATATCTTATAGCATTTATTGTCTTAGCATTTATTTTGTTGTACCAGTTGTATTTACGGTCAATCCGGTACGTCAGGTCGCCGCCTATAACATGATTCTGTATATAAAATTGTCTTAAAAGCTTCCTCTAAGCAGCGAACAATAAAACGTGTATTTGGTTATATATTTTGTACAAGTACTTAATATTGTTGCGGCTGTTAGAGGCTCTTAGGCGAAATAGTCTATATTTCAATTATTATAATTAATATCAACTAGTTAAGTTACGTATGCATATTTTGTTGTTGCAAGCGTCGGTGGCGTGGTAAGCAGGACAGCACACGACACCTTTAGGTGTTCTTGGCGTCCAAAAGGTTAAGTGACGATGGCGTCATTTTTGCATTTTTCCGTCAATACGCAACCGAACGCGGCAACGGCACAGCCCCGACTGGGTCTGACCTGTCATAAACAAAAGCCGTACGATGTATCATTTTTGGAATTAGTTTGATTCGTTTATACTGTGGTTGGGCTAGCTTCTCTACCCCGCTACCGCCCAGATACTTAGATGCTCCGCGGGACTACTGCCTAGCACAGTGGCGCGATTGCAAAACAAAAGCGAACCGCAACCGAAACAGTGCATTAAGATAAAGTTCAATTTTGATTAAAATATTTCGGATCATTTCGGTTTTGTTACGCTACAGGGTAACGACATGTGTCATTTAATTTCAATGATTATCATTGCGTATTGTAAAAGTATAGATGTGTAGCACAACCAGTAACACAGAACTTACGTGAGATCTAAGGCGGACGCCACACCGCCCGGAAGGCATAGATCATCCATGACTCAAACATGGTCTCTTATTCCAATCACTGCAGCGGTAGTCATCGAGGCAGTTAAGCCTGCGTGTTTCACTGCCTGAATCCTTAACCTTTTTTACGTCAGGTCAAATTATAACAGTTAATCCCACCATCATTGGCGAACATTACGAGAACACAAAACGTTTGTCTATTTTGCGCTGTCAACTATGACGGATTTATCTGGCATTTGTGGTGAAACTGTAGTGCAGATATTTCTTAATGGCCATCAAAGGTTAATGGTTCAATCGTTCATAACGATAATGCTGTAGACTAAAAGGCAATTTATAATGAAAAAGGTTAATTGTGTAATATGGTATAAGTCTAAATATTAAATTGTAAAAACAAGTACTGAAACTACTTTAATTTAAAATAATATCACCTTAATCAAGGAATCTCGGTGATTGAGCGGATTTAGACACAACAATGCAATAATTTAGATAGTTAATTTAGTCATTCTCATAAACTTTGATTATGTGTCTTAAGGAAGTAAAATCTCAATCTTGTTCTAGTTTATGTTATTTCTATTTAATTGTTTAGTCTTAACTAGGGGCACTAAATTCCAGAAAATCTTCATATTTACAGCGCAGACAGTCGGTTCGCTTGTTGCAAAATTATTTGAACATTTATAAACCGATTTTTTTGCGCAAGGAAGTCTGCAATAGTTTTCGACAATAGTCAAAACTCAGCATTCAGTGCTACGCTTCCTATTTTTCTTATTTTGGAACTTGAGATTGTACTAAGAGCTTGTATAGGTTCCTTTATTCAAACCGCGGATAAATTAAGTAAGTACGTATATTAATTACCACATAGTTATTTTTAATGTTGTATTTAGCATATACATTTCACTCATTGTCATTATATTTATTACTAACTAGCTTACCGCCCGCGACTTCGTCTGCGGAGAGTCAGTACTTTAGTTAAATTTAAGTCTATGCCCACCCTGAAAGTCCATTTTAAATCTCGGTGAAAGAATTTTTGAAATTGATGTGTAGTTTAGGAGATTACCCTTTACATATAAACAAAAAAAACAAATTTACCAACTTTACATCTTTATAATATTATAGTATAGTATATTATAGTATTATAGTACTTATAGATTAAGTCGTGACATATTTCATTAAATTGTTGACATGTTTTGTCTCATTTCAGATTAATATATATTTTGTAACTACTAGTATATTTGACTTAAAGTTAAAATAAATCGTGTGCAACGAACTTTGCTTTTGATTTGTTTCCTAACTGGTGTTGTCCTTATAACCATTTTATTGTAACTACACAAAACTGAAGATTAAAGTGGTATAGAAGGTTTAACCCTTTATAAGGTAGAGGCGATTTAGCGACCACATATATTTATTTAGAATTTCAACATTAAGTACCTACTACAGAATAGTCGAAGTTGATCAGCCAAAAAGTACAAGATTAAGGTATTCTTAATCTTTGTACAGTCAAGGTCATACATATGTGTACACGTTTAGTACCTTGTCACTTTAATCGCTGTGCCATTCATATATGGCTGTTTAAATATGACATTGAATAGACAAGGTGCTAAAATGTACACATATTTATGACCTTGACTGTACTTTGCTTAGGGACAGATAAGAAGTCAATCCTGACATTCCTGACACATGTTATATCAGTACAAATTATAACCTCAAACCCACCCATTAATAGCTTCTTCTTATTTTTTACTAAAATGGCATCTGTCCAGTGTAAGTTGGTCGATATTCGGTTCTTTATATAGGTACTAGCTTCTGCCCGCGACTCCGTCCGCATAGGTGTCGTTTATCGCTGCTCCCTCGGGAACTTTTAAACTTTCCGGGATGAAAAGTAACCTATGTGTTAATCGAGGGTATGAGCTATCTCCATTCCAAATTTCATCCAAATCCGTGCTGCTGTTTCAGCGTGAAAGACGAACAAACATACAAACACACTTTCACATTTATAATATTATAGTATATGGATAGTCAATCGCCTCACGCTCCGACCTCTCCGCCGCGCTCCACTCCGCCACGCTTCACTTCTCTAAAGAGAAGCCCAAGATGGCGGCCGGCTCAGCAGAAACGATCGACGCGCGCAGCAACCAACACTCCCACCATACACACCTACGCACCTACGCAACTTAAGCACATTTCAGAGTTGTAGTGCTACGCCGTAACCCGTAGCAATTCTGCTACGAACGCCTTCTGCTGCTAAATGCGAAAGTTTGTGTGTATGTTTGTTACTTACTCCTTTACGCTGAAACGGTTGGATGGATTTGAATGGAGATAGCTTATACCTTGACCTAACACTAGGCTAGGTGGGATGGTCAACGCGTTCAAAGTCGCGGGCAGAAGCTAGTAAAAAATAACAATTGAAACCTCACCTTTTCCACGAAGTGATGGAACAGATACTTTGAAAACCAGAGATCAGGTCCTGACGCCGGCCACAGAAACTCCTTTGGTACAAATGGGAAGAACCGACTATTCGTCACCGCTATCCACCGAGGTCACATTAAGTTCCACCAAACAAATATATTAAAAAAAATGTGTAAGTATATAGAGACCCTCGGTCCGTGGACTCCTGGCGCACATGGTTCAGTAACAGAAATATGCAAGCGCCTAGTCGACACCAGTACACCACTGGTGACCGAAGAGGCCAGCTCTTCGGTCACCAGCTTCCTCTCACAGCGAATAAGCATGCTATTCAGAGAGGAAATGCTGACAGTATCTTCGGCGCAATGCCACGGGGGCGTTTTTTAAATTTTCATAATTGTTTTATTTAGTTTTGATTTTATTTTTCTTCGTATTTAATTAGCTTTAAGTCTTAGTTTAATTATTTGTTTTATGTATATATCTACTGCATTGTATTATTAGCTCAACAAAGTTAGGACAGACAGCGAGCGTAGGCTTAGTAATAGGCTCCATTTAGGCACTCTTCGGTTACGGAACATTCGAGGTTTAAATGTTTTAAGGTTGCAGGAGAAGCAGATGTTTACAAATAGCGACCATCGTACACGGTCATAGTTACGATTATGTACTTGACTAACCAAAAATAATGTGAAACAAAAGGAAACAAATAATCTATTGTCTCGTCGACTATTGTCTTATTATTTAAAAGCCAGGTTAAAAATGTTCTTTTTCAGTTTGGAATAAAACTTCATTGAATACAGTTTGTGTTGCTTGTAAAACAGTTTTATCAAAAAATATTTTGCTATAATCTTTAATGATCAGTAGCTAGGTAATTTTAAAAGTTGAAAATTATTGTTTTAAATTTTGTCTTGTTATTTCAGTCAAATATAGGTGACGATCACTCGAAAACAAACTAAGTTATGTTAGTTTAACACAAGCAGAATTTTTTTCATGAAATAATGTCGAATTTCACTGGAGTAATTGATCGGTATGTGCCGAGCCAGGGAGATCTGGCCTTCCCGCCATCCGTTATCCCGGGGCTGATGGTGGTGCTGACAACCTGCCTGTAAGTCGTTTATTTTTATTTTTTAGGGGACACACACACCTTTACTTGATCCCAAACTAAGCGCGCTTGTAGTATGGGTACTAGGCAACGGTAAACTTACATAATTATACAGAGAAATACCTACATATATCGTCTATTGTATGGTAACAACCCCGTGTGTACTTTTAAATCCGCCATCTTGGTATATTTTTTAAAGTATCAGTGACACTCGGGACGCTGAGACGAATACATTCAGTCAACAAAGTATCGGGAATGGATGATTTGTTTATGGTTCCAAATTCAAATTTTTGTTTTTTTTGTTGTTGTTAGATTGGCACAACTGTTTTCTATTTTGGCGCGGAGTTTGAGTTGCATCTGTTATTTATATTAAATACAGTGCTGTTTTTAGTTATATCATATCTAGTGTGTATTGCGAATTTCATAATGGACAAAAACATTGAACAAAGAGTTTGTCTTAAATTTTGCATCGCCAATGGAATTTCGTGTTCGGAGTCACTGAAAATGTTACAGAAGGCTTACGGTGATTCGACTTTATCAAAAACACGTGTTTATGAGTGGTACAAAGCGTTCAAAAGCGGTCGAGATGTGATGGAAGATTTGCCTCGCTCTGGTAGGCCATCAACGTCTGCAACTGAAGTTAACATCGCAAAAGTGAAGGAAATAGTGACTGAAAATCCTCATTCAACTTTGAGAGAGATAGCCGCCGAACTTTCTGTATCTCACGAGTCGATCCGTACTATTTTAACTAATCATTTGGGTATGAAACATGTTACCGCTCGGCTAGTCCCAAAAGACCTGAATTTTCTCCAAAAACTCAATCGCATGAGAGTCGCTGAGGACATGCTAGAACGAGTCAATTCCGACCCAACATTCATGAAACGCATTGTTACTGGTGACGAGACGTGGGTTTACGAGTTTGACATGCAAACTAGTCAACAAGCTTCGGAGTGGCGCCTTCCAACTGAACCGAAACCGAAGAAACCACGCCAAAGTCGATCAAAAGTCAAAGTCATGTTGACTGTTTTCTTTGACTATCGCGGTGTTGTGCACTCGGAATTCTTGCCGGAAGGTCAAACGGTAAATAAAGAATATTATTTGAGCGTTATGCGGCATTTAAGAGAGCAAATTCGACGAAAAAGGCCAGATTTGTGGAATGAAAATTCTTGGATTTTGCACCACGATAATGCGCCTTCGCACAAGGCCATCATTGTGAAAGAATTTTTGACCAAACACTCAACAAATACCATCGAGCAACCACCATATTCACCAGATATGGCTCCTGCCGACTTCTTTCTTTTTCCTAAACTCAAATTACCACTTCGTGGCACCCGTTTTCAATCGGTAGAAGACATAAAGGAGAATTCGCGCCGAGAACTGAATTCAATTCCGGAAACAGCGTTTAAAAAATGTTTTGATGATTGGATTATTCGTTGGCGTAAGTGTATCGTTTCTGAAGGAGCATACTTTGAAGGTGATAAAATAAATTTGGATGATTAACAAACAGTTTGTGTATTATTGATCTTTTCCCGGTACTTTCTTGACAGAGTAGTATAACGAAACTTCGTTTGTCAAAATTAGATCATCCGCTCAGCCTTTACGAGTGATCAAACAACCAAACATACATACATACATACAAGTCGGCAGTCTGGTAAAAAATACGCTGTAGACGTTCGTGAGGCGATTGTTGAGTGTATGTTACTTAAAACAAAGCTTTTCTTGCCGACTGTACTTTTTTGCACAGTCATCATTTGCTTATCAAGACAAATCAAACGAGCCCAAACACGACGGGTTTATCATGAATAGTTTAGGTGTTCAGTCCTGTGGCCAATATTGCGGCTCCATCATCAGACCAGCTCCATGGTACCATATTATTGCATTGTCACCAAAGTTACGTAGGTATACAGAATTTCAGCTCAATCGGACACTGGGAAGTGAGTCAAATTTAACTTGTAAGATTCCATTACAGACACCGGGACAGGTGAAACTAAATAAAAGGTTGTAAAAATACAGATTTGTTTTTGTTACATTTGACTGGGTCGGTTCCTAATTGGAGGAGATGTTAAAAATACTTTTGAGCATATTTATTTTCATAAATGAACTTTTCGTAAAACTGAATGTCTTTATCGACTGTTGTAGAAGTGTGGTAAGTATGCACACTTTTATTTGAGTTGCACATAACCAGATCCCTAAGTGTATAGTTGAAGCTGTTCACTTGTGCGTGCGTCAGTGTTTCACCCCTTAGAAACTTCACTAAACTGCTTTCAGAGAGACCCTTCGCGATGTAAAAAAGAGTTCAACAAGGTCAAAATACGAAAGTAGACCAACTCGTATGAACAAAGACCGAACCGTTGCGGACGAGTTAGCGGGAAGAGTGCGGGTGCTGTGTTGGGTGATGACGCATCCAGCCAACCACCACACGAAGGCGCGGCATGTTAAAGCCACGTGGGGGAAACGGTGCAACAAGCTGCTGTTTATGAGTACCCAGGAAGGTAGGTCATCCCATGGGCTAACCTTGTTTACCCGTGACTTTAAAATTGAATCTACATTTGCATATGTTAGTGGGCCACAACGTATAATAAAAAGTTTATTAATTATAGTAAAGTTATCGCAAAAGTTACAGAAAGATAAGTACTAAATGTTATCGTGTTGCAAAATGCTCCACATAAACTCAGTATGCATGCACACTGCTCAGTAAGAAGAGAAGAATCAAAGCGTTTTTAATGCGTTATAAAACGCATTGAAATTTGTAGTACCCATACCTCCGGGGGCTTCAACGTCACTCCTCAATACGGGCACCTTTTGGCAGGTGTCGGCGACATCACATTATTTCACTTTATTATATTACGTCAATTATCTTATGTAATTTTTTTAATATATTGGGTGTTTTTTTATTCGTCTACAAAATTTTGGGGGTTAAATCAGTAAGTCATATTGATCAACTTTCACTATAGGACCAACCCTGAAATCGCGAAAAAAAAATTGACCATCCCATACATTTTGGCTAGTCAGCTGACGATGTTTTGTATGGGAGGGTCAATTTTTTTTTCGCGATTACGGGGTTGGTCCCATAGTGAAAGTTGGTCAGAATGACTTACTGATTTAAGCCCCAAAATTTTGTAGACGAATAAAAAAACACCCTGTATACTTTTTAGGGTTCCGTACTCGAAGGGCGCCTAAGTGCCTGGCCACGACATTGTGCGACCGGCGGCGCGGCGAGCGATTTCCGAACACCGCTGTGCGGTGAGCGTCTAGAACGTACAATGAAGAGAGAGGCTCGTCGCCACCGCTGCCGCTCAGTCGTGGCCCGTGGCCGGGTCGTAACGGGACCCTATTACTAAGCAGACGGACGTCTGTCGTAACTTAAAAGAGCTGTATCTTTTGAATCGTAAAAGATAGCCTGTTGTTTTTTAGGACATGTAATAAATAACGGCGGGTTTTCTAACAAATAATAAAAAAATAAGGGGGTCCCTATACAAGAAACGTTTTTTTTTTCAACGTATTTTTATTTTTGTTCTATCGTAAAAACGCTTAAACACACTCGGGTCAAATTTGATTTGATTATAGAACAAACTCTATAGAATAACAACAAATACTATTAACCGGCCAAATATGTACGGAACCCTCGGTGCGGTCGGACTCGCACTAGACCGGTTTTTTTACACTTTTAATAACGTCTTAATTACACAAAGTTTCACTATAATAAATTGAAAATGTTGGCATCAAAACAACTGTACCCGTAGCACGAAACAAATCTAAGGGGTCTGCGTATAGTGGTTGCGTTAATCGAGCACGTCTAAACCCAATAGCAGTTGATTAAAGCATCCAGTTTACGCAGATGCGTTATTTTAACTTCGTGCTTAGGGTACTGATTTTAACGTTACTCACTATAATTATAAAGTTTACAGTATAATTAACGTAATGAAAACCCAATACACTAGTAATACCTAAAATAATACAATAAAAATAAATTATCGCGACATGACAACTAGCCAGCCACGTGTAGAAATTAGTAATGCGCGTTTATCGACAGTTGTCTCGAAAATAACGTTTTTGCCATCTATGTTAATGCATCATTTACATTCAGCCCATTTGGGCAGGGAAGTGAGCAGCAGAAGTTGTCGCCACGTTTCAATATCATACATGTCTCGTCTGTGCCAAGCCTTAGGTTCATGTAACATTATCCATTTATAATGGAGCGACAAATTCACATGTATGATGATTTAGAGAACTAGCCATATAAATCTGCTTCGCATTAATTTACTGTTAACGTTAAACTCCTTGGGAGCCGCGCTCAGCGCCTACAGAGTTTCCCGAGAGCCAACTAGTGGATTTACTCTCACATACGGGTACACCTGCCGCCGAGCCACATAGCCCAAGGGCGGGACCCGAAAGCCCCCCGTTGATCCTCCTTCCTTCCCCTTAGATCAACCCAAGCCTCCAGAACAATATTAATCTTTTGCCATCTCTTTACATCGTTATTATAATGTGTTGTAAGCACTTACCAACGCACATGGTAAGTTATCTCTCACCTCACACACTACAACAACCTCTCATTGTCCATCTTTTTTCCCATCTAACCTCCAAGCACTCGATGACACCTGTCAAAGCTGCCAGTCATAATTCTCTCGTTTAAAATAGTTAAGGACTAAGGTGTTCACTCACGAACATCTTTCATGCATATCGCGATCATTCGCGACACTCCCAACGGCCACTAGATTTGTAGCTGGGAGAAACAACTGGCTCGTCCACTTACCAATCTTCTACCTCGCTTCAACCTCCCATGTTCAATCGTCACGTCACCTTTAGGGTCCAACGTCCTCATAATTTAGCTCCACCTGTAGAGCTAGAAGCAAAACTACCTTTTTCATCTGCTGGACCTACAATTCCCTGTTCTTCTTCTCTGCTCTTTAAGTGGTAACCATTTGGAGATTGTGGTCCAAGTCCCCCATCTCCCCTCACTTCAAGATTACTGCGCAAACACTCTGGGACCTCATCCAACCTTCAATAAGGTTCAACTTGAACTGTAACTCGTAGTCCGACATGATGTAAGTTTTTTCTCGGCAAGCTACGAACCGCCTGAGCGCTAACCAACAAGCATCCTTCAGATGTCCAGTCCCGCACGTACGATCAAGCGAGTAAACACAAAGTAGTCTACGCCGATATAAGTAAATGGTGTAGTCAGCATGCAGCGACACAGCCTGCTGCGAACCCAATACATTCAATAAGGACCTCCGCATAACAGAACATCATCTAGATCCCCAACCACTAGTCAGGCACGCCTCAATTAAATTGATACCTCCCCAGAAAAGCTCCCTAACTTGAGATCCATAACCTCCTGAACACAAAGCGTGACGCTATGGAAACGTTTCGCGTCAAAGTACATCTGGCTGCAGCGCATCCAGACCATCCGCCGCTACAGCAAGCAAAACCCAAGTGGTTAACTTAAACTTCTCTGCCGCATCCTTCACTCTTCACAAAGAATGCAGAACCTTAAAAAACAAAAAATAAAATAGATTCCTTTCAGCGTCCAATATTTGCGAGATTATGTTTAATGTTAATGTAACACGTTTCCACAAAAGCATCCATGTTTAACCGCTCTACTCCTGTAACAATTACAGGCTTGTAGGTATCCAACCGAGGTTTACAAGGCTCCCCGTCCATAGAAACCGGTTCATATAAGCCATTAAGCATTAATTTCGAAATCGTACCTGTTTTCATACAACAAAGAATAAATAAATTAGGGTGAGCTTTAGTCTTCACTAAATAAGTGAGCAACTTGTTTCCAGCCAAGTATCCAAGTAAATGATGGGTTAACCTTACACAAATTGACACAGCCCCAAAACAAGCCCCAGGCCTGCACCATGGGTACCAGGCAACGATAAAGATACCTAAACACAGAAATACACATTTAAATACAAAATATAAAACATCCACGGCTCAGGAACAAAATACCCGCGCTTACCCACACCGGGACTCGAACCCGGGACTGCTGCTAGCTCTAGTAATAGTTTCTTCCAGTTTGACCAGGTCAGACTGCTATGAAAATACCCTCCAACTAGCCATGACCAACCTAAAGGAATTATAATTATTACCAGAGTCCTGTCTCCTTCATATTCGACAATATAGTAAAAGTGATAAATAACTTCATCCTCTCTGGTTGTCATTACATAATTAGTTAAGCCAATATATATTTCCAAAGTCCATAAAAACTTGATATCCATGTTTCCTATAAGCCAAACAAGTTAAAATATGGATTAGCTATAATAGTAAGAAAGAAACCAAAAAATATGTCATTTTTAAATGTACACAACACTCAGTGTAATTGTAATAAGATTATCTCTTCCGGACAACCTCAGAGAGAAGAAAGGCTATAAAGTAATTATTAAAACACAGTAGGCACACAAAATGTTATTAAGCTTAGCATAAAATAAATAAACACTCACAAACCAAGATGAACCAATATAAAACAACTGTTTAACTCTTACTACAGTGAGTGAATCCTGTTCAGGGCTCATATTAATTTGCCTAATGCAATCCAACCAAATTCTGTATCCGCCACATATAAACTGCCATAGACTTAAATAACACTTCCTACTAAAGGTAGGTCTTTTAACCCTTAAGGCCATTATCTGTTACCAGATTTCAAACTCTGATGATTATCATCATCACAATATACATTTACTCTCTGTAATGCAAGGTACAATATTTACCTGTATTTACATTGTGTAGTCATGTAACCATTCCGACTATAGCTGCCCAAAAGAAACCTTCATGATAGTAAAGTAACCTACCTATACTTATTGAGGCACTCTGGCCATTGCCGACTAGTGCATTATATCTTGCCTTGGTTAGGTTACAATATATCACACCGAACCTATAAATGTTCTATAAGCCATTTGATGATACTACTTGTAACCGCAAACCACAATCGATAATATCATAGCTAATATAGGTGTATATATTACTAACCAACTAGTATTGTACCCATGTGTACACTGGTTTAAACTATATATGTAAATATGTATGCACATACCAAAGGGTTTCAGCAATAAGTAAAGAGTGTTCTACCTAATCACACAAAGAAATGAACCATGCCTCTCAGATGGAAAACAGTCCATCCGTCTGAACCTCCCAACACAGAAAGAAGAAAAAAAAAGAGCAAAAAATTTCAAGAAAGTAACTTCAATACCAATTCACTCAAAAAATCTCACCTGGTGATGACTGTAAAATTACACCACTGCTTAACGCAGCTTATCCTACTCAAATGTTCATTTAGCAATATTATTATACAGGATACTATGCCAAATTAAGTTTTTATTTTTTTTTATTTTTTATTAATACTTTCCCCTCGAGTACAGCAACTTGAGAAAAAACGTACTAAAAATTGTTCTCAGGTACCTATATAATAACTTTACCTTGAATGCTTTTATCTTGTCCAATGCCACAGTTGTCTTTCTAGTAAGAATCTTATTTGATATCCGTTATGGACATCGTTTTGTAGGCTGTAATGAATTCAAATGCAATAACACAGACGCTTATTCCAACTTACAACTTGCGTCAATATTCATAAACACAACGAACACTAATATTGTAGTACAAAAATAACGTAACAAAAAAATCATTTGGCGATCGATAATCATTGGCCTCTTCCTTATCAACTCCTTGTTTACAATTCACAATATGTATTAACACATTCGTACTTAAATTGAACTTTTTATACCAATAATATGTAAAGGTAAAACTTTAAATGTATGTTTGTAAACAAAACCACCAGTAGTGATTGACAGCACGTGCTTCATGTTACACAATTTCGTGAAAAAACAGCTTGACCAATCACATTATTAGCCCAAAAACCAATTCGACCAATAGCAGCATCGGCCCCAACTCCGATAAGCTCCCATTGGTTCTTTATTACAAACTTAATATAAAATGTTGCCAATGTGCAGAAAAAATACAACCAGCGCTTAAGTCAGCTTCATACCTACTCACCGATAAATAAAATTGTGTTTGTGGTTTCAAGGTAAAGAAAGGGTGACACGGAAATAAATAAAACACAAACCCCCTTTCCCTTCTTTTTTTTTTTTATCATCAAATTCAGTTTAAAGTTAATTTACCACCACCAATGCACAAAATCTATAAATGCCATAAGTCACCACAAAGAAGCCAAGCCAACATGTTGCAAATCAAGTCAATCATTTAAATATACCCATTTCCAACCTCAGAAACAATGTATCCAACAGTCAGTACCATTTCCAAGTCAACCTTATTTTGAAGCTATGATTTTGGCCCAACTAATGGCCGCAATCTCCTCATTACTTCCTGCTCACGGTATAGACAACATGAAGTTCCATAACACTCATGCCTCCATACCAAACCAAAACAAAACCAAGCCAAAACTACTATCTGGGCCACCCCAGGGCCCAGCAGCAGCAACGTAGGGCACGTCGGCCCTCAACGTAAGTGAGCTCTCCACACCAAACTAAAACAAAACCAAGCCAAAACTACTATCTGGGCCACCCCAGGGCCCAGCAGCAGCAACGTAGTGCACGTCGGCCCTCAACGTAAGTGAGCTCTCCACACCAAACTAAAGCAAAACCAAGCCAAAACTACTATCTGGGCCACCCCAGGGCCCAGCAGCAGCAACGTAGGGCACGTCGGCCCTCAACGTAAGTGAGCTCTCCACACCAATCTAAAACAAAACCAAGCCAAAACTACTATCTGGGCCACCCCAGGGCCCAGCAGCAGCAACGTAGGGCACGTCGGCCCTCAACGTAAGTGAGCTCTCCACACCAAACTAAAACAAAACCAAGCCAAAACTACTATCTGGGCCACCCCAGGGCCCAGCAGCAGCAACGTAGGGCACGTCGGCCCTCAACGTAAGTGAGCTCTCCACACCAAACTAAAACAAAACCAAGCCAAAACTACTATCTGGGCCACCCCAGGGCCCAGCAGCAGTAACATAGGGCACGCCGGCCTCCAACCTTAGCGAGCTCTCGATACTATCTGGGCCACCCCAGGGCCCAGCAGCAGTAACATATGGCACGCCGGCCTCCAACGTTAGCAAGCTTTCGATACTATCTGGGCCACCCCAGGGCCCAGCAGCAGTAACATATGGCACGCCGGCCTCCAACCTTAGCAAGCTTTCGATACTATCTGGGCCACCCCAGGGCCCAGCAGCAGTAACATATGGCACGCCGGCCTCCAACCTTAGCGAGCTTTCGATACTATCTGGGCCACCCCAGGGCCCAGCAGCAGGAACATATGGCACGCCGGACTCCAACGTTAGCAAGCTCGATACTATCTGGGCCACCCCAGGGCCCAGCAGCAGTAACATATGGCACGCCGGCCTCCAACCTTAGCAAGCTTTCGATACTATCTGGGCCACCCCAGGGCCCAGCAGCAGTAACATATGGCACGCCGGCCTCCAACCTTAGCGAGCTTTCGATACTATCTGGGCCACCCCAGGGCCCAGCAGCAGTAACATAGGGCACGCCGGCCTCCAACCTTAGCGAGCTTTCGAAATAAAATAAGTAGTTTTGTCACAGTCATCTCTATCAATTTTTTATCGCAGCACCTCCACCAAACTTTGTCGCCACGTTTCAATATCATACATGTCTCGTCTGTGCCAAGCCTTAGGTTCATGTAACATTATCCATTTATAATGGAGCGACAAATTCACATGTATGATGATTTAGAGAACTAGCCATATAAATCTGCTTCGCATTAATTTACTGTTAACGTTAAACTCCTTGGGAGCCGCGCTCAGCGCCTACAGAGTTTCCCGAGAGCCAACTAGTGGATTTACTCTCACATACGGGTACACCTGCCGCCGAGCCACATAGCCCAAGGGCGGGACCCGAAAGCCCCCCGTTGATCCTCCTTCCTTCCCCTTAGATCAACCCAAGCCTCCAGAACAATATTAATCTTTTGCCATCTCTTTACATCGTCATTATAATGTGTTGTAAGCACTTACCAACGCACATGGTAAGTTATCTCTCACCTCACACACTACAACAACCTCTCATTGTCCATCTTTTTTCCCATCTAACCTCCAAGCACTCGATGACACCTGTCAAAGCTGCCAGTCATAATTCTCTCGTTTAAAATAGTTAAGGACTAAGGTGTTCACTCACGAACATCTTTCATGCATATCGCGATCATTCGCGACAGAAGTGGAAGTGTATGTAGTGACAGCGCGAGTGACGTGTTCACACACTCGTGCTGCCCACTTCCCTGCCCACTTCGGCTAAATGTAAATGAGGCATAACATTATGGAGATTCTTCAGCAACTATACTAATGTGACTACCTTTATTGACCGTTATTACCAAGGCAGAGGGTCTACATTTGTTTAAAAAATACGAAAGTTACCAATTCCTCAATCAATAATAATAGTTGACACCCGTATTGAGGCATGACTTTGCTTCTATCAACTATAGTTGATACCCGGAGGAGGGTTAAGTGGATTGTGTGTTGCCGCTGAAATCGCGTAGCTGTTCAAATCGCTTGCTGCGCCGCCGGTCACACGAAGACGACTAGCTCAAAGACTAGGAACTGTTGTTATACTAGAGTTCACTAGGCAATGCGATGCCGTTAAGATTCTGATTAGTGTGTGTTGGACCGAACCGTTCCGTTTTCTTTGTATGTTATTCCGTATTAACATACAAAGAAAACTGAACTGTTCAAGTTTAGGCGATGCTGGTCAGGTGTCGAGTTAATATTTATGGTCCTTACATTATCTTTCAACGTGCAGATACATTCCTGCCCACGGTCAAACTACCAACAACAGAAGGGTATAAATTCCTTTGGGGGAAGACAAAAGCAGCCTTCAGATACGTGTACGAGCACCATAGAAACGATGCCGATTGGTTCCTGAAAGCGGACGATGACACGTGAGCCTCGGAAATATAAATCCAGTTCGAATGTTATAACTTAGCTCTCTTTAATTGTTATCAAAATGTTTTCTCTGCTTTTAGTTACGTGGTGGTCGAAAATTTACGTTACATGCTGTCAAAATATAACACCTTAGATCCTGTTTACTTTGGGTGCCGGTTTCAAAAGTACCCCCAGGTAAATATTTTACAGGTCTCAGTGATTTATTACAAGCACAGAAATATGTAGGCTTTGGCACGATTAGTAACTTTATTTGATGGGTTATCATAAAACCCTGTATTATTAACGCGTTAAGTTATGAGAGTGTCTCGTTACATAAAATTACGTAAAAACTATACTGCAACTTGATACTATAGTTGTACAGCCATTAAAAGTACGTTTTCTTGCTTGATTAAACGTGAGGAGTGTGCACGGCGTGCTTACTTCGCTTCCCCGCGGGTTTCTGTTGAGATCGCCAGGCACCTACAGCCACTGAAATCGCTGGTTTGCATTACCCAGGTACAAGAAATAATGAAATGATTTCTTGGGGGATTCTGTCAGGTGACCTTCTGTGATCGCTAAGAAAATTTGTGCTTTCCGAACGTTTACGATTGATGTAATTAAAATTATAGATCTTAAAATTTTGTCAAACACATGTTTTTGTGTAGTACACGTGTTTTTCTTTTTGCAATTTTTTGGAATAACCCACGAATCACAGACAGGCGGAGTCACGTGCGAACGCTACTGCCTAAACTGAACCTTATAGTTTAGTACGGCAATTATTGTTCCTGTAATTTGGTTCGGTCCTTTTGTCCAGGGCTACATGACCGGGGGAGCGGGGTACGTGCTCAGCAGGGGGGCGCTAGATCGCTTCGTGACCACAGGTCTGGGATCCCAAAAATCGTGCAATAAAAGCGATAAGGGCTTGGAAGATATAAAAATGAGTAAGTTCAAAACGTACCTGTTATTATACCATAGGGGACCATAGGTCATTAATTTGGGTGCTCCCTTGTTTCGCAGACAGAAATTTCATAGAATTTCGTTTTGCAGAAATTGTTTCATATAATATTTGGTCCTTGTATTTTTATTTACAATATTATTGTTTCAACGACTATATTTACTTGAATGAAACTTGTTTTGCAGACACTAATTTTATCGAGTGTGTCGTTTCACCGAATTTCATTTCATCGAAAGCTAATTTCTGCTGAAACCTTATTGTTTTCAGGTTATTTATAAGCTCTGTGAAGAATCACAGAGCTTATAAATGCGTCAAATTATAGAAAACGGACATTTTTGACGTCTCTCGAGATGGACACCGACCGAGTGTGTACATATCTACTCAAGTTTGGATTTAATGAGCAAATGATAAACGACAGTGCAAAAATGCACAGTCGGCAACAAAAGCTTGTCTCAAACACTTTTTTTTTCAGAATCTTATTTTTATGTTTTTAAAAAACCCTAAGGGGCAAGCCATACTAGAGAATCTACATACAGGCGTCACGGAATCACGCACAGGAATCACGGTTTGGTGTAAGGGGATAGAATAAACAATATGGCACAAGAGTCGCGGCGCAGGCGCACATCGCGACGCGCCTTAACAGTAGACTCTTGTACAGCGCGATTGACTTATCGGGATGGCTAACTGATAACAAATTGTCTGCGACTTGTTTGTCGCTTAATTTTATAACAGTAGCTGTGCTGGTGCCTCTTTTTAAGCATACAATGATACTTGTGTTGAACACCGCTCTTCCACCAGTTGTATCTTACAATAAAATTATAGGTATATATGTATGTGTGCGACAAAAAGGACCCGACGCAAACTCGGCTCTTATACGTGTAGATGGCGCCAGCAATAGGGGTGGAGGGGAATTGGATTTTAACTTGCACATTTTTGGCAACGATAAACATACTTATAAGCACATATAAAGAAATACATTCTTAAATACGCAGAAATATCCAAGAATCGGGAATGAAAGTATTCTCGCTCAACACACAAATATTTGCCCCCTCCGATCTCTAGTTTTGTAGGCATTGTCACTACCAATTACGCTAACCACGTCGTCATTTTACACAAAAAGGTAACCTTGAAAATATTGTTCGTCAGGTATTTGTCTGAACAAAATTGGAGTGAAGGCGATGGACAGCAGAGACAGCTCAGGCCGCGAGCGGTTCTCTCAGTACGTTCCTGGTGACTATCTTTTTTCATCAAAGAATTGGCGGTCTTACCTCTACTATAAATCGGAAGAAGTGAGACTATTATATTATTTTTCTCTAAATCTAAAACTAACGGTTTTTGGTGTAATGAATAACATACTAATAACGTAATATGAGGGATAAGTGATTGCAACTTACATTAATCGATAAAATCTGAAACTATTTAACCGATTTGAATAATTCTTTCACCATTACGAAAGCTACATTATCCAGAAGTAACATAGGCAATATATTATTACAAAGGCTTTTTATTTATATTTATTTATTTTTTATTTATTTTACCAAAGCCAAGCGAGAATGGGTCGCTAGATAATTTTTTCAGAAAACAGTAAATTTTTTATCCGCTTTAGATGTTGCTTTCCTCCAAAAGCTTTGTAAAAGAAGATACACTTGAAGATATTATAAGTATTACGGGTCAATAATTAAATAATTGTTTTAATTTACATGAAGTCAATGATTTACTTCTTACGATTCTTATTCATAAACGCGCTTTTATGATTTGATTTCCAATGATTTCAAATTTTAAGTAACCATATTTCACAATAGGTAATAATAATAATAACAAGCAAAAGCTGTCGATAGGAAGACAAACTCAACAAACAGTTTTTTGTCTCTTTTATTAGTTTTACGCCTTATTACTAAAATTATATATTTTATAGTTTTTAATCAATAATTAAAAAAAAATCGTTTACAGGGTACCAGTTGTTGCTCAGATCGCGCGGTTTCTTATCACTACGTGAATCCTAATAGTATGTACTTATATGACTACTTAATTTACCATGTTAAGCCATATGGCATTCGGTATGGTGTGGACGCAGAAACGGAAGGAGATATGAAACCCACAACTATGACAACCACAACTGAAGGAGCTACAACTCAGGGATCTGACCGTAGTCATTGGGAGAGACCAGCAGTGAACTAACATGTACTGATGATGACAAGTTATACGAGCTTTGGCAGCCGACGATCTAAGAGAGGGCCCATGAAGACGCAGCGGAAGGAAAATTCTGCTATTCCATCATGTTATGTTTTCTTCCACTTGACCAGGTGGATACCACCATCACTATCGCCTCGACTTTACCTGTGGGGGCACTAGCCCGTGGCGGCTTAGCCTCATCCAAGGGGCACATTCAGATAATACGTGGGTATGCTAGTAATCAGCACAAACTTCATATCGGGTACCACCTGTATCCAGCACACAGCTGCGCACCCGCCGCAGCCCGCTGTTCGCCGCCCCGCCCGCGCACGCGAGCGGTGTCTCACTCGCCTCTGCACCGCGCTCTGACACTACTAAACGATATTCTAGACAGCAACGATACACTAGATATTTTCCATGACTCTGAGCCCATATTAGTTATCAACAACAAATGAAAGCTCAGTGCAGAATATTGGCTATTTTTCATGTTAAATTAAAGACAGCTCTATATGCCTGGTATTGTTCTTATTTTAAGCTATAGCTGTTGTAATTTTAGGGTGCGCCAAAGTTCATATAAAATTGCAAATTAGATTATTGGAACTCCGAAAATGTATCTCATACAATTTTACAACCTAATGATCATTGTACATAATTTTTTTTATTACTAACGATCGAAACTCATAATCATCAGATTTAATAATATCACTAATTATACACCTTGTTTATACTAATATTTGTTTTCATATATTTTCTGATACTAACGATTGAAACTCCTAATCATTCTAATTCATAACGAAGGTCTCCATTAGGTACGACGACGAGCGAAGCGAGGAGGAGTGTTAGGTAGAATTGCGACCCTACAGCGTGCGAGCCGAGCGAGCGAAGCGAGCGTGCCGCGGCAGCGGCCGGCGAAGCGCCAGAAATGAACATATTTTTTACTAATACTTACATATAGTAGACGATGAGCGAAGAATCACCCTTCTATTTCTAAGTCCCTGCTCCGTTGGTAGTAGTAAAAATGTATGAACAAAAAAAAGTATAAGGAAAAAAATTATGAAGAGTGATTATTATGAATACAAATGAGTATTAATAAAAAAATTATGATAACTGACTGTTATGAGTTCCGTTGGTAGTAATAATAAGTTATGAACAAAAAAAGTATGAGGAAAAAAATTATGAAGAGTGATTATTAGGAATACAAATCGGTAGTAAAACCAAAAATCGGAATATGAATTTTGTATGAGCCAATATGGACCCGTAATTTTACGATTATATTTCATAGTTATAGTTCTACATTTATCTCTTGTAATAGTGTGTTACCGATTAACATGTTTGGCTAGACTGTAAGTGTTGATTGTACAAAATAAATAAATAAATAAACTAAGGGTTAAGTTGTTACTTTGTTTCAACCACCTGACGCTGTGACGCCTGTGACGTAGCGGGTGAGGACTGGGTTAGGTAGGTGCGTGGTTTATTAGGGTATATATTGGAATCCCTGAAGTACCTTCTCTTCCTATAGGATAGGTACTTTAAATTAAAATTTGACATTTTATGTGGCAATTTAAATTTTTAACTCGAAGTAACTTAAATATCTCTGCCCGGTTTGAATATTGGGAACGGACATTAATACTGGTTGGTCATTATGATAGTTCTTATCGCGATTTATACGTTCTAGAGCGTTTAGGTATGTGTCCTATCCGAAGCCGAGACATAGTAGTATGGCAATACGTCAGGCCATAAATTTAGAATACGAATCGGATTTAGTGCGTAGGTAAACGCATTTTAGCCTTCTCGTAGACCACAGGCAAAATGTCGGTCGGTTTTGCTGTCTCCACAGATTTTTTTAAACGAATAAGGACGTGACATATTTTGCACTACAATTGCAGTGTTCGTTGTGTTTTTGAATTCTGACGCAAGTTGTAAGTTGGAATAAGCGTCTGTATGATTGTATGACTGTATGATTTCCATTGAGGCGGAGACGAGCGGAGAGGAGCGGAGCTGTGAAAAGAGGTAGGTATGTGATTCCACTGAGGCGGAGACGAGCGGAGATGAGTGGCATACTATACAAATTTGATAGTCGTTTCTGCTTGACTGTTTCCATTGAAGCGGAGCGGAGACGAGATGTGGATTTCAAACAATGTGATTGGTCAATTCATACACGGCTCCTCTCCGCACCGCTCGTCTCCGCTTGACCGTTTCCATTGAAGCGGAGCGGAGACGAGATATGGATTACAACCAATGTGATTGGTCGATTCCTACACGGCTCCTCTCCGCACCGCTCGTCTCCGCTTGACTGTTTCCATTGAAGCGGAGCGAAGACGAGATGTGAATTATAACCAATGTGATTGGTCGATTCCTACACGGCTCCTCTCCGCTCCGCTCGTCTCCGCCTCAATGGAAAGGCAGCCACGAATTAAAACCCCGAATGCTTTTTTAGGGTTCCGTACCTCAAATGAAAAAACGGAGCCCTTATAGGATCACTTTGTTGTCCATCTGTCTGTCTGTCAAGACCCTTTTTCTCAGGAACGCGTGGAGATATCAAGTTGAAATTCATATCAAATACTTAGGTCTGCAATCCATTGAATCAGTGAAAAAATCGAACATCTAAGAAAGATACGGCCATTTAAGCCGCGTGCATACTTAAGGGAATCTCAAGGAAATCAAAACCTATAGGGTACTTCCCGTTGACTTAGAATCATGAAATTTAGCAAGACGAAATGTCTTATAGCAAAAATAAAGGACAAAATCCGAAAACCGTTAATTTGTTGTTATATCACATAAAAATAAAGTCTAGTATAAACTGACACTCGCTAAGTACGAAAGTGAATACTTTTTGCATGTCGGTTTATACTGGACTTTGTTTATATCGTATTCCCGTAATTTACGAAATATTTACATACCTACAAGTATGTGCGGAACCCTCGGAGCGTGAGTCCAACTCGTACTTGACTGGCTTTTTTTAAATATCGAATTAGTATGCAACTGATATAGCTCACCGAATAGCAAACCTTAAGTAGCAGTGGGCGGGGCACATTGCTCGTAGAACCGATGGCCGTTGGAGCGGAAAGGTTCTAGAGTGGCGACCGCGAACCGGGAGACGAAGTGTCGGCAGGCCTTCCACAAGATGGACCGACGATCTGATAAAGGTCGCGGGAAACCGCTGGATGACAGCAGCAGAGGACCGGTCGTTGTGGAAAACCTTGGGGAAGGCTTTTGTCCAGCAGTGGACGTCTTGCGGCTGATGATGATGATGATGATGCAACCTATTAGCATATACATTGTTCAAATATCAAATTGTGTTCGTCATCCTAAGCATCGATGCGTACTTCACTGTTCTTTTAAATACAAAGTGACCAACATCTGTCTTTGCTTAACAGTAAACCTTGCCTTTGACTTAACTAGAATAAGTACTTTAGTGTAAAAGTTGTTTGCCCTTATGATGCCTTTAATCTCCAAAAAGAATTACTACTAAGTATATAGTCACCAGCAAAAACATACTTTCACACCACCTGCTCGAAAATGCCAAAGCAAGTCATTGGCTTAGCCGGGTCGTAATGTTGTACTGAATATTACAACCCGCTAGTTAACAATGTGATTTGCACTTCTCATAGTTCTTATTATTATGTATTAAAGTCTAATTTCGTGCAATAGAACAACTATATGTACTCGTAGTGTCCGCAAGGCGCACAGCCCAGCAACGCAAGCCGGGGTGGGGTCGCTGGGCCGAACTTGAAAATCGAACTTATTCGAAAATCAAGCTGGCAACATTATAAATAATTGAAATAAAACAAAACCACAATTGTTGTAAGACGCTGTAATATATGTAGTAAAACTGCAAAGATTCTATAAAAATGGAAGAAAAAATTCTTTAATAAAGCGCTGTCTTAATAGCCTTGCTTTTTTATTGTCTCGCAAAAGGTGAAAAAAGTAGAGTATACTCCTCGGGGATAAAGCTGTTTTTACGCGCGTGAACCCCTCACTGCACTCAGGACTCGGCCTTAATTCCCTCGCTTCGCTCGGGTATTAACTGATAACACCCTCGCTACGCTCGGGTTACATCTGGGGTCCTTCTTTGCATTCACGATTCAATATCGCGCTCGTGACATAAAACTGCTTTATCCCCTCCCCTGTCTACTATTATTTGCCAACGAATTCGCCAGCGAATAAAAAAAAATATCTTACTTAGCAGTTTGCGGTTTAACCGCCGCACTCAGAGACATCAATTAATTTTCAAGTTTGATTAAAGTTGCTGTTGTCTCTTTCTTTGCTATAGCAATATAATAAGACGCAGCAACTTTAATCAAACTAATAATGCGCGTAAAAATGAATTGACGTCTCTGAGTGCGGCAGTCAATGTTTTATCCTTAAATTAATGATGGTAGGTCAGACCTAACACTTTCACTACATAAAACCGATTTTTTTGTCTCGGTCTGAAACACTTATTAGTAGGTATGTACTTGGATAGTACATTCGGTAGTTGGACTACTGCTTTAAAAAAAAACAGGACTTACGAGGTTAAGGTTGCGGGGCCAGCAGATGTTTACAAATAGTGATCAGATCATCGTACTCGGTCATAGTTACGATTATGTACTTGACTGTCCAAAAATAATGTGAAACAAAGAAAACAAATAATCTATTGTCTCGTCGACTATTGTCTTATTATTTAAAAAGGCACTTAAATTTTTTTTCAGTTTGGAATAAAACTTCCATGATTATAGTGTGTGTTGCTTGTAAAATACTTTTTATTAATAAATTATTAAGCTTTAAAAATTTGTCTTATTTCAGTCAAATAACGGTGACGATCACTCGAAAATAAACTAAGTTAAGTTAGTTTAACACAAGCAGATTTTTAAAAATAAATAATGTCGGATTTCAATGGAGAAATTGATCGGTATGTGCCGAGCCAGGGAGATCTGGCCTTCCCGCCATCCGTTATCCCGGGGCTGATGGTGGTGCTGACAACCTGCCTGTTAGTATTTGTTTTATTTTTAAGGGGACACTCACAAAAATGGACTTAGAAACTTGTATAATTTCCTTCATCATCACCTTGGAACTTGTACGCTGTAGGTAGACGCTCGTGAGGCACCTGGACACTCCCAGACCAGGACGCGATTGATAGGTGTACCTATGTTAATTTTAAGACAAAATCATCTCATCGTTCTCAATGAGTCTTTTGATTTCTGCCATAAAAATCAAGGTTTATTTTGTTACATTTGACTGGTCTGATTTCTAATTGAGAAAAGAAACCGTCTTAAAAAACCACTTAAAAGGGTTAAATAATGAATTGAGAATCTCCTCCTTTTTCTGAAATCGGTTAATTAGAAAAAAACATTTGTGCAGTAGGTATTTATTTTCATAAATAAAATAAAGCCTTTAAGTTTATAGTACATACCTAACCTACCCTAGATGAAGCTAGTTGAAGCTGGTCGCTTGTGCGCCAGCATCTCCATGCCACCATTGGCACCTCGACGCTACAGCGTCCGTGTTCCAGCCCTAAAAACTTCACTAAACTGCTTTCAGAGAGACCCTTCGCGATGTAAAAACGGATTCAAGAACGTCAAAATTTAAAAGTAGACCAACACGTATGAATAAAGACAGAACCGTTGCGGACGAGTTAGCGGGAAGAGTGCGAGTGCTGTGTTGGGTGATGACGCATCCAGCCAACCACCACGAGCAGGCGCGGCATGTTAAAGCCACGTGGGGGAAACGGTGCAACAAGCTGCTGTTTATGAGTACCCAGGAAGGTAGGTCATCCCATGGGCTAACCCTTGTTTACCCGTGACTTTAAAATTGAATCTACACCGAAGTTACTTTATGTTTGGCCACAACGTATAACAAAAAGTTTATTAATTACAGTTAAGTTACCGCAAAAGTTACAGAAAGATACTAAATGTTATCATGTAGCAAAATGTTGCTCCACAAAAACTCGGTGTGAATACACAATAAGAAGAGTAGAATCAAAGCTTTTTAATGTGTTAAAAGACAATGAAGTTTGTTGTAGGTAATTAAGTGGATGGTGAGTGGTCGCTGAAATCGCGTAGCTGTAAAATTTTTTTCATACAAATTTTGCTCCGGGCGGTAAAGTTTCTCATCCCCTAATCAAGTTTGTTTTCTACGATTTTTGACTATTTTGTACTTATTAGGAAAACATTGTTTGTGGGTGCGTTTCCCTTTTCTTTGTTCCTTTCTAAGAAATATTTTCTTATATCGCTTGCCGCATCGCCGGTCACCAAAGTCGTGGCCTGGCCGTTACGACTAGGAGACGGCTAGCCCTAATAGGCCTACCACACGCACAAGCTTCACCACAGTTTCGCCTGCGCAGGCCGGTTTGTACACGGAACACGGAGCGTGTGGTTGGTAAAACTCTATAGACACGAAGTGTTCAGTTTTGGCTTGCGCAGGTAAAACTGTGGTGAAGCTTGCGCGTGTGGTAGGCCCATAAGACTACTATTGTTCACTAGGCAATGCGATGCCGTTACGATTCTGATTAGCGTGTGTTGCAATATGGAGTGTCATGTAAGAAAACTGAACAGTTCAAGTTTATGCGATGCTGGTCAGGTGTCGAGTTAATATTTATGGTCCTTACATTATCTTTCAACGTGCAGATACATTCCTGCCCACGGTCAAACTACCAACAACAGAAGGGCGTGATTTCCTTTGGGGGAAGACAAAAGCAGCCTTCAGATACGTGTACGAGCACCATAGAAACGATGCCGATTGGTTCCTGAAAGCGGACGATGACACGTGAGCCTGTTATAACAGTTATAACATTCGAAGTTATTATACCTATTATAACTTAGCTTTCTTTTTTATTGTTATCAAAACTGTTTTCTCTGCTTTAGTTACGTGGTGGTAGAAAATTTACGTTACATGCTGTCAAAATATAACACCTCAGATCCTGTTTACTTTGGGTGCCGGTTTAAAAGTGATGGAGTCCCTGAGGTAAATATTTCACAGCTCTGAGTGATTTATTCCAAGCATACTCGTTTAAAGAAACCTTTGGCACGATCAATAACTTTATCTTAATCAAACAATAAAGTAAACAAATTCAACAAAAACGGATTTCCACTAAACTGTTAAATATATATTTTTTCAAGACTTTCGTCATTTAAAAGCACTAGGAGCGCAAACATTACAACAGCACATGTTTTTCTTGTCACACTTTTTTGGAATCACCCACGAATGACAGACAGGCGGAGTCACGTGCGAACGCTACTGCCTAAACTGAACCTTATAGTTTAGTACGGCAATTATTGTTCCTGTAATTTGTTTCGGTCCTTTTGTCCAGGGCTACATGAGCGGGGGAGCGGGGTACGTGCTCAGCAGGGGGGCGCTAGATCGCTTCGTGATCACAGGCCTGAGATCCCCGAAATTGTGCAAGGAAGACGATACGGGCGCGGAAGATGCTGAAATGGGTAAGTTCAATAAGTACCTGTTATTATATACGTACCATACGTGTACTACCAACTATGCTAACCGCGTCGTCATTTTACACAAAAAGGTAACCTTTAAACTATTGTTCGTCAGGTATTTGTCTGAGCAATGTTGGAGTGAAGGCGATGGACAGCAGAGACAGCTCAGGCCGCGGGCGGTTTTTTGCGTTCACCCCTCGTGACCATCTTTTTCCATACGACAAGAAGTTTTGGTATTGGTCTTACCTCTACTATCCATCGGAAGAAGTGAGATTAAATGCCGCTTTCAGAGACGTAAACTATTTTTCAAGTTCCTTTAAAGTTGATGCGTCTTATTCTATTGCTATAGCAAAGAAAGTGACAGCAGCAACATTAATCAAACTTAAGTTGATTGACGTCTCTGAGTGCGGCCGTAAGTAATTTAATAATATAAAACTCGCTAAAATATTTAAGGGCTCTATTTTAGTAACGTTTTAGTGAAATGATTAACGCTTAGGTACAATATGTGCAATGGGATAAGTGATTGTAACTTACATTATGTAATTGATAAACTATTGAACCGATTTGAACAATTATTTCACCATTAAGAAAGCTACATTATCCAGAAGTAAACATAGGCAATATTTTATTTATATTTGTTTAATTTTAATTTATTTTACCGAAGCCAAGCTACGGGTCACAACATTTTTTTTTCAGTAAACAGTATTTTTTTTATCTGCTTTAGATGTTGCTTTCCTCCAAAAGCTTTTTAGAAGAAGATACACACTTTGAATATATTATTATCTGGGGGCACGGTAGTGCCCTCGCCAAGTCGAGCAAACAAAGCACAGCCATCCTTTCTCGAACTCATTCAGGGCACTTTTGACCCCTCTGTAACTTTGTTGCGGATAAAGCTAGAAGCCTGAATTTTCAGTGACCAAGAGACCCTACTGTAACTACCTATAACCCTACATTACTCACTATTTGTACCTATAGTTTACCTGCTATCGCCAGTCGAATTGTGTAATTTTGTCACTAACACACTCACCATCATCAAAATTCTAAGGTACTTCTATCAGACACACTAACTTCAAATTTTGCATGCAGGTAGCGCTTAGCCCACATAGAAAGGAAAAACTTAAACATCCTTAAATTGCAGTCCCGTTTTCTTTGCGGTTGGTGAATTTGCCATTATTATGTCTCCATATAAAGTATGACAAATAATTTTACGAACTGCACAAGTAATTTTGGAAGACTAGGTAGTGCATATAGGTAGGTACAATCAGCCACAAATAGATGTAAACAATCTGTCATAAAGATGGACTACCTACAAAAAGAAATAATAATAAGATCACATCAAAAACATAAAATGAACCAAAATGTGAGATCTCATGTAAAGTTAGTTATTTTATTAAGTACTAGCTTTCCGCCCGCGACTTCGTCGTTTTCATTGCCATAAAAGGGATAGACTTTCCAAAAAATACTTAGTAACGTTTCCAAACATTTCTTTGCTTTTCAGTGTTATATTTATTATGTAATTATGTATTACATACAGCACATATACACTACATTAGGCCTTTAACGTTAAACGACGCAGTTAGCCTAGTTGGTAGTTACTCTGCTTACGAAGCTAGCGGTCCCGGGTTCGTATCCCGGTATGGGCAAATATTTGTGTGATGAGCGTGAATATTTGTTCCTGAGTCATGGATGTGTTCTATGTATTTAAGTATATATTTCTCTATATAAGTATGCTTATCGTTGCCTAATTCCCATAGTGCAGTCGAGGACAGAAAGATGTGTACAATTTTGGACCTTATTACAATGGAACAAGGTGAAATAGTGTAAACATCTTTCTGTCCTCGACTGTACAAGCCTTGAGCTTAGTTTGGGAATAGGTCAATTTGTGTGAGATTGTCCCGTGATATTTATTTATTTATTTATTAATGTCAAGAAGCGAGAGCGGGTCGCTAGAATTTTACAGCTTTGAATCATTAATTTAAAAAATTGTTTACAGGGTATCAATTGTTGCTCAGACCGCGCGGTTTCTTATCACTACGTGAATCCTAATAGTATGTACTTATATGACTACTTAATTTACCATGTTAAGCCATATGGCATTCGGTATGGTGTGGACGCAGAAACGGAAGGAGATATGAAACCCACAACTATGACAACCACAACTGAAGGAGCTACAACTCAGGGATCTGACCGTAGTCATTGGGAGAGACCTATGCCCGGTAGTGGACTAACATGGGCTGGTGATGACGAGTTATACGATCTTTGGCAGCCGAAGATCTAAGAGAGGGCCCAAGAAGACGCAGCGGAATGAAATTCTGCTATTCCACCTTGTCATATCTTCTTCCACTTGACCAGGTGGATACCACCTTCACGATCGCCTCAACTTTGTAAAGCGTACCCCAAGGAACACGAGTTCGTCATTTATAGCTGCAGATAAGGTAATGATAGGCATCATGCGTGACTTACTCTTAAAGGGAAGCTTTAACAGCTCTACTGCTTTAGTCATTTTAGTTGGAAATAGTTTAAGTGTAGATAGATCTAGTGTAGACAAATTAATGTCAACTCTAAGAACTCTTGTGTACTCCCATATACTCACAAAGCATGCCATATGATTATAATAATAAAATAGCACACTTTAATTATTTAATGTATAATGCCATATCTTGTAATAATAAGCATAATTTCTTTGAATAAATTCATTAAGCGCCTCATAAAATATCAGAAAAAAATTGTTTGCCTAAAAATATACAAGTTCTATGCAGACGAAGGCCTTTGCCCGTGATTGATTAATAATATATATCAGGGCACAATCTCACACCAGCAGACCTTATCCAAAACGAAGCTCTAGGCTTATAGTATGGGAATAAGACAGAGATGGAACAACATTCGTGTTTGTACTTCTACCTATTTCACTTACGCTCATACGCTCATCGTAAGCTAGTCTAACCAATTTTACACGAACATTTTAAGAGATATACGACTGCAGCTACTGCAATTTATAAGCAGCAGTCTAGTGGCGTGAAGCTAGAAAAAACTCAACGTTCAAACAGACACACATAAATATCGATTTACACTATTTGAAAACGGGGTATTCTAAATGTCACGTAGAAGACGAAAATCATTTCAGACAAAAAATTATAATATTATAAAAATAAAAGACATCATTAAAAGTTCATGTTTTTTATTACTTAATCTTCTTTTTAAACTAAGAAGTCAATTTCATTTGATTATTGCAGCAATTTATAACTTAAAATTTAAATTTAAATAATGGCATCAATTTTACAACAAATACAGAGAATCTCAAATGGGCCGTAGTTAATTAAATAATGCAAACAAAGGGCCTAGTCAAGATAGTGATATAGCTATAGTGCTTTGACTGTATATTTACTTTGGTAGACATCTAGAGATATACACAGCATGAAGAATATCTTTTCGGCAATAGATTTCATTTTAGTTAAACATTTTGCTACTTTACTCACACATTAGTTGATGGCTGGTCATATGGAATACAATTATTTTTATAATTTGGGATAGTTAACAAATAATAAGTCATAGGATCGAGATGTCGTGTCGTATCAGGTGAACAAATTGGCAGAGAACAGAGAAAAGTGACAATTGCTCCATCGACAAGAGCCTAGTCTTAAGTAAAATGATGATGAAGATCAAGATATAAATATTATATCGTATATGTAGACAAAATAGGTAGCAGGAAACTAAGCAGGAAAACTCAATTACATTTACCGTCTGTTACACAATCATCAAGTAAAGCTATTATAACAGATAAAATTTAGCCCTTTCCCCTTCTTACACTTGAAAATAGACAAGGAGAGGGCTAACTATAACTGGCAGATAAATTTACTTGTCGATTGTGAAACCGGCCCTTAGTCCCACAAAATAACAAGAAAAATATAAAAACAATAAAGATCATTATTCTACTGTGAGTTTTTTTACTGCAAACCTTATTAAATAGTCATTTAAACCTACAACTAGATCCTCTTTGGTAATCTTAAAAAGTATAAACTTAAGAAGACTAGCATAAAACCCTATTTATTACTATTATTAAATAATGGCGAAATTAATTTAGTAGGTACCTAAATTTTTAGAAAGGATCGTCATTTGGTAGGATTTCAAATAAATTAAATTTAGGATTTAGTACACAATCAAGTTGACAACTAACTAATTTTAAAATAACTTACTTGATAATTGCATGATTATTTACAAATTAAATGCTTTACGTGACCCTGATGCGATAAACAAATTTCAAGTTATTCTACAAATGTTTTACTATCATATCATATCATATATGAAATGAGAAAAAAACTGAGACGTCGGTTTTTTTTGGTGACAATTAACATGTATTATCAAATTTGTTTAAATAACTCTGTTGCAATACACTCGATATCATTACACAACTTACTAACACTTTTACAATTTTCAAGACTATTATTAAAATATGACAATCCATGAACTCTCAGGCCGGGAACGCACTGGTGGGCGATGGGAGACGCGATGGCGATTTCAGTATAAATTATCGCCCAACTGTCGCCCCATCGCCCGACCAGTGCGGCCCCGGCCTCAATTTACTAGTTGTCTGATAAAAACAAGACTAGGTAGGTACATAACTAGTATCTCTATAGGTACCTACATAGAACGTATTTGAGTCGATTATCTACCGCATAAAAACATTAACATTTGAATATCTTGGTAGATGAGAGCAAGTACCAAGTTTACAATTACTTTAAGGCGATAAATGACGCCAAGCACCAAGACATCAAAGTATAACAGGAAATAAATAATATAATATTTTTATACTGGTGAGCAAAAATAAAGGTCACTTTGTTATTTGCAATAAAAGCAAAAGGCAGATGAGGTTTCATACTCAGTTATTTCAAATTACTCCAAAAACGCTAGCCCGTTCAAAATACACTAACGGCCGCACTCGGAGACGTCAATTAATTTTCAAGTTTGATTAAAGTAGTTGCTGTTGTCATTTTCTTTGCTATAGCATTAGAATAAGACAAAACATCACTTTGATGCGTCACTGAGTGCGGCCCTAAGAGTTTTGTAATGGGTAGTTTAAAAAAAAATGACCGATATTCTTTTTCTCCCGATTCGGGAAAAAATGCACGTTAGCGGGGACTATTATTCCGTACAGTAAAAAATAATTTCCGACGTCTATTGGGTTTTAGTAAGAAAACAGACAAGGAACTACTTTTTGGAGGAACTTTTTGGGGACATATCGGGAATTATGTTTTTATTGCCCAGAGTAAACAAAGGTCCCAACGAGCAAATTTTTTTCCAAATTTGAAGAACACCAAATAGATCCCTAGTTTTGTTTGAATCTCCCCAAATGAGGTCTGCAAATATTTTAAAGGGAAGTACTACAGGTCTAGCGCTTAACGTTGGAGGTTCCTGTGGTAGTGGAGCGGTGCGAGAGGGGATATGTGTGATGTAACAGAACTCTCTCGCTATACACGTGATGAATAGTAATTAAAATATATCTTATGATAAGAAGTGGTCCAGAAAAAAAGTAGCACGTCATATTAATGTGTATATTAATGAAAGTACAACAGTTGTTTTTTGTTTTTCTGGGGTTCAGTCTGATACTTTTTGAACCTTGTATGACTTCAGTCCAGCACTCTCTTTAATCCGATGGACCGTAGACTTGCTAAAACCCATACTTATCGGCGAGCTTTCGTTCGGACAAGTTAGGGTTGGTCCTGTTTGCAGCTTTGATCTTATTTGCTGTTTTTTTTTGTCCTGAAACCTTTTTCTCCGATCGGAGCCTGCTTTTTTATCAACAGTTGACCTCTGTCTGTAAGTCCGCAAAATCTTACCTACTGTGGATCTAGGTATAGTTAAATGTTTGGCGACCTGAACTTGACTCCAGCCGGCGTTTTCGAGGTAGGTGTATATAATTAACTTACGACGAGTAACTTCAGATGGCGACATTTTTTTTTATTTTATATAAATCGAATAATTGCTACCATAAAATAACTTCTCGGTATGTTACGTGAAAGATGTGAAACAAACAGTTTTTAAATTTTTCGTGAATTTATCAAAATTCAAAAAAGGTTCTTGCTACTTTTTTTCTTTTCACTTCTTATTTACCTAAATTGAATTGGTATAATTGTCTTGGTATAATAAACTGACAAAATTAGTTACAATATGATTTAATATAAATGTTTTGAACTGAAATTTTGAACTTTAAATCCAATTACATTAAACCGTATACATATCGCTCGGTACTCGAATCGCTGTCTGTAGATATATGTATCTCTTGTCTTATTTATCGAAAAAAATATATATGTATATTACGAACTGAAAATTACTATCAAACTTATTTCAAAGTTACTAAAAATTATTATTCATTGACACAATTATGCTCGTTATAACTAATACCTAAGTTATTCGATTGATAAGCCTTGTCCGTTGTCATTCTGAGATTTTGACAAAAACTTTCCAGGTGCGCAAAAAAGCACTAACCATTTTGAATGTACAACTTTTTTTAAACCGATGACGTAATCAGAGTAAAACATATGCGGATCGTGTAAGAAAACTTTGCTAAAGTTAGTAATAAAAATACAATAAAGAATTAAATTTCATCGAAATTCAAATATACACACAAAAGATAACCTTTATATACAAAATAGCTTATAAAAAATGTATTATCCTATTGACTAACCCATCAGGCCTTATTTGGTAAATTATTAGGAATATTCTTTACTCATAGTAATAAATAAAAGTAGATTAGATCTTAAACTAAGAGTTTAACCTTTTGACCATGACTAGAAACTTTTGCCAAATGACCCCTTTTCGAACTAGACTTGGAAATGGGTTACCATGGGCACCTCCCGTCTCCATCATCAATCCAGCTCGATGGTACCATATTTTTGTATTGTCATCAGAATTAGCTATTTATACAGAATGTCAAGTCAACCCGACAATTAGATGTGGGCTAAGATCGACTTCCAAGACTTTATTATTTGCATTGCTAGTTGGTTGTTTGATTACTTGTTATTTTATTGTCATAATAAATTAAAATAACAGTTTTCGAGCTAATTACGTCTATTTGATCGAAAATTGTAATTTTCTTTAAATTAGAACTACTGTTACTTTGTGTTCAGTTGTATGCTAGATTGTATTATGCATGCTGTGTTTGCCTTTAATTAATTGTGCATTTAGCTTAAGAAAATTCATGAATACCCTGTCCAATTGATTTCATGGAACAACTGTTGGTAAACCTTTAAATAAATAAATTCGAGTGTATTCTCCACGTTATTTAAGTAGAACTGATGTTTGCCAATATTTAATGCAATAAAGTAAGTACATAACGCATTATTAAAAAATTGGAAAACCTTTAAAAAGTTCAAGTTGTAATAATTAGTTATCTATTATTACACATTATTATATAATTTATACTAAACAAGTGAACTTCTTTTTATTCATTCAACATTTGAAGGTAACCTGTAATACTAAGCCCGTTCTTTAAAACTAAAATAATGCAAGTAAAATGGGACAATAATTCAAAATTTGAAGTTTGCTCGAATTCCAGTTACATTTACAAGTACAATGATTCTTATCGTTTACACATACTATCGTGGCTAATGTTGATTCCGATCAGGTCAAAAGGTTAAGGTCTAAAACTCTAAATAAAAGGCGCGTGATAGCGCGAGCCGAGCCAGGCTCGTGTTTCAATCTCGTCTAAACGGCTGAACGGATTTGGATAAAGTTTGGCGCATAGATAGCAGGACTATCTGTGTGCCAAATTTTATCCAAATCTGTTCAGCCGTTTAGATGATTGAATCATGAGCCTGGCTCCTGGTCTTTAAACTACACAGCACCAGGCGCTTTAGTTTGATTACTTCCTATTATTTTCGTGTCCACGCCGTATCGAATACCGTATGGCCTAAGGTGGTAAATTAAGTAATCAATCACATACATGTCTTGGGGGTTCACGTAGTGAAAAGAAACCGCGTGATCCGAGCAGCAATCAAGACCCTGTAAACAAAAAAATTCAAATAACGAAACGAAACGTTTAATCAAAAGTATTAAAGTTGGTAATGAATTTGTAATGTCTTCTCTTTTTTACCACTTTTCCACGTTTTTCTAGCGCACTTTCTTGTCTGTGTGTTTGTTTGTTTGTTCGTACGAATTCTAAAATTGATTTTAAAAAATTCTCAAAGGGAGACTTGAAACTTTCAACAAATCTTAGAATTGGATGACAATTCATTGATATATCAAAATATGAGAAAATTTTTAATAACGAATTAATAACATACTTTTAGAAGTATGTACATTTTACATCAATTCTTACCTCATCGGTGGGATAGTAGATGTACTTCCAGTACCAATAACTCTTGTCTTTGCTCGGGAAGAGATGATCCCGGGGCATGAACGGGAAGAAGCGACCGCGGCCGAAGCTATCCCGGCTGTCCATCGCCCTCACTCCAATACGGTCTAGACAAATACCTAAGAACAAATATTTAACCTTTTAACCATTTCATGTACGTACAGTCGAGGACAGAAAGATGTTTACACTTTTTCACCTTATTCCATTGTAATAAGGTCCAAAAGTGTAAACATCTTTCTGTCCTCGACTGTACACTGTCAATATTTAGGCCAGTCAATAACAACATAGAACATAGGTCCCTAAAGAGTAGTTTATACCCAAGTTTGCAACCTTGAAAACCCTGTGGTATTTCGATGGTACTCGAAATTTTGACACTCGTTTCAGTTTTTTTCGGAAAAACTACTTGAATGAAGCGTTTTTTAGTCTTAGTTTATGTCTGATATTTTTGTAAAGCTAACTAATATTGCTATAACCCGAGTACTCACTCAGAATAGTGTTATTACGTCGGATTTCCTAACAAAAAAAATAAAAAATTAAGGGTGTCAAATAATACTAAAAACCAGCCAAATGTGTACGGAACCCTCAGTGCGCGAGTCCGACTCGCACTTGCCCGGTTTTTTTCTAACATAACCATTAGTAAGGCAAAATGTCTTCAACCGTTCGCGATTGAAGGTCAATCTTTACTTTGTAATAATGTTAGTAAATGTAATATAAACTTTGAATTTTTTTTTTTTCAAAAAAACGTTAAGAACAAAAGTTAAGAAATTTAAATTTTTTCCGGTTTGTCACGAAAATTAACGATACTAAATGTATGACTAAAACTTTTTTTGAAAAACGCCCATTTAGTCTAGTAGATTCGATTGCGGTTGTAAAGGCATTTAAATAGCTTAGTTTAAAAATAACAGAGGATTTATGGGGAACGATCCATCATTATCATATATATGTAATTGCACCCCACTTAGCATTAATTTACAATAATTGCATACCAGAAGGGGTCTTCCCAAATGTAATGAAATATACTAGTCATACCTCTTTTTAAAACAGGCGGGAAGAGTGATTTAACGAATTTCCGTTCCATTTCTATACTACCAGTTCTGAGTAGTCTTTGAGAAGTTAATGTTGAATGATATGTTAGGTCACTTCAATAGAAATGCAATCAGTTCGGCTTCACCAAGGGACAATCCACAACTGGCATCATCTGTACTTATCAAATATATATACAGGGTGTTTTTTTATTCGTCTTAAACATTTTGGGGGTTAAATCAGTAAGTCATACTGATCAACTTTCACTATGGGAACAACCCCGAAAAAAATTTACCATCCCATACATTTTGGCTAGTCAGCTGACGATGTTTTGGATGGGAGGGTAAAATTTTTTTTCGCGATTTCGGGGTTGGTCCCATAGTGAAAGTTGGTCAGTATGACTTACTGATTTAACCCCCAAAATGTTTAAGACGAATAAAAAAACACCCAGTATAACATCTGGAAGACATCTTGTGATGCAGTAGGAATATTTTAAGACCTCTCCTAAGCTTTTGATTGCGTTGATCATGCGACCTTTATTTTAAAATTAGAAAATTATATATGTAAACAATACGCAGTTTGTTGGCGCTGCAGTTAAATTAGGTGTGCCTCAGGGCTCTATATTAGGTGCCTTCTTATTTTTGGTTTGTAAAAATGGCTTACCACCCGTAGTAGATAAACTTTGTGATATTGTGTTATTTGCTAATGATATATAATTAATTTTCAAGGTAGATCGAAAATCCGTCGACTACAGTAGGACGTCACGCTTTTAAAGTACTTAATTGGTTTACTAGTAACAATTTACTACTCAATGCTTGGAAAACTAAATGTATTAGATTTGTTTTGCTAATGTTAAACCGGTAAACTCTAGTATTATCCTTAATGACGTGTGTTTAGAAATAGGCATAACTATATATGAATTTGCAATGGAGTCCCATATAGCAGTACTAGCAGGCAAATTAAGTTCGGCAGCTTACGCCGTAAGAATTCTGGTAGAAGTACATAATTTAAATACTAGGAATAAAAATAAAATTGTCATAAGAAAATTTCGTCTCCGTAAAGTATATAAATCATTTGTAAGTCAATGCATTCATTTTTATAAACGACGTAGTTTTAGAGTTACCTTTTCCAGCACTTAAAAATTATGTACTTGAAAAAGTCGTTGATATAGAGTGACAAAAATGCTTGGTCTAAACCAGAAAATTAACTAATAGCTTACTACCTCATAAATAACTCATAAAATCATGTAAACGCTGTATCTTGTCTAGGGGACACGGTTTATGTAGGAAAACATATAGAATCTCTTTTATGTGGTTATCTTACACGTATAATATGTGTACATATAAATATATTTTTTCTCTAGTAATAATTCTGACATATTTTCCTGCAGAACTACGTAGATATTTTATATTATTTTTACAGTTTTATATAATGCTAGAGTAAGTAGTATCATAGTATCATTGTCATAAGTAAGTTCTATTTCAAAAATAACAAACTGTTGAATTTCTTGCAGCGTTTCTCTTTATCAAGGAAGCCTCTCCTGGGAAGCCCTGGTAGATTTTGACGTGTAAAAGTGCCCGTGCGGCCTACTCACTGAATAAATATCTTTTATTTTTATTTATCTTTTAACAACGAATACTAAAAACCGGCCAAATGTGTACAAAACCCTCGGTGCGCGAGTCCGGCTCACACTTGACCGTTTTTTTTAAAATATAAAGCTTACCCATCTCTGCGTCTTCCGCGCCGCTCTCACTGGCCTTGCACAAGTGCGGGGACGGCAGACCTTTGTTCACAAAGCGATCTAACGCCGCCCTGCTCAGCACGTAGCCCGCTCCCCCGCTCATGTAGCCCTGGTCAAAAATGCTTATTTGAACGCTTGGAAAAAGTACATATACAGACTTTTCTCCATTATTGACTTAGGTCATTACTAAATACCGAACTAAGCCAGATCCTATGTCGTCAAGCTACATACTAAGCTAGTAGCTTTTATTGTGCAAATGCTGAATCTGCTGGACAAGCATAAAATGTATATAGGATAAATTACCGTATTTATAATAATAATAATAATAAATATCAGGGGACAATCTCACACAAATTGACCTAGTCCCAAACTAAGCTCAAGGCTTGTACGATGGGTACTAGACAACGATAAACATACTTATATAGAGAAATACATACTTAAATACATAGAAAACATCCATGACTCAGGAACAAATACTCGCGCTCATCACACAAATATTTGTTCATACCGGGATTCGAACCCGGGACCGCTAGCTTCGTAGGCAGGGTCACTACCAACTAGGCTAACCGCGTCGTCGATCTTACTCAGATTATCTACTTGCATGTGGCAGGGCCACATCGATCGTCCGGATCGCAACCACCATCTCTTTAGCCCACTCGCTCATGGAATCGGTAAGGGTTGCTAGGCAAACCAATCAACACGCAGTGTTTACGTGTAGTTCTTACAGCGTTTCAACCAGGGAAGTGGTCAAAAATGCGACCAGGAAAGTGAAAACGGTTGAAACGCTGTAAGAACTACCCTTATACTGAACGCGTGTTTTGCTGCAAAACCGACCCGTGAGCGAGTGGGCTTAACCTTGCCGCCTAGCAGTAGTGTAACGCGCTCTTATGTTCCGATGTGAAAGACATGACAGCCGTTAGAATGACTGGCATAGAGGCTCCACGTTAGCCCTCACGGTTGGCAAAGCATTTACAATTATGAAATTGCAAAATGTCTATAGATTTCAAAAACCACTTACCCCAAGTGGCCTGCGAGCTCGTTAGCTCTAGCTAGCAAAAAACACTGCCGTGCAGAAAAAAAAAATAAGGAGCTGTAACATATTTACCTGCGGAGTAAATGGTTTAAAGCGGCATCCAAAGTAAATAGGATCCGCGCTGTTATGTTCCGACAACATGTAACGCAAGTTTTCAACCACCACATAACTGGAAATAAGATAAAAGTTGGGATTGTATTTTAATTTAGAAAGTTCAAATTTTAATGAAAGAAAATCGCTCCAAAAATATTTTTTTCGTACATTTACGCATTCGTGCAAGGTCAAATTATCTATGGATTGGGATGATTCTTCATATATTGAAAACAGACTTATTTTCAATAGTTGCAATACTCACGTGTCATCGTCAGCCTTCATGAACCAATCCGCATCTCTCCTGTGGTGCTCGTACACGTATCTAAAAGCTTCTTTTGTCTTTGCCCACAGGAAATCACGTCCTTCAGCAACAGGCAGCTTGATGGTGGGCAGTATATAATCTGAAATTTGGTGATTTGGGAAATTATAATTAAAGATCGGCTGACGGGAGCAATGTATGTCACTTTCACGTCAAACGTAATGACTAGTATGGATATGTTAGGTATGGTTTAAATTAAAATATAAGTAAACAAGATAAAATTAAAACTAAAACTCGACTACGAAAACAACCAACGACATCACGGTGCCTCTTATACTATATTTATTATTTGTTTTACAAAATAATGGTACATTTCTTATAGAACAACATTTCTTGTTGAGATGTATGCATTAAAACGTCACATTTGATAAGAAACCAGGTATTTTTTACATTTTGCCTTAAAAGTTAAAAATGCGTACAATTATAATTGAAAAATCGTACTCAAAATTTGATTAGAATCATACTCGTATCTATAATATTCTTTAGTCGGAAAGTTGCTACCTGTCGCCGACCATTAATAATAAGACTCGATAAAAAAATCATACATTTTTAATAGGTATATAAATTGTGCACGAAATTAAATAGAGTCATATGGCCATGTAATACTTTCGTCATCAAAGTGACATAAAATGCTACCAGTGGCCGATCACTAATTATAATACTTAAAGCCATACAGTTTTGTGATGATTAAGACTGTATTGACTATATATTTTACCAACCCTCGGCAGTGCTCATGAACAGCAGCTTGTTACACCGTTTGCCCCACGTGGCTTTGACATGCCGCGCCTTCTTTTCATGGTTACTTGGCTGAGTCATCACCCAACACAGCACCCTCACTTTCTTCGCCAACTCATCAGCCACGGATCTGTCTTCGTCCCTGTGAGCGGGCTCGTCGCTTCCATGCTCTTGGACTGACATGATTGGGTGCTTTTCTATATCGCGAAGGGAATCTCTGGAAGTTTAAGAAAATATAATAATGTTATGTGTTTTAACTATGTGTTAATCTTATCCTTAGATGAGTAATTTGGATAAATGATTTCTAATAGGAATTAACGATTTTGCTTTTTGATTTTGAAATTTTCCCATTAAAGCCTACGGCAGATTAATAAAATCACATATAAAAATTAAAAAAAAATACAAGTGCAATAATACCTAATATTACAATGACCATGAGTACCAAAACATTCTGCACTTAAAAAAGCTTACACTTAAAGCGGTTAACGTCAAAGGAAATTGAAAAACATCATTCAGCAGGCATTCATAATAAGAATACTTAAAAAAATCATAATTTATCACAAACATTCTGACCAGAAAAATGCAACTGTTTGTCAAAAGGTCAAAATACAGTTTCATTTCAATTATAAAAAAATAATTATCAAACATTTAAAAATGTCAACGTGCACCTTTTAATTTACGTTTTGCTGAAGCGAGGCTTTTTAACAAATACATGTATATACAGGGTTATTGGTTATAGCATCCATTCCCTAACGGGGTTATAGTAGAGGTCATTTGCAATCATTTTGACCCTATAATGCATTATGCAAAAGTGAACCATTATCGAGATAATCCTTTTTTAAGTTTTTTGTTTTACTTACACGACATAACAGTTGTTTATTATCAGCATTAATACTAGAATTACCTGTACACGTTTAAGAATAACACATTATTTTTATCATTCTTGGTATTTTTACAACTAGTTCCACAGAAATGGTTCAAAAACAAAAACAAAAAAACAATACATCTGGCAGGCAGATTATAGAGTCAAGATGATTGCAAAATGACCTCTACTATAATCTCATAACGGGAATGGATGCTATAACCAATAACTCTGTATATCAAGCGATTCTTAACATGTAATATTTTACATTTATGTTTTGGCATGATAACGCTTTTAATAAAAAGCCCTTAAAAATGAATGAATGAAAGAAAGCAATGTCCTTTTTGCATCACATCTTTTTAGAGTCGGCGTTGATTTAGGAATGTAGGGATGTATTTTTAGGGATGTACTTTGTCTGTTAATACATGATACTACTAGACTTAGCTTCTAATTATTTTTTCAGGTTCAGATCTATTTAAGAAGATTTTTATTACTGGTTTATAATTTTCTAAACCAGAATCCAATCCCTACTAATATAATAAATGCGAAAGTAACTCTGTCTGTCCGACTGTCTGTTATTTGACGCTTATACCACTGAACCGATTTAGATAAAAAATTTGGTATGGAAATAGTATCAGTCCCGGCAGTCCCGGTAGTTTTTATCCCGGAAATGTTTATAGTTCCCGTGGGATACACGACAAACGACTTCTACGCGGACGGAGTCGCGGGCAAAAGCTGGTAACAAATAATATTCACAACGGTATGTACATGTGAACCGTGAACTCCAAACCTTCGCGGACCACGGTTACTGAGACGCTGGTCTAGTGTGGACTTTTCGTTGAGCGACCGATTCAGATTCAGATCGACGCCTTTAATATTTGTCAGCTGATTGTGCTGTTTTTTTCAAAATTTATTAGAAAACACGGCCAAGGACATCACACAATCTGCCGAAAAATAGTCTTACCGCCTGTTTCACAATCGACAAGTAAAGCATATCTGTCAAATAAATTTAGCGCTTACCCTTTCTTACACTTGAAAACAGACAAGGAGAGGGCTATCTTTATTTGACAGATGAATTTACTTATCGATTGTGAAACAGGTCATTAGAGCTATTGTAATACTTACAGACAAGTGGTAAGTAGCACTGTGAGCATCGGGAAATTCGAAACTGGTCGACGAGGAGTTACATTAAGTCGATTCGCAACGTCAAACAAATGAAACGCTAAAGGATGAGCCAACATCTTTGATTGTTTTCTATAAGTGTAAGCACTTCTAATGACGCTTCCATACAGATTTGAATTTGTGTGTGACGTTCAAGATATATCTTAAATTTACTGCAACTGTCAATTTATATTTAATATAAAAATATATTTACATGCATCATCAATGGATTTCTATTTAGAACTGCAAATTCGTAGCATCTCAAAAATAGGACAATAGATAATGTAACAATAGAAATCTTTTAAGAACAATGAAAACATGGTCATAGGCATAAATCTTTTCAAATGTCTAATGAGCAACGACTATTGTTCGATGACGAGGTGGTGTAGAGTCGAGCTCTAATTCAATAACGTTTAATATTGTTCCACGAACATTTTTACATTAGCAAGAATCGAACGGAAACGATAAAGTATAAAACGGATTATTTATTTAACAATGATGTCGATTAATTTGTACAAATTAACCAAAAGAGGAGCCACACACAAATAGGGCCGATTATCCTTCGGATTTAGGTTTCTTTTTCGTATTTTTGGGAGCATCATTCTGTATAAGATAAAAAGAAATTCCCGTTACGTCCCCAAAAAGATATGGAATTATCCGTTATGTTAGGTACCAATAAATTTATTGGATCTTAGTAACAAAACGGACAACTAGAAACAAATTTTGGGGACAAATCATCTAAGTACTCGAAAAAAATAATGGTTGCTACCAACATGCATTTTTTCCTAAACCTGAAAATAAATCGGTTCTATTTTTTAAACTCTCCAACATATTTAAAGTCGTTCTAATGTGCAGTCAACTAATTACACTTTGCCTTTTGAACTTCAATAACAGTTACGTGTCACCGCGAATACGGATTGATCCGTCATGATTGGCAGTGTCAAACAGACCTATCCACGTCATTGACGTGTGAGAGAAGACTTTTGAGTTTGACATGAAATTGAAAAAGGTTAAAAATTATTTATTAAGTGCGGCGTTGAAGGTACCTGCGCAGTTGCCGTAGGTTATGGAAGCGGCGCAGGAATTTTAATCTATATGAACCGATGTCTCAAAGCCACACTACACTATCCAATTTGTAGAGCGCTAGATTAGTGCCGACCCAATAGATTAAGCTGAAACTAACAGAAACAGAGTCTGCAAATTGGACTGTGTTGTTTATAATATAAGTAAAGTTATTATCGCGTTAAAATCCTGCGCTGTTATTACAAGTGTCCTCTCTTGCCCAGCGGTGTACGAATCACGTGAGCGGGACAAAACTATGATTGCCTTACAGGTTTCTTGCTCATAGTGTAAGCAACAAAGTTAAGACTATACCGAGCATACATACACCGACCGCTCAGTGGCGCCCATATCGACCGAACGAAGTCAGGTCTTGGAGTCAACTCAGGGGATTTTGTATGTTTGTTGGACGATACCTTGAGTATTGTAAATCCGATCTAATTGAAATTTGGTAACCCCTGACCGATCCTAACTATTCTTATAAACATCGAAATCCCACTGAGTTGACCCCAATACCTCATACGCTCATGAGTGAACTCAGCAATCGTATGTTTGTTTGTTCGACGATAACTTGATTGTATCGTTGATCCGATTTTTATGAAATTTAGTAGGCGTGTGAAGCAAATACAATTTTTAAGTTCGAACATGAGCACGATCAGCTTTAACTGGAAGTTAGGGGGAAAAATCCTGAAGTTCGGGGCGACTTACTGTTATAAAAGCAGAACCAAAAATATACCCACTATCACCGCTAAAAAAGCGGAGCGAAGCGGAATAGTAGTACATTATTATACGAGTGTCCTAAGTCGGTTATTAATAAAGTCGAGGCGGGATGGCAGCTCGAGCCGTAAGCGAGGGCGTAATGGAGCCGAGAGTGTAATGACCAATGTTTGTTTTTTCGTGAATTTTGTTTTTTCGCGCAGTTTTGGTGTTTAGATAATGCGCGCGCTGGTGGAAATAGAGGCACTGACGAATTCGCCAAATAGCCAATAATTAATAAAAATATGATGAACTCAATATTATGTAACTTTCGGATTTATGACCAAAAGCGTACAAAAAATTACACAGATAGGTATAATACTCTTATCAAGACTAAACTAACAAGTCCCAACTCGGCGGGTCTACGTGAGTACAGACGTCCTGTTGCCATTTTCCGGTTCCATGACCAAATCTGCAGCTCTCAAGCACCATAATAACAAAACTTTATAAACATAGTCTCGCAACGTAATGCTTCCACCGCAAAAAGTTCTGAGTTCACATGTAAAGCCAAATCTGTTATTTTATTTAGTATGGAATCACCTGTTCAACAACTTTGTCATAAATAGTTTCCTAATTTTTTACCTACCTAATTCAGTGAATGTATTTATATTAGACATCTTTATTCCTATAATAAATATAGCGACTTGGCAATTGGACGCCGCCGGTCTCTTAATTGTTACTTTATTGTAATTGTTCGGTTCTCTCTTAATCGTAGAGCCGTAAAGTTCCAATGAAAGTCAGCGTGTTTGTACAATATATAAGAACAACCCGAACTAATGCGGGAGTTAAAGTGCAAGAAACATTGTTCTTGTCTTTACAAAGAAGACAAGAGGGCGTGAATAGACTAGGTACTTTTTTAAATTATGCATTGTTATAAAACTATTTGGCGCATATCGCGTATACTCCGAACCTAAACCCTGGGATACGACGTGGCCACGATGATGCGCGGCGGCGACGAGCGGCGAGCGACAATAAACAAATGAATCGAGATGGATGAAGCATTCCACGAGCCGGCGCGGCGGCGCGGTGAGGCCGATTCTTTGCGTTGTTTACGCATGCCGCTGCTGAGCCGGCGTCCCGCCACGTTTGCCGTCGCGCAAACTCGTAGTGGCGAGGCGATAGAACTCGGAAAATAGTTTTTTCACCTCACCTACCCGAAAAAGCCTTTTTTGCCGCACAAAATCTGCGTTTAACTAGCGTGGAAAGTAATGGTGGTGCTGTGCGCGGGCCACAACTGATGTGACGCTCGTGTACTTAATTGTTTTTCCAACACCAAGTGTTTTCCTCGCTACAGTGAGGTGAAAAATTGTGTTTCGCACGGCAGTAAAGTTATTTGGGTATCCAGGCCTTGAATCCATCGTTAGGCTTACAATTCTATTTTTGAACCACGAGCGTGGCGCGTTTTAAAATACTTCGCTGACTCGGGATTCAATAATGGCTCTCGCGTTGCAGCCTTGCAAAGCAAATAACTATTAATTCGAATAAAAATTAAAACGGTACAAATGAAAAACATTGCATTTGCAGTTTTCAGCCGTAAAGCGAAGTGATGCATCGAAATGAAAAAAAAAAACCTTAAAATTACTCTCTTTTCGTTTACACATAGCGAACCAACGCATAACTTCCTAGCTTGTACCAAACATGAAGCATAAGGCAGGCTACACAGGCACAGGCTGCATGCTAAGAAAATAGTTGAGTTACCTGTAGGGTGTAGACCAAGCAACGTCGCGGGTGAATCCGGTCGATGTTAATAGTATGTACGCGAAACTAAATCCGGCAGAGATCCCAATCACCAATGTTAGCACAAACCGTCGACCCATCACCCTCCCTTCCGCCTGTATGGGTGTCAGAGGAACGTAAACAGTCATTTTAACCAACGTTCAAAACACTTTTTTGATTCGGCTTCTGGCTCTTGGCCAGTCCAGTGGTAAGAGTAGAAGTCACTTCACTTGTCAATAAAAAAATACTTAATTTTGCGCGATCACATTTTTCATTTTAATTTTGAACGGAGGTTATTTGGCGCAAGTGTGTTCACCCAATGGGTGTTACGTCGCGTTTGCTGAACGCTTCAGCGTTGTATAAATTTAATAAAGGCACACGATACTGAACATGTTAATGTGTGCAGTTGCTTAATTCCTTTAGTTTTATCTATACTATGCGCATTGTAACACGAGGAAGGAAAATGGCAATAAATTTCGACCATGTTGGCTGATTAACTTACATTTGTCTTTTAAATTTAAAATTGAGACAGACTCGAATAAAACATAAGAGTTTAAGGTATTAAAAATAATATTATCTTTAAAATAATATATTTAGGTGCTAAATTTAAGTTTTAACTGGAAGTCGTTTAAAAGAGTTGAAAACGGAGGAGAGTAACTATCTTACTTGAATAGCGACCCGCCCGCGCTTCGCTTCGGTTAAAACTCAACCTTAATGAGGGGGGCCTCATTAAAGTTGAAATATCCAATTTTTCTCTTCATAAAAACCTTCCTCGGACTTCAAGGAAAAAAAATAGCTGAATTGGCCAAGCCGTTCTCAATTTATGACGTGACCAAGGGAAATAGGGATTCATATATACATATAAAATATAAAAAATCATGGAGCAGCGTATGTAGTGCTGCGCTATTTTTTCCCCGGCTAGAAAGGAGGTGTTCTTCGTTTAACCTGCCCTGGGATACTGAAAATCGACGTTGGAAATTACGTTAGCTGCATTATTTCTCTCGATTTAGTCTTGAATGACGAATGAAAAGGATGGAGCATGCGAAGTTATATTTATATTTGAGAAAAACTATTACGGGGGGTCTTTATTAACGCAATAGAACCCAAAACCATGATTTTTAGATTTTCTGTTTGCGTGCGTTTGTGCGCGCTAATCTCAGAAACGCTTTATATCCCGGAAAACTTGATAGTTCCCACGGGATACACGATAAAGGACTTCTACGCGGACGGAGTCGTGGGCAAAAGCTATAACAAAATCAATTAGTTAAGTACGTCGAGTAAAACGAACTGATGCACGCACGGCAAGGTCAAGCGCATCACTATGACTGGGACTGATCGAAACAGATAAAATCATGACATACCGCATAAAAGTCGCACTTTAACTGGACTGAATTGTTCAAATGATTCGTATGTAGCAATTGACTACACAAGGCTAGGCTCATAAATGTTTCTGGGTCATTAGATTATTTCAACCGACCTGTACATAGTTAACAAATATTAGCGATTTTTTAAGTACGCAGTCAGCATCAAATAGATAGGAGCAGCGAAAGTGGCCAAATATATCGCAACACATCTTTATTACTATAGGAATAAGGATGTGTGGCGATATATTTGGCCATTTTGGCTGCTCCAATCTATTTAACGCTGACTGTATACGGGGAATAAAATTAAAAATTAAAAATCCCAAAATAAAATACGCGCATATTTCAGAGCTAATAAAGCCTGGGCCACGAGGATGCGTGGCGTAGACGTGCACGTGCGCGCTCGCGTTCCACTGCGTTGTATAGTATGAATCCTCATATGAGGACGCAGCGATTACAAAATATCACGATTATTTATTAGTAGGTATTAGTTACTTATATTAGTATACGTATGATACTCGTAACATACTCTAGAAAACAAGTTAAGTACTTATCTAAAAGTCTAATACCTATCTGAACTCGATTTTTGTGCTGAATGCCGCAATATATTTGATGGCGACTGTACGTAATTTACAGCTAATAAATAAACTTAATTTACCTAATAACAACTACACTTTTTTACTTTTGCTATTCTATTTTTTTTTTCAATTTACCCGCTGCATTGCTATAGACAAAATGGCGATAGCTGTACAAATACGGCTTCTAAGTACCTACCTACCTCGTTTAATCGTAGATACATAAAAGAAATTGACAAATTATTTTGTTAAAAAATAGAAAAGGCGCGTAAACGTATGTTTGATTTGGTTACGTTGCTAAGGTTGACTACAAAAATAAATGTAGGTACTTAACAATAGGTAGATACTAGTTAATCGAAACCCCAAACATAGGTAGGTACTATGATACCTAAGACAAATAAAATTAACTTTATTACTTTTTACCTTTTCAATTTACTTCCAATCTTTTTGAAAAACTATAGACATTTAGAGTTGTATGTTGTCAGTGCCACTCAAAACAAAAAAAAAAACATTTTTTTTATTGCGAACCGTGACGTTCCGAATTGACGTGAACACACTTACGAAAGCGCACTTTAAAGAGGTTAATTTAAACAGCGGCTGGACGCATCTGTGCTAACGGACCGCCACCGACACTGGAAATGTTATCACATATACACATACACATACAACAGTGTTACGTTAGTAATTTAGGCATATATTTAGTCACAAACACTTGTGTAAATTGTTTGTTTATTGAGTGCGTGTGCAGTTAGGGTTGTCAGTTGTTAGAAAAAAAAAAAAAAAAGTTATGTTGAAAAATGCAATTTCACAAATTAACCGATGAAGTAAAAACGATTTTTTAGTTTTTTTACAGTTGAACAATTAACCAGGAGTAAAAAGACCGGTAATTACAAAATTTCGACAACCCTAGATGTGAGAGTAGTGTTGTTCCCGGTAGGTATTTTGTTGATCAACAATCACGCTTCTTTGCGATTTGTTATGCCAGAGATTATCTACCAAAAACATCTTTAATGCTGGGGCCACACTAACGGGAAACCCCGATAAAATTCAACGTCTATCGCCTTATGCATACTACGCATAAGGCGATTGACGTTGATTTTTAACGGCGTTTCCCGTTAGTGTGGCCCCAGCATGAAAAGATCTGCTTATGCACTTTTGAAATTCACCAAACAATTCGTCAAATAAATAGGTACCCATTTGCGACAATCGGGATAGGAAATTAGATACTAATATTAAAGTAAGCATCATAAACAATAAACGATAAAAAATAAGTATCCGATGTTTCAATTAAATTCGACGGACTAAGTCCGACTATATTCGAGAATGTCACAAAAAATGCGACGTTGTCGGCACAGCTTTTGTATTATAAAACTATACAAGATCATTACATTGATAGTTCATTGTGTGTGTTGACAATTATTTGATGACAAAGTAAGCCTTTTCTTTAACATAGGCAGGTACTTTCTACAGCAATATAAACATCAGAGATATGTTAAGACTTGATTAAAAATTAAAAAGCTTGCACACGTATTATAAATTTACAAGGCCTTAAATCCTCTTAACGGCAAAACGCCTCAATTTAGGCCAACTGTAAAAATAATTTTGAACCTAAAGGTGGCGACTGACTTGTAACATTTCGGTGTAATGTATCACTCGCGGTCCGCGGTCGCGGTCTAACCGCAACTATTAGAAAAGGACCGCGAGTGATACATTACACCGAAATGTTACAAGTCAGTCGCCGCCTTAAGGTGATTAATATGTGTTACTATACTTACTAAAGTCCTAAGTAAGCGTTTGACCTTATGAGGATATAATGCCCCTTAAACGTAACATACTTAAGTATACTGTAGCAATTTGCTGCTGATAAACGATAGTATTATCCGTAAGTAGTATTTGACATTGCAAAAGTGGATGGATGTCTTTTGACGCACATGTAAAGTTACACTTACACGCAAAATACAACACAATGTACCTACGTAAGCAATCGATAGGAAGTACGAGTATTATTTGAACAGTTGTCCTTCCAATCGATAAATTATAATTTTTTCAGAAAACTTCATGTGTAAATAGAGTTATTTTATTCGTATACACCTCATTCTTCAATGTTGATAAAGTATTTATCAACATTACCTATATCTCTACATAATACGTTCGTACGTACTCGGAGATATATAAATGCCACAACTAACGCGTGCTTTATAGTCATACTGAACGAAGCTCTGCGAGAATCGTGCTAAAGGATGTCCCAGAAGTGGAGACCATTTTGATAGACAAAATTGGCTAATGTTTATAACATCTAAAGTAGTAAAATCAATTAAAATTTTCAAAGCTGATTTATATTATTTTCATCTTTTAAATTAGGCGGAGTGAAGTAGGTACTTTCTTTTTTACTACTTTAAAAGAGTCTTTAAAACTATTAATGTCTCGGGAAAACGAACATGAGAGCCGGAAAAAGTGGTATTTAAATACAGAATTATTATGTTTTGGATAGTATAAGTAATTACTTAATAAAAGATTTGAGATTTGGATAGTATAAGTAATTACTTAATAAAAGATTTGAGATTTGAGAGAGAATTTCAAAAAGTTACTGGACGTCTAGATAGGCACATACCTACCTACCTACAGTTCCTACCGCTCAAAACTTGACAGAGTTGTGGCAGTAAAATCAAAGATATCACGATCTAGAGTGTCCATAATAAAGTCCTAAGTAGTATATTAAATATCAGGAGGAGCTCGCTAAAACAGCTTGCGAAAACGTTTACAAATAAAGATAACAAGTTCTCATCACTAATACGAGTACCATCATACTCACTCTCATCACAAGACCTGCGATCAAATTGTAATTGTTCCTACAAGTTTTTTTTTAAATATAGCATTTAAAATCTAATTTTGTCTCTTTATTTTTGGGACACCCTTAGTATCTTCGAAGCAAAGTAAGTATTGATGCATAATCTTCTTAATTTGGGCCAGGTAGATGGGAAAGGAACTTAAAGGCAGCGCGTTACGCAAGATAGCCTGATATTATCAAGAAAATAGTGGGCGGCAATATGCACCGTGCGATAACGATCATCAGCAGTATGCGATCGTACAGATTGACGAAAGATTATAAGGTCACGATCCTCAACGGCGAGGGATCGAGTTGGAAGAATACATTAAAAACGTAATTCTTGGCAATATCTTTGCCAGGATGCGGAAAGCCTACGTAACCCTACGTTGATTTAGTTCAATGAAAGGCTAATCAAACGATACATCTATTAAGAGGACTGTGAACCAGCTGCAAAGTCTAGCCTTTTCATACAAACGGCGATAACGTTTTCCACCCCCTAAACGTTAACCGAATTCGACCAATTTTTAATATGTGGTCAGTAGGAACAAAAACTATGTCCGTACGTTTCGTTTTTTTTAAATATTGATTAGTTATAAAGATATTATGGCCGAAATTACTTTTGTATGAAAACAATAAAACGGGAATAAATCTAAATTTATTAATAATATTAAAAAAACGAAACGTACGGACATAGTTTTTGTTCCGACTGACACCGTATCAAAAATTGGTCGAAATCGGTTAACATTTAGGGGGTGGAAAACGTTATCGCCGTTTGTATGGAAAGCCGTCACCTCACAATCCTCTTAAGTAGGTACCCTTTTTAAAGTAAAACGGTTTCAAGCTGTTTTAATCTGTATACGCCAGTATTTCGAATTATTATTGCACTACCAAACAATTGAATGGCTATTGGCAGGTAGGTAGCCGCTCACTGCGAGGCGAAAAAGAGACGATCAATGGGGTAACACCCAGTTAATGTTAAGTACTTAAATATTAAACTACCGAAACCGCCTGAACTTGGTACCTACGTACAATAGAAGCGGTTAACTAGTTCAAATAGGTTTTCCTAACTCCGAACAGAGCCCTCATATTCTCCCAACTAAAATGGTTTTCCAATCTATAAATTGTCATTATTATATCATATCGATTCCGGGCTCGCACCTCTAAGTTTTTCGGAATTTATGTGCGAAATACAATTTGTAAATTTACCATGAGCTTTTCGGTGAAGGAAAACATCGTGAGGAAACCTGCACACACCTGCAAAGCAATTTTACGGTGTGTGTGAAGTTCCCAATCCGCACTGGGCCCGCGTGGGAACTATAGCCCAAACCCTCTAATTGTGAGTGGAGGCCTGTGCCCAGCAGTGGGACGTATATAGGCTGGATTATTATTATTATTATATTATATCATATCGCGCTATTACATTGACATCGACATGAGATACAATATTAACCAATATTGAAGATGAATATTAACCACAACGACTAGGTAGCCAAACGATAGGGTTTCCCTATCAATATGCTTAATCAAATCTGTTCCGAACAGAGCCCACACATTTTCTAAACTAAAATAGTTTTCCAATCTATTGATTTTATTAAATCATATCGTACTATTACATCGACATCGACAAGATACAAAATTGGTTGTCATTAATATTATTATAATCAGTTTATCAGCCCACAAAAATGCTAGACAGCAAAAGTTATATGAAATATTAATCAGATAAGCACTATTGAAAACAATATTATAAAACATTACAGTTTTCTCCAAATCCATGTTAGTCACAAGAACCATATCACTACACACAGCAAAATAGAAAATGACTCTTCTATGATTAGAAAATATTTTTACGACTCAATCTTATTCATGATGTCTTGAGTTAATTGGGAAATCGAAATGACTTAACTTCATCTGCGATAAATTTTGCACGGGATCGGTAGCTCGAACCCTCCGCGGCCTTACCCACGAACGGACAGACGGACTGACAGACGGATATTAGTGTCAGAAAAAGAGGTCCGTTTGGCCTTTGTGCACATACTCCTAAAAATCACACTAGCTTACTGGCAACTCTTAATTAAAAGAATATGGTGGCTTCCTTCTAATTGGAAATCCAAATTATATTACCCATAAAAGCAACAGGGCTAGCATATCTTGCCTATGGCTTGTTTGGTCCTCGGTAACTAGTCTCTACCTAGTAAAAAGAGACACAATACAACTTGTGCTAGCCATAAAGATATATATTAACTACTTTACAGCTTGTCTTTGGCAAAAAACTGAAAGTATCTTTGCCAAAAGTGAAACTCAATTACAACAACCAGGAATTAAAAGTGAACTATAAAACTTATCACAATGTCCAATTAACCGAAATGTGTGTAACTAATTTGATAAGGTTTATTGTTACGGCCTGGCTTGTTCAATTGAAATGCAAAATGCTAGAATATGTATAGTTTAAGCTATTGATGTACTCGGGTGGGAACCTCAAACTTATCAGTGTATTATATCGAAATGTTTAAGCATTTTTGAAAGGCAAAATATCTTAATTTTTTTTACATTTTTAATACAAATGGGAAGTAGGAAGTTGCTGCTTAGGTCATATGATCTGATAGGCATACTAGAAGTCCTTGTCATCTTTTTGATGGTTATTTTGTACCTATAAAAAAACCTAGAGTATAAAAAGATTACTACTGTCACTAAATTACAAAAAACAAATATTTTTACCTAATTATGTATAAAAAAACGTGGGCTAAACGACCAAATGCATAATTTCCAAAATTCTACCATTTAACCAAATGCTCATTTCCAAATGTTAATTGACTAAAAACTTGATTTATGTCGCAGTTGTTCTAATTTTTTTGGTCTAACCTAACCTAAACAACTAAATTATCAGTTTTGCTATACTGGAAATGAAACAAAAATATTATGACCAAACAGGAGGTTCTAAAAATTTGTGGCATATTTAGAACTTATTTGCCATTATTTAAACTTTATGTTAGTTAAAAGTTAAAAAAATTATTTCAACATTTATTATGACATGGTACATGTTAAACAATTTTACTAGCCGACTAACGCTGAATATCTAAGCAATGTATCTACAGAGAAAACACTAAGTTGATACTCTTCAACAAGTTTGTTCAATCATACCTGACTCTGACTTCATACTACTACTCTGTCAAGAAAGTACCGGGAAAAGATCAATAATACACAAACTGTTTGTTAATCATCCAAATTTATTTTATCACCTTCAAAGTATGCTCCTTCAGAAACGATACACTTACGCCAACGAATAATCCAATCATCAAAACATTTTTTAAACGCTGTTTCCGGAATTGAATTCAGTTCTCGGCGCGAATTCTCCTTTATGTCTTCTACCGATTGAAAACGGGTGCCACGAAGCGCCACTCCGAAGCTTGTTGACTAGTTTGCATGTCAAACTCGTAAACCCACGTCTCGTCACCAGTAACAATGCGTTTCATGAATGTTGGGTCGGAATTGACTCGTTCTAGCATGTCCTCAGCGACTCTCATGCGATTGAGTTTTTGGAGAAAATTCAGGTCTTTTGGGACTAGCCGAGCGGTAACATGTTTCATACCCAAATGATTAGTTAAAATAGTACGGATCGACTCGTGAGATACAGAAAGTTCGGCGGCTATCTCTCTCAAAGTTGAATGAGGATTTTCAGTCACAATTTCCTTCACTTTTGCGATGTTAACTTCAGTTGCAGACGTTGATGGCCTACCAGAGCGAGGCAAATCTTCCATCACATCTCAACCGCTTTTGAACGCTTTGTACCACTCATAAACACGTGTTTTTGATAAAGTCGAATCACCGTAAGCCTTCTGTAACATTTTCAGTGACTCCGAACACGAAATTCCATTGGCGATGCAAAATTTAAGACAAACTCTTTGTTCAATGTTTTTGTCCATTATGAAATTTGCAATACACACTAGATATGATATAACTAAAAACAGCACTGTATTTAATATAAATAACAGATGCAACTCAAACTCCGCGCCAAAATAGAAAACAGTTGTGCCAATCTAACAACAACAAAAAAAACAAAAATTTGAATTTGGAACCATAAACAAATCATCCATTCCCGATACTTTGTTGACTGAATGTACATTCCCAAATGAAATTTTTTTATGGCAATCCAACTAACTACTGGATTAGTTAAATAGTTCAATTAGAGACTGTAGCCACTAGATTTAAAAATGTGAAAAATTAGATAAAGAATCAAAAGAAATCAAACTATATTCCTGTTAAATGAGAGATGAGTTTGATGATTCAGAAAATAATATATATTTAATTTAGGGATAAGGGATAGGGTTTTAAACTGGACCCAATATAAGCTTAAAAAATACAAACACATGTGTTCCTTTAATATTTTTAAAATTAGACATACCTGGAGAGCTGCAATTATTAAACAAGTAACTATAATAGTGGTCTGCTTACTGATTTAATGTATGAGCACAGAGGATACACAGGATGTGCTCAAAGATAAACAACTCACAATGAAATATGTACCTACATTTTATACAGATAACAGCTATTTATTAACAGATCCGGCAAATGATCTGCGAAATGGCAAACATTATGATTTCCGATAAAGGCAGTATTCTGGTATTTCATCGAGTTTGGGGCCCCACATTCACCTTTATTCGAATATTCGTCGTTATTCGAATTTTACTGAGGATGAGGATATTTTATAAGAAATGAATAGGATGTAAGTAAAAACTGTACAGACAGGCATTTTAGATAACTACACACAAATACGACATGGTTAAAACTTACGGTCATTGTGGCGATGTGATAGTTATCTGATTCACTGAAGAAACATAATTAACTAGGTTGATTAATCGATTAAATAAATAGTTGGGTAATAGACACAGAACTCTGTTTTAACATTTTGTGCCATTAATTCATCATTAATTATTAGCCGTCGAAGATGCAACACAAAGCTAATGTCAAAAGTGCAATGTAAATTAATGAGACAGGTGTCACTGTCATGTCACTGTTTTTTTTTTAAAGCCGTGTTTTTCTTTTTTAAGTCTGGAAATAAATAAATTTTAACAAATTTTAGAAAGATACAAGTTTAAGCATCTTGCCCACAAATCTTCGAGAATTTAGTTTAATTCGACAGGAAACGTATTGTACACTTATTTATTTATTAATTTCTACGTGAAGATGTGCAAGCAAAAGTGGAACACACTCTTCTATTATAGTGATCTATAATTTAAAAAAAAACAGTCGCCATATTGCCATATTGTAAATTGTTACTATTGTTAGTGAGTGAGAAGTGACTGGGTTTTCGGCTCTGGGTGTAAACAATTTTACTAAGTTTTTAATTATTTTAAGTTGGTTCCGATGTTAAATATAAAAGTTCAGATGGAGAAATGATAAAAGAACACGTGCCATTACCCTAGGCTTGCTTTCTTGATCATTAATATGTGGAATTCACGATATGCGTTTTTGTTTTTTATTGTTTATTCATTACAATATGTTTCTGGATCGGGACCTCTATGTGTTAACCAGACTCAGAAATGTACTACTCAGGTAAGATCCATTTGAAATAATTTAATCATAGTTAATTTTACAATTAACTAGGTTTATTGATTTTTCCTACCTTGTTCGACTAGTACCAATATCTATTCTGTGCTAGTACATAGAACGTCGTAAGAGCGACAGATAGAATTTGTTTCGCGTGAATCGCGTGATTTACCTTGTTTGCTACTTATTAGATTTACTTTAGTCTTCGCTTTTGCGTACAGTCCTAATCAGTAGTTATCATATGCTTATTTTGAATGTTAGGTACGTCAATTGCGTCATTCTACTATTATGTTGTGATGGGAGAAGGGTAACATGAGTCACCTAAACTCGTAATTATAATATGCTATACCTACTGCAACAGGTGTAGGTTGACTTGTAATTAGATTACATGTTTGTTGAAATAATAGAAGTTTTAAATTAAATTTTAAAGAAATTGTGCAATAATAGTTATTTATGCAACTGGCACATAACGAAGTCTCTAAATGTATGAGTGCCGAGGCTAGAGTGAGCTTGCGAGTGCTCTAATGACAGGCACAAGTATCTTTAGAAGTAATTATTTACCATTGCATACATAAGTTATTCTACAAGCTTAAAATGATAATGTCAAAAATAAACCGGTTCTCTAGAACATTTCTAGCGTGTACTATAAGAACTTGGAATGAACTTCCCGCTGAAATTTTCTCAATACGCTACAATTTAAAAAGGGTGTCATTAAATTTTTTTGAGACCGGCAATGCATTATTTTCGCCTCTGGTGTTGCAAATGTCCATAGGCGGAGGTGATCTGCCTGTTTGTCCGTCTAAGGCAATAAAAAAAAAACAATGGCTATCTTTTGTATACTTGACTTTTCTGCTAACAAATTATTTGTCAGCAAAGTCATTTTCATTATTTCAATTCACGTTAATAATTTGTTGTTGATAGAATTTTACTGTTAAATGTTTACAAATTTCATGCAAATTTCAATACTTAGTTACTAAAATTATGCCAAATGAAATGCCATTGTTGACATTCATATTATTATCCATATTGAGCATAACCATTGGTAACCAATAACAAGTTGCTGAGTATTAAAGACATTATTAGTCTCAAAATTAATTTTGCTTTTAATCTACGTCATTTCAATTGTTATTAGAACATTTCTAATCATTTGATATCCTCCTGGGGCCCAAGGTCCTACCTATGGTACTAATTACCTTTGTTATTCAGACCCAGCTCTTTCAAAAGTTGTGTAGTCATATCGTACCATACTCCTCCCTGTAGCACTTATTCAATTTAAATCAAATTGTCCAAAAAGGTATCATACACTGATTATAAATACACCCAAAAACTATTGGTGCCATACAAGTACAATAATTTTTTTTTAAAAGTGTCCTAAGTACTTGGGTCTGAATGTGTATAAAACAACAGTACTACTGGTAGGACCATGGTTCACAGTGACAATGAGCTGTATTTTATGTATTGTATGATATACAAATTAGAAAGTCAAGTGTTCACTAAACATCAAGACTGATATCCGGAATGACCATAACCATGGTAATAATGCTATAATGGTTATAAAAGAACAGTTATTACTATGGCAACATTCATTATAGAACAGTTTTCAGGATTTGGTTACACTACTGGCATTCTGATACTGTGAGCAATATATATTATTAATGGTTTATAATATGCAAGTAGAAAAAGAGACTTATGTTATCCACTATAACATCTGTAGAATCCATTTAGCTAAATACCCATACATGTTTTTATAACTATGCATTAATCAAAGATGATATTTTTTTATTTATATACCTACTTACAACATAATTATTAAAAAAAACTATTTTTTTCTAGCTCTTTTGAAAAATTATTCCATGCATTTGCATGGGGACTGCATTGCAGTTTATACCATACTCATCTTTTCCATTCAACTATTTCAGGTTCTAGGCCACCATACAAATGATGATTACAACTACTGCATGGTGGAATACTTCAGCAGTGAAAAATGCAAGGCCTTGAATTTTGGCCCTATAGCATCAAATGCCCACATTGGAGGTGTTAAGTTGAAGCCACATTTATTGACAAGGGAGTTCAAGAATGACTCTGTTAACTACAAGACTAGCTACACAGTACTCAATATCACATTCAGTAACATTAAATGGAAGAGTAAGATTTTTTTTATATCTAAATTGCATTGTAAGTTGTGAAAAGAAAAGTATAATTTTGTTGGAAGCCTGATTTTTTAATTTTTTTAGGAAATTAAATAAAACAAGTTCTTATTTTCCTATACTTTTCTTAACACATAATCTGGATTCATTTGGCAATTATGTTCTACTACATTATTTATATTGTGTTATAAGTTAGGTACAATGTATCGAAGTTTGAAAATGTAGATATTTTCAAAAACATATTTATTTTATTTATTCATTGTTAGCAGTAGGTTTTGAAAGGAACATTGTAAATAATAATTAAATATAATTAGTTTTAACCAATCTGTTTTAACCACAAATATCTTTTCCAGCAATGAAATTCCGGTTTGGAGAAGCCAACAAACAAGCCAACAAACACAATCACTGCAGGAACATAGTGCTATCCAATGAAGCCAATATCAATGACCAATCTGTTTTGTACTATGACTGCTATTGGCCCGATAGTGTGAACAGTGTGGGCCAATCCCATATCCTGGACTTTGAGGCATCAGATGATAATGTTGTGAATACGGGACAATATTACTTCAATGTCCCATCAGCTCTGATGCTTAGTAAGTTGTTAACTTTCTTTGGAGATATCATTTCATTTAGACATTCTTATTCAAGAAAGGGCCTTTCTTTCAAGGCTGCATATTTTTTTAGGAATCTCATGTCTCATACAGTGCAATAGATCCTAAAAGGTTTTGGGTTTGTACTTCTCTTTCACTCACTCTAACCAATGTTTTAATTATGTTGCCAGCATTGAACAGTCTGTGTTGATCATCCTTTTTATTTCAAAAATAATATGCAAATAGAAGTAGGACTAATTTTATGGTAAACATTTATTACTCAATTTCAAGATTATTGTATTATTTGCAGGTGGCACAGTTTCGGAATCAACTTGGAAACCATTTGTCTACCTGGAAATTCTATCTTACTCCATTAGACTACGTATAATGGCGCCTCCAGAGCCACTCAAGATAGACTCTTATCTCATCCAAGTCATCCGAGAGTGCAAGGGCACATGCGAAGAAGAAATTGTTAAGAGCAAGATGTTGAGTCTGAAGAACTTTATTGATGAAGTGACTTATGACTACAGTTTGCTTGGAAGCCCCGGGTCTTATTATTTCGTTGTGGCACCACAACATGAAGGATGTAATGATGGGGGTTCGGCCTGTCAAGTTGTCGAGAGTCCCAGGTTTACAGTCAGTAAGTTGAATCAAATAACTACTTTTTTTTTTCAAGGTAATATTTTCCTTATACTTTGAAAAAGTAAAGCTAAACCAAATTAATTTTTTTCTTTATCGTTCATTATTTTTTATTTAAAGATTGGTTTTAGAGCATCTAATAATATAAATTGTTTAATTGGATTTAATCTCTGTAATAATGTTATGGAGATGGACCTTTGTGAGTTCTTTCTCTGGTAAGACAATATTATTTAAAAGTATCTGCATAATCCTGTAAAATATTTATTTGTTATGCAAGGCTGCAAAGTTGTTATATTTGGCGCGAGAGCTAGTATTGAATCCCGAGTTAGCAAAGGATTCTAAAATTGAACGAGTCTAGCGAGTGGTTTAAAAATAGAATCCTGAGCGTAACGAGAGGTTCAAGACCTCGACGAGACCCAAATAACTACTGCCGTGCGAAGTACACAATTTTTCACCTCAATATATCGAGGAAAACACACGGTGTTGGAAAAACAATTGCACGAACACCACATCAGTAATGGCCGTCCTCGCGCCGTGCCTCCTCCGCGCACAGCACCAACATTACTTTCCACCCTAGCGGTTAAAGTGGACTTTTGCGCGCAGATTTTGACCCACAAAGAAAGCCTTACCTATAATAATAAAAATATATTTTTCGTCTGACCAGCTCGAAAAAGCCTTCTTTGGCGCACAAAACCTGCTTGCAAAACTCCACTTTAACCGCTAGCGTGGAAAGTAATAGCGGTGCTGAGCGCGGAGGGGGCGCTGCGCGAGCACGGCCAAAACTGATGTGGCGCTCGTTTAATTGTTTTTCCAACACCAAGTGTTTTCCTCGCTACGGTGAAAAATTGTATGTTTCGCACGGCAGCAAAGTTATTTAGGTCTCGAAGCCTTGAATCCCTTGTTACGCTCAGGATTCTATTTTTAAACCACTCGCTGCACTCGTGGTTCAATTTTAGAATCCTTTGCTGACTCGGGAATCAATACTGGCTCTCGCGCCAAATAACAATTTCGCAGTCTTGCATAACAAATAACTTTACTATTTCTTCCGCTCGAAGGTCTTCATTTGATATGGGTTTATTTAAAGTACTATTGTCTATTTTTCAGGCACCAACGTGCACAGTTTCAATGTGTGCATAGCGAGCATCACTGCTCTGGTCGTAGCGACTCTGTTCGCGTATTACATCGTGCTGCGTATGCTTCGACGATACTTCTGCCGGGACTATGCGCTTGCTATCAGTAAGGACTTTTAATTCTAGACGACATTATCTAGCAGGATAACATAACCAAACTAAAGCTTATGCCGCTTTTTGAGTGCTGTGCCAAAGTTTATCATTGCCTTATTTTAGTTTAGCCTATCATAGCTGAAATACAGCGTGAATTTTCACACCTTATAAATAATTTCAATGGTTTATTTTACTCTGTGAACCTTTTGACGAATATATCCGTCGTTAGCGTTGATTCTATTTTGTGGATATATCCGTCAAATTGTTTTTTTTTTTATACCTTCCAACGAGTTTTTATTACATTAGCAATATTTTTTAAAGCAACTTCCACCTTGTCACATGACTATTATTCTTGATCAAACTCCCAACTTGTTACAAAAGATCTTCTATAAAATTGTCATTTCGCTATCCCAACGTTTCCGTTATGGCCCCTACACGACCGCCTATCGTTAGAGAAACAAGAACACTATCTCGCTCTAACGTCTAAATGCGTCCCTTACGCTGGCCCCCTCGATGGGCGAATCCATTAAATCATGGTACGACGATTAAGATCGGACTCCCATGCTTTTGTTCAAAAACTGAATTGATAACCTACCTTGTTTTAGGGCATGAAATACCAGCTCCGACAAAGGTTCTCGTAATATACTCACCAGCGAACCGCCTCCACGCCGAATGCGTCTCCTCATTCGTCAACTACTTGCGCGTCGAATTCGGTTTCGAAGTCATGTACGACGGTGACATATCCTCAACATCAGACCAGGATCCGTACATCTGGGCTGCTGAGGCTTTCAAAATCGCTACACACGTCATGTATGTCGTCGGGCCCAAAGATACCAGCAACCAGTATAATAACATATATGAGAAACCAATCTTAAGTGTTCATAAGAACATTGACACGTTGCAACTTAACATGCTTAGGGCAAGCCAAGGCACAAGGAACCAGAAAATTGTAATTAATGTTATGTTTGAGCATTCTAATGGACTGATACCGCTGGAAACAAAACATGGTAAGACATTCTATTTATTAAAGGAATGGAACAAGTTGATAGCGTATTTATCGAAGAATTTACTACCGAAAAAACAGATGGTGCGGACAGAGAAAGGTAGGTGCTTGTTAGAAGATTTGACCAAGGCTAAGAAGATTTTGGACAATGGGAATTATAATGTGTAAAAGTGAGTGATAATCCACTGAAAGTCAAGGATAATGACGATAAAAGATACACGTCTTTGTTTAGTCCACGCCCATATGCCATACGCCCACTGAGGAAGCAAAATGTTATTTAGACCACGGTAAAATGACACACAAGCACGATTATAAATTTGATACAGCGTCAAACAATGTCTCAAGAAGGAAAAGTTGATATTAATTGTCTTTTTGTGTCTAATTATATTGATGTGTAATCAAGAACATTTTATATATGGTATTGGGGCGTTTACGCTTGACTAATAATTCTTAAAAACTTATAACTATCTACTCTTACTTTCAAACAAGTACAGAAATCTATGATTCTGAATTAAATTAAAGGGATAAGTTCGCCATTGTACATGTTAATCTTAAGTTTATGTACGTATATATTTGTTAATTGTTTTGTGCAATAAAAAGTTTACATATATACATAAACGCAGTGCACTTCCTGCTTTAAGACATGTAACATACTCTTAACTACAAGTACAAGCCTAGAGCTTAGTGTGGGACTAGGTCAATTTGTGTGAGATTGTCCCCTGATATTTATTTATTTTTATTTTATTTAACTATTTGCATCTGTGCTCCTCTAGTACCATAAAAAAAAAAAAAGGTTTGCGAATAATATTTTGTGATTGTTTGTATTTATGATTGTTGTTGCTTATCTCGAAATCCCAGTTTTCAAAATTAGTGTTTTACATAATTTTGAGTTTAGTACCCGTCTATGCATTGAAGTGAAATACAGTTTGAATTGTAGTGTTAGAAAATACGTATATATTTTTCTAATAAATAGGTACCTATAGACAGTAAATTTAATCGTAATCGTCTATGCGTTGTATACTTTTACACTTGTCTTGGAAAAATAACCATTGCACCTCGCAAGTGTAGATGTAACTTATTTGATTTCCAGCTGGGACGTAATTCCGTTTGTCCATGTATTTTCTCGTTTTTATGTCTGAACGGTGTTATAAACCATCAAAATACCCAATATACGTCGTCAACTGTTACACTTAGCTCCTTGTCTCACTCTTCTGGCACTTGTCCTACAGCCGACGAGGAACCGATTAGCTATCGACTATTTTCTCGCTCAAGAAACGAACAAAAGATATAGATCATGTGTCAATAAAAGCGACATATAATTTTAACCCGTTCGAACCCGGGCTTCGCACCTCTAAGTTTTTCGGAATGTATGTGCGAAATATAATTTCTAAATTTACCATGAGCTTTTCGGTGAAGGAAAACATCGTGAGGAAACCTGCACACACCTGCAAAGCAATTTGACGGTGTGTGCGAAGTTGTCAATCCGCACTGGGCCCGCGTGGGAACTATAGCCCAAACCCTCTCATTGAGAGTGGAGGCCTGGGCCCAGCGGTGGGACGTATATAGGCTCGATTATTATTATTTTTATTATATAATATTAATAGTTGATCGCTGGCTGTTCACACTGCCGACGAGAACTCTCCACTAATTACACATTCACTTCTCGCTGCTCGCCAACTCTTATCTAGTTTCTAGCTCTACTCGTTTCTCGACAAGTGGCGACAAGTGCCTCTACTACGAACGAAAGGAACAAGGGGCCTAGCATAACGCTCCGCGACTTTGTCTGCAATTAAAGAGACAGGGTTTCTGAGTACAAAAGACGCTTTTGTTTTAGTGAGTATCACTTTTGGGGAAGCTACTAAGGCACAAAACTATCGAACAAATAATAAGTGTTGTTAAAAATATTAAAACCTTTCTTGGCTTTGTAAGATCCCCAATTTATGAAGTCGTTGATTGTCAATCCATATTGTATATTATTCAATGTCCAATCAAGTGGTTAGATGTGTCTTCAAATCTTGTCTTGTTGATCTCAATTCCAAAACTTTGGAGTAACGTGTTCTATCTTTATACAGGACTTTCAATTAAGCTCAATATACACCTTGTGATGTATTTTTATAATATAGAATCGTATTATTATATAAAAGTGTTTTATTTCGCCGTTTAGGATTTATTGGGGTAAAATTAACCACGCGTGGTGACTTACTAGACTAACAGTTACTTACACATTTATAATATGAGCGCAAAAAAAAATAACCGCCTGTTTCACAATCGTCAAGTAAAGCGTATCTGTCAAATAAATTTAGCCCTTTCCATTTCTTACACTTGAAAATAAACAAGTAGAGAGCTATCTTTAAGTGACAGATGAATTTACTTGTTGATTGTGAAAAAGGCCCTAAGTATATAAAGTTATGCGTGTCATACATAAAAAATTACAATCGAATGGAACCTCCAATTTTTAAAAGTTGGTTAAAAATAGTTATCAATTTGTTATTTTATATTATAAAAAATAAAGGACGATTTAGAAATCAGTCATTCATGAGTACATGTCGAACTCTAGAAATTTTATTCTAGTCTAGATGGACAATTATACTCCAATTTACTTTTCTCGCAAACAAGTATATGTAGATTTTTTATAAATATCTAATTAATTATCGATTTTCCATTAGGTGACCCACTGGCTTTACAATCATAATATCCTTATCCATTTTGCTACAGTTCACTTTTACCCTGATTTTTAAGGTTCCGTACTAAAGGATTCCAAATGGAACTAATCCTCCCAGCTATGCTCGTAGTAGAAATTGCTTTTTCTATGTTGCTTTTTTTAAACGTAAATCACAAAGATATACGTTTAAAAAAAATGTGGTCTATGGAAGTTTAGCTAGGATAAAAAAATAATAAAAGGATGTATCATTTAGTTTGTATTATAGAAAATGTCAGAACGTGTTCTTTGCGGCGCGGCGCGGTCCGCGCAGAGTTATTTTGTCAAGTAGTAGGTACTTAACGCATACCAGGGCCCGCAATCGTCATTTCTATGGATTCACGACGCACTACACGCGTTATTGGCGTCAGGTGCGTTAATTAACGATTAACGGACGTAGGAAGTTACTTTCGTTAACAAGAGCGTTAACATTTTTTTAGTTTTAACTAGTTAAAAGTTAAAGCTTGAAATTTAATCCGCTGAGTATTTTGTTAACTTCGTTAATTAACGAGTTAATGCCCACCTATGAGTTATAGTTTGGATCATAAACATAAAATTAAAAACAAACAATATTTATCATTGGTTTATTTATCACTAAAACATTAGACACTAATATTTGGAATGGGACTTTTTGCCTTCAGCTAATCAATCTAATATTTACGGAAACAATACTGGAGCAAAACTTCGAAAGGAAAACGCTTAAAGCTTCTTAAATGCTTGCAAGTATTTAAAAAAGAAACAACAAAAAAGTAGGGAAATTTTAAGTTTAATTTTGGATACTAAATTAGTGTCATCATATTAAAACTATAGATACTCTTAATATAATATTGATAGAGTAATTAAATTGTCATTATTATAGAATATAAATTGCCTAATAAATGATTTCATTAGGTACATATTTTGTAATACAACCCAACCCAACCACAAGGTACAGAAGTACTAAATTATAATTAGATAAGGTACATAATTATGCGCGGTTTACTTTTCTTTATTTAATTGATTTCAAACTAAACTTAAAAATTTTAGCTTCGAAATGTTTCATTTCATGCGTGAAGTGTCTACTATGCCTACATACGATACGACAAAAACATTAAATGTATCTGCTTATGCCCACAAATTATATTCATAACCATACACAAATGGTACACCTGGGTCATACACAGATTTAGGTTCAACATTGTCCCTTCTGTTCCTAAAAGTTAACGACGTGTGAATTGACTCATACAATTTCGATACAGGCCAAAACTACACCAGACTCGCATTACATCCTAACCCGAAAAATTTGGTTTCAAAGTCCTTAACTTTTTGGAACAGGAGAGACAACTTTTCTGTGACTGTGTATGACCCACCTACCTAAGGACAATGTTCACCGAAGTATGGAATAAAACCCAGAGCACACTGATGTCTCTGAATAGAGATGGGCGGCGGCGGGTATTTACCCAATCTACCCGCCGAATAGATAGGTATGTCCCTGAGTAAATACCCAAATTATAGGTTACCTGGGTTTACCCAAGTAGGGTACACTACATAACTCCGAAGAGTCATAATTCCGAATTGATTGAAATCCCGAATTTTCATAATTCCGAATGCAATTTTTTTAATGAGGATTTTATTTTTTGATATCGCACTTAAATTAAACCTAACCTAACCTACTCATAGCGATTCAAATATGTTTTTAATTTTAAATAGCTCTAGCATAACATAGATTTCGGAAAAATATTTCGGAATATTTGGGTGTTCCCACCCAAGTATTCACCTGAAAATTGGGTATCCACCCGGCTAAAAACAGTCAAGGTCATAAACATGTATACATTTTAGTACCTTGTCTTTTTTCTGTCATATTTAAACTGCCATATATGAATGTCACAGCGATTAAAGTGACAAGGTACTAAAATGTATACATATTTATGACCTTGACTGTACCTATCTACTCGATGGATAGATTAGGTAAATACCCGCCATCGCCCATCTCTATCTCTGAAGGGGCGAGTTCAAAAAAAAACGTACATAGTTAAGGACTCAATTAAAAATCCGTTATTTTTTTCAGTTTCGTAACGAAAGTGAACCATGTGATTGTAAGCCTAATTTTCGTTACGAAACTGGTAGAATTAACGGATTATTAATTGAGACCTTAACTGCGCTTAACTATGTACACTTTTTTTGAACTCCACCCTAATACCGATGTCCCCCGCTCCTGTTTTTACACTGGTCTGTTTGTTTGTTTGTAAGGTAAATAGTTATATGACAATAATATCACAGCGATCGAAATTACATTATCGAATAGCGCTAAAATTCCGAGCTACATGCATGGTCTGGGGTTTTCAGCATTCCTAAATACTAAGTTAAAAAGCATTACCAGTCTCATTTTTCGGAGACCTAAGTTCATTAATGGGTAATTTGCAAAAATACTGTACATAGTTAAGCGACGTTACGAGCTCAATTAAGGAAACAAACTAATTTCATTTTTGTGTAACGCAAATTAACCATATGATATGAATGTATGACTAATTTTCGTTACACAAAAATGAAATTAGTTTGTTCAATAGGGGATCTTCAACAATTTAAAATTATAACCATAACATAAAGTAGACAATATTGCCAAAATATCTGAGCAGTAGGCATCGTTCTTGCCAAGTATTTTATATAATTCAAACACAATTTATAAGTAATAAAACGTAATAGCCCAATCACAGCACTAATAAAAAAACTATTAAATATATTAATGCATTATTTACTATTTGTAGTCATCTAAACCAAAAGGAACCCAGTGGTGGTAAACGTCCTTAAAATTTCTGTAAAAAAAAAAAATAAGGCTTAAGCGCCGTAAGAAAAACCTTACAATAATGTTCAATAGGTTGCTATTACACTGACGAAAATGATTGAAGTTGCCAATAGTTGGCAATCAAACGAAGGGGTTCTTTTTAATTTAGACGGCCAACATTATGTCACTTGGATGACCGTTGATTGGAGCTGATTAATGGGACCCAGGTGGACTAGATGATGGCAGGACGGTGCAGGGATTCATGTACTGAAAAGTAAAATGTTTATATGTCAAAATTTGTGCTCATTCCTGATATATCAGAATTGTAAAACACCAGATTCAGATACTGGAATCCCAAAAGGGTAGGGTCTTATTGTTTCTACCTGTCGCATAATGTTTTAACCCAATAATTACTAAGTAAATGCTGACGTGTTGGCTTGCATATATCCTTCAAACAAGTCGGAATTCCCGACCAGCCCCGACCGCATTTTTAAGATTCTTTCGTACCAGGACGGCTAGCACAAGTTGGCCGCGACTCGTTAGTCACTCGGATATCTCTTAGACTTAAAACTTAAGAGACGTACTGAGCGACAAGTGAGAAAATACAACATGTGCTAGTCACTCAGATATATTTGATCAATCTTCTCTCGTATGAATGCTAACGTTCCAAGTGAATCTACAGAGAAGGTCGCATTTGCTACGTTTAGACCCCCTTTCAACAAACCTGACCACTAAAGCTACGTTTTGCTAATATTACAGTGGTCTACTTACATAATTCCAAACTTGAACCACTGTCCTTTGTAGCTACTAGCTCGCCTTCACTAGAATTGGACCCTTCAGACTCTGACTGCTTCTGCTTATGTGAAGCTTCTTCCGCAGTAGGTATTACTGAGGCCATCCTACACATGATTTTTTGTTACATTGTTCTTACAATTCACTGATTGCCGAACTTAACTAGTTGGAGAGGCACTTAAAGAAAGAGAGACATGTCACTGCTACTAACTAAAACTATTCACGGACCCAAAGGGTTTCGTCTGGCTTAGAGTTTCTTTTTAATATTGATAGTGAGTTTTGACAGACTTCGATCTGGTGATGGATACTATACTCGCTTATTTTAAATCATCCTGTATTGCTATACCTCAAAAATCACTTTGGGGGAGACCTATGTCCAGCAGTGAACGTCTTTTGGCTGACATGATGATGATAACTGACCTAATGCGTCCACTGAGATCCCCCAGAGTGGCGCAAGTACCGGAGCTTAGATGTTTGGTCGGATTCTCTGTAATTGAACTAGACAAATGAGCACACAGGTCAGGTAACCTGGCACCATTAAGTGGCGGTAAATGGGCTGCGTGGCCCGAAAACATCACGAAGGTCCTGATGCGTTGCCAATCCCAAAGTCTAGTATGTAATGCTTCTATGCTAGTAATTTCATCTGAACTCAACAGTGCGAATACTGTTGTTACGCGGCAGAGTTAGTGGGTAAGATGAAACGTAGCAGACCGACTCTGGACAAGGCAAGTTTCTACAATGGAAGCATAGGTTCCTGCTACAGTAACAGTCTTATTACAAATTCAATTATATCCTTATCAATATTTCCGTTTTGATCACTGCCATAAAAATTAAGTATTTTTGGTATTTTGGGAGCCCGTGACCCCCGCTGTACCGAATCCTGGATCCGCCCTCGACTGTAATGTTAATTCTCACATATTTCGCTTAGTCGCTCTACTTACATGATCTCCAAACTGCTATCACTGTTCTTGGTCGCCTGCTCGCCTTCGCTAGAGTTTGATCCCCCCGACTCTGACCGCTGGCTCCTGCTTCGGTGTGGTTTCTTGTCTTCCACGGCTGCCTCTTTGGACGTGGCCTCTTCGGACTGCCGCTGCCAGGCTGGGATGGAAGGAGGGTCTAAACGCGTTTTTAGGGAGGGGAATTGGTTTCTGAAAATGGTTGTCCAGTGATTAATTTGGGTCGTGATGGTAACGGTAAGTAACGACAGTGTATTTCTTTAATACTCCATATTAGATGCATTTGTATCAGAAAATATATTTTGCCATTATGATTTTGACAACCGAGCATTTATTTGTGAAAGGGAAAGATGGATATCTAGTATTACAATATGACTCATCACAAAAGGCTCAGGGATAAATATATCCCTAACAATAGAATGCGGTACATTATTAAAAGAATGTAAGAATATTTATGATGAGTAAAAGTTTGAATATAATGAAACATTATTAGGGTACAGTAATAAATGTAACATTCTAACTCGATTCAAAAGCGTGAAGAATCAAATTCTATTGCAGAAAGCCGTAAATCCGGTCGCGCTTATCAATGTTTACATTGTAATAATCGCAGTCATTGACATGTAATCTAAACGTCTCACTTCCTAAAACAACATACTAGCAAGTTACAAGCATCCCCAATTTCTCAAATTAGAGCTGATAACCTAAATTGTTATTTCTTATCATAATTCTAAATAAAACCTAACTTTATATTTTGTATTATTTTAACCCGCGCATTCAAACACGTGTGATCCAATTTCATAATTTCTTTAGGAACTATTAAATGCTGCTTGGATATTTGGGGAAAAACATTTAGAGGAAAGGCAGGTGACCTGATTACCTGTTGAGTAGTATTCCTTTAACCGACGCTATATCAGACTTGAGCCCATCGAGCTGCGTTCGCAACGAGCTCTGTGCAGACGCCTGCATCTCTCCCCGCAATGACGTCACACTAGCGTTCAAAATGTCCAAAGACTTCCTGACTTCGTCTATACATTCTGCCGTGGACTTGCGTTTCGGTTCTTCTACGAAAAGCAATTGACGAATGCAGTTCTGAAAACGGAAGTATATTGTTCTTAGTGAGCTATTTCGACCATCCTGGGGATAATTATACTCGTATGGGAAAGGGGTACACTACATAACTCCGAAGAGTCATAATTCCGAATTGATTGAAATTCGGAATTTTCATAATTCCAAATGCAATTTTTTCAATGGAGGCTTTATTTTTTGATATAGCACATAAATCAAACCTAATCTAACCAACGTATAGCAATTCAAATAAATATGTTATTAATTGTAAATAGCTCCAGCATAACATAAATTTCGTAAAAATGAAAATTCGGACAAATGAATATTCGGAAAAAAACATTTCGGAATACGTATTTGGGTGTTCCCATGCGAAAGGCCTAAGTTCAGCAGTGGACGCTTTTCGGCTGATAGGTTTTTTTTTATTTTTTTTATTTTTTTTATTCAGTAAATTGGCCACATACGGGCTCTTTTACACGTCAGTAATATAGAGTGAATCTACCAGCGCTTCGGACAAGACCATTATTGCGGAGAAGAAGCGCCGCAAGAAACTCCAGCAGAAGGTCATTTTTTCCAATATAAAATTATTATGATGATGATTCCTTGTTATTACCCGACTGCCATAGGAGGGTAATACTCGAGTGTATGTATCCATGTTTCTTTGTGACCTCTTGTAGTCTAAACGGCTTGACGGATTTTCTCCCCTATTTTAATCGTTTTGGTCATTTATTCACATATAGGTGTGCAAAAAAGAGTTTAGAAAAGTTCCACTGTTACCTCATCAAATTCTTTTTTTGCCAAGCAATACACATTATATTTTGTAAATAATTGCAGTCGGAGTCAGATAAGTGCAATTGCGTTTTATAAGGTTGTTGGAATTGTGTTACGGCAGCAATCAACACAACCTAAATAACATGATTCACAATCAATACTTAAATCGCAGTTATTTGACCTGGCACACATATTACGATCTCAAACTAGCCAGTATAAGTTTTTAAATAAAAAATGACACAATATGCTGCATATATCGATGCTGCCGGCTACAACCTATTTTATTGTTAAATTTTTTGATTTAAATGATAATACAATCAAGTTTTTTTTTTGAAGGGTTAAGATGATTTTGCAATATTGGGTCCTGATTATTTATTGAATGTGACAGACAAACAGACAGACAAATGTACACGATGAATTCATATTATTTGCAAAGGTGTGATATTGTATTTTTGATCTAAAATGTTATTTCATACAATGCTGAATTCATATCAATTTTTGTTGAGGTGTGATATTGAATTGTTGATCTAAAATGTTACTTCATACAATGCAAATTGCTAGGTAAATGTTATTCTGACTTGGCACTGCCTGTTTGCAATTCACTCGCGCCTTTATGCATAACTACACTGTTAAAACAACCAGGCTCCCAACACATATGTAGATGTAATAATTACACAGTTACAAGGTCACACCTTAACTCTTGTACTTAGTTGACCTAACTACCAGTTTCTGCATTCATGCTCTGCCAAAACATTTTGTAAAAATAATTGACTTTACCTTGTACACCCAATAGCAACCATAAGCGAAACCTCCATAGACAAGTAATGGTACAATATGGTCTCTAAACCAGGACCGTCTTGAGTGCTGGAAGAACATGAGCTCCGAGGTCATAGATGGCACATCTAGGTATTCACCACATTTCTCAACAGCTCTCTGTATCTCAATGTCTGTAAGGCCCTTAGCACGAAGAAATCGTTCCTTACTTTCCATAGTGCAACGGTTCACATTTGGGTTCTTTAGGAAGTTAACAGCAGTTGTAACCTGGAACATTTATTACTTTTATTTAACACTATATTTTGCCCATGACTCCATCCGCATAGAGGTTGTTTATTGAGTTTCCCTTGAGACCTATCAAATCTTCCAGGATAAAAAGTATCCTATGTGTTAATCCAGGTAATAAACTAGCTGTGTGCTAAATTTCATCCAAATCCATTAAAGCAAAGGGGGTCCCATAGTAGGTTAGATAGTTGTATTTGCTTTAGTTGGACTCAAATAGCAGAAAAAAACTATTGCTATTCTCTACCAGTTGACCAAATAATCAAACTCGAGAGTTTAAAAGTTTTATTTGGATTACCTAAAACATAAATTCTTGATTATCTTGATCTTTCTAGTTACAAAACTAATTTCCATATGAACGTTTATAGACTGTTTAACAACTTTTTTAAAGAGCGACGCCAATAATGATAAAATACAAAAAAATAATTGCGTAAAAAGATAAACAAAAGACCAGTACGAAGGTCAAACCTATTAATTATTATGCAAGAAAGTTGAATTGGTAAGATACTGTCGGTATTTTATTTTAGCATACAGAGAATCGAATGTGGCACCAATATGAGTTACATATTTTTATTGCATTTAAATTATAGTGGTGAAGTAATTACCAAATTGTCACGGACTTCGGATGCCGAGTGCGCTATCGCCTCTGCAGACATTTTTTGAATTACACAAGTCCCTTATCAATACACTTCCGATCTTCCGAACCAGCACTAAGCACACTTTCAGTTAGGGTAGTAAATTTAACCAATTTAAATGATCAAAAATATAAAATTTGGATTCCGTAAAAATATTCCTTATTAAAGTGAATCATTTCACTTTAGAAATGACATGAGATGATTGAGATGACATTGACAATTTGACAGCACAGAATAATATATATATATATATTTTTTTTAAAATGATTATGGCCTGGATTAACTTGGAAGGAGCAGACTCAAGCGGCCGCGCTCAGAGACGTCAATTAACTTATAATTTTGATTAAGGTTGCTGCTTTGCTATATCAATAGAATAAGACGCAGCAACTTTAATTAAACTTATGATGTCTCTAAATGCGGCTTTAAGACCTCTATTTATTCAGGTTAATCAACACAGAATAAGTACATGCATAGAAACCGGACTATAGGAAACAGCAAAAGACGTATGTTTGACCTTCATAACGATATTTATGGCATTCATAACGAGTTAGAAAGAGATGTCCTCATAGGTCACAAGGTTTGAATTGGACAGATCTAATTAAAAACCTTGTGACAACATGAAGGACAGACAACGCTAGTGTTTGAGTCAACAATAATATCGAGTCAATTTCGCAGTTATAATTTCTTCTAATGATTAAAGGGCTGATTTTTCTAATTGTCAAATAAAAGCATCTGGCAGTAAAAGTAATCACTTTCCCTTTTTTACAATCTTTCATTTAACTTGCTATGTTCCAATGTTCATAACATAATAAGTTAATTTGCAGACCATTTGTCAACGACTTCTCGGTATTTGATTGAACTGAAATTCGTAATATTATACGTATGTAAACCCAATGACAATGTAATATTATGGTGTCAATGAGCAGATCTGATGACATGATCAGCTGTACTTAAAGTAGACCCGCCGAGATGGGACTCGTTAGTTTGGTCTTGATAATAGTTTAATGATAGCAGTGCAAAAAAGTACTGTTGTCAATAAAAAAATGCCCTAAAATGAATTTTTTGACATTAGAAAGTAAACGATAAAGCTAAAATTTATCTGAAAAGTGTTATCTGGAGATTAAAAATATCAGCCCCAAAACACTATAATTATGTTAGTCTAAACTTTAGCAGCTTAAAGTTATGTATTTGAAGTTCTTTGTTCTCAGCAGGTCAAGGATATTTCAAATATGTTCAATAATTCATTAATGTTTTATTTAGAATATTGGGGACAGCAACCAACCAAAAAAGGGTTAAAGAATCATTCGCGTGATTGTCTCTTCCTTTGCCATAGTTTGCTGTATATCTTCGGTATCCAATTTTCATCTTTTGGAAATCTGAAAATATCGATATATTTTCATATCACTGTCAAACTAATAAAGCTAAAAAATGAAAAAGTCACCCGGACACAAAATTAAATCAGGGGACAATCTCAAACAAATTGACATAGTCCCAAACTAAGCTCTAGGCTTGTATTATGGGTACCAGGCAACGATATACTTACTTATATAGAGAAATACATACTTAAATATATACCCCCTTACTAATAAACGTTGAGTAACGGCTGAGTAGTTATACAATGCTTTGTCCTTATCTGTCGAATTCAAATGTCACAATGACAGAGAAGGACAAAGCATTGTATAACTACTCAGCCGTTACTCAACGTTTATTAGTAAGGGGGATAGAAAACATCCATGACTCAGGAACAAATACTCGCGCTCATCACACGAATATTTGCCCATACCGGGATTCGAACCCGGGACCGTTAGCTTCGTAGGCAGGGTCACTACCAACTAGGCTAACCGCGTCGTCATTAACTATTCATATATAAACTTTTTATTATTGTCCACCAGTACGGAGGTTTGTTGGGGTTCGTTGGCGGGCTCAACGCGGTCTATTTAAATTTGACGTCTTAAAATCTCTTAGCAATAATAGTTAAAGAAGAAAAAACAGCCTGCTTTTAGTTTCACTTCCTCTTATGGAATACGTAATCAAAAGTAGAGAAAGACAGCTGGTGCAAAGTTCATCTTTTAGTGCCGTTCCTATGCAAGTACTTATTCTGTGGTTCACAAGATCGAACATGGCACGGACCGTACCAAGGTCGTGGTTTGGAGCAACTTCATGTCCGATCGTTTATTACTAGTATAACATGAGCATATCCAATATAATCTGTGCAATAGGCTAGTTGACTAACTGCCGCACTCAGAGACGTCAATTAAGTTTTAAGTTTTATTAAAGTAGCTAATGTCACTTTCTTTGCTATAGCAATAGAATAACTGCCGCACTCAGAGACGTCAATTAAGTTTTAAGTTTCATTAAAGTTGCTGCGTCTTATTCTATTGCTATAGCAAAGACAGTGACAGCAGCTACTTTAATGAAACTTAATTGACGTCTCTGAGTGCGGCAGTAAGACGCAGCAACTTTAATGAAACTTAAAACTTAATTGACGTCTCTGAGTGCGGCAGTTAGTCAAATCAGCAACTTTTAATGAAACGTCAAAACGATCCGGTAGTATGAAAATTGTGACGTCACAATTTTCTGTGTTCCTTTATAAAGCTTTTGTTGAATTAAAAATAGTTTAAATTCCAAAAATTTGCCATAGCTAGATTATTCCGTGTTATTTTCGAAAGCTTGATTTACTGGCAGTGTAAAATAATTTATTTTGACATTAGTCAACTAGCCTATTGTGCAAACGAGTGAAAAACGCTTCATGACATACCTACCCTTATAAATCTGTGTTCATCATAGCTGTCAAATGTCAATGTCAAATAATTGTTTTCGTGTATGGTGTTTGCGAATATTCAGTTTCAATTTAAATAATTAAATACAACGCATGATAAATAAGACAGAATGAGTGATTACGCGATAGCCACAGAGGCGGCATCCCTCGCCGTCAGGTTTGATCAGACGGGGCAAATAGATAAAGCGGTGGAATGCTACAGAACCGCTGCGCGACTGCTGGACAGAATTAGGGACCAAGTTCCACCAGAAAAACAGATTGGACTACGTGATAAAGTTCGAGAATATCTTGAAAGAGCTACTGACTTGCTAGAACAGAAAGGTAATTGATGCTAGAAGTAATACTATGACATATTTTGCACCTTAAAGGTGGCAAATTTTTGTCAACATTACTGGACTTAGCTTTGTTTGTTGATGACTCACGCCGTAATCACTAGTATAAACTATCGCTTAGTGACTTATACAAGTGCGATGAACTAGTCTTTTCTGTAATACCGTTATGAGAGCTTAAATTTAGTGTATAATTTTAATTAAGTTTTTGGTAACTATTTGGTTGAGTGATGATTTCAAGTAAATATCAGAGTATCAGAGTCAGGAGAAGGGCCTGAAAATTTATTTTCTATTATTTTTGACCAATATATTGATTAGAGAGTCACATGAATGTCTACTCTACAGATATTGTAAACTTTTTTCATGTCTATACTATAAAATTTGGTCATTACATTTTTTAGACAATGCTCAACAGGCTGAGAGTGAACGATCACTGCAGCAGTGCTATTTTCTGCTACAGCAAGCGCTTGATGCTGATGAGGAGAATCTCAAAGACTTGGCCTTGCAACTGTACACACAAGCAGTGGAGTTTGCAGTGTCCATCGTAAGTTAACCTATTGGCTTCTGGGAATGAGGCCCCTTATTGAGGTTTCCGAGTACTTATTTAGATTCTAATGGCATATTTACATGGACATGGGACCTATTAGACTTAAAATAAATATTATTAAAAGGTAAACAAATTGTAATAAATCACTTTCTACTTATTTGACATAGCTAGGATGCGGAATGATAGGCCATGTACATTCCTGAACCTCACAGAGATGTTTTTAATAAGTATTTTAAAGGTTTTGGACTAAAGCTTTCGGCACACCAAACGCGTGTCAGGCGCGTCGCGTCGCGTCGCGTGGCGTGAGCGTCGCAGCACCGGCACACCGCAGGCAGGCGGCAGCTTCAACGCGTTTTGAACGCGTGCCAGCGCTGCGCACGCCTCGTGGCTGCGTTCGGTGTGATTTGCTGCGCGGCGCGCGCGTACCCCCACCACGCGTTTGTAAAAAATACAACGACTGTCGACTAGTACCTGCGCCGACGCCGCGCTGACGGGACGCATGCCAGCGCGCGCGACGCGCCTGCTTCGCGCACGCCACGCGACGCGCTGCCCGAGTTGTCTGCGGCGACTGCGGCGCGAAGCAGCTCGAACGCGTGCCCTGCGCAGGCACGCGTTACTTTTTGGTGTGCCGGGTTAAATTTGATTTGTTGTTTTACGACATGCGCGGGCCCGCGTTTAAAGCGCGACGCGCCTGACACGCGTTCGGTGTGCCGAAAGCTTAACTTAACATTTGAAGTCAGATTGTTTGCACACTTTATCATATTCTTCCCATTATAGAAAACCAGTGATCCAAACATTCAAACTAAGGTGCAAAATATGGCAAGGCAAGCTCTGGATAGGGCTGAAGAGTTGAAAGGAATTAACAAGATTGGTTCCATGTCTTTAAACAATACAAAGATACCTCGTAAGTGTAATGTTAAATGTTTAGTTTTAGTCTCAAGTATAATTCAGTTGTGTCAATAAGTTTGAAACTGTCAGTCTAAATGACAGTTTCAAACTCAGCAATGACAGGTTTAATGGCTTTAACCACCAATTTTAGATTTTGATGCAAGCCAATACTAACAACAAACCAAATTCATGAGTATTTTAATATAATTTATATGTCTATTCCACTTATCAGCAAAAAACAAAGCTCAACTGCAAAGAGAGCATAGTGTCCACCTGAAAGTGACTGGCAAACACACATATACGGAAGAAGAGAAGGCAGTCCTGCGCCTAACCTCAAATATCAACAACAACTGTTTCTTGCCGTTCATGGATATTGATCTCTCTGAGAAGTATGTATAATGCGCTTATGATACGATAATCCTTTTTGAACTATATTTTAGTCGGTCTTAATATTACGGCGTCCTGCGAATTTTCTTTTTCTTTGAATCCTTGCCATAGGTCATTATGTGTCGATTGTAGCAACAGGACATGCAAGCAACTTGCTAATGTTTCAAATACAATTTGCTTTTTAGAATGCTAGAAGTATTATTATTGTTAACTTATTTTGGACCGGGAGCCACACTGACATGTTTAAGTCACTGTTCATTAATTAAAGGTCATACTATATTAGAGATCTCCGTGAAATGACTAGCATAGAGACATTTCATTTAAGTCTTCAGGGTGACAACGCATTGCGGCCCTGCTAAGGTAAAAGGCAGTTTTGTACACTTGCAACCTCATTACTTGGTAATAAGGTGGCAATTGCTACAGTAGTTTTGTGTAAATAACTGCCTTTTACAGGGCAGATTTGCGGGTCCACCCAAAGCCCACTTACCATCATGTGGCCGGCGTGCTCGTTTGCACAACCTCCATAAAAATAAAACCCCACCCCAAAATGTGAGAAGCGTTTGCGGAACGAAAATCTGTTGATGTGTCTTGTTGACTGTGGCAAATTAATGATGCACGCTCCAGCTAATATAAAGCCAATTTCCAGGTTCCAATACGCGATTCCTTTCGAGGACCGCGCTAGTGAACTCAAGCTCTCATCCAAGCAGGCGAGCGAGTTCGACACGTGGCTCAGACCGCACGAGATCTCCTCAGACCCCAAAATGATAGTTGGGGACCATGTCGACTGCTTCAGTATTAAACAAACGGTAAGACAAACTTGTCAAATTCAAACTCATCATAATATTTATGTGACAAGCACACAATTCAATGCAACAAGGTAAGGTTTTGATACAAACACGTTATGTTGGTGAAAATACACATCCCTTAACCACTTTCTAAAAAGTTTGAACTGTAATATTATTCTACAGATAGTGTCGGACTGTTCGTTCGTCGCATCGCTCGCTGTCAGCGCTCTGTACGAACGCAGGTTCAATAAAAAAATAATCACCTCCATTATTTACCCGAAGAATAAGAACAAGCATCCAGTGTACAATCCTTTTGGCAAGTATATGGTGAAGCTACATCTCAATGGAGTGAGGAGAAAGGTTAGTTTTAATATACCTATTAACATAAATGAAGTGTAATGGCTTTAGTCAAAAAGTAATTATGATTTTTGCTTTAATTACTCAAAATTTAAATTTGAGTGGCCCTTACGGTTTTGCTAGTGGAAGAGTTAGTTAAATTCACATTTGAATACATTGTGTGAATACCTTGTTTCAGGTGATAATAGACGATCGCCTACCGTTTAGTCGTCACGGGAGGCTTCTGTGTTCGTACTCTAGCAATAAGAATGAGTTCTGGGTGTCGCTGCTGGAAAAAGCTTACATGAAAGTGATGGGAGGATATGATTTCCCAGGATCGAATAGCGTAAGTAAATAATTGGTTAGGTGTTTTGAAATTTGTTTAACATCGCCTAGCAAGAGATGAGAGTGTCTGAAATGTCTGGGTTCATATCGGAATAGGTTATCATGTGGGTCTGTTTGAAATCGGTTAAGGTATGACATGACCACAACCATCTAGTTGTACTTATTTGTACTTAATATTCATTAATTGTATTCATTGATTGTACTTATTTGTTGTTAACATTTTCAAACTGCATAGTAGCAAGACACGTCAGTGGAGTCATGCCGCGGGTGCCCAACTGTCATTGAGTTCTTCTTCGCTTCTTATATTTCCCGTCCCCATAATTAGGATATAGCGTCTAAGTCATGTTCTTTTTCAGAACATTGATCTCCACGCGCTAACTGGCTGGATTCCTGAACGCAGCGCGATCCGTAATAATGAGCCAGACTTTAATAGCGAAGCGTTGTACGAGACCATACGCACGCGTCTACAGCGGGGCGACGTGCTTGTGACGGCGGCTACTGGCGCACTGAGTGACGCCGATGCTGAGCGCACAGGTCTCGTGCCCACGCACGCATACGCCGTGCTCGACGTGCGGCTCGCGCGCGTAAGTACAACAACGACGATAAAAACACTAACAACAACAACAAAAGTATCAGCAATAACAACAACGACACAATCACCACGACCACCAACACAACAACAACAACAAAAAACACAATTTATTTTCAGAAACAGGATTAAGGTTATAAACTCATTTCACACTTAATATTAATAACGAGGTATTTTGTTTCTCTTATTTGAATTGTGCGTCCTTTAATTTTCCCGCGTACTAGTAGGCATACACTGTATTATAGTATCCAACAGCGACGGCAACGCGGATCGCCTCGCCCCCACGGCCGCGCGCGCCGCTCGTCGTGCGGCACGCGCGCGTGTGTACAACTACAACAACATTATCCATAACAACAACAACAACATCAAAAATTTATTTCCAGAAACAATATTTTATTCAACTTATAATATTTTCTTATAAGAAACAAAAAAGATAAATGTTTAGCGGTACGGTGTACGCACAACTAACTTTATTACCCCGCGCCGAAATTTTATAGTCCCTTGTATCAGGAAGTTTGTGGCAGGTATATTATGTTATCACTGGTAACGCAAACTGTTCAAAGACTTTCGTCTCTAGTCAAAACTGTAAAATAAACTAATCCTTTTCAGGGCGAAAAGCTGCTGAAACTCAAAAACCCCTGGTCCCACCTCCGATGGCGGGGGAACTATTCTGAGCTAGACGTGCATCACTGGACGCGCGAACTGCGGGCTGAACTCAACTACGACCCCGACAGCGCCGCGCAATACGACAACGGAGTGTTCTGGATCGACTACGCCAGCATACTGAAGTTCTTCGACGTGTTCTACTTGAACTGGAACCCGGATCTGTTCCAGTACACTTATTGTATACACCAGTGCGTATATAAGTCAGATTAGCATATTAGGGCACAACTAAAAGGACTTTGAACTAGGAAGTGTCGCAGTAGGCGCATTACCCTTATAATTTCTTCACGTCCATTGTCAGACTCGCTCGAACCCTGCCCCGTTCCCACGTTGGGCTCAAAGTGGTCTGTTTACCTGCCTGATTGTTGGTCAGTTAATCTCTCAGTCAGTATATTTTCTTTTTTTTTTGATTGATTATGGATTTGCTCTTGACTAACTCCCGCCCCTGGAGGACGAAGATTCAGTCTACGATGTAGTGAGCTCACCCATAAGATGCCTATTCACCCCAGCTTTAAATAGGTTCAGATTGTATGCACTCGGAAATACAGACGCCGGAAGCGCATTCCACTCCTTTGTAGTACGCATTATGAAAGATGATGCAAAGCGCTTCGTTCGAAAAGGCGTTTAAAACTTCGTTCAAAACTTGTTTCTAGAAAATGGGACGCCGGCAACGGGCCCGTAAAAGACGCGTACAACATCGGCGAGAACCCGCAGTTCTCGCTGCACGTGCAGGCGCGCGGCGCCGTCTGGCTGCTGCTCACGCGGCACATCACGCTGATCGACGACTTCAGGGACAACAAGGAGTACATCACGTTACTCGTGTACAAGAATAATGGGAAGCGGGTTTACTATCCATGTAAGTATAAATGTGACGTTCTCAATATAAAGGGACCTTATGGAGGAAGGCAGTTACGCTCTTCTTATTCTTGTAACTATACGAATACAGTTCTAAAAAAGGCGTAACCGCCAGCCGTCAACGAGAACGTCACAAATTGTGTTGAAGTGTTATGAATGTTATACTGATTTGAATATTGTGAGATTTGGCTATTCAAGTCAACCGAACTATACCGAGACCAAAGGAAGGCTCAGTAGTCCGTTACCTTAGAAAACAACTGAACCATTAAACTAGAGGCAAAGGATGCAATATCAAGAATGCAAAATACGTTGCCAAACCTCAATAGTTCATTACGAAAACGGTATGCCTTTAAACTAGTATTTTCACCAGCTTTTATAGTCTACATGTAACATGCAAAGAGTTCGAAATTTCGCACGCCGTCATCGAAATAGAATACTTGAAATAATTTAAGGAGAAAACATTTTTTGCGAAATCCGCAGTGTTTTTATAATTTATATACCATGTCAAATTGTTAATTATATAAAGACTAACTATACAACACTAAAAATTAACTAAACTAAAATTAAGCAAAAATTAAAAAGGGCCCCCGTGGCAAAGTACCAAAGATTATAATTAAATGCAAGTTAGTTACCCGTACACGTTGAATTTATATGCTATGCCTTCATTATTTATTTCCAGACGATCCTGCCCCTTACATAGACGGTGTCCGCATCAACAGCCCCCACTACTTGTGCAAGGTGGTAGTGGGGGAGAACAGTTGCGACCGCTATACGCTCGTCGTCTCGCAATATGAGAAGTCCAAAACGATATACTATACGTTGCGGGCTTATGCCACGTGTCCGTTTTCGTTGGGAAAGTTAGAGAGCTATCCGTATACTAAAACGGTGAGTGTAGAAGTAAAAGATCTTTCACTGATCCTTGGAAGCTCTCTTGGAAAGTGGTCACCATAGTTCTCAATCCACTACTGTTGGAAAGTGGTCACCATAGTGTAGTCGCGCTCCTTTATTTTACGTTCATTGACGCAACGTCAATTTTAATGGCGGGGTACGCCTTCGTGAATCAAAAGGAGGATATAAATAAACAATGTATTTAAGGTTCGGTAAGACCGTTGGCCTGATAGTGAAACTTGGATGCCTTGTTGACTTTGGAACTTGAAAAATTGGGAGAGAAGGGTCTCTATTACAAATCGACACATATATTTATTAATTTACTTATCCCTTATGCACACTAAATTAAAGTGTAGTCGCGGAACGAAAGATTCGTCACGTTTTAACTCTTATTTCATTGCTGTTAAGCTTCAAAAGTGACGTTTTATTCTGCGACTATCGAAATTAAAGACAACGCCTTAAATTACTCAATAGTTCACTTGCTACCTGAAGTTATATATTTTTGAACACATAATTCCAGTTGAGCGGCGAGTGGTCCGGGCGCTCGGCCGGCGGCTGCGAGAACCACCGCGCCACGTACCCCTTCAACCCCAAGTATACCGTAGTGGTGCCAGACCGAGCCCCTCCCTGCCGGCTCGTGGCTCAATTAAAGGGCCCCAAGCAGTTCCAACTAGGGTTGGACGCCAGGGTCGAGTCGTTGGAAGACCCCGAGGTCACGGCGCCGTTTGTCAAAGAATCCTCGGGGGCTTATAGGTAGGTTGTTTTCATTTTGAACGGAGAACTCGAACGAGCACGCAGGCCATCTGCTTGTAAGGGGCACTGAGGCATTTTATCTGTTTCCTTAGGGTTAGCAATATTTTTAATTTCAATCTTGAGATTGGAAATGTCCATTGGCCTTCGAATCCACTTACAAGCAGGTGAACTATGCGCTACGTTGCCTATATAAAAACATCCGAACCAATCCAAGCTACAGGCGCGCTTCGGTGACACGCTTAGCCTGGTTGGTAGTGAAGCTGATTTCGAAGCTAGTGTTTCTTAGTCCTGGATGTTTTTTTTAATGTATATAAGTATTTATTTATCTATTTCAGTATGTGAGACTGTCTCCTAATATTTATTTATTTCTGCCTAGTCATTTCTACTTCTGGGCATAGATAATTAGAGGAAACCCTTTAGATACAACTTTTTTTTTAGATCCGGCTTCGTAGTCCTCGACTTGCCGGTGTTGCCAGCTGGCCGTTACACCATCATGCCGTCCACATACTACCCGAACCAGGAGGGACCATTTATTCTAGAACTCCGCTCAACTTGTGAGGTGACCTGTGAGGCGCGCAGCTAGGCGCGGCGCGGGCGGGCGACCAAACAACACGATCTGATGCACTAGGGCTTCTTATAATGCCGTAGACAAACCTCATCCTTCTTGCATGACTACTTATCAATTAAATATGGCTGTTGTAGATTCAGCGTCGTAAGCAGTGATCGGATTTTGTGGTGCCATTTAGGGTGAATGATCATCATTATGCTACCTATAATATGGATATGCCCTGGGATTTCGGGATTCATGTTGTTAAAGGAGGACCATGCTTCTCATTGCTCTTAACAGGTTAACGTTTGAAATAAAAGTTACGTTTTATTTTTTCATGTAAGTAGTTAATAATTAAATATATTTATTGAATGCATTTTTGTTAATATTTTAATGTCCGTTTATAAATTTATAACACTTAAGAGCTTTTTTAGCGGGGTTATTGTCATAACCATATTAAGGTTTCTACTCGATTCCCGCGAGTGGCACTGCAAATCCGATCACTGGGCATAAGTAAGTGATCACTTTTGCACCTTGTCGTTTGAACATTTATTTGTCAATATTTTCGTTGCACTTGTTTCATTCGGTGTCAAATGAGAACTAATAAGACCAGTATTTAGCGAACGCTGCCAAGCGAAGTGCCTCAGGGGCCCTTGCCAAGATGCGCTGTGCTAACTTAGCTAATTTCGAAATCAAAGAAAATGTATAGGATTGACGTAAGCTAAAGATCTGTCGCATCAGCCACTTATGTCAGTTCGATACATTTTGTCAGTTTTCGGGTAATTCTTCGAGCGTTTCAACCGCTCTCATTCCCCTGGTCGCATTAATGTCGAATTTCCTGTAGATTAGAAGAAGTAGAAATCACAAGTCGCACTCTACATGATAACAGAAAATAACATCCAAAGCTACAGGAATTTCGACATTAATGCGACCAGGTGAATGAGAGTGGATGAAACGCTCGAAGAATTACCCTTTCAGAAATCGTTAAGTTAGCGTAGTGCATCTTGGGAACACGCCCAGGTTTTTACCTGCTATACGAATTCGTTAAATGAATAAAAGCCACAAAGTACAGTCAAGTATAAATATATGTATGTATACACTTGCTCCATATTCCAAGGGATAAGATTCAAAAGCTTATACATATCTTTGCACTAGACTGTACAAAAGTGATCATCTACTCTTGATGTTGACTATACTTAAAATATGTTTACAAACAGGCCTATATTATTCGTAAGTGTAGTGCTAAAGACAATCGTTAAAATATATTTAAAATAGATGGACCGCATAATGACCATGAATTTTTTTTTCAACATTAATAATCAATTGCTTTAATAAATTTGCTTATGCTCTTTTACATTATTGTTTCATTACGTTTTATTTTATTAATGATAATATTTAAGGTTGTTTTTGTATAAAAACCCAATTGATAATACATTCAAGTTTTAAATAATGCGTTTTAAGGGTGTTTTGTATTCGCTTTTCTCAGCTTTCCGCCTAGTTGCGTTCACACACGTCTTACTCGCTCTTGCTGTGATAACACGTAGCTCTAAGTTTGATCACAGAGTATCTAGGTTAATAAGAGTTATAAGAATATTGTTGAGGAATAAATATTTTGATACATAAACGTTCTTTTATTTATAGCCACGGCTACCACAAGTAGCAGACTCGACATATCATACTTTCAAAGTAAAGAAACACTTATGATTAAGGAGTTTCGGTGGTCATCTCTGGTTTTCATCACTAGTTCCGCTTCACCAAATGCTTTTAGTGTGCAAAATAATGCTTTAAGTTCTTACAGAAAATACCAAAATAGTAGCGTGCCTATTACTTTTAAGGAATTCACTCGACCCAATGGATCCCATCAAATTATTACTGTTTCTCTCTCTCTCTCTCTCTTATGCCAACTTTTTTATGGGTCCATTTCTGAAGTATGACTTTCGGAACTAAACGAGAATGATCGAAATCGGTTCAGTAGGCAAAAATATATGCGTGAAAATATATTAAAAAGATATTTAGGTATCGTTGAATAGATAACCTCCTTTTTATAAGTCGGTTAAAAAGGAAGATACATTAATATTTTTTAACCCTTTCATTGTGAGTGGAGGCCTGTGCCCAGCAGTGGGACGTATATATGGATTATTATTATTTTTTTATATTAACTAATATTAATTTAAAGTGGTCGAAACGTAAGGACCGTGGCGACCGTGGGGAATATTCGTAGAGTGATGGCACCAGTGTTGGACAATAAGCGGACAGGCATCAATAATGGAGTTAACTCTTAAAGATCATATTATGGTTACAGATTGATTATTGCAAAGTAAATAAATAAAGCTCTACACATTTTAAAGATTTGATGCATTTTCCTCTTAGTTTTACCTTCCATGTTATGGAAATACCCACGCACAAAAACCTTACCCTTTGCGCTATGACGGAAATTGGTCTGATCGTACATAAAAAGATTAACAGAGTTAAATTACAAATCCCGCCGTTTCAATACACCCTTTTCCCTTCTATCGCGTCCTTGCTCCGTATAAAGTATTCCACTATCAAAACCATTTCCTATATCGAAAGCCGCCCGTAACCAGATCCACACGTAATCTAAGATCAAATACTCGTTTACATAATTCCACCGTGCAGTTTTCAACCTTATCTCGCTTGTAATAGGAAACTTTGACGTTTAATTCGCGACCCTTTCGCTTATCGTGGCACCGCGTGAATGGTGCAAGTTAAGAGAGCTAGCGGGGATTAAATTCTTGAATTAGAAGGTTTATGCTCTTGTTAAGTTCCTCAGTGCATCAAAAATAACAGCTAAACCTGAAGACCGAAGCATTTGCTAGAAAACAACTCAAATGTTTGGTTACTTATAACAAGATTGTGATTGTTGTAGATAAGCGTCTTGATTCCATTTGAGCCTGACAAGACGTTAGGTTAGGGTTAGACACAGCAACTAAGATTTAAGTTGAATCACAAAAGACCTTGCTGTTGTGACTAACAGCTTTGTTTGATTTCTTCATCAAACAGCCAGCGCGTCGCGGCGCGACAGTCATACTGCAGGAAAGCGTTGCGTCTCGCCAAAAACACGCCGCGCGCTTAGCGCAGCATAACAGCAGCGCGCATACGGCGCGCAGCGCGTTCCCAGCGCGGCGTGACTGTGTGTGACGGCCTGCATACAAATCCTTGTTAATTTCCACGCTAAGAACGCGCCACGTTGTTTGATGAAGCCTTAAGGAAACGAATAAAACTTATGACGGTGAATACGGATATTGCAGATTCACAATCGTCAAGTAAATAATATCTGATAGATACATTTAGCCCTTTCCCTTTCTTACACTTGAAAATAGACAAGGAAAGGCAAACTGGCTAATTTTACCGTCACTTGTCGATTGTGAAACAGGCCTTTATAAAAATAGTAGGTAAATTAGGTATAGGTACTGACTCGCTCCCCGCTCCCCGCTTATCCCGTAAACCGCATCGCCTGTAAATGTTTTATAAGGGTGTGCATCAAAATTTAATTTCACTCGCTCCCTATACGTGGCGTTTTTGCGGCACCACGTGGCAATATCGCTTATTTGATTTAAGTTGAACTGAACTTTGTGTGTACTTAGTATTTCGGTGTATTAACCCAGTATATCTATCTATATATTTATATATAAAAATCGATGTGTGTATGTATGATGTATGTTCCCTATGGACTCCAAAACGGCTGGACCGTATTTTCTGGTAATCTTCAGATTAGCCCAGTCTCCGAAGAATTCAGATTAGATCCTGTGAAATTTGGTAGCGATAGGATTTTTTTTTGATGAGCAGCGAGAAAGACTAGTTCGTTTATTTGTTTATTATCGTCCACTTCAATTGAACAGTTTTCAAAAATATGCCAATGTCACGATTGAGATTTCTCCGGGTACTAACACCATCACTGTTATGAAATCGGAAACAAAAAGTTGTAATGCTGGATCGACACGTAGGACAATTTTAATCCCGGAAAATGTGATAGTTTCAAAAGTAATAAACAACTTTTACGCGGATGGAGCCGTTAGATTGAGCTGAGTATTTGTTACATCGCCTATTTCAAAATAACATAATCCAAAGGTATAACTAAACCTGGCTGGCGGCTAGTATGACGCACCCTTACAATTTTTATATAGCCTATGAACTCGCACGTTTTTGACGAATCCAACGTAAGTCGAAGACAACGCGTAGTAACTAAACACTTGTAAAAGGTGTAATTGGAGTTTAATATATTAATAACAATATTTACAAAGTGTTTGCTTCAACACATTTGGCGATTATTAGTTGACAACCGCCATTTTCTTTATCCAATTAAAAGTTAAAGTTCCCGCGCGACGAATCTGCGCGCGCAGCACTGCCGTCTGTCAGCCAGTGTGTTACAGCGGGGCGTTTTTGGCGTGGATGCGAACACTGGCTGAACCCAGCGCCGCCAGAGTCTCGGCCCCGTGATACGTGTCGCTATTAATATTGGCCATCGTCAACAGCGGCGCCAACACACATGACACCCCATTTATTAAAATCGGTCTAATAGTTTAGGAGCTAGAGTGAAACATCCGATTTTTAGTCACATACATACACACATAGACTGTTAAAACCATTACCTTTCTTTTGCGTTCGCTCAGTCGGGTAATAAATCGCCATGACGTTTTCCAACCATTGCCCATCTGGAAATAATTCCGAGACGCCCTGCTCTCTCGCACACAAGCGGAGGTTTCGAACCACCACCCATTCCCTGATAAAAGCCTTTGAAATACTTACCTCTCGATAGAATAACCCACTAAGGGCCTGTTTCACAATCGTCAAGTAAATTCATCTGTCAAATAAAGATAGCTCTCTCCTTGTATATTTTCAAGTGCAAGAAAGAGTAAGGGCTAAACTTATTTGACAGATATGCTTTACTTGACGATTGTGAAACGGCGCTAAAAGAATAACCTCTTGGGAACAAATATATGACTAAGGTATTTTTTAAACTAACCATTCACATAAGAGAAACCTAAACAGCTAAAGCACAGATCGTCAGCATTAAATTGATATTCCTTTTTTACGTATCTATCCAAATATAAGGGTAACCCTTTTGTTTAAGCGATAACACTCAAAATATAGCGCTTTAAAAAACAAAATTGAATACAACTTTTATATAGATAGTTAGGTAATTCATTCGAAATTCCTATTCCAAACCTTTGGTAACGGTTACCCTTATAAATAGCGCTTTAAAATGCAAAACGAACGGCTTTTAAGCGATACGGCTTTTCTAAGTAAAATCTTTATTAAAACCCATTCGGAACCCCTTGAATGGGATAGCGGGCCGGTCCCTGATTTCGAAGCACACCATTACAATTTTTACGCGATATCTCTAAGATAGTTCCCTTGTTACTTGTTATGGGATCGTAACCCACTTGCGGGGCGAAACACGTGCTTTAGGGGCCCCTAACGATATAGTTATGACATAACGACATAAACTCAAAACTCCGAATGCAACTCAGTAGTTTGTGGCATTTAGTCGTTAACCATTTTCACGGTTGTTATAAACGTGTCAAGGTAATGTCGTGGTAATGTCCAAATAGGTAATAAAATCCAGAATCTACTGTTTTTTTTATCTCATATGTAACGGTGTTTTCGCATTCTTGTGTATTTTTGTGTTTGTTGTCATTTTAATTATTTTTACTTAAAAACGACTTTACGTAATAACGACGAACAACAATCAATTTCTGTATGATAATTTTTGAGCCTTTATTTCACTTTGTTTTCGAAACCATAATTTTTCCTTCTTATGATATGACCGCTTGATCGACTTAAGTGCATAAGATATCCCATGACTTCGACCAGTTAATACGATAATGATCTTTTCTTTCTTATTCTTAAGAAAAAAAGATATGATTTAAAACAAAGTGTAATAGAGCCCAAGATAGAGAGAAAAATGAAGTAAGAGGCAGTTAAGTAAAGCTACGAGTGTTACGCCGTAGCACGTAACAGTTATTTTCCGCTATGGTGCGAAAATCCACTATACGCAGTGTTCTAGCGCAAGGGTTTACGGCATTTTATGAGAGTTACTATAATATCTTTAGTCTATATTTTGTTTTTGTCTTGTTTTCCTTATCTTCCTAGCAAAAGTCCAGAAACTGATCGGATACAAATCACGTAGACAGTGTCAAATATAAATTACGATATTTGTCATATTGTATCATAAAAAATAATGAAGAGCCGTGAGAAAATAAATTATATCAGTTGATTGAAAGAAGTTTCTTTGTTTCCACCTCGAGGCTGCGTTTCCACCTCACGCTCTGCGAGGCAGTAAAGCGGTATGCGAGAATAAAACCCACCAATATGATAACGGCTAGTAAAATGCATTAATCCTATTGGTGGATCTTTCGCACCGTTTATCTGACCCGGCACACCTCTGGTGTAAACACAGCTTATGGAAGCGTAATATGTGTCTATCTGAATTTATGGAACTGCAGTCGATAAGTGCAGAACCAAGTCAGCTCGGTTTATACATTATTTACATCCTCTGTGACTTGAAGTACCTACAAGTGCGTCGCGGCATGGCTTTGATTGAGAGGCATCACAATTTTAAACCAAGTAAGAATATTATAAAATACTAGCGAACCGCCCTCGCTTTGCTCTGGGTACTATTATAAACATAAGCCTTCCGTTAAAAATTATCTAACTGATGGTGAAAACCGCATTAAAATCCGTTGCGTAGTTTGGAAGATCTAAGCGAACAATACCTACATACTAAGGGACCGACGGCGGGAATCGACTTTGTACTATGTACCTAGCGATTTCATCCACATATGTAGAACTATTTAATCGGTAGTGAGAAACAGCGCTTTAGGGCAACGTTAAGAAATAGTCAAAGAACAATTATTAATTAGGTACTACAAGAACATAATACCTACGTCGCTACTGGATACGTAAACAAGTACGAGTATCTACCTAGTAGTTAGTAATTATCGGAACCGTGCAATGTAGATTTTTCAATTAATTTAAAACAGGTATAGCCAATAACCACCCGATACCTGGCTACTGATATAGAGATACAAATAAAAATCTACTTTATTGACAACAGACAAAGGTACCACTTTGTCGGTTGTACTTGAAAATGACACATAATAATTATTCGTGTATCTAGGTTCAGGTAGTTTAGGTTGTAACTTGTCTGTCAGTGAGGTAGTCAGCAACTGAATATTTTTGTAATAATAGACTATAATTAATTAGAAAACGCAATCAAGTATACCTTTACGGCAGAAGTTCTAACAATTGGCATAGGTACATTTAATACTTATTTAACCCGCGATGCCCGTTTCGCGAATCATCTCCAGGGAACCTATCAAAGTTTAACCGGTTTATGCTGGTGATAACTAGTTTTGCGTTTTAATGTGCACTTTCGGTGTACTCATGAAGTTCAGATATTAGAATACTTAATGTGCGATCAAAGTTATAGCTGTTCCAAAAGATAACGGTAAACTGTGAACAATAATCGATGAGGTTTTGAATTTTGCATTATTATCTCTGTGTAAACTGCCGGTGCAACTTAGACAAAGATCCTGGTCGTTTATTATATCAATGTTTTACTGACTATATATATCATAATCAAACAAGCCTATTTATCGTGTGAACGATCCCGTTGTATCGGCCCGCCATTAGCGCCTATAACGCGCTATCGTGTCAGCGTTGAATTAATTTTGATGGATCGTGTGTGCCCAGCCGAGCGGTCTGCGGTGTAAATGATTTTATTACTAAATATATGGTGTCTGAAAAATATATTATCGGGATTATTAAGGGCATTGTACACATCTAATGTTATATAGGGTAACACAAGAGGATGAAACGAAGGTCGTTAAGATACTAAGAACCAAATATTTCATCTCAAAAGTAATATTTTCTTTTCTTTACAAGCTGTACTCGAGCCATGTGATGTAAGGGTTGTATCACACAAGCAACTTTTGAGCGTAGGCGATAACACTAAAAACGAAACGAATAGAAACGCTAGTTAGCGTAATGCATCTTAGCTAAGGGCCCAGAGTCCTTAGCCAAGATGCCCATCGCTAACTAGCGTTTCTATTCGTTTAGTTTTTAAACCAATCGCGTCACTGGTAGATCACGTCATACGGAGAATCACGTGATCTACCAGTGACGCGATTGGTTTAAAAACTAAACGAATAGAAACGCTAGTTAGCGATGGGCATCTTGGCTAAGGGCTCTGCACCGCCATGACGTCGCAACTTATTCGCTACGTTCACGTAGATGGTAAGTGAGACCTGGGACCCATCGATATTCGGGCGTTTTTCAAAATAGCGTACATCGTTAAGGAGAACAATTAAGAAATATTAACTTTTCCGGTTCGTCACGAAAATTAACGATACTAAAGTATGAATAATTTTCGTGACGCACTGGAAAAAGTTAGAATTTCTTAATTTTTGTCCTTAACGATGTACACTTTTGCGAGTTTAAGACAGTCTTGACAAGACTGTAAATGCGCTACCAACCCTCCGGACTAAGATGGAATTCCTCTATGCTAGTTTTTAATTTTTTATTTATTAAAGATACAAATCTTATAAAATCATTCGCAGAGTTTCAAATTTATAAACCACGAAGGCCACAGTGGCTTATGAGTAGTCAGCGAATTCGATGTAGGTAGTAAATATGTTTCAAATCTGCTTTATAATCTACTTATAATCATGAAACAAGGAGAGTTAAAGTATGTAGTCTACGTTATTACATGACATGAGATGCCTTTTAACATGTTTTATTGATTCGGGGTTGGAAAGATATATTTCTTATATGGCTTTTGGAAGTTCGTTTATTACTTTAGGTAAGATAATGGTATGTTCTCATACCATATACATTATTATTTTACCGATTGCCGGAACATGCCAACAACTACTTATACAATCAAATATGTGATACAAATTAGATATAATGGTTTCAGTTGTGTCAACTACTTTGTGTGCATGCGAAAACGCTTGTACGTTTAAAACTATCTCCATTTTATATCAGCTTCAACCTTTATGATTCCCACGTGTCTGTACATTTTACTAACAGCGTATTTGGCTACACGTGCACATTTCACACGGGCTATGAAGTTTTATGCATTTTTGATATATTAGGCGCGATGAGAAACAAAAATAAAGCTATTTTGACGGAAAACCGAATTTAGTTACCAATTCAACATCAAAGAGGATTTTATACCTATATCGTTCGGTAGTCAGAGCATCCCATTGAGCATCCTAGTATTTAAACAGATGGATACAACAGATTTTGCGTCCTACACTATTTGCCGAAATCCTTTTCGAACGAGTAACGACCCTGTTTGCTGCCGAATCCTAAATAGAAGGGCCGAGATTAAATTTAAATGTACATAATTTGGCGACAGCCAATGTTAACGAAAGCCGTTAAATTGAATAGTAATTTTCAAAAGGTTATATCATGCTCAATTGTGTTGTAGCAAAACCCACCTTGAATCCATAACAGAAAAGGATCAAATTGGAATCAATAAAACAGTGTAATAAGAGCTTGAATAAATCTAGCCAGAATGTTCCGCCATGTTTTTTACGCATCCGATCCGCCCTTCCGATCGTCCCTTAATACAAACTTATTTAATCCAGTGGCCAAAAATGGAAATAACGACGTCCCATACTAAATCCGTAATTTCTTGCAGACAACAGTGACGCTCTGACAGAATGAGATAACTTTGTAGGCTTTTTATATATTGGCAGACAATGTTATAGGTCATTCATTATATGCTTCATTTAATATGGAAATATAGACGTCGCTAAGTGATTTCAAAAACATAAATTACATTCGGTGTGAAATATGTTGGGTGGTTTCCTTTCGCACAAAAGTATAGGTTCTCGAGAATTTATTACACTTCCTTTTTTGTTACATTTTTCTTGTTGGATTCGTATCCCATACAGGTTTGTTTTTGACCTGTATGTCACGGGACAATCTCATACAATGCATGATCTAGTCCCAAACTAAGCTCCAGGCTTGTACAGTCAAGGTTATAAACATAGATACGTCCAAAGCCTCAAAAATATGTAACCACGACCTTATGTCGCCGTAATAAGGTCGTGGTTACATATTTTTGACACTCTGAACGTATCTATATCTATAACCTTGACTGTACTATGAGGTGTACTATGGGGTGTCTGTTATGTATTTAGGTATGTATGTATGTTTGTATGTATGGGTCTTTGTTCTCTCGTAGAGGCTAAACGGGTGGTCGATTTCGACAAACAGGTGAGATTAGCTGATTCACTTAGTGTCGCGAGTGTCGCTGCAGGGTATAATAATAAAAAAAATCCCAAAATGGCAGTTTTTAAAATAATATATCTACATATAAGTAAGGGTAATTAATATTTAGGTATATTATAATAATGTAGCTATTTCATATTGACAACAACACCAAAAGTAAATAGTTTTTAAAGTTTGTCTTTTATTTTATTATATTCATACTTTTTCAACACACTTGTTCGTAAAGTGGCTCTTATTTCAGTGTCTTTAGGGTCATACCATAATGCAGCATATTAAATACGCGTGCTTTTTACTTTACATTACCACACTAGTGTTTTTTTATATTAGGTTTTTTTTATATTAGCAAAGGACTGTGACGTCTTAAAAAAATAGTAACCATTTTGCAAATTAATTAACTGTCTTAGATAAACTATCTATACTTAACAAATATTATTTTTTTCACAAAATTATTTATCTTATCAATAAATTCATATTAGTTTTTGTTATAAATACATAAACACATTGTATTGAAAAACGTCATATGTAATGCGTGAGCATTGGGCATTACACTCTCGGCTCCGTTACGCCCTCGCTTACTGCTCGGGCTGCAATCCCGCCTCGACTTTGATGATCAACTTAGCACATTCGTATCATTATGTACTATAATGGCGGAGATTATAACTATTGATTCTTTGTTTGCTTTTTTTCTGCATTTCGGTGATGCAAGGACCAATATTTTGCCTTTTTATTCAGTTTGGAGTTGGAAAGAGATGTCGAGTGCAATTGCTACAAACGTACTTTAGATTATCAATACACCATAAGGAAAACACGTACTAGTGAGTCGATTTTTACCAGCGTTAAGAAGTGAAATAGGCCACACTGCATTGCGCAGCTGGCCTTCGAGCTCTCATACCTAATGAAACAGCCTCTGTAAATCGCTCATCGTTGGACAAACAGCCGCCGCCTGTGACAGACCAAGACATCGCCTCGGGACACGACCTGCATCAGTACGAGATGCACAAAGCAGAGATTAAGTGCAGTAACGTTAAATAGCGTGTTATTTAACATTATTTTAAGGCTAAGAGAAGTCAAACCAGCAAGGCCAAGTGATGGTATTAAAGAGTGGAGAAGACATATGCGTTGCCCTTGCCAGTCTGTGGAGTCTATGATGGAATACTTTTATGCTATTTTTGGCAGCAGCAGCGAGACGCTTTGAGATCTCTTTTAAATTAGGCTATGCAATTATGTGCCCTCTTGTGGCTTGCGCAGTCCATTTATGGAAGGTACAGCTATATTGCGCTTACATTGGATACGAGTTGGGAGTTGGCACACTCATTTAATATTTAGGCAAGTAAGTTATTACTTAGTTGCTCTTCAAGGCCTTGGCATAGATAAGTTCAAAGTTATTAATCTTTTATATAACAATTTAAAGAATCAGATTATTTTAATACTTAATTAAAGGGTGATTATCAAAAAAATTGTAAGATCTTAATTAAGAAACGTTAATTTTCTTCCATTGTGTGACGAAAGTTAACCTTTTAATCAATCGATCAATCAAATTGCCTTCAATTATATTCTTACTAGCTTTTGCCCGCGACTTCGTCTGCGTGGAATTCGTTTATCGGTACCCCACAGGAATTTGTAAAATTTTCCCGGGTAAAAAGTGTTGTTAAGTACGTGGGGGTAGGTAACTAATAGAAATGCACAATTAAACCGATAATTAAGAGTTAAACTTTTGATCGCCCAGTCCAAGACAATTCCAGATGGCCTTTCTAGAATAATCGACGTTCTTCGACCCGCCGTCGGGAATGTTCCAGTAGTCGTTGCTGGAATGTTCTATAGCTGTCTCTATCTCGTTTTTTGATCACGACGATTCTGGAAGGTTCTCAGTATTGCTATCTCTTTCTAATCATGCTATCTCTTTCACTCTTTCTGGAAAATTCACCATATTTTCAAATGTACTTCAAAGGCCCATACCTAAGGGGTCCTGAAAACGCCTGAAAACGGGTTTTCAAGTTATGGCGTAATCTGGTAGAGGGTGGCCTGAAACGGCCTGAAAACATGTTTCAGGCGCCTGACAACAACGGCAACTTGGTCGAAATTTTGATAACCTGGTATGTGATAGAGCTACCTCTGAAACGGACTGAAAACATGTTTCAGGCGCCTGAAAACAACGGCAGCATGGTTGAAATTTTGATTAACCGGTATGTGATAGAGCTACCTCTGAAACGGCCTGAAAACATGTTTCAGGCGCCTGAAAACAACGGCAACTTGGTTGAAATTTTGATAAACTGGTATGTGATAGAGCTACCTCTGAAACGGCCTGAAAACATGTTTCAGGAGCCTGAAAACAACGGCAACTTAGTTGAAATTTTGATAAACTGGTATGTGATAGAGCTACCTCTGAAACGGCCTGAAAACATGTTTCAGGTGCCTGAAAACAACGGCAACTTAGTTGAAATTTTGATAAACTGGTATGTGATAGAGCTAACTCTGAAACGGCCTGAAAACATTTTTCAGGCGCCTGAAAACAACGACAACTTGGTTGAAATTTTGATAAACTGGTATGTGATAGAGCTACCTCTGAAACGGCCTGAAAACATTTTTCAGGCGCCTGAAAACAACGGTAACTTGATTGAAATTTTGATAAACTTGTATGTGATAGAGCTACCTCTGAAACGGCCTGAAAACAACGGCAACTTGGTTGAAATTTTGATAAACTGGTATGTGATAGAGCTACCTCTGAAACGGACTGAAACGATGTTTCAACCTGCTGAAAACGCTTCCAAAGCAGAAGTTGTTTATCGCTGCTCCCTCGGGAACTCCAATTTTCCGGAATAAAAATATCCTATGTCCTTCCCCGGGACTCAAACTATCTCCATACTAATAAATTGTATATACCTTACTTAAGAAATGATTGATTCCCCATACAAACTTCCAACCCCCTTTTCACTCTCTTAAGGGATGCTTTCCGGGATAAATAGTATCCTATGTCCTTTCCCGGGACTCAAACTATCTCCATACTAAATTTTATATACCTTACTGAAGAAATGACTGATTTCCCATACAAAGTTCCACCCCCCTTTTCACCCCCTTAAGGGATGATTTCCGGGATAAAAAATATCCTATGTCCTTTCCCGGGACTCAAACTATCTCCATACCAAATTTCATCTAAATCGGTTCAGCGGTTTAAGCGTGAAAAGGTAACAGACAGACAGACAGACAGACAGACAGACAGACAGACAGACAGACAGACTCTCATTTATAATATTAGTATGGATTATGTCAGCTTTGTATTTTGTTGGTGTTCGTATTAAATAAATAAATACATATGCTTAACTTATACTTACTTATTATATATTATATATAATAGAGTTTTGTTGTTATTTGACTTTGTATTTTTAGACAACATTAACGACAAGTTTGCTTTCCAAGTCTTGCTCTTTGATATCGGCTGCATTCGATCATGTATTATGTATAGGATATATTTATAACAGTATAATAAAAGACGCAACTTGAAAGGCAAATTAAACAGTAGGTACACGGTGTTTGAGTTGCAAAAACCTATTTTAAATTATCTTTGTTATTACTGGTATTGATGTATAAAATTTGAATATATATAAATTCATTTTCCCCGTATTTTCAGGCAAAAAGGTTATCCCGCGCAATATGGTTCGTAATTTCGATGGGGCCGCCGCCGTCTGATTAGACTAATGGTCAGGGCGCTAGCCTACTACTTACGCCAAGACTGCGGGTTCGAATCCTACCTATGGACCGTTTTTTTCGTTTCTTTTTTGGGTAAATCTGTTGTTATTGTTTTTTTTTTGTTTTTGTATACCTAGAAATCGATGAAAATTCGGTTTCAACCCGAGCGAAGACGCGACGCTCGGTCTCCCAGGTACTAACGTATACGCTGTGTACGATGAAATTATATCATACGACATTTTGTCGTATTTGTCGGATAAGTTCGTATCTATCTTGTTTGTAACTGAGAAAGCAAGATAACGCGAAATTATCCGACAAAATACGATGTTATTTGATAATTCACTAACACCTGTATAACTTTTTTTCTGGGTGTAGTAGTCAACACAATACTAATTCAGAACAAATTTCAACATAAACTGTCTTTACACTCACTATTATCTTCATTCATCTCGCTATTAGAATGAACCTCTCTTCTGTGTTTCTATTTCCTGTCGGTATCGACGGTGCAAATGGTGCAATGCTGGACAAACATTAACAGCCTGAGCAAACTAACGTGGCCGTTATGGAATTTCTCATTGCACGCATTTACGGGAAGCTGGCACACTCCAGCACTGAGGGAATGGCAGTGTATTGAGACGATTGGCTAGTGGCTGCGTTGACAGTGTTCGAAAGCGGTGATTTTTTTTTAAATCTTAGTGAAGAACTCATCTGTGGAGTATAAAAAATCGAGTTCAAGTAGTCTTGTGTGCTCGTAGGCTTAAGGTAGTGTTGGGTAATCTGCGAAGGAAAAGAATACACACATACAGGTCAAAAATCTTGTCCGTCTCGGGCAGTAGTATAAAATGTGTCTTATCGCTTAGATATGAAATAAATAAAGAAATTAAAATACGGCTGAAGTCTCTAGATTCTGTAACAGATAAACGACATCGCTACAAACGTTTCCCCCGCTGACGCGTACCTTTCTTTGTTGGCTTCTAATCTGCTTCCCGTCTATTTGTGGTATAGTGGGATATTCGGGGCACCCGGGATTTGGGCCCAGGCCGTTTGTATTGGGGATCGGGTAACGGACCGTTCTTAAAATGCCTCATACCCGACCGAATGGAGTTATCAATAATCTGCCCTTTTATGTTGCCTCCCACACGCTCTCTTCAGTTATTTTCAATAATCTGCCTATTAGATTCTAATTATGTCTGTCGTTCACTTGTAATGATTTCGGTCACATAAAGCTTTGGTTAGCTAGTCAACAAAAACTTAACAATAAAAAAAAATCAATGACTCTGTACTGTACATTACAACTAAATAAAATAAATAAATCCAGCCTATATACGTCCCACAGCTGGGCACAGGCCTCCACTCACAATGAGAGGGTTTTGGCTAGGTATAGTTCCCACGCGGGCCCAGTGCGGATTGGGAGCATTACAACTAATTACACCTTAATAAATAAATAAGAACGCCTGTTGTATACCTCTATTTATATAAATTGTAAAGTGTGTTCACTAAAGAGTAATATAATTGATATTCTCGGACGTCTATAAAACAGTCAAAAGGCTAATTATTGTCAAAAATGCGAATAATTGGTCGAATAAATAATTTTTAAAACATCTGACAATTTAACGTGGAATGACCAGTAAGAGTTTTTTTATTCCCTATTATTGCAAGTTCCCAAGGGTCATCGCTAACCGATTTTACATGGACAAAAACATAGGAAACATCTTATTTTGAATCAAACCAAACGTGCTATTTCTAATCGTATGTACTCGGCGAAATTATTGACTTTCTTTGTTCTAATATTAGAACAAATGGCTCAATACTCTGGATACCCTGGAAGGGTAGGTAGGTAGGTACTAAGCACCCGTCAATTACGGACGAAGACGTAAAATTGCCGATCGCCCCACGCCAACGTAATTGGGAGCCTGTTTAATTGAAATTTACGTCCTATTTTACAGTAAACTACAGTCTTAATGATTAAATTTACCTTTTAGGGAAAACAGTGTACGCTATAATCATTCATTTTATCCGTACAATTTATGTAAACAGACGCGAGGCACGATCGAGGCCTCTTATCCCCTTTATTTGGAATTCTTTGCCATATTGTTGTCGTTATGGTAGTCGTCATTCACGTGACAGTAAAGGCTTGACAGTATTACGACAACATCTTAAATTAAAATAAAGCGAAATAGAGACACAGAACTGGATAATATCTCTGTAGGTGATTTTTTTGTTAGTCTGAATACAATACGATACAGGGGCCAAAATCCAAGCGGATCAGATCCTATAGCCAAGTGCTACACGCTCCGTAGCGTTTCTGTTCGTTTTGTCTCTAGTCCAATTACATCATTGGTAGACCACCTGACTTATCGTATCACGTGATCTACTAGTTTTTTTTTTTTTATATATATTGAAATATCTTATTAAATATTCCATTGAAATACAATCTAGTGTTATGACTAATAAGTATTTTAAATTTGACCTAAACTTCTAATACAGACTAAGTTAAGAATGTGTCCATTAACACTTTTCCTATTGTCTCTGTTAAGGGGAAGACACTTTGTTAATGTGTTCTTTATATATAGTATACTGCACTAATTACACTGTCACTACTCACACTAAACTAACTCAAAAGGCTTTGTCCTTATCAGTCTTCGCTGTATGTCCGTGATGTCGAGGAGCTGGATGGCCTCGATATTCACATGGTGATGAAGCCTGCGTTGGTGGGCTTCTGCGTATCTTTTGATAGTATTACTAACAGATTCCACTTCGAGGTCCCGGTGGAGGTCGTCATTTCTTATGTACCAGGGTGCGTTTACAATACCTCTAAGTACTTTATTCTGAAAGCGTTGTATTATTTGCATGTTGCTCTGTTTGGTACAGCCCCACAGCTGAATACCGTAAGTCCATATCGGCATTAGGACTTGTTTGTACAGCAGTATTTTATTGTGCACTGACAACGCCGAGTGCCTCCCAAGCAGCCAGTATATCTTTCTATAGCGAAGTTCAAGTTCATCGCGTTTCTTTTTGACGTGAGCTCTCCAGCGAAGCTTGGTGTCAAGTGTCATGCCTAGATATTTGGCTGTATTTTCGTACGGTATTGCATTGTTATTTATAAATACCGGGTGATATGAGGTTTTCTTGTTAGTGAAATCTATATGAGTTGATTTTGACTCATTGAGTTTTATTCGCCATTTCTTTGTCCAATCATAGACAATGTTAATAGCAGATTGAACATTTTCCACTGCTTCTTCGTGAGTGATCCCTACAGCCATGATAGCTGTGTCATCTGCGAAGGTTGCAATGGTGTTGTTTTCTAACACCGGAATATCACATGTGTATAATAGGTACAGGACCGGCCCTAATACACTTCCTTGCGGTACTCCAGCTTTTATTTGCTTAATTTCTGAGTATGAGTCATCTTGTCTGATACGAAACATTCTGTTTGCTAGATAAGATTCTAATATATCTGTGAACTGTTTTGGAAGCATTTTCTTCAGCTTGTATATCAGGCCGTCATGCCACACTTTGTCGAATGCTTGAGCCACATCTAAGAAAACCGTAGAGCAAACTTTTCTCTCTTCTAAAGTTTTTTCAATAATGTTGGTTATAATGTTAGTGATCTACTAGTGACGCAATTGGTTTAAAAACGAAACGAACAGAAATGCTACGGAACGTGTGACACTTGACTAGACCCCCAGATCTTTGGCAAACGGTAGTCGTTATTTGAAGGATTTTAAAATGGCCAAACCATTACATGCGGTAAACAATATTCTCTTGTAAACTTTACCTATTATTAAAACCGTTAATGTTTAACCTAAATATATATAAAAAAAAGTTGATGCGTCCAAATAACCAGATTCAATCAGATTATACGTAGGTACAATGGGTATGGTGTTCCACAAGGTAGCGTGCTTGGCCCTCCTATATTTAACATTTACGTAAATGAATTACCTGATGTCATTTCATGTAAGTCCATTATTTTTGCATTTATTTTTGCATTATTTCAGAAAAATAAAAAATAATAAACATTATACTTTGTACAAAGGAGACATGAAATTTGTTAAGATGAAATAGGAAACGTAATATCCGGTTTCTAAGTCAGCAATATTACCACATTTCAGCTTTAGTATGCAGCGAAGTAAATCAATTAGGGATGCAAACATCTCCGATAAATGCCAGCAAGCCACTGGCTTAGGCTAAACAACTCATTCCACCTCGCTAGTCCCCGTTGAAACCGTCGCATTTGAAATTCATGGTCACAGTGGCTGTGTTGTGTAGTAAACCTAACAAGGATAAAATGCAAACTGCTTAACTACATAAAACGCGACTGCCATTGCAGAATACGGATGTTGAATTTTGTAGCATCAGGACTGAGGAGTTGGAACCTAAAATTTTGTGGATCCTTGACATCTTCGACATTTAAATGAAAAAACGTCACGCATTTGGTAGGCAGTACTTTAATGGAATCAGAATTTGATGATCAAAGTTAAAACACTATATTACTTTATGTTGAATATTTTTTGTGTTAATTAGGACCATTTTACGTCACTTGGTATGATAAGGTACTCAGAGATTAGAGAGATTCAGAGATTAGAGGTAATCAGAGAAAAGATGTAAATTAAAGAAAAAAAAATTTATCACGTTTGTCCCTGGAGGTTAACTGATCAAAAGGTTGTAAACGTTAAACGTAAAATTATAATAAAAATTTCTGAATTATGTTATTTAATGTGTAGGCTGAAACGGTCGAAGGGACAGACAGTTTTGCTAATAATTTTCGGTCTTCGCCAAAAGGGACTAATTCTGTTAAAACTATTAATAAATTCCGGTACTAAACCGCCTAGTCTCAAAATTCACCCATTTCCCTTTAGCATGCTTAATACAAAAGGGTGTCGTGTTCAACGATTGACTGAAATAGAGAATATAAATTAGTTCAATCTTTAGAAACTGTTTTAAAAGTATATTTTAAAAACGAATGCAAAATATCGTTTACTTCTTCAACAAAACTATCTATTTAAGTAATACTTAAAACTTAAAAAAACTGGTCGTAAAAGTTTTTTTATTGGTTTTGGCTCTACTTCACCACACGCTGTTCTGTCCTACGTGGTCAACTTTGCGGAAAATGCTAACGTTTTCTTCATCGACTATCTTCACCTGATATTTCTTATTTTATTGTATTTATTATTTTATTGTAATTAGTAAGGTTGTTATAATCCAAAGCTAAGATGTTTAAATACTCAGAAATATTTGGTGAAACCGACCGAATTTGTACTTACTTTTTATTATTTTGCACCATTATCGTAAGAATGAAAGATGAAAATTGGAACAATCTAGTCTATTTAATTGGTGACCGAAAAAATATCAGCACGTCAGTTGAACAAAGTTCAACTGTTCTAAAGTTCTAAATTCATACTAATTTTATAAATGCGAAAGTGTGTTTATTTGTTTGTTTGTTACGCTTTTTTAAATGTGACGTTCTCAATATAAAGGGACCTTATGGAGGCAAGCGGTTACGCCTTTTTTAGAACTGTTACCATAGTATTCGTAAAGTTACAAGAAACAGAAGAGCATAACTGCCTTCCTCCATAAGAGCCTTTATATTGAGAACGTCACAAATGAATTCTAGGCGGATGAAGCCGCGGGCAAGCTAGTCGACTATAAAGAGACTGCTTTCAGTTTAATCTTTTCACTTTATGGCTTTATTAGGTTTAGCTAGCAGGCCTTATCAGACCACGAACAGTACCGTAAATGACTAGGTCGCGTTACCGAGGTATCGCTCCACTCCCCACGTACGCCCGTGATGGATGTTCCGGACAGAACACCAACTCGTTTACGGCGCGCAGCCCGTCGCGACGTGCGAGGGGTAGCAATTATACCGACCTTTATTGTTGTTCTCAGCGCTCTGCGTGTACAGACAGGCAAACGGCGAGTGATAATTAAAGTTCTAAGATATACCTCGCGTTGGGGCCTAGTCAAGATACATAACGCTAACTAAACTATTTTCGGAAGTAAAAAAAAAGTTTATGATTGACGTACCTTAGCTAACGATAAGTCGTGTCAGCCACTTATGTATGTCAATTCCATACATTTTGTCGTTTATCGAAAATTGTTAAGTTAACGTAATGCATCTTGACTAGGACCCTTTGTCACTTTCATAGTCACGAATAATAATTACACTGGTCAACAAAAAAACAACTTTTGCAAACCCATGAAAGGAATTCAACTGATTTTAAGAGAACATTAAAAACCGTTCGCAGTGGTAATAATTTTATGCCTTAGTTAGCTCGGGTTGGTTTTCGTTCGTGGGTATGCGCGGCGTTAACACTCAATACATGTTACAACAAGCACACCATGAGCATAATTCAGAAAATCGAACTAAGCCAGCTGTGAAACGTCTATGGTTGATGAATATTCACCACGTACTTCTTGATATTACAACTCATTATAACTGGGCAAAAACCTTGTTGAACAGTGTTATTTATTTAGAATAAGTATTACTAGTTGAACAAATGTTCTGCGAGTGATGGGATGGGAAGGTGACTTGACGGGCGTCATTCCACTTCGGGTTAACCGACTTATTTTCAAAATTGCTCTCCGGGACGCACGCCATTACTGTTAACTAAAGAGCTATAAGTTTAGCAATATGATAACGAGGTGGTAGTACTTAAGACAAAGGGGAATAGACGCCCAGTATGTTCCTTTATTCCATCCCTTCCCTGCCACACAATGCACTCCTGTCAAGAAGCTTAACGGATCTTTTTATTCCCTTTCTCCAGGAAGGAAGAGAACGAACAAAAACATCTTGCATCTCTTTTCTCCCACCCTGGAGAAAGAGATGCTAAGATCCGTGACGTAATTCAAGATATTTTTTTCTAGTTCTGTCTAAAGTTTGCTCTGCAACCTCTAATATATAAGTAAATAATATTTAAGCTTCTTGGCCCCAACTAATACAGGGTGACCTCGAATTGGTAATACAAAATACTTGATTATGATTCAGTTAATCACTAATAGTGTATTGCATTAACTCAGTTGTTAAAGTTAGCTTTCCTTAATTATCGTTAATTTTCTAACAAAACAAAATAATAAAAATAATTTAAAATCCCAAGTGTGGTTAAACTACATGACGTCATGCATATCTGTCGTACAGACAAGGAAATTGATTCTCGCACCATTTTGTACTCTGTCACAACAACGACGGAGATAATGACAGTGGACATTCAACGTGACGCACTGCCACCCAAAGCGACAAGGAACAAAATGTGTCTCAATTTCCATTCCTGTATCTATCACTCGATGTTATTAATAAACTAGGTGCTGATATCCATCCAACCCTTTAGTTTTAAGTAGGTACCCTAATAAATTATCTGATAAAGTGAATAACTGAATAATGAGTGAATTATTAAAAATAATTTATTGTTGAATAACGTACAGTACAAAATACAAAATTGTAAAACTTAAACAACTTTTAAAATGTGCTCAAAATGACCCCCGCCTTCTTGGATACATAACTCTGCCCGTCGCCTATGATTGTCTTTCAATCTGTGGAGAACGAATTCATTGGTTTTTACATTATTAAATGCCTCAACTATCTTTTGGCGAAGTTCACCCACAGTATCTGTTTCCCGTGCGTACACTCTCCTTTTTATTTCGCCCCACAAAAAGAAGTCGAGAGGTGTGAGATCAGGGCTTCTAGGAGCCCAAGCGACTGGGCCACAGCGTCCAATCCATCTCCCAGGGAACTCTTGGTCCAAGTAGCTTCGCACACGCAGGGAAAAATGAGCTGGTGCCCCATCCTGCTGGTAATACAGAGCCTCCAAATTTTGCTGCGGCACCTCTCGTAGCAATACCGGTAACACATTTCTCAGGAATTCTTCATATTTCGGTCCATTTAAATTTCCGTCAATGAAATGAGGACCAATCAAACAGTCGTTCAGTATTCCTGCCCAAACATTTACCGAGAAACGTGTCTGGTAGGAGTCCCTGCGAGTTACGTGAGGATTTGCTTCACGATCAGACCACCAGTGTTCATTGTGAACGTTGAACATGCCTACTCTTGTAAATGTTGCCTCGTCGGTCCATAAAATGTTCAAGTGTAGATTTTGCAGCAGCCAACGACAAAATTGCACTCTTCTAGGATAATCGGCTAATATGATATCCTGCACCCTTTGGAATTTAAACGGATACTTTCCTTCAGCATTCAGTAATCGCCAAATAAACCATTGGCTCGTTCCGAATCTTGCGGCAGCGTCCCTTGAGCTCGCCTCTGGGTGGTGGCTAAAATAATCGAGAACTCGTCTCCGAAACGTCTGCGAGTACCGCGGCCGCCGGCCCGGAGCTTGAGCGTGCACTGGGACAGTAAACTGTCCAAAATCTCTTAAGTTTTGGACAATGGAGTTTATTAGAACACGAGTAGGAGTTGGGCAGTCAGGGTGTCGTTCATGAAACAATGCTTGAGTTCGTACGGTACTTCGTGACGTAAAATAAAAAGATAACATATCCATTCGCTGAATATTCGTATAAGGATAAGCTCGGGGCATTTTGTTTAATTACTATCTTAATTCTTCTTCTTCTCTTTAAAAAAAAAATGGCCTCTGTCCACTTATGTAGACAATTTTGCCAATGTCAATGTACGGTTAAAATATATTAATAAAATTGGTATTGTTCGGCAATTTGGAGAACTGTGGCGAAAGTGTCAATCGCCTCACGCTCCGACCACTCCGCCGCGCACAACACCGCCACGCTTCACTTCTCCAAAGAGAAGCCCAAGATGGCGACCGGCTCAGCAGAAGCGATCGACACGTGCAGCAGCCAACACTCCCACCACAGGACTCACTATCTTAATTAAATACGAAAATTCTTACTTTCTTTGACAAGACAAGTGACAATTTACTAATCAAGATACGCTATTATCATAAATGATGTGTCAGATAACGAACCAAAGAGGAAAGTGTTCATTTGAAATACTTTAAACCTCTTTCATTTTAAAGGTAATGGTAGGGTAACCAATTTAAGCAAAAAAAAAATGGGATAATTAGAAAACTTAAAAAAAAGTACTTATGTTTTAAAATTAAGCGTGAGACCTCGTAGAAGCGATTGGTTTAGGGAAGCTCTCTGTAGTACTTTGAATTTGTATTACCAATTCGAGGTCACCCTGTATTCAAATGCCTCGTTCGCTGCTAACGTCACCGCGGAACCGTTCCGTACGAAATTGTTTGACTATTATAACCAAAATTAACCTCAAACTAGGCTGAAACTCAATTTACATTACACTACAAGAGAGCCAAAAAATAGTAAGTAGTAAAAGGAATACTAAAATGTTTAAATTATTTTGGATTACCCTTGGAGGCACTATTCTGCCAACAAAGCCAAAGAGGTCGAGTTAGTGGTCCAACTCGTTGGAAAAGTCTCGCTGGTTTTGTTGGAGAGTAACTTAGCAAGCCACGCTGTAAAGCGACTTCATAACAATTACTTGTCTACGTGCACAAGACACGAGTAAACTAAACATGCACATCGGTGTTGCCGTAGATACATATAAGCTATATATCTGTTTCTACAAGAACGGACGGAAAGGGCGGAGAAAACCAATTTTCTTCTTGATTAGATAGGTATTCATTTCAAACGAATGATCTTAATTAAAAGTAAACGATACAACAAAAATGTGTCCTCGAGGTAGTAGCATTATGCAAAGTATTGGAAACCTGCAGCGTGGGTAGGAGATAAGACCACGGGAAAAATCGTACGTTATACGAGTACATGGCAGTTATTTCAGCTGTTAGAGCTTACGCTAAAAGTAATTCCTAAATCATGTAAAAATCTTGAAGAGTCGCTTAACACCACTAATTTTAAATTTAGGTACTTTAATTCTGCAAGGGACTGTGGCTTAGTATATGTATGGTGTAAACGTGCGGGCAGTCAAGATGGCAGAGAAAGATTTAATTAAGTACGATGAGGGACCAAAATACAAAAACCAAAAGGTATATCGTGGTCAATCCCATTAAATGAACCGTACAATTAATTTGAATCATTTAAAGCCATTTAAATAATGAATGAGCTAAACAATCATTCTATCGTCTATAAATGAAGGTTTATGTAACAAAGCAGTAATATTTCAAACCATTATGCATCATTATAAAATTTCCTACATGCAATAAGAACAGCTTGGGCATAACGAAAGAGACATTGCGAGTTAAAAAAAAAATTAACAAAAAAATAAAACCGTCTTCAAAAACCTACTAAAAAGCGTTAAATAAAAACCAGCCTCATAGGAGTCCTAGGAATAGCCTATTTAGTGCCGAATACGAGGTACATAGAATATATCCAAGCCGGTGTCAAGTAGATATACACAATAGCAATGACATCATGATTCTAATTTCGTGACAATGGGACCACCTCGGAAGTATACCCTTTCAAACAAAAAAAGCATTTTCAAAATCGGTCCACAATTGACGGAGTAATCGCGTAACAAACATACAAAAAAAAAAAAAGCAACATACAGACGAATTGAGAACCTCCTCCTTTTTTGAAGTCGGTTAAAAAGAGAAAACACAAGCTGTGTTAGCTAATTAAAGTAGTATAATGGCAGATAATTAACGTTAATTTCCTTAATGATAGACCTAGGGAAAGCAAGTACGTTTGAAGAGGCATTGATTTTCAAAGGAGACTCGAAACGTTTGTTGGACATTACTGATAAAAATTGGATGTCACATGAATGCACGATATTTTCTTGATAATAAAAGTTAATAATCACATTGCCATTTATATTTGGGACGATTGGTTTTTATCTAACGTAGAGGTTAAGAATAAGGGCCCAGCATATTTCGTGGCCGCAACATTTTGTTTTGCATTTCAACGCTTCTTGGTCAAACAGAAATTTGCGGTTTCGCTCATGCGAAATGATTAAAAAGAGATCTCTCTTTTTAATCATTTCGCATTATAATCGGCGTCGGTTATTTACCTTATCAATTATAATGGTCATGGGAAATGACCCAATTAACTTTGGACGGATTGCAGATTAACACCTTGAGTGGTGCTCATTATATGGGGCCATATGGTTGCCTCCATACGAGACCTACATCATAATAATAATTTACTCTCTTTCTCTCTGTAGTCAGTCCCTCATTGCTGAGGATCGCGGTCAAGGGGTGACTTTGATTTTTTTGCGAGCTGTTTCCACCGGTACTGGTCTCGGTCACCCTTATTTATTTATTTAATCTTTATTGCACAAAAATTCTAATTCGAGTACAAGTGAACTTAATGCCTAATGACATTCTCTACCAGCTCACCTTTGGGCAAAGAGAAGAAAAAAGAAATTATAGTTGAAATTGTCTTGACGAAGTGGCTACTTTTAATTTGGTGATCTTTTCCCTTCGGTATCTATTGCTAAAAATAACCAGCTTTTCCAAACTGCCATCTTCTTTTCGCATTATGTGGCCGAAATATGTTGAAAGAATTCTAAACATAAAGTGGACAACCGAGTCATTATGCACAGTTGGGATATAAGTGGCTTTATTTATTTGGCTTTCCAAGGTATTTGAATCCAGTACCACATTTCTAATGCATCTATCCTTTGTCCTTCTCTTGCTTTGATTGCTCACATCTCTTGTTAATTAATTACTTACCAATACAGGTATTTAAGAGAAAACCTTCGATTATAATAAGCTTAATTAAAAAGTATGTACACTATGTCAGTAATGTAAAAAAAAAAACATCGTGATCTTCATGCCCAGCTTTTTAATTCACAACAATATAGCAATTATTCGCTTTTTTATTAAAATAAAACTCCTGAAACATCTTAAATAATTTTGAAGGCATGGAATTTGCATTAGCGCTTGGAGATTTAAGATGAGATTAAAATTGAAGACATTATTTAGAAGTTTTCGCCATTGAAGTTAGAAAGAAGGGCATATTAAAGTTGTGGATATTTATTAAGGTTCTTGTTTATCATGTTGGTGAATAATTATTTCGAGCAGGATTTTAATCTGTACGAACTAAAAGAACAAGAGTAAGCTTGGGTAGTTGCTTAAATGCTGTTGTTCCTTGGTTCTGAAGCTAAAGCTGAAGTTAATGATTAACTAATTTTATGAAACTCTGTATAACTAATGTCTCTCTTCCGCATTTATATTTATAATGCGGAAGAGTCTTTTTCTACTTATCCGTTTTTTTTACGCATTTACCTACTACTAAACGTGATAGTTTTTACCTGGTGCAAGGTCATCATAGACTGGGATTTCTTATTCCAGAAAATGTAATTTAAATAAAATAGGTCCCGATTATAGTAAATTCTTGTACTAAATTGCGAGAAAAATCTAATTTTAATATTTATTAAACAACCGAATTATTTTATCAAGAACAACGTAACAAAAATAAAACTTAACATCTACCACAAGCACGAACGGCAAAAAACTAAGTCCTTCAAAAGTTAAAATGTTCGTTTATGATGTTGAATTTAAGCGTCTGCGGTTTGCGGTTATTGGGAAAGTATTTGGAATTTGTTTACAATTTTCCTATAAAATAATTTACCTGTTCCCTAGAGCCAATATTCGATATTATCTCACCGAGCCTAACATGCATCACAGGAATAACGTGACAGCACGAATAAAAAGTTACTAGAGTAATTAAATATCATGCTTAGCTTAGAGCGCAGGCTCTAAGTGTGCACAGGCACCCTAGCATTTTTAGTCCTTAGACCCCCGGTCAAAAACGCTAGGTGTGCACATGCTCTTAAATCTTAATTTTGTATTTGTATTTTAAACCTTAAGCGTTAAGTCTTACGTTAGAGTATGGAATAGATGTATTAATTTCCCTAGCACCTATCAAATTTTATCTCATGCATGCATGCTAAGCCCGCAGGGGCCCTAGCTAAGATGCTAACTTATCGATATCAAAGAAAATGTATAGGATTGACGTAAGCTAACGATCAGACGCGTCAGCCACTTTTGTCAATTCCATAAATTTTGTCGATTTTCGAAAACCGATAATGTAGCGTAATGTAAAAGAGCCCGTATGTGGCCAATTTACTGAATAAATATTTTGATTTTGAATTTTTATTTTGAATGCATTTTGATTTGGCACTCGGGGCGTACGCTAAAACTCGCGCGGGCGCACGGAGCGCGTGCCCGCTCCGGACGTTTACATCAAAATCCCGTCGCACGCGCGCGCGGGCCAGTTAGCGCTGCTCATGCTCATTCTATTTTTCAATACAGACACGCCAATCGCCCTTAGCGATTTTGTCTCTTTTTTATTCCTTTTACCGGCAAAGCCTATTTGTACGGGGATGCTGTTCCACATTGCATTCGCCGATATTGCTTCGATATCGTAACATAATGTTATAATTGGACGTCACTAGTTGGATTACGATTTCAAACAGGCAAGATAGACTCACCCAAAGTAGCGTAACATTCGCCTGCATTTTCATACGCTTGTGTAAGCGTGATCAAAAAGATAAGCATCGCAATTGGACACTTGAAATACTATAGATTTTTACGTTATCATTTGATATCGTACTGAATTTTAAATTGCCAATTTCGTTAATTTTGTATTTTTTAGATATTATTTGGATATCGTGTTTTTTGCGAATGAGTGCATTATAAAAAATAGTACCTAAATTAAAGCATTATTTTTTAATATAATTAATGCTCACCTACTTAACGGAATCATGTGAAGCTAAAGAAATAGACCTCTATAAATATTGTAATTACGATATACGTATATAGTAAAAGGTTGTAACAACCTCAAAGTTCCCGAAGCAGCCGATATGGCGGCATTAATCAATTTATTCAGCTGATTGGAACCGAACGCTGATCCATCCATAATGCAGATTTAACTGTTTAATTATGAACGAGAGATTTAAATTCAATTTCATACTGCGTTTGTATAAGAGCGGTTGAGAAGGTTAGGTATTTAAAGAACAAAATGTTAAGGGTTGAAGTCGAGATGCTTACAGTTTCGGAAAAAAAAGCAGTTGGCCAAATGATACGTTTGGGAAATGAATCTGAGCCCTTAGCCAAGATGCCCATCGCTAAGTAGCGTTTCTATTCGTTTCGTTTTTAAACCAATCGCGTCACTGGTAGATCACGTGACTCTCCGTATGACGTGCTCTACCAATGACGCGATTGATTTAAAAACTAAACGAATAGAAACGCTAGTTAGCGATGGGCATCTTGGCTAAGGGCTCAGTTCGTGAAACGTTTGTCGCCCAAATGAAAGGATACCATAGGAACGGACATAAGCCGATCGGTCTAACCTTAACCTTATCTCATTATTACGTAAGTCCCGACATAAAAGCTAAGCATAAAAGCTGTCGTGTTATTATGTCCGTATAGCACTATACGGACATAATAACACGACATTGTACGGTGTTCTTTAAGACCTGAATACTCCCCAAGTTGATACGGAGCCGACCACGTAAAAAATAACTACCGACCTAAACCTAACGTAGCGGGAAAAAGATGACGCACCGCACGCGCCGAGTACCGGTTGATCTAAAAATTGTGTTAAACTGTGTTATACGAAAAATCATGGATGATGTAATCGTAAACTCTATGCAAAATTGAAAAAAAAATAATCCGTGATAAAATCGCATGTATATAGTTTCACCCTTATTCGTTTGTGCGCTTTAACGCGTCCCGCGTCATCCTGTATAGTCGCCAGTCTGTTTAGTTTGCAACTTTTGATTTGTTTTGCATTTCTGCGTCCGAGCGTGTTCGACAAAGTATATGTATTTGCTATTACCCAATTACATTTTTAACCCCTGACGCAAAACAGAGGGGTGTTATAACTTTAACGAGTATATCTATGTATCTGTGTATCTGTCTGTGGCATTGTAGCTCCCAAACGGATGAACCGATTCAGATTTTTTGTTTGAAAGGTTTTGTGAAAATATCGACACGTCCGTCTGTTTATAAGAAAGCTTTGCCTCGGCCCGACTATGCAGATAAGAGCCCAATAACGTCGCCGGGGTTAGATACGGGCAGATTTATTAAAAGAGGAAACAAAAATAGGCTGAAGGGTAACCCGCACCCAGCGACTGACCAAGGATGAGGGAGGGATTGCGAATCCAAGTAAAACTCTAAATTATTTTGATGTCATATATGAATAGAATAGAATATGAACCTTTATTTCAGGCAACAAGGCCCATAATTAAAAATACCTTACATACTTAGCATATATATAACAATATACAAACTTTAAACGAGGAGACAAAACAGCGCTGCCCTGATTTGATAGGAATTCTGCAACGAAACAAGATAACTCCGCCGTGTTTGGGTGTAAATATAACCTATGTCCACTGTCCACCCTGAAAGTTCGTTCTAAATATTGGTGATTTTCGAAATCGGATGAGTAATTTCGGAGGTTACCTCCGACATCCAAACTTGTAACCTCTTTATACTCGTAATATTAAAGTAGCGGCATCGAGTGATGGCACTTTTGACGTTTGCTCGCTCATGAAGTACCGTAAATATTGACAGCAAAGTATGAAGGAACAGATGTCAAACTTCATTGTTGCAGGTACCGGAATAGTGATGTATCTACCGCTGGGGATGTAATTTCCCAAAACGCATTTCGTAACTAGCTTCATCTTGAGATTGTTTTTATTTGCTCGTACTCTAGCGTTCATCGTTTTAATCATAACTAACAAAAAACATCTCAAAAAAACTATTCGCGTGATGATAACAAAGGACCGCTGACTGGTACAACAACGTGTGACAATGAAGTTCTTCACATTCAAGTCACCACCGCTGGCAAACTCGCGTCCTAGCTCAAAATTAACGTTGTTAGGTTTATGATTATTTATCCCCTCATTTATCAATAATTTCACATTTTGTATATTTTGATACAATATTTCAGACAATATCATCTTCTTTTAGCCAGACAGTTTATTTCGAGAGTTTGATCTAAAAACTATATTGGCATACAAAAAAACGTCTCCATAATCAAATTATTATAAAAATTTCCCATCGTCGCTCTGAAGACTATAAAAGCCCATAGGTACATCTAAAATACACGGTTATTCCTACTGCAGCTTCAAGAAGTTAATTATTTATGGGTTATTTCTTTAATAATTTTTAAAAAATATACTTCTCGCACTTGACTGAAATTTTTACGATAATAAAATGGAGTGTTTCCCAACACTATTAATAGTAACTCGTAATAGTTACAATAATATCTCGGTATATCCCAGGGAATCATAGTTTCCATTTTCACGCTCATCACACAAAACCACGATCTATGGCACAGTTGGCAACCTTCGGCGCAACATTGACATGAATTTAGCCATAATATTAGTACTTCCGATTTTGATAACGTCCTAATTAGTTTATTAATAACAAGCCCTAATTAAACAAGTCTATATTGGGCCAGCAACACAAGAAAATGTCTTAATTAAAAACCGTATTTGCGGCGTATATGCGGCGTGTGTGCGGCGTATTCACGGCGTACGCCGGCGTGACCCCCGGCGTGAACAAAGCTCTGCTCGCAGCTCATTACGGAGATAAAAGTAAGCTGCGACTGTTGGCAATGCGATAAGCGGAGCGGGTAGCGTTTTTAATCCGCTCATAATTGAAAGCGTTTGAAAACTTGTTTGTTGAGACAAGATTTAGTAAGGAATGTCGATCTCCTCAAAAATGTTGTAATGAAGCAATAAATCTTAGAATGGAAAATATTATTTCGCAAAAAAAGTCTTATTGCTTAATATTGAAATACTTTATTGCTTCGTATGCCAATATTCGGCAACAATAAACCGTTAGTCATATCTAAGTATTACCCTAGGCTAAACAAATTCCATTGTAGAAAATAAAAGCCGCAGTAAGTATGTATAGATAGGCGATTAAATATGTATGATGGGACATGGAACAGATTGTTTATCCATTATGGTATGGAATAGAACTTATTACTATTTCAGCTATTTGAAGACCTGCAATATTAAAGGTGGACATTCACGGTCAGTTAAACTGATCAGTTAACTGACGTACATCCAGAAGCTGACCTTGAGTTCGTATAATTTCAACTTAAGATTTCACATTCACGGTCAGTTTTTGGATGTTTGTCAGTTCAACTGATCAGTTTAACTGACCGCGAATGTCCACCTTAACATTGAAAAACTGCATTTCCTTGAATGTTACCGTCTTTATTCTTCTATTTTTCGCAAGATTACTGAACGCACGGGTAAAAAATGTTAGCACAGACGCAAGTGGAGGTACAGTCTATGTACGTCATCACAGCAGCAACGTTCTTCTGCAAACAGGTTTAAAAATCGCACGAACTCAAACTAGATCGATCAACCCTCATTTATTATTACTAAAGGCAGGGTCTAACTGAAACAAATCTGTTTAATACGTCCAGGCAAGCCAACCTAGTAAGTTTCACTTTGCGCTAGAATATCATTAGTATCCGCAAACTAGGTTTTTTAGTTGCGTTAGTAATGAAACATTGATAGGTGCTGGATGTTGGAAATTTAAACCTCCGACGTTATTGCGATTGCTTTTTTTAATTTGGCTACAACCCAAGTAGCAAAAAAGCTGTATAAGAGCTTATACAGCCATTATAACTCTAGTTTCATCATTTTAAGGGCTGTATAAGTATTTATACAACTTGTGTGCTACATGTTATTATAAAGGTTGAGATCTCCTAGTAGGTCTAGAGAGTCCTGTCAATTTAAAATCTACGTTCTACATTGTAGATAGAACCAAAATAAATGATTAAACAAAAAACTACTACAATCCGTTCATTCGTTCTGGCGGCAGATAGACAAGTAGAAAGCTATGCCATATACAGATAGACAGGTAGAAAGACACTCAGGCAATCATAAAAACTTATAGAGCGCGGCGATTTAACTAGAAATTCAAAATATAAGGCTAACAAACAAAGAACAATGCCTGTGTTTTAATATTTTTTTGTGTAAAGATTTGTGTTAAGGCTAAAAATATACCCAGTTATATAGTTATAAGACCTATCCACTTCAAAATGGTCAATACGTTAGGCCTGCATGATATCACGAATAATATCTACCTAATATGTTTTTTTGTGGCTGTTAAAAGTCCATTATTTTGACAGTTAGCGTTTGTAGAATGCAACAACAAAAAAACTTGGTGTATCAACATGAAATAACAAAATATGCCATAACATATTCCAAGTAATAAAGATAGCAAACCCCGTTAGCAAAGTAAACAAGTAAAATAAATACATCAGCTATAAAACGATACAAAGCCCGAAGTAAATGAAACTCTCCACAGATTGCTGCGGGATTTGTCATTGCTATGTGACAAGCAATAATAAATGACTGACATTCCCAGCTTTATTTGCCTCCCTGGCGCACGATGCCGTTTAATTTTCAATCCTATTCATATCGAGATAGAGGTTGTGCCCTATTTTATCAAGTTGGAAATAAGTTGGTTAAATTATGAACAAGTTGTCAACTTTGACGTGATCACATTTTTAATGAGACGAAACAATTCGGCTTGTGTGGGATTTGTCGAGAGAACATTTTATTTATCTTTCAATAAAATCAAGTTCATTTGCATTTATTACAGTTTTCAAAGAGTAAAGTGAATGATTAACATGACCCCCCCCTCCTGGGTCCGCGCTTGAATATTTGTTTCCTTTCTAATCAGTCAGGTAAAAAGACAACACGATTTTTGTACCAAATATCAAATCATTTTATCATCATTAACTGCCAAAAACCAATCCTGTATTTTAAACCGGAACCTAACCTTCAATCTATCACGAAATATCGGGAGCAATCGAGCAGCCGATTAAATGAATCGATTAAAATCGTATGAGCACTCTCTTCGATTACAGATCCGTCGAGTCCGCCATAATGGATGAATAGAGGGCGGTGTTGCCACGGTCCATGGTGGAAAAACAATAGATAAATACTTTTGACAGATTTTTAGGGCTCTGTAGTCAACAAGAAATCATTCTAGTTTCGCTATGTCCGTCTGTCTGTCTATCCACGGTTTAACTTATATAAAATCATTAAATTTTCGGGTACCTCCCATACACGGGTATTTTTTGTAACAGTCAAGCGATATGGCGTCGGCTTCGGATTTTGAACATGGCACCTTGCGGTCGCGAGGTGACGTCATAAGCTATTAGGCAACGGAAACGCTCACAAATGTGACATAGTATAAACAAATAATTGAATGTAGACCCCAGTTTCAATTATCATATTTGCTTGTGTCGGGCAGGTATCGACTTGGCAAATATGAATCACCGATGGACGTTTCTTGGAATGTATAATTTTACTAAGTTTAATTCTATTAAAAACTTTTTTATGTTGAAGTCTTGTTGATTTAAAGAAATCTTGAACATTAATATGATGGTTAAAAGGTAAAAATCTATTAAAAAAAACATTTCTTTGGTGATTTTATTCAAAAACATAATTCAGATGTTAGTTGCAACTTTGTATAATTTAAAATCTTAGATATTAACTTATATGTCAACTTGACGTTATTCCAGAAAATTTACTGTAAACGGAGTAGAAAGAAATACCGACAATATCTCATTTTGTTAGATAAGCTGGCCACCCCGCTCTAGCAGCCGCATCGCCGCGGGACTTCTTGACTAGTTTCGATAATTAATTCGCCCAAATGGATTTGCTGAGAGTAAGGCTTGGTGGTTAGATACTTGATACGATGTACCCGGTTCGGTTTCCGTTCGGTCGATATTGGCAAAAGCTTCCAAGAATCTGATATCTTAAAATCGACGGTTGTCGATTAGTACTACAGTCAAGGTCATAAATATGTGTACACGTTTAGTACCTTGTCACTTTAATCGCTGTGACATTAATATATGGCAGTTTAAACATGACATTAAATAGACAAGGTACTAAAATATACACATATTTATGTCCTTGACTGTACCTATTTATTGCCACAGATTCACAAATATTACATAAAATGTCACAGATTAACACACGAAATATGAATACAAGAGATTAACACACCATTTAGACAACGGAAACATGCCAAACACGTACGAGAGTTCATCGACGAAAAACCACCCTAACTTGACCTATATACACTCAAGCAACGCGCAACAAATTGTATCCACTACGCTAAATCGCTCGAGCAAGCCAACGTCATCATAATCGTCAACCACGCCAACCTATTACTCAGACTTTATTTATTTGCTATCTGGTATGTCTTAACAATGCGTTAAAAACTATTTCTTTTAAAAACTCCGTACACAACGATACCTCACTGTCTCACAAACAGCAGCGCAGACCGAATAGACCGTGGACCATACATCAGCCCAGCTTCTGGTCCCATTAACTTGGGACCTAGCTATCACTATATTTCACATAATTACACCATCCCTAACCCACCACTAATGTTACATCCTTTGCTGCCTTAACAGCAAACTAATTTCCACATTCTTCAACAAACGCGCAACGTACGACGACTTTGTGTTGATTTTCGCGTTTGCTGGTGGCTAGTGGTCGTGATTGATCATCCGTCTCGTTTCGTTGTAAATGCCTACGTCTCCGAGTGTAGTGTTTCCGCAAATGGTGAGATTAAGAAAATGGATATGTGACTTTGTTGTCTGATAAAAGGTTTTAAAAGCTAGACTAGTGTTTAAGTGCCGAGATGTGCCTTGGAATGAGTGCGAATTAGTATTATTGTTGTAATATTGCTGTGCATGTCTTTCATGACATTTGGTTGCTTGCACTCGTGAGAACGGACGTGGACCAAGATTTTGAAGTTAAATTCATGAATCAGATTTTTAGAATAAAGCCCCTGAGCGACGCAGCATCTTCCAGTAGGTATGTGAACGAACGCCATACAAGGATTAAATTATAATCATTATCGTTGGGTCGCTGAGTTTTGGCTCTCAGCGATTGACTGAGGCGAGGGTGTAATAAACATTAAACAAGAGCTTTCAATGTGGACTTATATTTATTCATTCTAAAATTTTTCATCCTCTTTTTCACGGATCCCATTATCACCTTTAATACCTGCGGTTATTAGGGTTGTATTGTATTATAAAAAAAAAAATATCAGGGACTATCTCACACAAATTGACCTAGTCCCAAACTAAGCTCTAGGCTTGTACTATGGGTACTAGGCTCTAAAATCGGGCCCCTACTTTCAGCTACTTAGCTAAATCACTTTTAATCGAGTCACCTTTCACACAAAAAACCTATATTAAAATCGGATCACCCGTTTGGGAGATACGATGCTACAAAAATATACACAAATGGATATATAATAATAATAATAATCCAGCCTATATACGTCCCACTGCTGGGCACAGGCCTCCACTCACAATGCATATATACACGTTAAAATTTATGCACCCCTCTGTTTTTGCGTGGGGGTTAATTATGAAATACGGCTGTCACAGGGACCGTCATACACATAATTGAATTAATATAACTCAATCAAAACGATGCATAAGTTCAATTAAAAAATAAGATTTCCAATAATAGAATCTGCTTTAATCGTGCATAATTTAAAACGCCTAATTGCGTAAACATTACAAATTGTAAATTAACGTTTAAGATACCATGTGAAAATTGTAGATTTACCATCTTGAACCAACCACCCTTTCATTAATTGCTTTAATCGCTTGAAGGAATCACCCTGCAATGTTTGCACAGATTAGACAGATTCCATTCCGTATGGTATCCCATTAGTTTGTATAAACAATTCCACGCGGTCACAATGGAAAGTCGTTAGTCAATCCGTGTAACTAATGACGCGGGTACCTACGTGATGAATACCTGTGTTGCTGGAAAACTATCAATAAAATTATTTGTATATATTTAACTGATAATATTTTGGTCATTTTAGGAAGGAGAGACGATAGCATGTTCAGGTAGGTTTCAAGTTTTATAGGATCTCGGGACAATATAATTTACGTAACCGTGGCAGAAACTTCTTACAACGCACTATGGCGTCGTCTTGTCTTAGATGAAGCTGTATCCACATTAATTTGAGGTAAGTATTTACTGAAATTAACATCGTAATAATTCGTCGACTGCTGTAACTTTGTGCGTGTTTTGCCTCGTGTACACACATAACTTCTTGTAATGGTGGTTTACTGTGACAATTTCTCAAGTCACTTCCTTTTTAAGCCAAAATTATTTAGATATTTATAAAGGCAATCGATTTAACCATTTTTTAGCGTTTATTTATTTATTTATTGAATCTTTATTGCACAAAAATACAAATTTGAGTACAAAAGGTCAACTTAATGCCTAATGGCAGTCTCTACCAGTTGACCTTTGGGCAAGCAGAAAGAGGAGGAGGCGAGTTGAGCATTGGGCGTTTCACAGTCTTATAATCATAAAAAGGGAAATTAACACGCTGGAACTAAACGTCAAACTTTCGAGAGCACGCGAAGAGTTATTTACCGGTAGATATCTCAAAAGGCGTATTTTGGAGAGCAGCCGAGTGTTGAATTCTTTCCTTTTAGGGAACTCGATAAGAACCCCGCCAAACGGCTTCGTATGTCTGTCTGTTAAGGAATGGAACGTTTTCGTGCGCTTGTATTTCTGGAATCTTTTAACCTTTATGTGAAGAGTAAACTAATAGGCATCCTTTGCTTTTCTAGTGTAGATTTTAGAAAATGTTTATAACATATTGCGAAAGGTCTTATTAAAATGCCACCAGTAATAAAAGGCAATGTCTCATAATGTGTGTCAAATAAACTTTACTTCCTTATTTCTTCTCTTTTTTCTTTCTTTCAATGTAAAAGCTAAACCCGATTGGCGACGTTTTGCTTTTAGTGAGAGCTACCTTCCTTTATAATTCACGAATCAAGCAACGCCCTATTTATAATCGATTCAGTAGTTCTGGAGCTATATCATAATATCTGAGTTTTGAAATGTAAAATGACCAGTTAATTGTGTCCGGATAAACTTGTACACAAAAGGTCTTTTGTAAATAGCTTAAGACTTTTAAAACTTGACCGATTTTCATAGTTTTACTGATACAATGAAACGGGAATTAATCGCGTAATAAATTATATTAACCTCGACGTTACGACTGTGTTACACCAGTCGTCGTTGTACTGCAACACGTTCGTACTAATGACAGAAATGTAATTTGAATGCGTTTCAAATAGTTACGAGCAAGATTGAATAGCTGATATTTGTCATTTTAGTATAACAATAAACTGTTTCTAATCAAAGTATTTCATCAAACATTTTGGTAAAATGTCTCATACATTCTTAAATTTAGTGTAAAATAATTCATCTTGAACTATTTATAAGTCGTAAAGAATCTTCGAAAAATCTTCCAAATGCATTGTTATTCTAAATTATCGTCTATTCTAAGAGTAGTAAGTCCTGCCTGAATTATTTAGATTTTTAGTGTTGTTATAAAGCTTTACATCCTTTACATCTTACGTCTTCCGGGAAAAGTCTTAAGGATACCACCGTGCCAAGGTTTGGTGCTATAACAGACTCCTACTGATTAAAAACCCTCGGGTGTCCTTCAATATCGCTCTCGGCCAACTCCTGGGAAAGCTTGCTCATTCTTTCACAACTCCGTCAGGTATTTTTGGAAATTTTAAATGATGATGGACTCAGTTGAGATTCTGCATGGGACAAAATATAGAATTATGGGAAGAAAAAAGTAAATCCTGTCGCAAATCGAGTGTTTTGTATACATGTATATCTCCATACATGTAGGAATATAATTTTCTTTGAAAGTTTTCCATTTTTATTGCAGTTAAAATAAAGCAGATTATAAGCATGCATAAAGTAATAAATTATTGCACTCCCCGTTAGTCGCTTATGCCTGCTCTAAGCTCGCACAATGCAAATAAAGCATCTTTTTTCCCTAGGGCAACTATCTTCTATATGTTATGTAGACACTTTTACGACAAAACTGTTTTATGCTTCCAATAATATTATATCGTAAGTGTAGTCAACGAAATGTATTATATATGTATGTAATGTATACACAAATACATAGGACCCTGTTGCAAATGAAGTGACGATTCAAACGCCTCATCACACAAGTTTGAGTTATGTGATCTGTCATTGTTAGGTTCTAGTGGTACTCCCATCTTACTCAATCATATCATTGAGTACAGCTTTTATTCACGATTCATAAAGTCCCTAATTAAAGCGGACACGAAAGTGAGATAGGTGCTTGTCGCGTAATTAATATTTAGCGCTCAATCACCGTAAATGTCGTTTGTCCCGAAATTACGAGTGACGACGTAGGTATATGGAATCGTATAAGGGCTATTTGTAATGAACGAGTGGCTTCACTATGTTGTTGATAATGATTTTTATTTTTTATTTAGACTTATTTGCACGATATACAAATTCAGTACCTATTATTTCTTTCATAACCATACTATTCTTAATTATTTATTTGAGAAATAACAAAAATATTTAATTCTTTAAATTTTTTTTAACGATTTTTTCATTATTTCTCTTACGGCTATTTATTGCCTGTACTTAATCTACCATAAACCTGAGATGGACTGACCATCTCTAAGATGGGGGGAGAGATTGGATGAGGAATGGAAAAGATGGCCATCGTAAGAGATGGCGTGCATTAGAAGACAATAGCGCATTTTTATATCAGAATATCTTCTCTCTCTCTCTCTCTCTCTGTCTTCTTCAACCTGTCGCCACCCAATGCTGAGTGCATTGGGTGGCGACAGGTTGAAGAAGACAGAGAGAGAGAGAGAGAGAAGATATTCTGATATAAAAATGCGCTATTCTTGATCGTTAATAAATAAGCACGGATAAGAATACCTATGTCCAAAGTTTATGGAGAAGGCAAAATGAAAGATGGATTTTTCTTTCTCCAGAGTAGGGCTAAACGACAAAACCATTGATTAAATATTGGGACCGTTTAAAATGTCGATTATGTTAGCCTGTGTTTTCTTTGTCTTTGCCCGTCTTAATTCAATTTTCGGCGTGCATATTGCTCCTCAAATCTGAACATTTCCGAACCATATGAGTATTTAGAAAAAAATCCTGCACTTCAACAGGAGGATTCGAATCCGGGACTCGAGATTGCGTGCCCACGTCACTTCCAAATGAGCTATCGCTCTTCCCCAGCTGCCGCTGAAAAAGTGCCTCATATATTAAGGGGTTGATTTGTAAAGTGGCTAGTTATAGCTGTTTGCCAACATTAAATTAGACTTAATTTAAAAAATAATTTAAAAGCGTAATCTTTATGCTTGGTGATTAGGTTCAATTTTCAGCAGGCAGCAAAAAGAGCGATATTCATAAGTGTGTAGAACAATCTCCTCAATTTAACCTGCCAGCTGTTATTTGTTGCAGGCTTTAATATAAAAGTAAATTGGTTTTACTTTCGCAACACTTGTTATGTTATTACTTTATTAGTTTTATTAGACCGTGCTAGGAATAGTAATAGGTTTAATGAAAACCGACTTAAATGGGATTACGCCAATTAAATGTTTTGTTAAAGACGAACGTTTTTTTATGAAATCATGTGAGACTCGTTGTGAACAAATGTAACAAGATTGTAAGATTTTTTTATAATCCTCTTAGGTAATAAAGAGACGTACTTTTGACTTTTGAGCATGATTTTAGGGTTCCGTACCCGAAGGGTGCCTAACGGGACCGTATTACTAAGCCTACACTGCCCGTCCGTCCGTCCTAACTATAAAGAGCTGTATCTTTCGAACCGTAAAAGATATCCCGTTGTTATTTTTTACAGAATATCTGATACTTATAACGGCGGATTTCCTAATGAATAATAAAAAAGTCGAAAAGTAAAATAATAAGGGGAGTCCCCATACAGGAAACGTTTTTTTTCAACATTTTTTTTTGTATCTTTCTATCGTAAAAATGGTAATACATACAAGCGTCAAATTTGATATTATTATAGAACAAACCCTATAGAAAAACAACAAATACTAAAAACTACGGAACCCCTAAAGAGCGCGACTCGCACTTGACGGTTTTTTTTAAATAGGTAGCTTGCTCTTTACTTCAGTGGGCTGTAAATAAATAAATTCTAGGTTGAAACATATATATTATTTCTAAAACCCATCATGATGAGACGTCGTCTGTACACAGTTTACTGTGTGTACCTGCCTTATTTTAATGTATAAGTCTAGACTAACTAGACGTGATTTCGTAAGCTGCGCACTAGTTACTCGTAAAAACAAGGTGAGTTTTAATAGACGTTTATAAATTAAATGAGCTTTTACCCAATTTGTTTAGCCGTCAACTTCTCGGCAGCTTCTCGATATACGAGTAAATTTAGAAGTAAGAGTAAGTGTAGAACATTTTTTTAATATTTTTTATAGATATATATGAAATATATCTAAAAAAAGCCGGTCAAGTGCGAGTCGGGCTCGCGCACCGAGGGTTCCGCACAAACTTGTAGGCATGTAAATAGTTCGTAAGTCACGGGAATACAATATAAACAAAGTCCAGTATAAACTGACACGCAATAAGTATGCACTTTAGTACTTAGTGAGTGTCAGCTTTTACTGGGCTTTTTTTTTTGGGATTTAACTACAAATTAACGGTTTTCAGATTTTTTCCTTTACTTGTGCTATAAGACATAGCTTCTTGCAAAATTTCATGATTCTAAGTCAACGGGAAGTACCCTATAGGTTTTGATTCCCTTGAGATTCCCTTCAACATGCGGCATAAACGGCCGTATCTTTTAATTGCGTTGATTTAGATGTTTGATTTTTTCACTGATCCAAGGGACGGCAGACTTATGTATTTGATATTAATTTCAACTTGATACCTCCACGCGTTCCTGAGAAAAAGGGTCTTGACAGACACACAAACAGACAGACAGACAGACAGACGGACAACAAAGTGATCCTATAAGGGTTCCGTTTTTTTCTTTGAGGTACGGAACCCTAAAAAAGAAAAAATCACTCGTATATTAATTTAAAATTCCTCAAAATAAATGTCAATATAAAACCCTCTAATACGCTAACTTCTGTCATGGCGTCGCTATGACGACACGATCCTCTAAACACTAGTATATTCTAAAGTACTCTGTGGGCTCACGCAAATCTTGTTTCTTGGGAAATGTCAAAATGCATGTTGTTTGTTTAGAGGAACGTGACGTCACGCGCGTTTGCGGTCACGTGATAACGAGGATGAAATATGTACACTGGCCCGCAAAACCAAGTATCACACTTTTAAAATTGCAATAACTAAAAATGGCCATTTTATTGTTCTATCTTTTTTTTTAATTTGAAAATGTTACTGTTTATTTTAGTTATAGTTGGAAAGAAAGCTGATAAAATTTGCTATAAAATGTTTTTATTTTAAATCTCTAACTTCTGTAGTTTAGAAAAAAATGAAATTTTAAAAGTGTGATACTTAGTTTTGCAGGCCTGTGTATTTTTGTATAATTAATGTAAAAGATATTATAAATAAAATATAATAAGCATGAAAGTGTGATTTTCGGTAATTGTATAATTATGAAACACTACCGGAAAAAATATAATATGTATTTATTTTCGTTTAGTGTCTACACCCCTATTGAAATGGTCGTTATTTAAATTTTTATATTATAACCGAGCCGCTATTCATATTCCTAACTTTAATACAGATCAATACATATCATATTCAAAAGCGAAAAAAAATACAGAAGTTTATCTTAAGTTAAATGTATTTAGGAACATCCTTTTGTAGGTACTTATATTTGACAAAAGCGTTTGCCTGTCGACTATACTTGCACATGATAAAATCTGTGCAAGATTCGTAGATGATTACAGGCCACAAAATTCTCTTTAAGACTAGTTCTGCGTAAGTACCTATGGACAGTAAAACGAATGGAACAGCCCGACTAATAAAACTGGACCGCGTTCATAAAACAGCAGACACATAACCTAAACGTTTATGTTCAAACGCCACACTGGTTAAGGCTGCCTTTCCATAGAAGCGGAGAGGAGCGGAGCGGAGAGGAGCGGAGCTGTGAAAAGAGGTATGTGATTCCACTGAGGCGGAGACGAGCGGGGATGAGTGGCGTACTATACAAATTTGACACAGTCGTCTCCGCTTGACTGTTTCCATTGAAGCGGAGCGGAGACGTGATGTGTATTACAACCAATGTGATTGGTCGATTCCTACACGGCTCCTCTCCGCACCGCTCGTTTCCGCTTGACTGTTTCCATTGAAGCGGAGCGGAGACGAGATGTGGATTACAACCAATGTGATTGGTCGATTCCTACACGGCTCCTCTCCGCATCGCTCGTCTCCGCTTCTATGGAAAGGCAGCGTAATACCCCGATTTGAAGACCTAAAAGTAAATAAGGGGTATATTTTAGTTTTTACGTGCCTTAGTTGTCAAGTTTACGGAAAGAATCAGTCTTTTCGACCTGAAAAAGGGTTAAACCCACTTTTAAAGACTTCGTAACTTGAATTTAAACAGTGCTTACATTCCACTTTGTTATAAAATATGTTTTTATTGTAATATTTAGGATACTGCCCTTAGTTAATGATAGTATACTTCTTACTAGTCTGCATATAACTTGTTCGTCGCTTTTCCGCGGGAGCCATTAAACTATTAAATTGTCCCAGATAAAAAAAAATATTTGGAGGATTTCCAGGATACGAACTGAGTGCCAAACTTCATCCAAATCTATTATTAACCGATTGCGTCGCGCTAACATCTGCATTTCTCTATTAAAAGTATGTTTATCGTGGCCCATAGTACAAGCCTAAAGCTTAGGTTGGGACTAAGTAGGTCAATTTTTTTGAAATCTTCCCCCGATATTTATGTGTTTTATTTATTTATTAAACGACTTCTACGCAGACAGAGTCGCGGGCTAAACCTAGTTAGGTATATAACATCACTGTAGCTGTCTGTTATCAGACCGATCTTAACATTGTGAGTAAAATTAACAAGGGTGTCCGCATCGCGTGCTGCGTGTCCTGCAATAAACTGAGTTTTAACGACGGCGTATAATGCCCGCAGGCCCCTGGTCGTGTCTGTTCTGTGGATGAACGTGGATAAAACATCTGTCACTTTCTGGCCAGTATGTAAGTGCGAGAGTGACGGATGGTTTATCCACACCTATCCAGCGGTTATAGGCGACCGTTATACGGCTGCTTCTGTTGTTAGGTATTTTTAATAGAGAGCGATGGTTTGAGCTTCTAAATATATTATGCGTTAATTGTACTTTGCTGTAGTACATTTTCGTATTACTGAGACAAATTTGATAATTGCTAACTACATTACAAAACTCTTGTATAATAATAAGTACTTAATTTTTCCCAAAAACAGAGTTCATTTTTATATGCTCAAATTTTTATAGTGACGACTTCAAACTAGGATGGTAGGTAATTCGAGAATAATTTTAGGTAGGTATCTCTGAATAGGTACAAACACAAATATCTTTATTTTGCATAAAATGTGGTACAAAAGATGGCCTTAACATTAAGAGTTTCACACGCTTCACTAGTAACTGGCATGCAAAAGTAATGTTTTAAGTCTAAGATTGCACAAAGACCTATAGAGCTACCTATTAAATTAATTAAAAAAATACCCTCACATGAGCTGTCTGTTTAGTCTCCAGAATTAAAAATGTAGTAGGCTTGCAAACCATACAAAGCGTGTTATAGTTGTTTACTCACATGATATCTTACTGCCGCACTCAGAGACGTCAATTAATTTTAAAGTTTCATTAAAGTTGCTGCGTCCTATTCTATTGCTATAGCAAAGAAAGCGACAGCAGCAACTTTAATGAAACTTAAAAGTTAATTGACGTCTCTGACTGCGGCCGTTAGTCACTTGTTTGCTTTCGTTATTCAATTGTAAGATTAAAATATTAAACCATTTCTCGGTTTTTATGACTTAACATACCGAGCGGCTAGTCACGTTTTTAACCGACTTCAAAAAAAGGAGGAGGTTCTCATCGTGTCATTGCTTTTGTGTATACCTACTTGACACCAGCTTGGATATATTTCATGTACCTATTAGGCACTAAATTGGCTATTCCTAGGACTTCTAGGAGACTGGTCTTTATTTAATCCTTTTTAGTGGGTTTTTGAAGACGGTTTTATTTTTTTGTTACATTTTATTATTCTCGCTTGTCGCTCAGTGCGTCTCCGCCGTTATATATTATTTAGAAAGGGATATACGTGCGACAGACAAGTCGCAGACAGCATGTGGTAGCCGTGTAGTAACGCAACATAAGACGTTCTGCGGGTATTATGGGCGTGTTTATCGATGTGGATAAAACTTCTGTCACTTTCTGATTATTATGTGAGAGCGAGAGTGACGGATGCTTTATCCACGTTTATCCACCGCGACAAAGGCGACCGTAACGGGGCCTGGGTACTTTACGAGGTAATAAGCCGGCCGGGCGGTATCGCGCGAGGCTGCCGTTTTAATGCCTGAGCCACACGCGTGCGTAGGGTTGTGTCTATTGGTGGCCACTACATTGCCAGTATTAAATAAACTCTAATTAATTTACTCAGGCTACTAGGCCATAGTGAACCTTACTGATAAATATATAGATATATAAACTTAACGAAAGTATCCTAAACTATTTTGGCGACAACAGCGTTGTTTAATACAAACAAAACTGGCAACACCGGTGGCAAGATGGCGTTAGTCTGCACAACCTAACTAAAGCGTACGCGTGTGATTTGTGTCTTATAATGGTTTTTATTCAAATAAACGGTGTATTTTCGATATATACAAGTTTTTGTTACGTGAACAAGACTCATAAACTAAACAGCGTATATGCCAAACATTGATCTTACATCTCTCTCATTTCACATATCGAATGAACGAGATGCAACGAAAAAAATTGATAAAATAATTGCCAATTAAAGTGCCACCATATGACTATAAAGCAAGTTCATTAGGCACAATACAAGCCTAAAGCTTAGTTTGGGACTAGGTCAATTTGTGTGATTGTCCTCTGACATTTATTTATTATTATCACGTTCCATATTCGGCATTGCCTATAGTTTGCATTAACTATTCCCTCGAGAACTATTTACCGGGACAAAAGTTACCTTCTGCCCAGCTCCAGGCTACGAAAAAAGAGTTTGGAAAAATGAGAGCGTTGTCCGGAATTAAACTGACAACATGACCCAATTTTAAGCTAAGTTTTTGTAAGACACTGACCTTAATGTAAATAGTGCACGTGTGACCCCTGTGACAACCCTACCGATAATTAATACTGTGCATTTGGCTTTATTAAACAGATGTGTGACGAGGGCCCGATTTCATAGGGTTTTCAATTTTACACCGACAAATTTTGGTCGCTCAGTAATAGGGTTAGCGCTCACTTTGTAAATAAATACATGGGTTGAATGTATAAATAGAGAGAAATTTAATAGTGTCGCTGATGACAATTTAATGTTTATGTCATAATCTATACTTTATTATTTGTATATTTTAGGTTACAATCGTTGTTTATTTTATGTACGTATCTACGTAGTAAAACGTTGTTAATGATTGAATTTAAAAATGTTTTCAACGGTTCATCAAATATCTTATTGCAGCCACATTATACTAAACCGCCTGTTTCACAATAGTCAAGTAAAGCATATCTGTCAAATAAATTAAGCCCTCTCCCTTGATTACATTCGAAAATATCAAGGAGAGGGCTATCTTTATTTAACAGATGAATTTACCTGATGATTGTGAAACAGGCCCTTATAGTCTCAGTGTAAAATGCCTGTGATATACGTACAGACAGACGGGAAAACGGACAAAAAATCTTTTAATATATTATACCACGTTTTTTACAACCTTCTTGCACGTCATTATTATTATTTAAATTTTAAATTAAAACGTGGCTGTATTCTTAAAGAATAGCATCCCTAGAATAAGTTGAAAGGTGTGATTACACAGGGCTGCTAGCGATCTGCTTGTATTTATAGTGTTGCTACTGTAGGTCTCGACCTACTAATATGAAAATAAAGTCGTCGCCTCAAATTATCGTTTTTAACCTTCGAGCTACAACACTTTATAATGAGAGTCGAGTACGACTTATTCCGAGGCTAGGTTCAGGTACATGCAAGACAAAAAAAATAAAAGTGTTGAATTATTTTGCTCTCACAACAAAACTAAATAATTACAATTGTCACTTTACAAGTTAGAAATCGTATAACTTACTATCTATAAGTATAAAACATGGCAAAAACAAAATAAGTAAAAATGCACATCTCATTTGTCGAAAATTGTCTATAAAAATCATTACCTTTCGTCGTGGACAGTCGGGTAGAAAAATTAACATCCCAAAGAAAATGGATTGGAAGAATCACAACATTAAATAATGTATCCCGTCCAAATGAAATACAAAAAAACAACCTATAAAAGGAAACAGTGGGAATAGAATGGGCCTCCGATGGGTTTGGGCGGCATAAGCCGAAAATGATGACGACTGAGGGCGTCGATGGGAATTTTCCTTGTTTATTTTGCTTTATCTTATTTTGCGCCGATGGCGGCCTGTCAAAGCTTTTATGCCACATATTTGTTACTTGAAAGAACCATGACGTTGTTATTCTTATGTCCGTTACCAATAATCTAACCGCGGATAGGGAATAAGCATGATTTTTTTATTGCTTAATAAAAAATCATTCATATAACAAACAGTAGAGAAAAATATTTTTCGAATAACTATAAAAAAACCAAGATACAAGCCATCAAGGATTTGTTTCCATCTCTTTTTAGCAAAACAGAATTTAACATGGAGTATGGGCGTAGTAGACACTGACGTCACAATCCATGTCGGATCTCTCTGTCTAATTAGTAGTTTAAAATGCTTATAGTTATCATCCGTGTTTTTGGCCGATTTTAATTTTAATTTCACTTTCTATCATCTCTTTTACGGTATTTTATTATATAAATTCGATAAAAAAGTTGAAAAACTTAAACTTAAATTTCGAGTTTGACACAAAATGGGACAAATTTTGATTTGGAGTGGTTTTAATTTGGGAAATGTGAATTACTCTAAGACCATGCAATGGAGCCGATTTTTAAATCTCATCCGGTGGCTAAAACTCATCAAAACAGCTGATTTAGACTGATATAGAAGTACGTATTTTTACAAGCTTGTTAATTACTTGCAATGTTTGTATGTTAGTTTCTTTAGGTTAAATCTATCAAGCTGTATGTAGGTTTTAAAGTTCAAGAATGGCAACATTGTGCGAAGATTAGATTTTGAATATTAAAATCGGTTGTGAATTTGATGTTTATGAAAAAGGCTAAAATGTTATTTTTATTAAGGTTATGGCCATTGGGATTCGAACCCGGTACCAACACAAGAAGTCACTCGGCCACCGCCGTTCCATTTAGTGTAAAAGCTAAATGTTGGTAATAGGTCGCACTAGGCAGTACATTAGAGCGACCACATTGAGGTCTGGCTAAACCGCCAACCACACGCTGCGTTTAAACGCTACCTAGGCAAGTGGTCTATCTTTTTGTATAACATAATTACGTGAAATAGTTTCCTAATCTATAAGTTTAAACTATTGTAGTCTTTTTTTCAATTAGACCTAACCTCATTATGTTCCTGCACTTAAGACGCTTTTATTTTCTATTATTTTTTTATTAATCCATGTGATAATTGGGCGGTTTTCATAAAAGTATACACAGTTAAGGACTAAAATAAAAAATAAAAAACGGTCAAGTGCGAGTCGGACTCGCACACCGAGGGCTCCGTATTTAAATCTGTACTTCCAAAATATGGGTACGTATTATAATATATAAATTTAAAACACATATAGGTTGGAAACTATAAAGTTGAAATGCCGAAAATCATATGATATAATGTATCAAAATATATAAAGTTATTTGACATAAGTTCTGAACGCATAAGCTTGAAATGCATAATGGTCAAAATACATAATAGTTAAAATACATAATGGTTCATAGTAATATTGGAAAAAATACATACGTTTACAATGCATATGTTTAGAATGTATACGTTCAAAATACATAAAATTAGAAAATATAATAGTTAGATATATGAGTTCCCAGTAAGTATGTCCGTTCCCGATTATGTCTCAGATCGCAAATTTTCCCAATACGTAGGTAGGTTAGGTTAGGTTCGTTTTTATATCAGGCCCGGAGGGCCAAAACAACCCAGAAATAGGAGCTCTGCACGGCGGAGCTCCGTCGACTCGGTCAAGTTAGATTTTTGGAAGATACGTACCCCAAAAATATACCTTTTATGTACTTTAATTGTATGCAATTAGGTCCATTTTGACTTGCCTAAATTTTCGTACAGATCATTAAAGTTTCATCGCTGGTTACATCGGTGAAACCAGCAATTAAATGAAAATGCAGGCGGCCTAATGTCATTTACACAACTTGACGGACGACGTAAATTCGCCGGTTATTCTTCATCTCAGCCGATGTGAAGAACGAGACTTTGACAGAATCACACTGCAGGCGAATTAAAAAATTTATGAATCCTAGACGGAAGAAATAGGTTGATATTTATTTACTTTATTCCGGACCATCAAAAAATCCAAACGGGCTTACATGATTCACTTACCAAGTTTGTCATAGACACGCTACGCTACGACGCTACGAGCTACGAACTTCGTAGACTCGAGGTCTACGTGCTTTCCATCTAAAAGTTTTTGTGCAAAGTTGTTGGCTTTATCATATGGGTTGACGGATGTAAACTTTTCAAAGATGGTATTTTTTACACCACACGACTTAATAGATACTGGTGGGTGGTTCTAGGATTGATGCACGATTGCTTACTGCGTTTCGTTTTTTACTCCTTTTGCTTTTGACCGAGAAAGCCAAAAACATTCATGTAAAAAAATCGTAAAATAAATCAATATTTAGAGCACACTTGCTATCACATTTACGTCAATAAACTCCAGATTCAATTAACGGTGACCTAATAATTAAATCCTAAGCTTCGAATCCAAACAAAGGAACAAAGGCTCAAAAGATAACAAGCACAAAATTCAACCTTGTTTTCTAAAACTGGGTTCCGTTAGTTGAAAATTAACGAAAACCAATTCCCAATAGATACCTTGGAAATACAGAGGAATAAAACGCAGAGGGACCACTCCAAAACGTCAAACTAATTGACATCAAGTTGCAATGCCAAAGGAATTTCTCGGAAAACGCGCAGAAATCATAATTATAACGTAACGTTAAATGTCAGCTTGAGTTTATTGTTGGTTATAGCTATAGTACGAGCAGAGGAGTCACTTTGAAATATTATAAATTTGCCTTAAAAGGATGGGGACTTGTTTCTTTGAAAATAATTAGAAAAATTTTGTAACTTAAAAGCAAAGAAATATGGGTCTTTATGTGGGGTTTTATTTGAAAATGTTTTCGTTTACTATCTCATTCTGCCAGTGAAGTTTGGTCGGATACACTTCGACCCTGTAAGATTTTAATAATGGATGATGAAGTGCATTGGCTACTGCCATCCTTGAAATTCTTTAGTTGGTGGGTTTGCTAAATTAACACAATTTTTTCCCATAAAACATACTGAACGCTGCTCAATTTGGCCTGCTCAATTTAATTGAGTAATCGAGCTATTATAATCTGTTCCAGTGCTCCTAATTGGCAATTAACACTGAAATAAGCCACAGACTTGTGTGACTTTTGACTTGGAACCTGATTCAAACTGAATGGTTCTTTAGGTGCCAAATGTGGCATCTGTCATCATTTTTAGGGTTCTGTACCAAAATGGTAAAAATGGAATACTTATGGTGAGACTTCGAAAAAACTTTAAAGATCTGTATTAAAATTTAGGCAAGTCAAAATGGACCTTGCATGCAGAATTATACGTAAAATACATAAAAAGGTGTATTTTTTAAGTACGGACTTAAATACGGAACCCTCGGTGCGCGAGTCCGACTCGCACTTGACCGGTTTTTTTACCATTTATTACTATAATTAACGATAATATCACTCAATGATTTTCTCTCAACGGTAGGTACCTGTCCATCGCAATGTCAGTATCGATGTACTCAGAAAGTTTAATAAGGATATGAATTACTAGGCACCACGATACCGATATCAAATATGTAACTTCTCACTACTGACCTTACATTTGTAACCAATAATATTTTACATAGTTATTATTGTATTTCCAACAGCGAAAAGCAACGTCTAAAATATCGTAAGCCTTTCATATCGTATTTAATATAAATGAATAAATTATGACTTATTAAAACTGCTAATAATGACAGCGGGGAAAATGATCCCGGTTACTTTAAATCATTTATTTCGCTGTCGTCTTAATTACAGCTGTAAAGTAGCTAGCCTGCCCGCTGCTGGAACAGAGTAGAGACAGGCGTGAAGAAGTTTATTGGAAGCAGACACGCTGAAATACCTAGTTCAATATGAATATGAGAATATTAAAATGTCTCACATTGTGGCACCTGGAGAGATTTGGATAATAACGTATACCCAATACTAATATGTCTGCAAGCATGAAATTGATGTCACATGAATAATAAATTACATACCTAACAGCTTTTCTATAATAGCATCTATTTGGAATTTTTGATTGATTGATGATTGATTGATGATGATGATGATGACTTTGATTATTTATATAAATTACATTTGAACAAAATCGACTTCCCAAACGTGATAGGTATATCTAGAAGTAGGTACGAGGTTAAAGTTTAGTTGTAGTTAGCTTTTGCCGTTTTATAATATTTTCTGGGATCAAAAAAATATGTGCCGATCCGGAAAAAGGACTAGATTTCGCCGTAATGCGTTCAGCTGTTTAGTCTTGATTGAAACACAACCATTAAAACATCCACAAAAAGTTGTAAGTATTATTATTAGGAAAGGATAGGAAGTAGGAAGAAGGATTAATGATAGGTAATTCGGTATTATTGAAGTGCTCTTAATTGACATCAACAAATACTTTCAGGGTAGGTATGCTATTAGTTTCACCCCACTCTGTATTAACTAATTTAATGACGTATACTGAATCATCGCTGATTTAAATAATATTCTGGATTCTACGTTGACCTTTGTGACCTATGCTCAACGATAATGTTCATTCAAGTCACTGGGTCACAGAACACCAACGCAGCTCCCCAGAGATTACTTAACACTGCCACTCCGCTACCTTCCACCCCGTCTCCCGAACCCTTCGGATTAATTAAATTTACCAAAGTACCGACAAGGACAAGTTTATTCGCAGAGCTAAGAAAAGGGATTACTGTCTCCGTTTGTGTCTAATTCGACGTGCTAACGCGATTTCAACGGACGGGGACATTTCTGAAATCGCCTTCGAAATTCGCAAATTATTAAACGTTTAGTTTTCGTAAATTCTAATCAGCTTTGACTACCTAATAATTTTGAATAGGCAACAGAAATTATTTTAAATTTAAATGTTAATTTTAAAATAATACGTCTGAAGAAATATTAACCTACGTTGATGAGATCAATCCACTGCTCTGCCCTCCTAAGCTAAAAGGCGATATCTCAATTTCAATAGCCAAAGCAGATTCAGTCCTCTCTTGTTAGTAATGAGGTTGCAATTGCTACAGGAGTTTTGTCTGAGATGTCGCTATTTAGCTTAGCAGGGCAGTGCTGCTGCGACATAAGATACTTATATGCTGATGATGATGAAATTGATGATAGTCAATGGCTTATTTAGAAATGGCGCGGACCTGAGAGAGTTGATCTGTGATTAATAATCAAAACAATGTCTTCATTTATTGAACATAATTCAGAGCCTCCTTTTACTATTTTTATGTTTATACTCGTATTTTGTACAGATATTTTCCCTTCTACGATTTTATTATATGCGAGTAATAATAATAAATATCAGGGGACAATCTCACACAAATTGACCTAGTCCCAAACTAAGCTCTAGGCTTGTACTATGGGTACTAGATAACGATAAACTTACTAAGTAATATGTAGGTATATATATATATATATATGTATATGTAATGTAGTAATGTATATATATGTCTTATATAGAAAAATACATACTTAAATACATAGAAAACATCCATGACTCAGGAATAAATACTCGCGCTCATCACACAAATATTTGCTGATATCGGGATTTTAATCCGGGACCTAGGCAAACTAGGCTAACCACATCGATATGAATATATTGTTTAATTTAAGTTTGTACTATAACTATACCTACCTACCAATTCATTTTAGACAACGCCCCAAACTCCTTACATCAAAAGTATCACAGTGGATTTAATTACAAACATAGTGTTGATGCCATCTAAAACTTACACGGGACGTTTTTCACGTGTGATAGAGACGAAAAAAAGTTTTTCAATTTCCATTTCTCGGTAAATCACGTCAAACTTCATATCCCGGCTCTGATCCGGAAACCACTTAGCCTTAAGTCCGTTAAAAATAATCTCAAAAGTATACACGACTCCGACGGGTTTTGTGAGAGAAAAAATGTAACACAAACACTCTGGGACACGGTAAACGTTTGCGTAAACCTATCAGAGAACCCTTTTTCCACAATCGTCAGATGCTCGTGAAAGGTATGTTTTAGAAGCTGCGATGCGCACTCGACAGGTTTTATTCTTGTGTAATGCACCGTATATTTTGTATAAACCAGAATAATCGTAAATTATTGAATCCATTTTGAGAGTAAAACTGCATGCAATATGTTATGATGACTGTAATTATTATTAATATTAATTAAACATTTGACCGATTGGTTTGTTAATTGACGCGCTTGATAGGTGATTAATGATCATCACTTGCAAATTCAGCGGACGTAACATGCATGTACGAGATAAAATTTGACAGGTGCTTGGGAAATGAATACATCTATTCCATATTGTAACGTAAGACTTAACGCTTAAGGTTTAAAATAAGTGTCTCGTCCTAACTTTTATTACTAAGCGACTATTGCAATTTTCACATTTTTATAGCGATTTTATCAAGACGGGACTCTTTTATTTTTAACCTTAAGCATTAAGTCTTACGTTAGAATACGGGATGTAATCATTTCCCCAGCACCTGTCAAATTTTATATCGTGCTTGCATGCTAGAGGGCTAGAGCAAAATGGTAAATGCATTGTAGGTTTTAAAATATTTATATGGTTTTATCTAGGACAACCATCATTCAGGGATAAGATAAGTATTATAAGTAAATACCTATGCGATTATACTTTAATTGAACTTTTATCATGTAATCAGCTATGTTATTCTGTTAACGCATCGTCGTTCAGTTCTACTCAGTCGATGAATAGCCGGCGAATTTACGTCGTCCGTCAAGGTGGGTAAATGACATTCAACTGCCTGCGCATTCATTTACCCACCTTGACGGACGACGTAAATTCGCCGGCTATTCATCGACTGAGTAGAACTGAACGACGATGCGTTAACAGAATAACATAGCTGCGTATCAAACAAATTTCCTGAAAGACTTAGAACTCTCCAAAAGAAAATAATCGTGCTATAGACGTATCGTAGACGTCTCTGCCCGAATAAAACAGACATACCTCTGCAAACACACCGGCGTGCACGCATTCACGCCACGCATTTCGTACGTGACTCGTGCTTTTTATTACGGACCATTCCTATTCTATGTTTGCCTGGTACTTGTGGGTCGCTAGAAACGACATCGCTCGAAGTAAAAAGTATAACCACGGACTGTATTTCTAGTAATTTTTCGTGCATAGTCATAGAAATGGCGTATGGCCCTTAACCGAAAAAAAAGTACCTATCACACAAACAAGTGAAGGTTGTCGATTGCGACTTAAGCGTCCAAAGCCTTGTTTCTGAGATGTATCGTGATCTGCTTTTACTAACTCATACGTCGTACTTAGGATGCTAAGCGGATTGCAGGATGTTAGGAGTTAAGACGGACTTGAGCTCAAACGGGCTAATTTACTTCAGTGTAGGAACTTGGGCTTACTGTCGCGTTGTCTATTTGTACAGCTTTTAGATGAACTTTGTAACATATTTATGTGAAATTTAGTATATTGCCACAAGCGTAAACCATTAAAACTAAGCCAGCCAACGTACACAGCTGTTAAGAACGCATTTAAAAAAAATCTTGACATTTAATGAATAGTAGGTGTGTTTTTAAGTGCTAACAACTAGGGATATAAATTCGGTTCCCGTCTCCCACTCTCTTCCCATTGTCCGATCTTTTTTTTACTATTTATTCCTTTAAAGTTATGTACCCCTTTTAGAATTACGTATTAAAATGATTCCGTAAATAATATTAATAGGAAACCCAAGCCCCCTGAGATACGCTGAGTAACGTCACAGTATAAAATAAGACAGACAGACAGTAGACAATCTTCGAACAAAGGTACATAGTGCGGTTTGTATGTGTGCACGTTTCACGTACGCGCCACGCCACGAACATGCGACGCTGCGCCACCTAAGTGTGCGTGAGCCTAACTCGATCTCCTAAAGGGCCGGAGTTGAATTACTTGTCTGTATATACTTTGGTGACATAGAGTAAAATAACACTTTACTATAACTAGGGCTGTCAAAATTTATAACAAACATGAAAGGTGTGCTTAATTCCCAACTGCGTACTAACAACGTAATTTATTGCTAAAGTAACATCAAACTTTCGTCCAAACACTTCAACTTCTATTTCAAAGACATAAAGTTCATTATTATATCGATTTGAATTCGCATAGTTACAATAATTTGGTTTAGTCATTTAAAATAGTGTAAGTATTTTGCGATTTTCCTAAAAGGCCTTTCTATTTGTTGCTAATTACTAGGTAAATTATTAGGTTTATTAAAAAAATTAATAGGTAAAAAAATATAATTACTTATACTGTTTTATCAAATAATCTTTGTACCTAAATACTTACTTACCTGAAAATATGTTAAAACCAAACTATATATTAAGATTAAAACTTTTATGCTGCGAACGAATATGCCGTTAGATGAGAACACTGCTTACCTGTGTTAGAAGTAGAAGTGAGATTTTAAAGTTCCTTCAAAATACTCTCACCAGGTACATTTCAAGATCCCCGCCTCCCGGCCCAGTGTAACGTGAATCCACCTTTATAGTGTCGATTTATCCCAACATGGTTGACGGGCAAAGAATGCCTAAAGTGCGCGTGCGCGGTAACTATGACTGAACCAATTTGTGATCATATTCATATTTTACAATTAATGGCAAGTGATCGAATTCAAAAGGTACTTTAGTGTGATCACAACTTTCACAAAATAGTGGAACGTTCATTAGAAAGTGCTAGTAGTTCTGGAATATCACACAAGGGTTCACTCAGGCAAGTAGGTTATATTACGTTTGAAACTTGATATGCCTCACGCCCCAGCGAATAATCTTGTTTGTTACAACTTAATAATATTATTGTTTAAAATATCTATGGAAATTAACAAGAGAACTTTGAAGCCGACAGTCTATGGCTTATTATTTCGATATTGTGAGCGCGGTTTAATATGCTTTGTCTTAATTTTCCTTTGAAAGGAAGACAAGGAGTAACAATAGCTAAGTATACCTACAGAATGCTTCCTACTGGGTGGTGATGTAAGCAGATCTTTGATAAATCGAATAAAGGCGATCGAATTATAAAGGCCCGTGTGTTGTGGCAAAAGCAGACGTGGAGGGATTTCTCATATCTGTTAGTGGATGTATTTAGTTGAGATGGTGACGTTGTCCGTTGTACTTTAAGCATTATTCTTTTACATTTGAAGACATTCCATATTATTTCAAAACGTAATTGTTTTTGACCTGCTCTGGCTTTAGTTGATAGTCAATCGCATGACCAGTACTGGCTCAAATGCCTGCATTTCTCAAACCTTTTTTTTGAAGTATCGTTTTCGACGTGCTTGAAATGCTACCAATGTTTGTCAATACAATTATTTATATTTATATTTCTTTCTATTTCAATTTGTCAATAAAATTATTTCTATTTCTATTTCTTTCTATTTCAATCGTGCCTTTTTCGGTCAGTTGTAAGGGTCGGATTTCAGGGTTATCCAAGTATGCATTTCATTTAACTGTAGGTACCTTGGTGATTATTTTAGATGATAACAATAGAAATTAAGGATAAATCATAGTTTAAATCAAAATGTCTTTCAATTTAGCCTCTATGATCAAACACAATACAAATAATAAACATGACTTCATAAATCTACAATTGAAAACAGATTTCTGAGAAATATGCTCTCGACCAAAGTGCTAACAAACATCAAATATTTGTCCTGATACAAAGGGCACAATATTATCTATGATTTATAAAGGCGGTGGGTAAACTAGACCCCAAACAGTCGCTCAACAAACACCTGTCTGGCCACCGAACGGCAAACAATCTTTAGAATTGATTCAGATAGAACACGTTGCGTGTCCCGTGCTTGGGTTACACTTTGTAGGATTGCAGCTGATAGATTATAATAACGATGTCTACATCAGTATTTCTACATAAAGAAACAAGAAAAAAAAACACATTAATGATACAAAATGGCATGATTCGAAAATGAAAATGAAAATATCGTTCCTGTAAGTAGGCCCTGTAGGCACTTTCGCTAGTCTTCCAGAAGCACCAGCCTTCTCCAGTCTGCTCGTGACCTCTACCGCGGCAACACGGGTTATTTATAACATGTTTTTACGCGATAAAGTTCCGTTTTAGAATTATAACAGGATGTGTGAACATCGCGAAAGTTTATAACAAACAACAAGGTATTACAAGTACTTAAGCTAGCGTTAAACGATTATATGAAATGATAATAAAAGTAGCTGAAGGAAAACTGGACGCTTGTTTACAATTAATATTGTTTTAATTTATGTAGATAGCTCTAATAAAGGGTCCTTCATTTGAGAAGATAGCTATAATAAAGGGTGCCAGCACGATGCCGAGGTAAGCAATTTTCAAAGGGACCCTTTACCACGTAAGTAATTAAGAGTAGGAGGCAAATATAAACAGCCTCTTATTCATAAATGCACAACAAACCTATTTTAGTAAAAGTATGCTTGGTCACTTTCTGTCAGATTCAAATTTCACTATGAAAGATAAGGACAAACCATACTTCAAGCATACTCTAGTTGTTGTGCGATTATGAATAAGAGGGTAAGTAAAGACACAGTTAAACAAATAACTTCATTACTTAAATTAAATTTGTTTCAAAAGATTTGTAGTGAGTCATGATTTGCTGTAATAAAATAAATGAAACACTTTTATAATACGTAATAATTACTTTATGAGCATATTATAATTTCCAATTTCGTGTTGGCGTACAGATGCGTCTGCTGAGGGCAACAAGATTAAAAATTCCTTTGGGCTGGTACTGCTTTCTTGCTCGCTCTTATGCGCTCTAGATTCAAATCTAACAGATCTATCTATATCTATATCTATCTATCTATCTATCTATCTATCTATACATATAATAATGCTGTAAATCATCACGTGAAAACGGCCGAACGGATTTAGATGAAATTTGGTATGGAGATAGCTTGAGTTCTTGATATAATAGTACCCGGAGCGAAGCGAGGGTGGGTCGCTAGTTGTTAATAAAAATAAACGGTTAAATGTATGAAGTATATAACTGTGTTATAGAGCCATGCTCAATCCTCAGAAGTTCGCGAATAGGTATTGGTTAGTTAACATGTCATTGTTTGGCCATTTCTTTTGGTGCTCATTTTTCTATATTACACCTAATTATTCTAGTAATGCAAACCGTCAACATTCAACATTCAGTTACTAGAGCTAAACCCAACAACTCAAAATCAGAAACAATGGCACAGAAAATGTCAAATTGTATAGTTTCAAACATTTGTTTCTTCCAATAGAATACCAGATAAATTTCGATTTTCCTCTGCTACCCAGCAGTGTTTAAAACCGTTATGTTATTTTAACAGCCAGAACGAAATCTTAACGCCGTATTAAAGTACAATCGGCAACATTTTATTGGTGCTTCACCAATGTTGGTACAGCTTATTTTACGGCGCCGGAATTATCCCCGGCGCGCACGTTTCCTCACGACGCTTGCTCGTAAATTCAGCTTTAAGTTTAAAACAATCGCGGCGGACTGTACGGACGTGCAGCTTGTTGGGAATCGGGGGAAGTGGATTATAGGATACGGTATGGGTTAGATAAAGGAGAACACCGGCCAAACAATTTGAGTTTAATTTGGTTGGCAATATTTCGTGAAATATTTCGAAAACGAGCCAAGCTAAAATCCATTTCGTTAATGATATTAATGACTGTAAATTAACTTTTCAATAATCCTAGATAGAACTATCCTCACTTTGTAGGATAGAGTACCTAGTTTTTTTTTCAAAAAAGTCCATAGTATCTTTAAAACGGTTAAAATTAAATGATTTAATTTAATTAAGTAATAAATATTACTTCACTATATTTTTTTATTTTTATAGTCTCTAAATAAAACTACTGTGAAATAGCTTTGGGGCGGACAGACGGACGTGAATCAATATGGAGTTGAATAACTCGAAAATGCACAATGGCAAACCACAAAAATGCTAATATTTACATACAGGGTGTTAAAAATTATTAACCAAAATATTTTCCAGCAAACGGCATCAGAACATTCCATCGTACAAACGAGCGATTTCACACAGACACACCTTCCGAGGCTAATGTGCGCCCGCCCTCACATAACCACGCACGCACCACCTTAATCCCCTCAGTGGCAACCCTCAGTTCGCTAATGTCTTTACACACCTTCGAAAGGTTAACTAGAGACGACAGATCGTTTTTAGGGTTCCGTACCCGAAGGGTGCCTAACGGGACCCTATTATTAAGCCTGCGCTGTCCATCCGTCCATCCGTCCGTCCGTCCGACCTAACTGTAAAGAACTGTGTCTTGTAACGTAACAAAAAGATAGCCCGTTGTTATTTTTTGCACATTATGTGATATAACGGCGGCTTTCCTAACAAATAATAGAAAAGTAAAACAATAATAATAATAAGGGGAGTCTCCATACAAGAAACGTTTTTTTTTTCAACGTTTTTTTTATTTGTTTTATCGTAATAACTGTAATACATACAAGCGTCAAATTTGTTAACGTTTAAGAATCAGAAAACATACAAACATATTCATATTAGCCACCAATATATGCTATCTTTCATTATCTTTAACGTTCTCATTTCAACAATATCTCTCGTCTCTGCCGGCGAAATATTGTCTATGGCACTTCGACAGTTTCTTTATTGAAACCGTCAGTCCGTTTCGATTTAATTACAAACTGTCAAAAGCGGGACACCATGATAGATGTCAATGGGCAAAGTTGGGTGGGCTGGAGTTGTATGGGTACTTTACTGAGAATCCATGAGAAGCAGATTTCACGTGTCAAATGACTTTTTAAAATAATAAATAAAACGCTTGTATAAAGTTAACTTGTTAAGTTTTTAGGCTATAACGATGCTACAATTTTCTAATGAAATCATTCAATTTGAATTCATTTTTACCTTAATGTTCCTTAACTGGTTCAGCAGACGGTTAAAAGCATTTATTAGTGGGCAGGGAGTTCATGCAAATCATCATTACAAGTTTTTACATCATGCGGCTGAGGGATCGTAATTTGCATTTGTAAATTACCACTGTTAACTGAGCCGGTGGGTCATACAAATGGTTTTAATTAATATAATAATGAAAAAATTTATTCAGTTTATATATAATTGCCATATAATATGTTATGCGCCCGCGACATCTTCCACGTACTCGTAGAAGTCATTTATTGCTGAGGAACTGTCCAATTTTCTGTGCTATAATGTTTTTCGGGCTATAAAATATGTCTTTACCAAATTTGTTTTCAATTGGTTAAGGCGTTAAACCGTGAAAGCGAAATTAACATTCGCGTTTATAATATTAAAGGGAGCCCGTTGACACTCATAAAAAAGTTTGACCTATTGTATTATTGTTTGGTCGAATTTTTTTTTGCCTAACACCATTTTAGGCTAAAATTTCAGGATTTAATAAATATTTGTTGTGTATCTATTCAACAGGTATTTATTAAATCTAACTAACTCTAACTAATCTTAGTTAAGTTAGGTTAATTTTATAATAATTTAAAAAAAAACCCTTTTAATTGAAAAAAACTTTTTCGACCAAGTGGTTTTCGATCAAACGATACATTAGGTCAAACAATTATAATGCCAACCGATATAGACCCAATATTAAGTAATAAGGATAAAAACAAAGTACGAATACGCTAAATAGGTCCCAATTACACAGAAACTTGAGTGGAGGCAAGAATGCTGTTGGTTAGTATACACTTTGAAAAGTGCGTGTTTGAATTGGAATGAGATGGAGATATCTCTATACGTTTCTAACGTATTGCGGCGTCCCTCTCGTTAGGGTTAGACAAAAGGTGGTGTAATAGGGCTACAGAATAGTTAGAAAGGGAGATCTAAGCGACAACAGGTCGCCTTTGCGTTAGTTTTTTGGAACACTTCGAGTCACCAATAAATTAAAAACTTGAAGTTAGAACAGAAATTACAATGACCAGTAGTATCCAATTCATTTTAAAATCAAACAGGAGTATGAAATAAAAAGTAAAAACCAAGAGATATTCTACCGTGATTAACACAAGGTGACTTATCTTATTCAGCTTACGGCCCTTAGCCAAGATGCATTACGCTAACTAGCGTTTCTATTCGTTTCGTTTTTAAACCGATCGCGTCACTGGTAGATCACGTGACTCTTCGTATGACGTGATCTACCAGTGACGTGATTGGTTTAAAAACGACTAGAAACGCTAGTTAGCGTAATGCATCTTGATGCTCTAAATGATCGTTTCGAGTGTCTGGCAGTCTATATCAATTCAGAAACAAAATATTCAAAAAACATTTGTAGAGCAGCCGGAAATGATCCACTAGAAAACAGGAAGTAGTTCTACCCTCGATTTGTCATAATTTGGAAGGTTCATTTGGATTTATACCGAGCCATCCTTTACCGACCCGTGCGTCGTGATAGTCTCTGCCTTGTATGAAGTTAAATGATGACGTATGCTCATGAATTAAATACTAGATTTTGGGGTCTACGGAGGACCCCAAAATCTAGTTTCCGTATCCTTCGGGTAAGCTGCTTTAAATCACACAAAGTGGAGTCATTTTGCTTACATGTTATGTACTCACGGCACTCAAACGATGTTTGAAGCCAAAAGAGGGTAATGATATCGTTTTCATTATTATTTTTATCTGACTAAGTCGAATCAAACGGTTATGATTAGTTTGTACTTATGTTCATCTATTATAAAATTTGACAAAGGAGGTGTCGTTGGCTTCATCAGTGTTCTGCGTGTCATAGGCCATGTGACGTCATATTCAATCCAACATGGTGAATTTGAAATTCATAATATGATTAGCGAAAGATAACACAATTTTTTACAAATTTTGGTGTCAAATGAAAAATGTAGAACTACTTTGTGACAGATGATTACAGTATTATCACGTGATAACGACTTTTCTTTTCTCGTAATCGCGTTTTGTTTTGTAAGTTTATCTAGTTAGAGGAAAATTAAGACAAAACAACGATATGATGATATAGATCCATTTTATCGATCACAATATTGAACGATGAAGAATGTAAAAGGAGAATGAGACACTGAAAACTAAAACACTAACCATATTTTCAGGCTATTTTCTTTTTTTCTTTCGATAGTTGCGATAAATTTTTTTGGCGCGCAATGTATCACGATTTTCATACATTGTTTGTTTTCAGTGAAGCGCTATTTTTCCAGCGGAAAACTCGCTTATCCGCCTAAGTCCCTGTGGAATATGAAAAACATGGAATCCAGTTTAAACTGCAATTTTCACAGGCTAGTTTTAAACTAACTTTTTGCCGCAACTCCGTTTCAATTCCGACCGATTAATGGTTTCAAACAATTGTGTCAGCTGTCGGTATTTACAATGTTTATTGCTTTGTGTGCAGTTGATTATTTACATTATTTATCTATTATTTACATACTATATTATTCACATTATTTTTATTTCTTTCTACATTAAATTGCAGTATGTTTTAACAGAGTTTGGTTAATATTTGTGATGCCTTTTTTGAGGTAAGTCATATAAACTAACATAAGTAATAATAGTTATCATCGTTAGATTTTAAGAAACTGATACCTACTACTTGTTAACTCAGTCTGGTATCTAAATGGATTTTAAAATCATTATTAGCTTAATAAATATTTAAAAGGATTTTGGATTCTAAAATATTGAATACCAAATTCAAACTGCAATGTGAAATTACTGCAAAATTGTACTCGAGTGGTAATAACTTACGGTACTTTTATCCTAAGAAACGGACTTTATTGAAAGCTCCTTAAGCTCGAGCTTTTGTCGCCCTCGATAACGTCAACGCGAGCTAATGCAACTTGAAGCTTTAAAGACGTGGGAAAGTCGCTACGTGTGCAGCGAATTGCACCTACTGTTACCAATAATAAGTATTAGCTTCGACTGCGGCAAAGTTTAATAAACATTTACGTCGATAGTCATTGCCCTGTGCAGGAGTCACTTGCTTTACTGCAAGGCCTTTATTTCACTTTGTTTTAACCAATTTGCTCCCACATCGTAATCATATTGTTAATGTTATGGTAGGCCCGGGAGTGTTATTATCATAAACAACTCGCTTTTCAATTCGTCGCTGAAGTAAGTAGGTAAGTTAAGTATTAACAATCGAAATAAAATTGTCTCGCGCCAAGATGCTGCGTCGACGAAACCTGCGCTCAAATTCAAAATAGACGACATCAAATAGGAGCAGCGAAAGTGGTCAAATATACAACACGTCGTTATTAGGTACTATAAGGAATAAAATAAATAAAATAAATAAATATCAGGGGACAATCTCACACAAATTGACCTAGTCCCAAACTAAGCTCTAGGCTTGTACTATGGGTACTAGACAACGATAAACATACTTATATAGAGAAATACATACTTAAATACATAGAAAACATCCATGACTCAGGAACAAATACTCGCGCTCATCACACAAATATTTGTCCATACCGGGATTCGAACCCGGGACCGCTAGCTTCATAGGCAGGGTCACTACCAACTAGGCTAACCGCGTCGTCAACGAATAAGGATGTGTTTCGATGTATTTGGCCATTTTGACTGGTCCTATCTATTTAATGCTGACAGTACTTACTAAAATGTAATACTCGTAATGCTCTGACAGAACAGCTTAGGCTCGCCGGAATAAATTCGTCGACAAATTGAAAAGTGAGTAGTTTTCATCCAACTGCGCGAAGCAAAAAGAAGGGTAACGTGGTAACAGTCTATGTGTGTACGTATGTATGTATGTGACCGAAAATCGGATGTTCCACTCTAGCTCCTAAACTACTGGACCGATGGGGTGTAATTCTTCAAGAACGTGCGAGTGTATACTATAAAAAATTTAAGGGTGCGTCGCCAGTCGAGCTTTAGTTTTTGAAGTCAGGTTAGGTTATTATGAGAATAATCTAGCTGGTGGTAGTACTTTAACAGTTATAAAGCAGTCGTACCATTTTACACATTGAAAGCACTCCATTCAACCTCACACTTCACCATATCAAGCTGGTTTAAGTAGGGACGTAATTACACTCTCGAACATCGGGAAGTGAATTAGAAACATCCGAGAACTCCCTCAGCGGAATATGTTACGCGCCTAATTTAAATGTATTAGCATACGCAGGCCTTGATTGATTGCCGGGTTTAATAAGTTTGCCGGCTCTGTGGCTATTGTTGCTATGTTAATCTTATTAAAAGAGGGTGGACAGTGACTTTAATATACTTTAGTTTATCCCATCTCTCTTCGATATCTTAATCGTATTGTTGACGTCATGGTAGCTCTACTTCAGGTAATAGTAAGAACTTTTATAACGTCATCAGTTAAGTGTAATGCCTTTGCATTTTAGATCAAAGGAAGTTGGTTCTCAAAAATACTTATTTATCTTCTGTCTAAAATAGTTTTAAGAAAAAAAAATTGTTTGATATTTCGTCTATTAATATTTTTTGTCAAATTGGAGCAATAAATCAACGCAATATTTGAGTCACTAATGATGTGATGAACAAAAGCGCGATTATAGTCTATCCACGGTAACAAAATAGTCAGTCATCGGTGCAACTGCAGAATAAAGGTGTATTCATTTGTGTATTCCTAATTTTCGCCTACCTACTGGTCGGAGGGCGTGGCTAGGCCGGAGGACAGCGATGACTCACAATTTTTTTAATCGCGGATAGCCATTTTTTAGCTTAAAAATGACAACGATACACGAATCTCGGTCTCGCTAATATGAATATAACTTAAGTTTAATTCTTGAATAGGACTCGAACCTACTTTGCCGATTTTCTTAGTTTCTCTCTCTTTAGCATAATAACGCAGTATGATTATAAAAGTAACTATTGAATGAAAGATTTAACAAAGTTTTAGTTTTATAGTCCATTTGCATTTTAATATTTTGCGGTAGGTACGAATAGTAAGTAAGTTATATGATAAAAAGATAAAAGATATTTATTCAGTAAGTAGGCCGCACGGGCACTTTTACACGTCAAAATCTACCAGCGCTTCCCAAGAGGAGACCACTGCTGAGAAGAAGCGCCGCAAGAAACTCAACAGATAGTCATTTTTTTAATAAAAAATATAACAATGTCACTACTTATTCTAGCATTATATAAAACTGTGAAAATAATATTAAATATCTGCGTAGTTTTGCAGGAAAACATGTACGAGAAAATTTATATATATATATCACACAAAACAGTTTTGACATGTCTTCCTACATAAATCGTGTCCCCTAGACAAGATACAGCGTTTATATGATTTTTATGAGGTATGTACGAGTAGTAGGTAAGCTATTGAACATTAAACATTAGTTAATTTTCTGGTTTAGGCCAAGCATTTTTGTCCGTTAGATAGTCCTCGACTCTATAGTACGCCTTTGACATCAACGACTTTTTCAAGTAATTTTTAAGTGCTGGAAGGGGTAACTCTAAAACTACGTCGGATAATTTATTATAAAAATGAATACATTGACCTACAAATGATTTATATACTTTACGGACACGAAACTTTTTTATGGCAATTTTATTTTTATTCCTAGTATTTATATTATGTATATCAGAATTTTTAACGAAAGAGTCTAGGTTCTTAATAACATACATAATATTTTCATAAATATATTGGGATGCTACTGTTAAAATATTAATTTGTTTAAAAAGTTCTCTTAATGAATCACGGGAATTTAAGTTATATATAGAGCGAATGGCCCTTTTTTGTAACACGAATATAGTTTGTATGTCAGCTGCTTTTCCCCAAACCAGAATACCGTATGACATAACACTATGAAAATAACTATGATAAACTAAGCGGGCTGTCTCAACATTGGTAAGTTGTCTAATTTTCCTAACGGCGTAAGCGGCCTTATTTAATTTGCCTGCTAGAACTGCTATATGGGGACTCCATTGCAAATTATTGTCTATAGTTATGCCTAAGAAAAGTGCCTTATCTACCATTTCTAAACACTCGCCATTAAGAAAAATACTAGAATTTACCGGTTTAACATTAGGCAAAACGAACCTAACACATTTAGTTTTCTTAGCATTGAGTAGTAAGTTGTTACTCGTAAACCAATTAAGTACTTTAACAAGCGCGGCGTTTATCCTACTGTAGTCGACGGATTTTCGGTCTACCTTGAAAATGAGTGATGTATCATCAGCAAATAGTACAATATCACAAAGTGTATCTACTATGGGTGGTAAGTCATTTATATAAACCAAAAATAAGAAAGGACCTAATATAGAGCCCTGGGGCACACCTAATTTAACTGCAGCGCCAGCAGACTGCGTATTGTTTACAACAACCGTTTGTGTTCTATCACTGAGGTAAGAAGACAAGTCTTAGAGCATTATTTGATAGACCATAATGTTCCAATTTTAAAATAAGGGTCGCATGATCAACGCAATCGCATGCAAAACCTTTTGGAGCGTGCTCTACTAAGTCGTAGTTTTTTTTCTTTTTATACCTTTGCATTTTAGATGAAAGCACTTCGTATTAAACGCATCAAAACATGCGAGAGATTAAAGAATATCTTAGGAAAATATTTAAAAAAAATGGGTTAGCCGTCTCGTATCTTGTCTCTAGTAGTAACATAAGGCATTAAGTGCGCCATTTGTACTTTGTGTATTATGCAATAAAGTTTAAATAAATAAATTAAATAACTGAAAGCAATTGTAACTGTAAAATAATAATGATACTCCTATTTATGTTTCTTCAGTTTAAAGTTTACCTTTTTATCCGTCTGTCCTACAATAAAGGCCGGCGATAAAGGGGGGCGATTTTTGACTTTCGACCGCTCGAAAGTTTCACTCGAAAGTAAGCAAAAACGGTGAAACAGTATTTTTGAAATACGAGCGAGCGAAAATTTAAAAACGAGTGGTCCACATCATTCCTTTTCAATTCTATCAGTAGATATTTGTTTTGAAATTTGTCTGTCAAATCAATCTAAACGTCTTTATTATATACTCTTTGGATAGACGTTGACGGAACAAACCTCAAATATCATAGACAAAGAACTATCTAAACGTTTCATTTATTCGCTTTCATAGTAAAAGTTTTTGGTAAACAGTTTTAAAAACGCTGAACGTGCATATAAATAGTAATATTCTCGCCACAATTACAACTTCTAATTATATCGTATGTTTATTTATATTTAAATTATGATTTAAAAAACCGGTAACCATCGACTTTCTGCGTACAACGAAACAAGTGAATATATTAAGTCAATCACTAGCTTTCGAGTGACGGATTTCAAAAATACGGTTATGTGAAAATAATTTTCGTGTGCTATTATATTCAACAAAATATGTAATACTGTATATTTATAGGCATAATATTGTACCTTCTTTTTTTATAATAAATATTCTTATCACTCGACATTGACTTCGAGCACTCGAAAGTCAAAAATCACCCCCCTGGTGTGTGCTTATAGAAAAATGATATTATTTGTACCAACGCCGCGTTTCTTATTTTTCCAATTCTCTTACGCGTTCCAGAATTACTCGTTATTTTTTATTCTTATTACCTACCGTGTTACTAAATTGCCAAACTCTGCGAAATTAAGCTTGAGCCGCCGTGGTTGAATTTTGAACTCATTTGGCTCAAATGCGGCAGCTAATTCCACATTCATGTTCCCAGTTTCAACTCGATCACGCCAGTAATTGTTGCAAACTTGCGTATTGACAGCGTCCTAACTTTTCTATTCCAACACCAAACTTTTAATGTTTAAATTACCCTTCAATGTCTGCTGTCGGCCATGTTAAGTATTCAAAACCAGGGTCTGTATAATTGAAAGAACTTGTTCGGATATAATTTAATATATTTATTTGGTAATGTCACTTGAAACAACTGAGGAGCGAGCGGCGGCCTTGCCCTGGACTCGCGAGCAACGCCGTCGCGGCTATAGTATAGACTATGATAACGCGTTAAAAAAACAATATAGTATTCAACATCCTATATCATATGTATGTACTCATACTCGTATATTTACAAACTTCTATACTTATTTACACTAACTAACAACGTTTAATATATTTGAAATATCTTACACGTAGGAGAATATTATAGTCCATTTTCTATTAATCAGCCGTTGGCTTAGTTATATACATAGTAGGGGCATTTTCGTTAGAATTTTTTATTACGTCCACGCCGATGGGTCCCGAAGAGGATTCGGGCGAAGGCCTGACGGAAGTCAGGACTGAAGATAGTGTAGATAACGGGGTTCAGGGTCGAGTTGAAGTATCCAAGCCATAGGAAGAAGCTAGCCAGGTAGTCACTGATTACGCAAGATGAACAGATCGGCATTACCAGCGCCATTATGAAGAAAGGTAGCCAGCAGAACACGAACGCCCCCGTTATAATTGCAAGCGTCTTTGCTGCTTTCCTTTCTCGTTTTGCTTCGAGCGACTCCTTCTTTTCCCTGTGAGTGGGAGCGGGAACAATAGCCTTCTCCGCTTTCGATCCATTCGTGACGGTTGAGGAAGACTTCTCAGGGGACACTGACGGCGCCTTTTCGTTGATTGTAAAGGCGGTAGTACGAGGTTCTTCATCCAACGTATCCACTGTTGAAGTGCTTTGACCTTCAGTAAGAAGCAGCGAAGCGGCTAGAGTTTCAGCCCGCGTGCGTTGGTTGCACTTCTTCAGGTTGAGGAATCGCTTCTTAACAAATCGCCTATCTCTGGCTGACTGGACAGTCCTCCCTGAAGGTGTAGTAGAACCGTCAGCAGAAGTAGGACGCGGTGGAGGTGGTTCTCTTCTCCTCCTGATTCGTCTTCTGGCTGTTTGGAATATCTTCCAGTATAGGAAGAGGATGACAGCGAGCGGCACGTAGAAGGTCGAGCAAGTTGCGAAGATCTGGTAGGACAGGTCTTGGCTGACGAGGCACTTCTGTTGTTGGGTGATGCGGGCCAGGTAATCGGGGTCCTTCCATCCCAGCTGAGGGGCGAGCGAGACCACCAGCGCGGCACCCCACACCAACACAATCATTGTGAAGATGCGTCGCTCATTGCGGATGTGGATGTAGTCCACGTCTGTGACAGCCCAGTACCTGATGATGAAAAATAATTTTTAATTGTGCATGATCAATTTAGCTATACAGAAAAATGTTGCAAAAGACGTATATAAAGTAGGTCAGATAATCGCGCATTTTGCCGAGTTCGATGTAACATATACCTATGTTACATAGTAGTAATACATTCAGTCAACAAAGTATCGGGAATGGATGATTTGTTTATGGTTCCAAATTCAAATTTTTGTTTTTTTTGTTGTTGTTAGATTGGCACAACTGTTTTCTATTTTGGCGCGGAGTTTGAGTTGCATCTGTTATTTATATTAAATACAGTGCTGTTTTTAGTTATATCATATCTAGTGTGTATTGCGAATTTCATAATGGACAAAAACATTGAACAAAGAGTTTGTCTTAAATTTTGCATCGCCAATGGAATTTCGTGTTCGGAGTCACTGAAAATGTTACAGAAGGCTTACGGTGATTCGACTTTATCAAAAACACGTGTTTATGAGTGGTACAAAGCGTTCAAAAGCGGTCGAGATGTGATGGAAGATTTGCCTCGCTCTGGTAGGCCATCAACGTCTGCAACTGAAGTTAACATCGCAAAAGTGAAGGAAATAGTGACTGAAAATCCTCATTCAACTTTGAGAGAGATAGCCGCCGAACTTTCTGTATCTCACGAGTCGATCCGTACTATTTTAACTAATCATTTGGGTATGAAACATGTTACCGCTCGGCTAGTCCCAAAAGACCTGAATTTTCTCCAAAAACTCAATCGCATGAGAGTCGCTGAGGACATGCTAGAACGAGTCAATTCCGACCCAACATTCGTGAAACGCATTGTTACTGGTGACGAGACGTGGGTTTACGAGTTTGACATGCAAACTAGTCAACAAGCTTCGGAGTGGCGCCTTCCAACTGAACCGAAACCGAAGAAACCACGCCAAAGTCGATCAAAAGTCAAAGTCATGTTGACTGTTTTCTTTGACTATCGCGGTGTTGTGCACTCGGAATTCTTGCCGGAAGGTCAAACGGTAAATAAAGAATATTATTTGAGCGTTATGCGGCATTTAAGAGAGCAAATTCGACGAAAAAGGCCAGATTTGTGGAATGAAAATTCTTGGATTTTGCACCACGATAATGCGCCTTCGCACAAGGCCATCATTGTGAAAGAATTTTTGACCAAACACTCAACAAATACCATCGAGCAACCACCATATTCACCAGATATGGCTCCTGCCGACTTCTTTCTTTTTCCTAAACTCAAATTACCACTTCGTGGCACCCGTTTTCAATCGGTAGAAGACATAAAGGAGAATTCGCGCCGAGAACTGAATTCAATTCCGGAAACAGCGTTTAAAAAATGTTTTGATGATTGGATTATTCGTTGGCGTAAGTGTATCGTTTCTGAAGGAGCATACTTTGAAGGTGATAAAATAAATTTGGATGATTAACAAACAGTTTGTGTATTATTGATCTTTTCCCGGTACTTTCTTGACAGAGTAGTATAGGTAGTAATTTTTACATTGCTATGATATTTGCAGTTCTGTGGGACCACAATATTTTCAGAAGTTACTCGTGAAATTGGAGATCTATGTCATTTTGAAAAGATTATTTTTTAGAAGTCAATTTGTGAGTTTAGAATAATTAAATGAAGTGTGGAGTCCCCATCTGGAACTCGGCTTCTATAGGAGGACGTCATTATAGGAGGTACGGGAGTACTCACCTGTCCGTAGCGATGGCAACGAGGTGGAGAATGGAAGCAGAACTGCAGAGCACATCGCTGGATGTCCACATGTCACAGAGCTCCGGACCGAGGATCCAGCCTTGGCTGACCTGGTGACCAATGGAACATTTAAGACGTCTGAATGTTTACCACGAACATTGATTAATTGACCAGAATCGTGAAATAAATATCTGGGGAAAGGCAATCGGGAAGTAATCATATATGATACATTTAAACATGCATGTCCAAATATACATGCATGGCAAAATACAGAGTTAATAATAATCTAACTGGAATAGTATCTTTATTGCCTAGAAAAAGAAATTATAACCAGCCAAGAAGATCTAGTTTATTAGTTGTTTCTCAGAACTGGCTTGCACATCCACACTATCGTTTGAATCATCATGAGCTACTATAAGAACCCCGTTTCAATGACTGCGTCAAGTCACGAAAAGAATTATTGGGCGTTTTTCAAAAAAAGTGTACATCGTTCAGGACAAAATTAAGAAATTTTTACTTTTTCCAGTGCGTCACGATAATTAGTCACACATTTAGTATTGTTAATTTTCGTGACGAACCGGAAAAGTTAAAATTTCTTAATTTTAGTCCTTAACGATGTACACTTTTTTGAAAAACACCCTATTACGTCGCAATTGTTCATTTCTGCGTCAGGGTTCTAAAGTGCACAAGAATGAATGCAGATGACCGTACCGTGGTTATATTGGATTAGATGTTTCTTTTACCTCATAGACAGCTCCTAGCGGCATGACCAGACATGCCACCATGAGGTCGGCGACGGCCAGCGACGCGACTAGGTAGTTGGCAACGTTCTGCAGATTCCTCTCGATAATTATTGCTGCGATAACGAACACATTACCTGAGAACAAAAGATAGGGTTTTGTAATTATTATTTCATCATACCCGAAAATGTTGTTTTTACGCACAAAGGAGAGAGCATTGACGAGCACAACGTATGAATAGGAATAATAAATAATTATAATATGTACCAGCGTACGCAGCAAGAAGTTCGAAAGAAAATAGTGTCAGTACTTAGTCAAAGTCGAGGAAATAATGTATTCAGTAAACCTTTATTCACAGGTAAAATAAGTTTTTACATAGGTGACGGACTTATGTTAAGGTAGGTTCAAATGAGTAAACCATACAAATACGTCGAGCTCGTAGCAAGAGCTAAGGGAACAATCGTGAAACAAGCGTGTGGCTAATTCCAAGCGACGATGACGATGGTTATTCGTTTTTTTTCATAATCGTAAAAAGTAGAGGAGTCATTAACTGATGCTTTATACTTTATTTATAGTACCTATATTTAATATTTATTTCTAAAAGTAAGAATTCTAGCAGGCCTAGTATTTATATGCGTTCAGTCAACGTAAAATAATATTTAACAAGGGTCATTGAAAACAAGCTCTCGCATACTTTTACGCCAGTAAAGTATGCAGAGCCGGGTTCACCGACGCATGCAGTTATACGGGTATTAAACCGTACTCAAAGTTTTTATATACGTTTCAGCGACGTTTTACCCATGCGGGAACGGCACAGTTCATAAAATACAAGTAGGCCATCTGCGCGCAAAGTCGGGTGGAGCGTGCAGACACAGCGCATCCTTTCGTTATTACAATGCGTTGTTTCGTAAGAAATGATGCGGTACAGCGGCTAGCACATCTTGTATTTAGCGTCTTTATCTGTACAGACTATTTAGAAAGAGAGACCCGAGCGACAAACAAGTCGTGGACAACATGAGCTAGCCGCCTTTCCCCAGAGTAATTAGACGGCAGCAAACGTGTTATAATACAGTCAATACTTGGATACTACCGGAACTAAGTAGGTAGTATTTGTTCCTGAGTCATGGATACTTACTAATAAAGTATTTATTTATCTGTATGTTATGTTTATTGTTACTACTCGACAATAAACATAACATACAGAAATAAATAAATAAATACTTTATTAGAAAGTATCCATGATCCTAAGTAAATGAGGGTTTTTTTTAAAATAAATGTCCAGTGAAAGATTTTTAGTGAGTGTCACGAAACTGTAAGTTAATGTCAAGCGCATACATTTTCGTAACGAAATTGTAAATTAAATATTATTAAAATTAGACTTAAAAGTCAATAAAATCAATAAATATCAGGGGACAAGTTCGAAAATGGTACAGATAAATACATACTTCAATACATAAAAAACATCCAGGACTTGGGAACAAATACTCGCGCTCGTCGCACAAATAGCTGGGTTAGCTTCGTAGGCCTCTTCTTTACTTGGGGCTTACCGCCCTAACATTTTTCCCAGATATTTATTCATTAATTGACTAACCCAGATAACATCATAACTTTAAACCAATTGTAAATTTTAACACGAGCAAGATAAAATCATGAAAATACATTATTTTAATATCACTTTGACCGTTAACATTTATGCAAAAAGCGGATAAATCCAACGAGCGTAAAACCCAATACGAAAATTGAGAACTTCCTTTTTGATGTCGGATATGAAAGTGTCAAAGCCCAAAGCTAGACCGTTTGACATATTAGGCGGAATCGAGTACTATTGCGACGGGGCAAGAGCCGGTAGAGAGCAGAGAGAGCGTAGAGCTAGCCAAGCAACTTGACCTACTCTAGCTAGAGCGGTTTACCGTGGCAAATGGATGGATATTGAGGAATGCCTTTGGCGTCTGTCGCGAAACGGGTATGATATTTTGAGTAAAATTTGTCACTATATGCAGTATGGAATATGGGAAGGATAGTACAGCAAATATATTTGGCTGATTGCCGTAGGTACTATTGCTGCTAGTATTAAGAGATTATGAAGGACATACTCGAAATCGGGGACCAGACATAAGATCACTCAATTCAGCGTCTAACAGCGGCATCTAGCTATCAAGTAGCTCAATCGATCAATCCTTGTATTTAATTATCTGTGCAAGCGAGCGTATAAAGAGGCGTCACTTGTTTCGTGTATCGATCTACTTCAACTGCCGAGAGCTAACTATTTTGTGAGCTCGCCGTAAAGACAGGGAACGATTGGGAACAAAATCTTTGACGTAATTAGTCCTTGTGTACTGAATGAAGTTTAATATTCAGAATTAAGCGCATAGAATTAGAATCTCTTATAATTACGAGCTATTTGTCTAATAAAACAAGGTATTCTCTTCTAAAACAGACTTTCCACGTCATCACACGCAGTTGCCACTTTATTTACCACTACCTGCCAAAATTAAGGTCAGTTCCGCTACCACAGATAACAGATGTTTTTTTTTTATAGAATTTTGACAACTAGGTAATAGATAAAATCAGTGGAAATTACACAACAAACAATAATGAGAACATCTTCATCTTCATTATCGATTACCATGATATTTCCATTAAGGATGAATATCCAATTTATAAAATTATTTTACGTCAGGATTTTAATTGAAACGTACCTATGGTTTCATCAACAATTTATCAAACGTTTAATTTAATTAAACAACAAAAATAAGCAATCTCCACACTTCGACCCATTATACTTCATTAGTGTCAGATTTAATTAATTATCGAAATATCTGTGATGAAAATATCTACAAATAATTAATCAGATTGCAATCACAATATTTAATACAATTCCTAACATAATTTTAATAAATTTAATTTGAATGACACCTACTCATATTAAATAATAACTAACTGCTGATTAGATAAGAGTAGGTTTTTAATATTATATTTTTAACAATGTATAAAAAGTTGAAAATATTCGCATTTTGGTCACATTCTGGCCTTCTAGGCCCACAAGAAACCGCAACTTTCCTTACCTTCGTGCATTTTTCGCTAACTACGGCATTTCCATGCAATATGTTTTTGATTTCTACAATCATCAAATCGATATAATTTTACTCGTCTATGGGTACTGTAATGAATAATATGAATATGAATAATATAATTTATTTTCCACCACCTTTTGCACTTCATTTTGCCACTAATATCAACGTAGCTTTAAAATAAAATTCAATATTACAAAACTGTAATTTAACTTCCCAAAAAATATGTTAATAATCTCAATGTTTTGGCGAGACCAATAGAACCTGAAATTTTGCTGACCATTCCTATCCAAATCCCACATGTTACGGAAAACTAGCATGTACCTTATCTGGCGCCGAGCCAAGAGAGGGTGCCAACATTCATATCTATTTGATTACAAATAAAATCAGTCAACTGCGAAATAATGTTTTTTCAGCTGACTGTCCTATGTTTACTAACAGCAATTGGGTTTGTTATTTTTTTATTTAATCAATGTAACCTACATGTTGTTTTATCACCAGCAAAAATATCATGGCCCACATTTTTGCTCAAAAATATCTGAAATGTTTTAATAATTGCAGAAATAAGGACGTCAGATGTTTTTGAGCCCAATGTTGGCAAATAGTAATTTGCTAGTACCTATACAAAAGTCCCAAATACCACAGTGCCTCAAGACAAAAGTCTTTGATCAGTGTGTGTTGCCAGTGATGACATGGATCTGAGGCATGGTCGCTTACAATGGGTCTCATAAGAAGGCTCAAGGTCACTCAAAGGGCGATGAAAAGAGCTATGCTGGGTGTCTCCTTGCGAGATCGACTCAAGAATGAGGAGATCCGCAGGAGAACCAAAGTAACTGATATAGCTCACCGAATAGCAAACCTTAAGTGGCAGTGGCCGGGGCACATTGCTCGTAGAACCGATGGCCGTTGGAGCGGAAAAGTTATAGAGTGGCGAACGTGAACCAGGAGACGAAGTGTCGGCAGGCCTTCCAGAAGGTGGACCCACGATCTGATAAAGGTCGCGGAAAACCTCTGGATGACAGCAATTAAATAGAGGACCGATCGTTGTGGAAAACCTTGGGGAAGGCCTTTGTCCAGCAGTGGACGTCTTGCGGCTAATGATGATGATGATGATGTTACAAAAGTGAGGTAAGCTGAATGGAATAAAACGAAATAAATGCTGGTTTCTCCACTTGATCTTACACTTCTTCTCAATTTATATGCGTACATACATCCGGCAATTATTTTTATTTAAATTGATTTGTATCCCGGAGGTGCCGTTGTTGGTGAAGTTTATTTTGTAAGTGTAACGATTTTCAACTCATCGTCAATTTTATTCTTCATTAACTTATTACAAAGGAATAGTAACTACTAGCATAATAGCTCGTGAAGGCGTAACGTAAGGAGAAGTAAGTTTCAAATCAAGTCAAAGTGGCCAAATATGTATTCAAATTAGTACTGTTTGATATATTACGAGTATTTATATAACCCCTAATTTTTAACGTGCGTGTTGTTATTTAAAAAAGTGTGATTAATAGTTATTTAATCTTGAGCTTATTATGAAAGTAATTATAAAGCGCATAAATCAATAAAAATAACTCACGTTTGATTTTAAACTTACGTAATAATGGTTAATTGGTTCGTTTGGTTTTGTTTACATTTTTGGCCTATTGACACCGACTTTAGTTGTTGTAAAGGTTGTACTCACCGACAATAGTAGCTAGGATGATAAGCGCCAGCACCACAGAGGTGACAGCCATGAGGACGAGCGACGTGACGTCGGTGCTGGTGGCGTTGGTGCCGTTGACGGTGCCGTTGCAGCCCCACGCCACGGCGTCGGCCCACGAACAGTTGCCGTCGAACCATTCCGTCGTCGGGTACGTGGCTTCATCTGAAAGAACAGAGAAGTACGTTATTATAAAATTACTTGTCTGATGAGCAGATAAGTATTACAGTAAAGTAGAAGTAGTGGCGATTCGAAATCGCGGCCATATCGCAGCGTGCTCGCTGAGTGCACGCCGCGAAAAATTATCGGTTAGAAATGCTGTGTGATAGGGCCCTAAATATTTCACACGTACAGTGCGATAGCTCTTAAAATGGACTTCAGGTTTGTATTTCTCTGTCACTTACTCTCATACGGTCACACATATGTAAGTGAGTCTAACCGATTTCAACCGAAACTGAAAGACTTTTTAAATTTTTTTGCTACGTCATGATGTATCATGTTTTATGCTAAATAGAGGACGCAAATATGCTTATTTACTTAGCTCTAGTTGGCGATCTGACGAAAAGTAATCACCGTCGTGAGAAATTGCGTAGCCGATCTTATGGCAATAATGACTATAAAAAAATATAAACAAAGCGCACTTTAATAAAAAAAAAAAACTTTTAACGTTTTTATTATAACGTTATGCCAAACAGGAAGCTAATTATACAAATAACTTTTTTACTGTTTTGTACACAAACAAGCAATCGCTTTGAGCTAGTTACTAAAACAAGAACCTCATCGCGCTGTAAAATTATTTTGCCTTAAGACCTAATTTCCCGGAGGACCTGAACTGTAGCTAATGGAGCTAGTGCAAACGCATCGCTCGACCAGATCGCTAGAAAAGTATTATCCAATAAGTAACTTTATAGGAAAGTTTTCAGTGAGAATTTCCTAAATTCCTTTTAAGTGCTCTCACGTGAAAATATTTCAGAATGCGTCGGCTTTCAAGAATGATGTGGGAAGTTTGAATTAACTTTTTTTATTGAAAATTATTACTACTGAGTTTTTTTTTCTGTTTCAATCAGCATTATGTGTTTTAATTCAAGCGAAAGTTTCCGATTGGTAAAAGACAGAAATTTAGTTGGTTAAATGTGCTCAAAAAGAAAAATAATGTCCAAACCCGATCCAAATGGATAATGGATGACTATAGCCGCGCATGCCTGAAATACGCGCATTGAACCCTAAATGTACACAAAACCAACGTATCGTGCGTCACTCGCGATGGGATTTCAAAAATCTAGAAATGTTGGTTATGTTTTGCATCTCTCGATCGCAGCGCCACCTGGATTTTGCTTCAACCGTGGAGCCACAGCGTCCCATTGAAGATGCAAGACCTGTATGTAAGACCGTGCAAAAAATGCATAAAGTTGTATGAAGCATGCAACGAGTCGCCGCGGCGTTAAGTCATCCATGGTGTTCGGCCGGTGTGTTTACATCGTTAACTTGTTTTTGCTATTTCTACGCAGCTCAATTTATGCATCGTCAGCGTAATTAAAGCTGTGGTGAGGGGGATACATAATGCGAGAATTCATTTTAGATGAGTCATTCCTCATCTTGTGCATCTAATTACTGGTACGACAAAAGGCAGCGAAGCATTGGCATCGCTTGCTCACAAAATTCAAATGGAGACGAAACAACCCAATAGAGAATTCTCAACGCTTCTCGAGTAACATTGTACAACAAATAAACCTTGGTAGTACCTTATTTTAACATCGAGTATCTAAACTCCATGTTAATTTTAGTTATGTCCAATTCGCAAATTTGCTCTCCTCTGGGATTTCCTAAGGATTATTGCACAGAACTTGCAGTTTAACGGCAAGAATAATTTAGTATACACTGGGCAATCTAATTAAGGCTATGGCCTTAGTACTGTTATTGTGGGTAGTTCCCGTTCCACTGCTGGGCAAAGACTCGCTCCATTTAGGGAGTTAGCACTGTGGTTTTGCGCTATGGTCAGACGTAATTTACAATATCCAATGGAACACCATCCTGACGGTGATTGAGATTTTGTAATTTGAAGCCTAGAGTTGCCTTATAACTAGTGACAACCGTCATTATAAGGGATGTCTGCCAATGGGAGGAATTAATGGAGTCCTCGGTAAGGTTAGGATGAGTTGCCAATCAGGCGCAGAGAAGCGGAATTATCAATGATATTGTTTGAACAAACTGATTGGTTTTTTATTGTTTAATTGTAAAGTGTAAGTATTTATTGTATGGTCTAATTGATAGGTGTTTTCGCTTTGACCCGTTTTACTGAAAACGTACTTTAAGGTCGGCTTAATTTGGTAGTTTCCCTTGAAATATGAAAATAATGAAATTGTTGTGTCTTTCATATATGGTTGATAAAAAAAACATAAATTATTTATTGGTCAGAACTAGAACATGGGCTACTGCCCGTGTTGTAGTTTTTCAAAACAAAATTATTAATGGTTTGGCTAAGTTCTGTCGACAAAAGGTTTGGCTAGCAAAAGGATTTTTAAAACTCAACTCGATGCCAAGTTTGAGATCGTAATTCTTTTTAAATTCTATAGCATAAAATATCTTATATATTCTGCAAATTGCAATATTAATTATATTGCAATTTGTAGATTTGAATTTGGCCAATTTTATAACTAAATCTTGGGTTTAGTTAAAATATTGTTTAATGTGAGATCGCAAAATATAGCTCGTTAAGGATTGAGATTATTTTACGCTGGGAGATACACGCCTGGACATGTATACATAGGTACTCTTATACCTAGAACTTTAAAAAGTTGATATGAATGAACTTTAAAGAGTTGAACAAGTATACTCATAACTTTGGTTGGTTCGAATTACTCCCAGAACTTAAGCTACCTACTTGTATTTAGCAAGAATACTTTGGGCAAAAGGATAACCTTATCCTTATCTTAATGTTCAAAAACATGTAACAAGAAATCATATAGTGCAGCCGAACCGCGTCGTTTGGTGGCTTATACATTCAAAATTTGGTTTCCAAATCAAGAGGCACGAGTATTACGGATATCAAATTATTTCGACCAAAAGTTTAAATTGCATCGCTCCGGTAAAATGGAACTCTATGGAAACTTGTAGGTATTCTAAAGATTTTCAAGTCAGGGAGCTGCAATGTAATAGGTAGAATAAGCTTCTGTTTTATATGTCCATTTCAATGTTATTGTTTAAAAATCCAGAAAGCAACGTACAAAAGTAGGTAAATATTTTAATTATTATTTTGACTACAAATGTTAAAATATGGAATTGCTTACTTGTCCTGTCGGCATCAAATAGATAGGAGCAGCGAAAGTGGCCAAATATATCGCAACACATCTTTATTACTATAGGAATAAGGATGTGTTGCGATATATTTGGCCATTTTGGCTACTCCTATCTATTTGATGGTGACTGTACATAAAAAAATTAGTAAAATAGTACCAAATGTTAAGCATTTTACGATAAACTAACAAAACAAAGTAACAGCTGACCTAACTTGGAACAACAACTTTGACTGAATTTGAGCAGAAGTTTTATGTTAGGCTACATTAGTTTCTGTTGACTAGGTAAATAAGAAACGAACAATGTTGCATTTGCAAAATCCTTTTTTGTCTATGTTTCTATTTATTTATATTTATTATTACATATTATTATACAAGGCCTTAAATTAAGAAACGTTAATTTTCTTCCATTGCGTGACGAAAGTTAAGCATATTTATTTATTTATTTAATACGGACACCAACAGAATACAATGCTGACAAGAGAATTATTGTTAGCCATATGATTGATTGATTGTATGGTTAACTTTCGTCGTACAATTGAAGAAAATTAACGTTTCTTAATTAATGCCTTAACTAGGTAGGTACGTACAATTTTTTGATAATCAGGGCATTCTCATGTTTCATCGGAAGGTTGAGTTAGAAGTAATATAATAAATGGTCGTTACTAAAGTTCCAAAAAAAAAAACATTCTAATAAAATCCACTTTGCTAAGTTAAAGTTACCATATTCAATACTTATAATTTTTTACCTCACAAGCGCTGCTAGTAAGTAAAAAAAAGAAAGAAATATCTTCACTGTTTAAGAAGTTTCGCAGAGTAATTTCTAGTATTGGAAAGTCGACATCTAAAGTCCATTTTCTAGCTTTGACCTATCCTGTCCCTGAATACTGAGACCACAAGATCGTGACCTGCACCGAACAATATTTCTTTGTACAATTTTATTTAATAAAAATCTAAACTAATACAAAATGAGATCTTATTTAAAAAAAAAAGATAAAAAGATAAAAGATATTTATTCAGTAAGTAGGCCGCACGGGCACTTTCTTTGGATTACAGTACTTGCAAGCATTCTTGTGCATTAAGTTTAAAATATAGCGAATATTATCATTCTTTACCGTTCGAAGAATTAGAAAATGGAAATTCCTTTTTCAATTTAATATAATAAAAGACAAGACAGAACGCCAAACGTTTTGGTTCCTCGACTGCTTTGTATGTACTCCTGTTAACACGTGATTACGTCTAACTAAATTCGTTGTCTAAAAAAATCAAATAGCAAGGAAATCAACAGGCTCGACAAACTTGATTCACACACGTCATAGCTGTTGCGTAAGGTAGAATGTTAGTTGTTGCGATTGTCATTTCTTTACCAATACTGTAAAGAAATGGTACCTATGCGCAAGCTGGCGTGACTGCGCGATTAGTTGCAGCAATACGGTGAGCAGAGACTTTGTTATGAAGTATTAAACTACCAAGTTTCAGACAGCTAAAAGGGACTTAGCTATATTACTGCTATAACTCTGTGCCTTTCCCTGAGTGGCAGTAAAGTGTAAAACACCAGAAGGCGGGCACGGGTCGGGCGCCGGGCGTATCGCAGTTACATTGGTCGTAATATACGCATCTTCCGATAGGCCTTCTCACAGAGCGCGCAATGTAACGGCGATACGCCCGCGCCCGACCCGTGCCCATCTTCTGTGTATTTTACGCTTGAATGCGGCCACACACGCTTAGGTTATAACCGAGGCATAACCTGCACAGTTCAACCGTGCAGGCCTAACTGGACGTGTGATTTGCCTGCGCAAGCAAAATTTTAAATATGCAAATTGATATTAGAGCTGATAATACGACCGCTGGTGTCTTTAAAGCGATTCCATCAATTATTTTTAAAGTTTTGCATTTAATATACATTTAACTGCTTTTCTTTTTTAATTGCAGCTTAATTAATCAAATTTTGTTTGTACTTATTACCAACGTGTGGGCACACGTTGGTTCTCTCCAATTATACCGACCAATTAAACACGGAATGTGCAAATGAAAAGCAATGGAGGAAGAAATGGAATGTGTAGAATGGAATTTGTTTTGCATGAACTAGGTAGGTACAGTAAGGGTGGTGACGATTATATCAATAGACCGTTATTTGTTTGAGTTTAATTTATTTGAAATAATATACAAGAATAGGTGTTTGCACCATGAATGCCGCGAGGCGACTCTACACATAACTACTATTGTTTTTTTATTGTTCCATTCTTAATTTCTTTATTCGATTTCAAAAGAATTAAGAATAAAACTGACATACATAAAGCAACAAGTTCTACAATTCTACATACAAAACTACTTGCTGCTTTACATCCCTCGCCCCTCTTGAAAAAAGCAACGCCTAGCTAATAATTTATATCTACCTAAGGAGGAGTTGCAGGTCTTACAAAGCCACACTGTTCCCAGCTAGGGAATAATTTCCTGTACAGTTATGTCAATAATACTATAGAACGGAATTTTCTTACGCGAACAACACTTAACTGTACAGTGAAATTTCGACTTTCGGAAAAAACCTCCGAAAAACGAAAATCACAGTGGATTCCCTATCTACCCATCTCGTACCTTTCACGCACCACAGATAACTAGTCATGCTATACTAAGAGTATATGACATATGCAAAAATAATTACCCCTAACTAAGTTTCATGGTGGTGAGTAATAGGCTTACAAAGAGGCGAGATGGTATTTTTATGTCCATAGACATCTGACAATGAATTGACAAGTCATCGTCATTCCCTTAACATGTCACAGAAGTGACATATGGGTCCATGCCCCATAGGCATATGTTAAGGGTCCGACTTTGACTAATCAATCTATCATCCATAACCTCCTAAGACCCAATATATATCAAAAAAGGGACAAATTGTCAAAGTGTCAATTCTTATTGACTAATAAGTTATCTCGTTTTATATTAACGAAATGGGCCTCAGTAGGTTCTAAGGAAAAAATACTCGTATGAAATAAATTACCTAAGCACTTTCACCCCCCCAGTACGCAACATTATTATTCTAGCTATATTTCATATTTAATACTAAACTACTCATAACTTATACATTTCAATGAAATAGTATGCATGTGTCACATATCTCGGCCTGAGATATGGTCACAGCATCTTCGCAGAGTGATGGTGAACTGCATTTCTTCTGATGGTGCAGCCAAGTGACTGCAGCACCAGACTTCGCAGCTCCATCCTCCTGCGCAGCTTGTTGCTCTCGTTCAGAAGTGTACATGAAACGATGCAAATGTTAAAGACACCTAGTAGCGAAAACACAAGCAATAAGATACCTCATTATAAGAATAGCTTTATTTTTTTTATTAAATAACCACTAATGACCAATTTTCACTGCACCATGGCTTGTAAAATTCATCATGGTGATCAAAGGGAATATCTCATTATGATACTATATACAACGACATCAAGTCCAGGTAGCAGCCTCCTACTGCTTCCAGAATACATGTGGCAGGAATGCACGCCCATGTCTCACATCAGTCATCTCTGCTTATGGTCATCAGGGTTTCACAAGTTCTCAGCTCGGCATATATGAAAAATAAAACACAGCTAAATAAACACATTAAAACAATTATACACATATTTTATAAGTAGCAAGTATGAACAAGCTTTCATACGATATCGCTTCCCTTAACCCCACTATACGGCGAAATTCGTAACGCACGACTTGTCAACCACTAAGTACACATGCCATGCACCATGACGGCTGAGACCAACAAAGTCTCTTCCCACCTTATAGGCTTAAAGGGAATTACCATCACACTACAAAGACAAGCGCCATCATGGAAACATGCCTGCACCACAAATGTAGCCTGACCTATTCACCCTTCTTTCCATGGTTGTTCATGCTTGCTTCAACTGTACAAGTCTGTAAAATAAAATTTACCATTAAATAAATATATACAACTAAATCCTAATCTTAACCCTAGAATTACACACTAAGTTATAATCCTACTATAAAATTTTTTCAATCTATTCCTGTGAACAATTACATATTTAGCAATATTACCCAATTTCTTTATTTTATAATTGTTATTAGGTAGAATATTAACAATTTGATAGGGTTTCGTAAGATATGTCGGACCCTTTTTTTTTACAAACTTGGCTATCACTCTGCCACAATTGAATTAAAATATTGCTACAAAATATATCATATTGCTGTGCTGTCTTCACGTCGACGCTAATCAGAGCATTTAAAATAAAGCCTAAAATCCTATCAACACATTGAATCCATTCGAAATATAACTTAAGACATCAATTTCACATCAGCATCTATAAAAATTCGTTTTTTTCTCAACATCACAAGTATTTATAATCACGTAATCCCGCTCATCTCTTCGCGTTTCGTATACTACACTCTATGTACGACCAATGACCTTAATTATTACAAAACCTAACACCCCAGTTCCCTAGAAAATTATCATGGCTATAGGCGAGTGCCCGAATCTACGTATGGATTCATATGGGTTCGACCTATGCCATTGTATATATAAAATATCCCCATGCGAAACGTTTGCCGTTGCGGATGATGAAAGGCAACCAACCTTTCCCCTGATTTCCATGAAATCGTTAGGGTTTTCATCCTTAGCACCCGTTTCCCACACATTTACGGTCACACATATTTAATCTTCCATTCTATTTGATACGTATGTTATGATGTTGAGAATAAAAATAAATTTGCAATTAATATTAGTCAAAACTGACGTAAATTGACGTGAACATTTTTCCCGACGGCATTTCGTTTCGATTAACAAAGAGGCTATTGTAATTATAACTGGCTGATTATAAATTGAACAATTATTTAATTGTCAATGATGTCAAATTATATTTCAAATATCAATTTACAAATAAAAATTGTTTGGCAAAAATGAATAAGCTACAAAAAATATATACGACATAAAAAAAAAATGATTCCAGCTGATGCTCCAGTTCTACAACGTTCGATCCCGGTGCATTATCGACGTATGTTGTAGCTTGGATGCTGCTTTACAGATGAAGACGTCGCATCTTGCTAGCTACACACATTTTATAAAAACGACGAACGCGGTCGCAAATTACAAGGTCGCTGCGATGTTCGCTGCCCATACAGCGCCTCCCTCGATGTCGCAACTGTGCTCGGTGTTCTAAACGAAATAATGACTCTCAATCGCGGAATACACAACGGAACAACATTCGCGGACTGGTTTCGCAAGCCCTTGATGTCTTCCAGGCCATTGAACGTCGTGGCTGCCATTTTTCTCAGCATGCTAACAATTATATACGAAAAATTCACACACTTCTCAAAAAAAAAATATATATCTACGACCTTTATGTCCTCTTCGGAAAATGCCCTAGGATAGGCTTAGTTTTTCATCTTCCGCTTCCTTGCGGTTGGCACCTCGCTCATCTCCTTTGGCAGCGAGAAGGTGGGGTAAATCTTTACCCCGCACCTCCACCAAGTAAGGGTGGTGACGATTATATCAATAGACCGTTATTTGTTTGAGTTTAATTTATTTGAAATAATATACAAGAATAGGTGTTTGCACCATGAATGCCGCGAGGCGACTCTACACATAACTACTATTGTTTTTTTATTGTTCCATTCTTAATTTCTTTATTCGATTTCAAAAGAATTAAGAATAAAACTGACATACATAAAGCAACAAGTTCTACAATTCTACATACAAAACTACTTGCTGCTTTACAGTACTGGCAGAAAAGGCATCAGGATTTGAAGCTAGACCTATTGAGGGATAAATCGTCACTTACCATCACTCTTTTATTAAATACTAGCGATCCGCCCCGGCTTCGCACGGGTGCAATTATACAAAAAAAAATCTTTCATACAAACCTTGTCCTGACAATTATGAACACAACAAAAAAAAACAGCCAAATCGGTCGAGCCGTTCTCAAGTGGTGCGCTTACATACATTAGGCAATTGATTTTTATTTATATGGATAAGTAGAGAATTAATGTAAAATTGTTTTGCGAAGTATTTAACAAAGCAATAAATTAAACCATATAAACTGACTTCGCAATACTAATTGTGTAGTTAAGCATGTATAAATAAAAAGTGTCATAAAACACCTTACATTTTATTTAAATTTAAATGTTTTTAAATTATTTGACTGATTTTATAATTGTGCACCGTTTTGAGATTTACCCTGCCACGTCTGACGCACCGTAGTGTGTTAATTGTTGGTTAGTCAAGCTATCGAAGTTATTCAATTATTGTGGAATGACGCGTGGGATTGCACATTTCATGTGAACATGCCAGCTTCAAAGGAATATATTTCTTATTCATATAAGGTTTTAAATAAAAAATATTAAAATTTCTATATAAAAAAGGCCAGGTTAAATTTAAAAAAATTGTTTCTTTCAGAAGCCGCCACTCAAGTAAGTTAAATACAAACGCTTTCAAAGCTTTCTTCCGAATTTTCATGGCAAAATCATGACACGAAAATACACGTTCAACATCAAAGCTGACGGCCCGGTTGTTTGTTATCTATTTCCATAAAAAATATACAAAATAAAGTAGAAACATCTAAGCGAATGAATCAAACTCATCTTTTCCCCATCGGGAAGCAAAAAGTGTGTAGCTAAAGTCATAAATCGTGGAGGTCAGTTAGGGCAGAGAGGGTCCGAGATAGTTGGCTCACAAAACATTATGGCGTTACATAACTCCGTGATAGTAATTTTTGTAGCCTTCTGTGGGAAAAGGGGATGTCGCTTTTTGAACACACGAAAAATAATTCACAGAGAGCGTTAATATTTTCTCAGTGTCTCATTTATTTAACAATATTATAGCAGACGGAAGTTAAATCTATATAATATATAAAAATGAATCCCTATTTCCCGTGGTCACGGCATCACGCATGAACGGCTGGACCGATTGCGCTATTTTTTTTTTAAATTAGACTTCAAGGGGTCTGAGGAAAGTTCTTATGAAGAGAAAAATTGGATACTTCAACTTTAAGGGGGGCAAATGGGAGGGGGAACTTTAACCGAAGCGAAGCGAGGGCGGGTCGCTATATAGTAGTTTATAATTAAAGTAAGATGAAAGACTACTGATAATACAAGAAATAAAAATAAAATGTTGAGATACGACATGACAGCTTAAAAATATAAAAGACGAAAGCGAGGAAGGGGTAAATCAAGAATAAGTTACAAGAGTCAAAGAGAAAGGAAGGTGAAGATGAATATCTGTACAGAAAATCGTACAGATATTGCATTATAACATAACACCAACAAAAGTCATAGGAAAGTTAAAAAGAAAAACCGAGCAAGAGCATGTTGGACCGTGCTTAGTGTAGGGATCCGTCGCCATTACAGCAAACACAAACCACAATTTCCAATAATATTTGCTAATTTTCTATTCAAAGTTATCTTAGCTGATTTTCGGTAGGTATAAACAAGTTAGTCGTCTGTAACTCAAGAACCAATAAAGTCTACTTAGTCGTGAAAGTATTCCTTTTAGATTCGTTATATGTGCTTTCATATGAGCTATCTAATGATACCTCACTCGATGTTACACTGTAAAATAAAAAAAAATACCTATGGGCAGCGATGATCCAGTCGAACAGTCTTTTAGTTGATAGTAATGATAATGATAGTAATTAATTATATTTCTTGTAATTCTTCATATAAAAGACCTGAGGGTTCTTTACTTCTATTTCTGTTTACATTTATTTAAAAATGAAAATAGACACTTGTTTTATTCTGTCTTTTGCACGTAACATCTCTAAATATTTATTAAAAAAGTGCCTCTAGTTTGTGAAATTATAGTAAGTAATTAAGATTACAATAACTGATAAATTTAAGCCTTACAAGAAGTATATTTAAGATGTTGGTGTTTAAGCGGTCTGCTATGTTAAACTAAAATAGTTTCACTATTTACATTTAAATTGACTCTGTGTTCCGATTAAATTTTCAAATAGCTTTCTTAAGCAACTGTCAGAATATTAACAAGCCCGGAGTTGTTTATTATTCGATACAGATCAAGCGAAACTAAACAGACAATTTAATGTAGATTTATTCTGGGAATAATTTACTTACTCAGTAACTTATTTGTATCTTTGTTTGAAATATGTGTATTCGCAAGATTAAATAATTAATGGAGTATTTTAATGTAGAATTTGACGCTAACAATGTTTTTTTTACTTGAGGCAGATTTCTTATAAATTATATATATACATTATGTTATAATACACCTATGATATAAGACAAGTCTTTTTTTATTCTGAGGAATATAAAAAAAGAATTGTGCTGTATTTGAGTTAGAGAAACCGAAACGGGTGAATAGATAATTTTTACTGTGTTCATAACTCACGGTCTTTCTCTTACGTTTCATTTTAGGCTCTTAGATTTAAAATCGGTGATTAGGGTTTTTATATACATTTAATTAACTTAACTCAAAGTCGTAAAGTATACTAAAAATAAATTATCATTATCATTTAAGTTTAATTAACATCACCGTTCATTGACAACTTTTAAATTATGTTATGCTCGTAAGACGAAGTATAAATTAATCTTTGAATTTATATACCTTAACTACAAAATTTATTATAATTGTAAAGGTTCGAGTCGATTTCGAGATATTACGCGGACAACGTACGATATAAAAATCTAGAGGGGTAACTCCCTTAAAATAATGAAAAAAAGCGGTTTTCTTTTATAGAACATTTAATTGCATTTACTCTGTTTTACGCTTATGGGATTATTTCCCTGGTGGTGCAATCATTTTACTGTTCTCCAGGTGATGTAGGGTAATTTGAAAAAAATAAATAAGCCGTTATAAGTAAAAACAGATATTTATATTTCCATTTCAATATAATTTGATTAATTAATCACAGAACTACCGGTTCCTTAACAGCTATAGGCAATCTTCGTGAGTGTATGAAACACAAGTGACAAATTTTCTGATGCGGTCGTGATAACGATAGCCAGCTCTTGTCTTTTAAAGAACTGTGAGTCTAGTCAAGGTGCATTAGGTACGCTAACTTGTCCATTTTCGAAAATCGATAAAATTATATGAAATTCACATAAGTGGTTTGTAGCCTAGAGCTTAGTTTGAGACAAAGATCAAATTATGTGAATTGGCCCATAATATTTGTTTAAATTTATTTCAAATTATATTTTAATTGTAAAAAAATCTTAAAAAACAAAACTAAATAAAAATTAATATATTTACATATATAAGTTAAATTTAATTACCGATAACCTACGTACAAACAAATTTAACTAAAAAAATACTCACAGGGATTTGCTTTGAAAGTTTTGCATTATGAATAAGCAAAAAATATATAGTATCGATAATTTTCCTGATCCCTTTTTTTTATGTTAGCAAATTTCGTGCGCCTTAGAAAACCCTCGCATTCCGGATAAGGAGTCAACTTTCCGGACATTTCCGGAAAATTCCGGACGTAAGGCAACCCTAGAAGGGTTTCGTCTTGATTCCTTGGCTGTTGGCAACGGGGAATCTAATATCTCCGAACAAGGCTCTGAGGATGAATAACTATTGGGAAAATGCCTGTGATGACCCAATCTGGAATGTTACGAGCCGGCAAAGGAGCGAGACGAGAAGTCACATTAATTAATAAAAAAAAAATATTGGTAACAAGCACTGTACGTATATTGTTATCTATTTTCCACACTTGTTCTTACTGGTAATAGATTACCCATCAATAACAATGGTGTATACATGAGACCGATCCATCAGTGTCATACTGACTGACGTTATAAATACAATTAAGTAAATAAATACTGAACACCGCCTTGGTTGTAGGAAAAAAACACGACACATAATCATATATTGATTTTAAGCATAATTTTAATTTCAATATGTTAAATTTTGATACGCCATGTATTATAGGAGGTTCGGAGTGTGATTATTATTTTACTCTCGACCGAGATGGGTGGATAAAATATCCATTCGAGTGCTGCTGAATAATGCCGACACAAACCGCGAAACGAAATCATCTCACTGACATAATTTTAATAATTTAAGGATGGCTATTTGTGGTTCGATTTCACTACCAAGTATATAAATATTTATAGGGCCATCGTGCCAAAAATATGTATATATAGACCTTATTATCAGTGGCATAGGTGTGTGTAGATATTGACTGTACACATATTTGGAATAAGATAACAACAAAGGAAACTTTTCGAGTCGCAAAGTTTTTGATTCGGTTTGAAAACAAGGAGCGTAACCGCGCTGGTTTGTTTAAGACTTTGATGTTGTTTTTATTTTTCGATAATACTGACTAGAAAAATTGTACAGAAACAATGTTTTTTTCAGGTTTTAGTGAAGATTACATCTAGACTTTCAAAATTGTGACAAAGATAATCCAATCTGTAGGGACATAAACGAAGCGTTTGCTTTGCATAAATACTTCCAGACAGTACTAAAACTAACGTTAGTACTTAATTACTGTTTTAAGGAGACATTAACTGTGAATTAAAGTAAGCTTGTAGGTGATTCTCATAAAATGTTTACCTACTTTGTAATTATTTTCCGATTTATTACCGGTGCACTTAAGTTGTCCTGAACGAGAACTATTAACAAGTTAGTACGTGCATTTTTAATTTGGTGGCAGGTCTCGACGACAGAGTAGCTCGGCTAAAGCGGTAGGTACAGTCGAACTCATAAGTAGCTTTACATTTTAGTACCATGTCGCAGTTACGTATTATAAGTTATAAGTGTCAATAGTTTGAATTTAGTATGTCAATACTGCGACAAGGTACTCAAATGTATAGCTACTCATGAGTTCGATTGTACCTAACTCTGCTTTACCCACGACTGTGCAAGGCAACTTAAGTTTGTCGGTTAAATAATTTCGAATTAAAAAGCGAGCTGTTTACAAGAAAATAATATCTTTTGACAAAAAGAGAGCCGCCAGAGAACCGTTATTAAATTACCCGATCTGCAAATAATGGTAGGTTACCACTTGAAAATACTGTAGTTCCATCTGTTACCAAACAGAACTCTTTTTACCAAGCTATAGTAGTATTTATCAATTACTATTTCAAGCTTAACCAAGTGTTCTCGCAGCCTCTCTGCCCGCGCGGCCCCGTCACGTGCATATATTGCCAATTAATGGCCTTTCGATACGAGCGACGACGTGTTGTTTTTGACCAATCTGTAACCCTCCTCAGAACATAAGGGCGACCTTATTCATTTCATTTAGAGTTGAATCTGTTTTAGTTATTGGGTTGCAGTTGCGCCGTTTGGACTTAAGAGGGCAGATTTGTTGAAATTCATTTTAAATTTTCAATCGTTGATCTTTGCGATGTTCGCATCGATTGTTAGTTTGTGGTTATTTAAAGTAGTAATGGGAATTGTTACGCCTTTACATCTACTCCTTTTAGGCTGACAGTTTGGGTTGAAAAACTGCTGAAATATCTACTTGCAGGTAGTGTTGTTCCCAGAAATGTACTTAAACTTAAAGCTCTTAATTAATAATTCTTGATTTTTTATTTTATTTATTTATAAAATAGCAAATAGTAATAATTATTATAACAACAATCATTAAGTTCTCAAATAAATAATTCATAGGCGTCAACCAAATATTCTTCGTATACTTAATCGAAGAAGAAACGTCAAATTTTCCAGAAACTTCTTAAACCCAATCACTTACTCGCTTAATGATAGTTAATCGATAGCAAAAGCCATAAGCACATTAACCGAGAGGCTTGAAGTGGCGGGCTAGCACGTGCTCAACACAATAGCACCCGGCGCTTGGCTAGGTGAGTGCACTTACATGCATGCAGTCTTGGCAGTCGCTACCCTGAGAACTTTAACAGCGAGAGTTGGTTTTAGAATTTTAGTTAAGCTAATGACGGTTATTACGATGAATCATCCTGTATTATGTGTAGTTTAAGCGTTAATAAATTTGCTTGCTTTCTCTAACAAATTGCGTAAAGAGAGCTCTGGTGTGGCCAATATACTGAATAAAATTATTTGAGAATTTAAGTTTTACCACCTTGAGCAAATAAATGAGAAGGTTAAGTCGTGTCGTACCAGAAAGTCAAGCAGTTGACAGGGGACCTAAGCCGTTGGCGATTACTCCACCGACAAGAGTTTGGCTCTTAAAGAGAGAGATAGAAAGGTAGTAATAATGAAGGGACTTACTGATGGTGTCATTCAGCCGCTTCAGCAAGAGCGATGTGTTCATCGCGGACGCCGGTCGCTCGCCCCCCTGCAACAATAGAAAAAAGTAAAACAAGTGTCGTATTGCAGTGTTCCGGTGGGTATTAAGACAGCTGGTGATATTGCTACAGCCATCTTAGTCGTCAGGGTTCACAACGCATTCGCTGTTAGGAATGAAGTCTTGAGATTTTATTCTCGAGATTGCAAATGTCTCAATTCCCACTTTACTATCAGGCTTGTGCGCTCGTTTCCTTTTTCCATGATTTATAAAGTATTGACCAACATTATAAAATCTTCAGGGACGCAATTTGTTGCTCGTTCAAAACATATTAAATTTAATAAACGTCCTTGATCCTTATTTAAATACCTATTTGAAAATTCCCAATGGATCAAGTAGCATTCACAATCAGTGTTTATTTCAAATATACAACGAGACAGGAGATTATTGGCTAGCTATGCAGCAACTGCACGGTAAAAGAGCATTTTTTATTACTGTGGGAATTGTATTTATTATGTGGACTGCTGGAGCGTTTGTAGGTGTATATCTTATAATATCTTGAAAAACACTAAACAAACTATTGCAATACATTTCTTTTAGGTTGTACTTTTGTTTGCCTATTAATTCTAATTTGCTCTAAGATAAATTTGCCTTTATATGTACATCACGTTTAAATTTTTTTATTATTGTTATTTCATATATTTGTTGTATTTCCAATAGGCTAGATTTTTACAGTATTCATATAAAAGTAACATTACAATTATAATACAAAAATAAATAGTATAAAAACTTAACCCACGGGTGCTGGCAGCGGGCCAAGGCTCAAGTTACCAGTGGTTAGAGCTGCAGAGAGAAAACCTCCTGACAATGCGTGTCGTGTCGAGAAGTCCTGCTTTCTGCATCTGACCCTTGATCCAGCCATTTAGCGAGAGGATCTTGAGGTGTTGGTCGAGACTCTTCGCTATGACACCGCGGCACCGTTCGTATTTTTATTATAGTTATTTTTTAATACATAGTAAAATCTCATTATTACTTCGACGTTTAAACCGTTATGCAACGGTTGTGGTGGTTTTAGATTTATATTTGAACTTCGCGAAGATCTTTTTTAATACATGCATTAAAAATATTCTTTACTAACAACAAAATACAAACTTAGTTTAAGGCCTCAATCACATCTATCAGCACCGAATCGCATTTTGTCTAGAAAACAGCTACTTTATATGAAGATGCGTACGCATCATCATACAAAACAGTCATTTTCTATAGACAAAATGCGATTCGGTGCTGATATATAGATGTGATTCAGGCCTTAAACTAAGTTTGTATTTTGTTAAAGAATCACGCTAGATTCAGGCCTTAACTAACAACAAAGCGGTTTTACTGCTAAACGCCATATCGTTTGCTTTGACTCCCTATAACATAAAAGTAAACTATCTCACTACTGTGTAAATAGTATCGGCAAACAATCAGAACAACAATTAACGTTAACTTAAATGTTTTCATAAAGCTCCAAAACAGCGGCGGTTATTGTGAAGGGAAATTGTATTTTAAATACAGCGCTGACTTGTAATTCGGTTGCGCGAATCCAGTTTCTAGTGATGTGCAAACCTCGGATTACTAAGAGCAGAAAAAAAAATCGGTACAATTATGCATAGTTTGACCTATATAATATTTTGATGACGCTGTTAGCCTATTCGGTAGTGACCCTGCTAACGGTCCCCAGTCATCATCACTGTGTATGGCACTCACCCTGCTTGGATCAGCTGCGGCAGGTGACAAACGGCTTGATTCCAGGTAGGGCAAAATAATTGTGATGAGTACCTACGAATGTTGGTTCCAGATGTATTTATTTCTTTTAATAAGTAGGTATGTTTATCGTTGTCTAGTACCTACAGTAAAATGCTAGAGCTGAGTTAGTGACTAATATTTATTTATTTAATAATTAACTCTGGCTTTGTACTATTGGTACCTATTAAATAACAGTATACGTCTCCACAGATAAACTCGAACTCGTGCCAAACTTACATAGACAAAATAAGCATTTAAATACATATAAATATGGTAGTTTGAAACTACCCTGATTGCATAGCAGGGTCGTTACAAAGTATCTAACAGAGATGGGAAATAGCTTAGAAGTTTTGTAAAATGGCACTTCAGAGCTGTAGTTTGGATGGTTTACTAATGATTCGCAACCTCACGTTTCGCAAACTGTTTCATTTCGCAACCATTTGATTTGGCCAAACGCTTTTTTTTCTAAAACTGTAAATATTTCAGGATTTTTATAAAACTAACCTTACCTATAGGGTTCTACACGATGGTCCTGAAATAAATCCTGAAATATTTACAGTTTCGGAAAAAAAGCGTTTGGCCAAATAAAACGGTTGCGAAATGAAACAGTTTGCCAAACGTTTTTCGTCCAAATGGTAGGACACCAGTTTGGATACATGTAATTATTTAACATAGTGTTGTTTTTATCGATAATAATTATTTACTTTTAGTCCACCACTAACCGCTGTGACCTTCCGAGTTGAAAACCGTCTAAAGGAAATAGTTGGCGTCGAGCGTAGCATTTCAATCCCTATTGTCGTTCATGTTCCGAGTTTAATTTATTTTCTCGGCTCTGCCCTGTTTTACCGTTTACTGTTGATTCGTAAGTGGAATAGAAATTGCTGTGTATTTTTGTTAGAAATCTGGCGAGAAATTATAATCATTTGAAGACGAGCCTAGTTGCCTACGAAACTAGCGGTCCCGGGTTCGGTTCGGTTAAGGGTAAATATTTAATTTTATGTAATAATATAATAATAATAATCCAGCCTATATACGTCCCAGTGCTGGGCACAGGCCTCCACTCACAATGAGAGGGGTTCGGGCTATAGTTCCCACGCGGGTCCAGTGCGGATTGGGAACTTCGCACACACCGTCAAATTGCTTTGCAGGTGTGAGCAGGTTTCCTCACGATGTTTTCCTTCACCGAAAAGCTCATGGTAAATTTAGTAATACCAACTCCCGTGGTAATCGGAGGCTCTGCACTCGAAGTTGTTGACGATTATGTTTACCTGGGACATACAGTCCAGTTAGGTAGGTCCAACTTCGAGAAAGAGGTCAATCGTCGAATTCGACTCGGTTGGGCAGCATTCGGGAAGCTACGCGATATCTTCTCGTCCAATATACCGCAATGTCTCAAGTCGAAAGTCTTCGACCAGTGTGTGTTGCCAGTGATGACTTACGGTACTGAGACGTGGGCGCTGGCGATGGGCGTGACAAGAAGGCTCAAGGTCACCCAAAGGGCGATGGAGAGGGCTATGCTCGGGATATCTCTGCGTGATCGAATCAGGAATGAGGAGATCCGCACGAGAACCAAAGTCACCGACATAGCCCTAAGAATTGCTAGACTTAAGTGGCAGTGGGCGGGACACATCGCTCGCAGAACAGATGGCCGCTGGGGCCGAAGAGTTCTCGAATGGCGTCCGCGTACTGGAAGGCGCAGCGTGGGCAGACCTCCATCAAGGTGGACCGACGACTTGGTTAAGATTGCGGGAAACCGATGGATGCAAGTGGCGCAGGACCGGTCCTTGTGGCAAACCTTGGGGGAGGCCTATGTCCAGCAGTGGACGTCTTTCGGCTGAGATGATGATGATGATGAAATTTAGAAATTATATTTCGCACATAAATTCCGTAAACTTAGAGGTGCGAGCCCGGGTTCGAACCCACGACCCTCTGCTTAAGAGTCGGCAGGTCAAACCATTAGGCTACCACGGCTTTTTATGTGATGTGGGCGAATATTTGTTTCCGTCTTGGATGCTTTCTATGTATTTAGTACGTATTTCCGGACTGGTGGGAAGTGGGGACCGCCGCCTATGGACATTTTCAACATCGGAGGCGTCACCAATGCGTTGCCGGTGTCGAAGAAATTTAATGACACCCTTTTTAAAAAGCCCCACATTGTAGCGCATTGGGAAAATATCAGTAGGAAGTTAATTTCAAATTCGCGCCAGAAACGTTCTAAACAACCGGCGCGTAGTATTATTTGAATTTAACCAATTTAATATTCCAGCGAAAAGCAATATTTCAGTTACACGTAAAGCGACACTAGCGCAGCCATTAATCAAAGTTGCTTGCTATAGATATACATACGACATTGAATTTGGGTCACTGTACATACAAATTTACGTACTTTACGTACACCGCAACTCGTTTGATAGTTTTTAGGTTTCGCAGTGGAAACGATCTAAATTTCAAAACAGAACATTATCTGCCTATAGATACCCTGACGCAAGTGTTGCACGCAAATCGACATAGGCTCGTAACTTTTTTTTTTCACTTTAACAAAGTAAAGGAAGAAGGTGACAAAACACCAATAAAGAAAACGACCACTTACAAGACCTACACAGGACAGATTGTTAATAAACACATCTGTTTCCAACGTTGCCAAAGATAAACGAGTAATCGACAGAATTGTGCTAAATTGACAGTTTGTTGAAAATTACTGCCACTGTTACTAAATCAGCATTATGTCGGATTTCACCAACCACTTAACAGACGATTACAGAGTTAATAGCTGTCAAAATGTATGAATTAACAATCGATTAACATTTAGCATCGTATGGTGAAATTGGTACATTGCCTTAAACTTGTTCCGAATATTGAAAATGCATATAGATCGTTTATTTCGGGTTATTGACACATTTTAACGGCGAATGTTTTTTAACAAGGAGAAATTCAATTAATCCACGTTTGAAATACCAAGAACAAGCATAGTTATTGATGTTTCAAAGCGCTTTTAAGTTAGGTATGCTCTTGAAAATAGTCATAAAATGCACCTAATTGTAGTCTTATCGTATCTTGTTCTAGTCAAGTAAATCAGTTATGGACATTTTAATTTTTATATAGGTTTAAATCTTGTTTCGCGAAGTTCTTGTTGAGTTTCCATTCCTTGATATTCCAGTCTGTCAGTTTATGTAGATTTAGGTATGTAGCGTTCTACCAATGGACAACTGATCGGTACCGAAACATTTACATTAAGCATAGCTGTAAACTCAAAGGGGCCAATTGCATACTAGACATATTACAACTCAAAATACCTATGTCATTACTGAATGTCTGCTTGGCATGTGACATTATGCTCAAAATGTATGCACAAGAAGATTGCATGCGCGCTGCTCACGGCTCATTCGACACTGCTTTAACTTGATTAATTTTCCAACTCACTGGCTTAGGAGCGTCAAAACGTGTGACCTTTCTGAGAAAACTTTCCCGAGTAGGTACCTTTTTGCTACAAGAACTGATTACTCTTTCTTATAAAAGTATTGTTTTAATTACATTCAACAAAGTTTAACAGCGCACGTGTTTTAGGGTAAATTTAAGTTAGAGGTAATATAACAGCATAGTTTGCAGAAATTTTCATAAGTAGTATTACTTCCGTAAGACCCTATTCTACACATTTAACGTGTTTATACTTTTTACTCCGAATTATTTTACTATCATCAAAGAATATGTGTATAATGGCCTCAATTTACATAACCTTTTTGAGGTTGGCGTAAGCGGCGTGTAAAGTTTGATAAGATTTTTTATCAACGGCTCCTAAACCGGAATCAAGTCCGTCTCATCTTGAAATAGATTTTTTACAGTACCTAAAATTAAATGTTACCTTGGCTGATAGTTTACTTATATTTTTTCCCTGAAGTAGTGTTACAAAAAAAAACCAGCGCCCTCGCTAGCAATAGTCAAGTTGCAGAATATTCGATGCCCAGATCCTTGTCAGCCTAGTTTAACTGACATTTAGTCATTTTTAGCATCATTTGTTTAGTTTTGCAATATACCAGCCAATAAATACCAGTTTTTTAATCAGTATAATATTAAGAGTCATGTTATTTAAAATAGGAAGTCCTTTGGAACTATGTTATGGCACGCAACGTCCCAACGCAGCCTTTTATAATTCTTGAAAAGTTAGCGTGTAAAAATTCTTCTGAACTCTGAAGTTGATCTTGTTTTTGTTTTGTTGTATAATTTAAGAATTTCTCAAGGTGGTCGTATTATAGCTTCTTTTGTCGGCAGTGGCCAAATTGTAAACAATTAGGTATGATTATGATTGACGTTGAGTTGGAACTGTAATTAAATTACCGCACTAAAGTTAGTGACAATATTTCAAGAAGGAACAAACGTTAGAATTATTAACAAATTTGAGCTGTCTAAATCGGGCACATTTCATCCAGTGAAAAGGACAGAGCTGACAAATATATCTAGGTCTAGGTCCCTTTCCCTGTCTGGAACTTGTCAGACAGACAAGTCATAATACAACCCCTGGGCGTCTTTTCCATTTTACAGCCGCCTTTTCTATCCATTGAATTAGAGCTACCATAATGATAACATTATTGCACGATATGGTTTAAAAGTAACTGTAATAGATACCTTGAATTATTTAGTCTTAAGTAGGTACAGTTTAGTTGTGTAAATGTGTGGAACTCTCACCCTCTTATTCATAATCGCACTATAACTAAAGTATGGTTTGTTCTTATCTTTCCATTGTGACATTTGAATTTGACAGAAAGTGACAAGCATACTTTTACTAAAATAGGTTTGTTGTGGAGTCCTGTGTCGCCTGCTGCACGTGTCGATCACTTCTGCTGAGCCGGCCGCCATCTTGGCCTTCTCTTTTGAGAAGTGAAGCGTGGCGGAGTTGAGCGCGGCGGAGTGGTTGGAGCGTGAGGCGATTGACACTTTCGCCACAGTTCTCCAAATTACCGGACAATACCAATTATATAAAGAATCGTTCTTTAACCGAACATTGTTAAAATAACACCGAAATTGGCAAACTGTCCGCATAATTTGACAGAGGCCATTTTATTTAAAAAAGAAGAAGAAGGTTTGTTGTCTTTAGGACTAAAATTAGATTTATCGTTTTGCTGCAAGTGGTCCTTAAATACAATCCAGGTTTCTACTCTATAGATCTATGATATGTAGACTGATGTAGCGTCAGAAAACTTCGTTTGTAGGTTAGTAGATTACATATAACACTAAGGCCCGTATTAATAAACTCATCTAGACTGATCGCCGTCTCAAGATACGTCAAAGTGAACGTGAATCCATAGAGAACTGTCACTTTTGACGCATCTTGTGACGGGCATCTCCGCCTTCAGTTTATTAATACGGTCCTAAGAGTCATATCGATTTGTATAAGTTTACTAGCAGATGTTGTGTGTTGTGTGCCATGTAGCGCTAACTGATTCAGAAAACTCGCGCCACCAGCAGATTGCTGCCTCTTCAGTCCAGTCGTGGCATATACATTACTTAGCTCGTGACCACGATCATTGCAATACGATCGAAACTTTGAAGTATTTATAATGATATTTCGAGAAATTTATAGCACTACGATCGGGTCAATGTCAATAAGTAGTGCTTATTTCCCTATAAATTTGAAGCATGTTCATTCAGTAATATTTTTCCTATCTCATTAACGCATGAATAAACATGCGTCAAGTGAAGGTAATGCATATTGCGGCTCCTGGATATCGTAGAACTTTTCTAAGAGCATACCTACATACAGGTTAGTACATGGAAGCAATCATCGTTTCCGCGTTTATTGCGCTTCTGAATCTCGACCAACTAGGAAAAATGAATAAAGACTATAGCGCTGCACTCTCCTTTAAAGGTTATTTACATGTTATTTTCAAACTGTTTAATCCCCGACGCAAAACAAAGGGGTGTAATAAGTTTAACGTGTTTATATGTGTGTTTGTGTATCTGTGTGTGGTATCGTAGTTCCCAAACGGATGAACCGATTATTAGCATTATATAAAATCACTTAAGTAAAGACAATTTAAATAAAGTAATAATAATTAATACCTGTGTAATTTTGCATGTCGATTGCTTTGAAAATAATAATTATGGATCAATGTGCTAAATCAATGCTCATTCTATAAAAATATAAAAGTCTATGTAACAGTGACAGCAAGAGAGTGTCATTATTATTATGATCTGTGCCGGCTGTCACTAGAGAAGGAAGGACGGGACGCTGATTGTAAGAAAAATAATAAATCTAAGACAACAATAAACAACTGTAATCAAGAGTGTGTTTAACTGGTAAAAGGAGATTGTTCACACGATTTATGTTTATAAGGTGACTTGATCGAGTGTTCATAGCTATATAAGGGCCGTATTAATAAACTCATCTCAACTGTAATCCCTGTTTCAAGATACGTCAAAGTCGACGTCAATCCATAGAACACTGTCACTTTTGACACATCTTGTGACGAAAATCAGAGTTGAGATTAGTTTATTAATACGGCCCTAAGTGTAGGTAAAATCCTTTGGGCGATTTAAGAGTTACGAGCTCTGAAAGTAGGAATCCTTATTTTATCGGGGATTTTTTATCTATTTAATTTCAGAACGGCTTTAAACAATTTTGTAAAAAACAACGATGCCTAAACGCTCTTAAAGAGTAGAGCGGCGTATGTTCAAGTAAGGAACTCGTTCATGCGTAAATTAGCCAATGAAAGTAGAATAACGTTTCAAAATAGTTTCGATCACCAACCTAGCCAAGATTAACGATTTTCGAAGATCGACAAATTGTACGGAATTGGCTTAAGCAGCTGACGCGTCTGATCGTCAGCTAACGACAATCCTATATACATATTTTAAAAGTTTTTGAAAAGCGCTAAAATTAGCGCGCACATTGCTCGTAGAACCGATGGCCGTTGGGGCGGAAAGGTTCTAGAGTGGCGGCCGCGGACCGGAAAGTGAAGTGTTGGCAGGCTTTCCACAAGGTGGACCGACGATCTGGTGAAGTTAGCGGGACGCCGATGGATGCGAATAGCACAAAACCGTTCGTCGTAGAGATCCTTGGGGAAGGCTTATGTCCAGCAGTGGACGTCTTTCGGCTGATATGATGATGATGATAAAGTTAGCATTATGCATCTTGGCTAGGCCACCTGTTGTGGTCCCGATATAGAAAATCGAGAGGTGTCGATAGAAATAAGTGATACTTATCGTTTATCAATTCGCGATTTATCAACTCTGTCACCGACACGCGTTGGATTCTATAATCGAAAATTGATATCTTATTTCTGAAACGAATTTGTCTCGAGAAAATAGCACTTTAAGTGCTTTTAGTAGCTTTTGTGGATTTCTAAAGAAAATAAATTTAAATATTTGGCGGTATAAAGTTGTTGTTACTTCTTATTCTTAAGATCTCTATCAGTCATTGCTAAAAAAACAGATAGAGATTGAACAAAATATTAAAAATATAAATATAACTGCTTGTTTGCTATTAAAAAGGAAACAATAAATAGGCAAGTTAGTTAAAAATAACATATATCTCTTAATATTTTTAATTATTAGTCAACTTCCACACACTTTTAACCGTTTATCATGATTTAACTTTTCCTGCAAGTGGCCCTAAATTAAGAAATTCGAATTTCAAATTCAACCCACGTATAATAATGACGGACATTAATCTCTCGTGTTTTGTTTGTGGGCACTTATAATGAAAATGAAGTTTGGAGGGCAATGGACGCGATGGGCGGATGAGTTTTAGATTTTAAACGAGCCTATAATAAAGGCTGTCAAGCGGTTCCTGATAATGCGATGTACCTATTATAATAATCAAAATGAATAAAAAGAAGCTAAATTTACAATCACTAATTGTTAGACAAGATTAAGAAAACGTATAATAATAATAATAATCCAGCCTATATACGTCCCATTGCTGGGCACAGGCCTCCACTCACAATGAGAGGGTTTGGGCTATAGTTCCCACGCGGGCCCAGTGCGGATTGGGAACTTCGCACACACCGTCAAATTGATTTGCAGGTGTGTTGCAGGTATCCTCACGATGTTTTCCTTCACCGAAAAGCTCATGGTAAATTTTACAAATGATATTTCGCACATAAATTCCGAAAAACTTACCTAGAGGTGCGAGCCTGGATTCGAACCCTCGACCCTCTGCTTAATAGTCGGCAGGTCAAACCATTAGGCTACCACGGCTTTTTAAGAAAACGTGTGCCTTCGTAATTATACAACTAAGGCATCGCATTCAAAGAAGCAAAGAGCCGTTTTACGAAAAAGGCTCTTTCTTTACCGATAGAGGGGTGATTACTTTTTAAATCGATAATCAGTGTGACTTCCCATAGGTAAAAACGTGGCTTTTTGGTTTTGCATCCTCACTACCGTGTGACAGAAATAAATCTTAGTAGAATCCTGTGGCTTTTGAAGCTAGTACTTTTTTAAATCTGACCTAACATAACTCATCAAATAAATTTCATACAAAACCACGTCCACCGCTAGATCACTTTAAACAATCCGTTCCAGAGCAGGTACTCGTAGCACATCTTGTATTAGTAGGTAAGGAAGATCCAAACGACAAACAAGTCACGGGCAAGTTGTAATAGCCTCCCCCCCCTCCTCCCCCCCGAAATTACTCCCGTGCCTTACATCTTGAAGCTAATGAAAGGAAGGTCAAACATGTATTTTTTCTGTCCCCAAATTGATACTAACAATGGTAAAACTACGTTGTTATACATTATAGTGATTCAAATTACCGATTACGACAATTTAAGTGTTGTTAAATTGGTCTTATAGCGTGGTCACTGCTTAGCTTAATTTAAGAAATGATTAAATGGTGGAGTTAGGAAATTATACCTATATATAAGTGCTTACAAAGCATGGATGTTGATATCGTTTGGTACAATAAAAAAATATGACATTTGATATGAGCTGATTCGAGCCCTGCTTGTGAAACTATCCTACATCACGCCACTGGGATACAACGCTTGAGTGAATGTATATTGTAGTTACCCGTGGATCCTCATACATAGCGAGCCGTTCCCGACGGCACAAACCACGCAAATTGGAGATGAATGTAGGGATCCTTAATAGGAAACAGTACCCCAGCACGAGAGCGGAGTATGAAGTTCAAATTCTCAGCACTTTCGAGCACGATTTCGGGTAAATTTTGAACTCCCGAAGCTTCCGATATCAAATTAAACTGCAAATTAGAGTACTTGGATAGTACAATGTTGGAATATCGGCTTCACGCTTAACTTTGATCATTACTGGTCGGTAGTGACAGAACAGACATGTCACCTGGGACTAAACTGGGAATTATTTGACGTTACGGAATTGCAAGTTGGACAGTTGCTGTGTGTACACACAAATTAGAGATGGCTACAATGTCGTGCAGCAAAACATTGTAGTCGCCTGCAATTTTGAGCTCGGTTTTCAGTCACTGTGTCAAAAATAAACACGTCCTCACACTTTTCAAAATAGAGTTTAGTCCTGATATGTTTAACTGTGAAGTGTGACATATTTGTGTCAATTTAGTTTAAAGTGTCGTATTATATTTATTGGCTCAGCCCTCAAGTGATTTATCTTTTTAATACAATCTACTTAATTTCATTTTTAGGTTGCATTATAAAATTAGCCATCGACTGCCATGAACAGGATTCTAAAGAGCTATAAAAATCAAAACTGTAGCAGATATTCAGTTGTCTTATAAATCTACAAGTATCAGCTTGAGAACCTAACTTGGTAATTACACAATCAGGTGCTTAAGTCTGATTTTGAAAACCAGTTTTTGCTCTCCTTTTAAATTTACAAAGTTTTCAACGTAGATGCAGATTTCAGATCTTTTTCACAAAGCAAATCGCTCGCGAACAGATCCCCGCAAAATGGCGGAGTTAAAAAAAATACGGCGAAAGAAGTCTATTACGGCAGGTTGGGGCTAATTGAGTAAGCCGTGATTGCGGCAGGCTCTTGTGTGATTCGAGGGCATTTATCGGCAGATAAAAGAGAACTCGAAGGGTTTTCCACTTGAGATGTGCAATACTTTGAGAAGTGTATTGATTTGATTCTCAATTATAGTTCTGTGGGCTTTTTATCCGTCATTAGTTCTATTAACCGACTTCAAAAAAGGAAGAGGATGTTAAGTAAAGAGTGAGCGTGTTTTATTTGGCCTTGTGCTTTCGTAATTGAAAAACAACGTCCGTAATACCGACAATTTACTCACCTGTGATAAGTATTTGTGCTCTATTGTCTTGAATGAAAAAGCAAGTTAGTTATGGAATTCACAGTTCTCGGTTTAAAATCCATTTCAAGCACGAAAAACCAGGCTTTGTCATTTTATCTAAAATATATTTGCAGACTCTTTCAGCCATGCGAGCAAAAGCTGTCGTTCCGCACCATAACACGTATTGGGTGGAACTTAAAATGCACAATGCACTGAGGGTCATTAATTCTGCATCACGCCGCATTTATGCACCGGATCGTCGTGGTTACTCCGCATTGTTCGCAATTCATATACCGATTCCAATTAAAATTATACACCTATGAGAGAACGCTCGAACAATATCGTTATGAAGTCACAATACTCGTACGTATATTATTGACGCCGCGATACGGCGCGGCGTCAACCATTGAGAAATAAATAATTCATGGCGTGAAGCTTTAAAAGGTAATTATAAGGTGTAAGTAATTTAAAGTGGGTTTTAATATTTCCAAATTTCACCTACCTATTTTTAATTAAAATAGTTTACCGCCTGTTTTACAACCGTAAAGTAATCTGTCAAATAAATTTAGCACTTTCCCTTTTTTGCACTTGACAATAGTCAAGGAGAGGGCTATGTTTAACTGACAGACTTTTACTTGAATTACTTGTCGATTGTGAAACAGGCCCTTAGTCTTGTTTTTACACGGTTGGTTTATTAAACTTTGTTATTGTGATGATAGTTGAAGGGAAAAAAGAGGGAGAGCAAAGACATATCTACACCAATTAAAAGAAAAATACACACTCATAATTCAAAAAAAAGTCGTTATAAAAGCCGATATATCACAAACACAACACGCTATGTATAAATCGTCCGTAACAGACACAATACCTATTTGAAATAATTTTTATAAATACAACCAAATATTGTTTTATCAGCATAATAAACGTTTATGACAGTATTATTATAATCTTTGTTGCTATGTCGAGTGTCGTGTACTATTTTCATTAGCCTGGCAATGTGCTATGAATACTAATTTGACTAAAATACCCTCTTGCAATTTCTTTTATCGCGTTACTTAACAAAATATGAAAATACTGTAAAAGAGATGGCAAATAGTGAAAATAAAATTAAAATTTGCCAAAAAATACGGATAATATAAGCATTTAAAAATACTAATTAGACAGTGCGATCGACATGAACTGTGACGTCAGCGTGCACTACGGCCATATAAACTCCATGTGAAAATCTTTTTTGCTAGAAAGAGATTGTTTGTATCCTCTACTGTTTGTTAGCCTTATTAACGTACCAGTAAACTGCTGCCATTGGTTTTTATATTAATGTGTGTTTTTATTATTTGTATAATAAAAGCAAGCTTTCATGCAGGCATTAACCGCAACGTAATTTTAAATGTATCTCTTAATAGAAAATCTGTTTTAAAATTCAGAGCTCTTTCCTGTTTGTAAAACCGCAAAACCTCACTTAACAAAATATACATTTCTTATTTTTGCTTGCGAATAACTATTTTAATTTTTATGAAGCTAGTAAATATAAAATTAACTTAGTTTTATGAAGCTTTAAAATTCTGTTTGAACTAAACTGTTTGTTAGTAGACACACACATAGGATCAAAGGATCCAAAAAACTGGTTAATAAATGTCAAAATAAAAAAATCGGCATTTAAATTTAGGGTTGAGTTGACCTAGTTATACGAGTATATATAAAAATATACTTTATTGGGTAAATAGGTATTATATTACTAAACAATCACCTGCTTTCAAATTGCCATTAATTAATTAATTATTTCAAATTCCAATTACTAATTTGCTCGAAATAACAGTATTTTTTAATAATAGAACTATTAACAAACACCCGGTAAACCTTTAAGTTTTGTTGTCATCGAGCCTTAGTTATACTCGTACTTATAAAAACATGAATAATCTCCGTATAATGTTTAAAACTGCAAAGAAACCTTAATTATTTGATGTGTCTTAAATTAATTTGAAATAGTGTACTAAAGCTGAGATAAAGAGCTTTAGCTGAAACCTTTGCTAGTCGGCTTATAGTAGATGAGCTTATTTAGGCAATTACTTCTGAGGTAAATTTAAAGTCACCTTGTGGCTCCCAACCAAGGGGTTAGTTAAGTCTTATAAAGATTAATCTTTATAAGACTTAACTAACCCCTTGGTTTACGCGTCAGGATAGGTAATTTAGAAGATGTGGGGTTAGGCTCGGACTACAAGCATCCGGAATCTCCACTGTACGAGAATAATCTGAGTTCGGCATTCTATGGACTTCACACCATCCGTTTATATCTGGGAAGAAAACTCAGTCAGCCTCTATCATTAGCTGTCATTTTTCGACACAATGTGGAAAAATGACGTCTCGGGTCAGTAAAAATCAGGATCGTATGGCCTCGGATCGTTTGTAGTCTACGAAGAAATAATTCATATGATTGCTTGAGCAACGGATTGATTCCGGAACCGTTTTTATACGGGCCATGAAGTTTCGGATGGGGAGACCATAATTTAAAAATTATCATTTTGTTCTAAACTGGTTTTCAACTGAATCTGGCAACTTTGTAGGTTAACTAGGGTTGTTTTATAACAACTATGAAAAGTTTTAATGTCCAGGCTTTACAATAAACGATAATTCGGACTAACGAAGCACTTTATTACTTAAATGTCAATTACGATTTCCAAGACTTCCGGATGCGTACTCCAAGCCTTAGAGTGGCGTTAAGACAAACGTAACAAGTGTGGGTCTCCGCGCTGTACAGTGAATGCTGGGGTCAAGGGATGGACGTGATCCGACGGACACGGGTGATGGACGTCGAAGAGTGACAGTAGTACAGCGATTAGATGGTGGATTGAATGCTAAGTAGGTATTAATTTTAAGGTTATTTGTAGACATTGATTTGCATAGTAGATAATCGATGGAAATAAATTTTACCTAAATGTCCGTGTTGTCGTTGTAATGCAAGCGGACTTTTAAAATAAAATTTACCATAAATTGCTTAGCACTAAAGTGCAAAAGTAAATTATGTGCACAATATTGCAGCGTAATTTATATTGGCCATTACAAAACCGTAAACGTGAATATAAGAGCTAAAGAAAACGCTGGAGACAAAACGTTTCATACGAATAAAATGAAACATTAAAGTTCTAATTACTTTTAGCATTTAAAACGTTATGTAAATGTAGTTACTTACATTTAACGCAAACTTTAAACCTTCTAAACTTTACGTATAAATTTTAACCCTTGTTAGTGAAATTTTGCTATGAACAACAATAATTATGTAGATATAAACTATGTAGGGTATCTGTAACAACTTCTAAACAAAACAAATCTTCACATAAATAATTCTCTTACATATCACACCATAGTCATAAAGTATCAAAATATACAGAAATATGTTAAATAGAAATATGCGTGTGAGGCGTTACTTTGATGAATAGGTACTTCATTCGTTTCTATAGCAGCGGCCTTAACAAATATTTTATCACTATCACATTTTAGTGTAAAAAAAAACGACGTTCTGGTCGGTGTTTTAATAAATAGTCAGTACGTCCGGAACACTGTGCTCGAATTAGCTAACACCATAGATTATCTCCTATTTCGATCGTCATATTTACCGCAGACGCACGCTACCCGTATCACAAATTATATTCTGATATTTAATTTAAATTAAAAACTTCTATAAAAATCTTCGATGGTGTTGTCGCTAAAATTATCAACGGCTCTAGACAGGGATAACACTAACGATAACCGTTGTTCGAAAACTGTTAAAATGTATAGGATTGACGTAGGCTGCCACTAAACGGTAACGTTCACTAAATGCAACATGTCTAGCATTACAGATTAATTAGAAATGTTGTTATAAATGACTAAATAAATGACATTAATGATAGGAACGGAAAGAATTGTTAGGAGACATTACGACTATGATGCAATCGTCAGGATCACGGAATTACAGTATGAACCCGTTTTTAGGGTTCCGTACCTCAAATGAAAAAAATGGAACCCTTATAGGATCACTTTGTTATCCGTCTGTCTGTCTGTCGGTCTGTCTGTGTGTCTGTCAAGACCCTTTTTTTCAGGAACGCGTGGAGGTATCAAGTTGAAATTAATATCAAATATCAATTAATATCTGCAATCCCTTGGATCAGTGAAAAAATCACACATCTAAATCAACGCAATCAACAGATTCGGCCGTTTATGCCGCATATTGAAGGGAATCTCAAGGGAATCAAAACCTATAGGGTACTTCCCGTTGACTTAGAATCATGAAATTTGGCAAGAAGTAATGTCTTATTGCACAAGTCAAGGAAACAATCCGAAAACCGTTAATTTGTAGTTACATCACATAAAAAAACGTTCAGTATAAACTGACACTCACTATGTATGAAAGTGCATACTTATTGCGTGTCAGTTTACACTGGACTTTATTATATTGTATTTTCGTGATTTACGAACTACTTACATACCTACAAGTTTGTGCGGAACCCTCGGTGCGCGAGTACGACTCGCACTTGACCGGCTTTTTTAACACTACTATCATGAATAATAATAATGGTTTGAAAACGTGTTGTTATAGATATTATTATATTGTTGACGTTATAATAGAAAATAGCACGAATTTTAATCTTACGGAAATGTAAATGCAGGTACGATGTGTACACATCCCCGCCGTAATGGATTTATCTGGCGGAGCGAACATCTGTCATTAGCATTGGTGAGATTACCTTTCAATTACCGGAGTTTAACAGTAAAGCGGTAACATTTTAATAGGAACTGCACGTTTCTGTAAAGTGAAAAAGCTATACATACGATTGAAACAATTGTCGTACCAAACAAAAATTACCTATGAATTATTGATCATGAGCAATCTAAAGTCAAATTATAATAAGCATATAAGCTTGTACCCACTAAGATAAGATACAATTTCAACTGTATTTCAAACTCGTAAAACCTTACTTTACCTCGTATTTACATAGGCCTTATAACAAAAGGTAGTGCGTCTAAAGTACCAACATATTAGGTTAAAGTAAACTCAATAGATCAGCCTTCATCCCATAGAGCCCAACAGTCACGCTGTCTCCACTGACATTGATACATCGTCGTCGTCAAGGAACGAGACCGAACGCGTAATGAAATTTCACTCAGACAGATATCCTGTGGCTTGTTAAGATAGCGATGTTTGATTTAACATATTATTATTGCCTGGATAAAAAATTGTTGCGATCGTGAGGGTTTTAAGGATTTAAATAACATTCCAATTGAATTTGACGACGCGGTTAGTCTAGTTCTCGTTAGTAGTGGTCCTGCCTGCATCCCGGGTTCTGAGTTATGGATATTTTTTTTAATGTATTTAACTATGTTTATCTCTATTGAAATATGTTTATCGTTATCTGGTACGGTATAATTATACCCATACAACAAGCCTAGAGCTTAGTTTGGGACTAAGTTAATTTATGTGAGGTTGTCCCCTGATATTTTTTTATTAACGTTAATAAAAAATATGTTCGAATTTCTTCTCTTGCTCTTTTATTAAATGTAAAAACATTAAGCAGATAATTGGAAAAAACTAAACGAAGCTAAGGCGGCTCATTAATTTGTCGGTGCGGTATTATAAGTACGCAGCTTACGCTCTGTACTGATTCTGCAAAGCGCATATATTTCAATGAGCCCTCCCTGACTTGCGCATTATTCGTGAGAGCGGGGCGGTAAGGGCTATAGGTGCTTAACAAAAGATTACTACACCCAAAGGCGTAATGACGTAGACAATCTCGCACAAAATCCGACTTTCCAGCAGTATACAAAACAAAAGAAAATCTAAATTATTGTCTGTAGCTTAATTCAGACCGTGGAGCAAATATTTTTCTCAGTTCACATTACTCCTGATTTACGCACCGCACGGCTCCGTCGCTACCCTGAATTTGAAATATTGACGCCAAAATTGCCGTGACATTTACAATGACGCCATTTTTCAGGGACCCGTTGAAAGGAGTGTGGCGCCATCTTAAGACATTCATAACGTGACAACGTAGGATGTGACATGGCTGTATTTTTTATAAGGACGCTACGAAAGGATGCGTGGTAATAATACTAGATCCTTAATATTTGGGCGATTACTGCGGTAGTTTTTTATTGCAGTAGAGTTTATATTTGGTTAGAGTTGCAAATACATTTTAATACGTATTGTATTTGGTTCTACGATTAGCATGATAAAATATTGATGAATAAAAACGTTACACATATACTCACATAAAGAGCTGAAGAAGTGATTAAATACTTTTATATATAATATAAGTAGGTAGCTACATAATTATATAAAATATAAGAAGTACTAATATCTAAAGAGGGAAGACAAAATATTGAATGATTAACTGTATAATGTATGAAAACGCGGTTCACCCCTGCAAACCATGTGTTTTAATGATTTATGGGAATATAAAATATGAATATCATTTCATAAAATACCCATGAAATCAAATTTTACTGCCTCAACGAGAGTAACTGTGATGTTTTCTTTATCATTTTGCCGTTGCTAGGCACCTGCTCTGTGTAAGGCGGTTTAAAATTGATTTTATTGACAATTTCCGCTTCCCTTCTACTAACTCGTTGTAGGTACCTAGAAATTACATGTCGATTGACAAGAGCTGGGAATGGAACGAAAGAAACTAATGCCATCTATGATTGTGTGCGTGCGTCCCTTTAAACGTTGTTCGAATTTCAAACCGAAAACCTGTATTTATTTTACACACATGTATTTCATTCAATTGTTCAATCCATTCGTGACAGCTCTTGTGACGAATCGACCTATAGTAGTTGTTAGTAGGTAAGAGACTGCTTGAATTTTGTAGATTTTTATTTCCTGAATTATGAATTACAATAAAGTTGATTAGACAGTAGACTCCCTTTTGCAGTTTAAGTAAGTTACTATGATTTAAACTACCTACCTATTCAGGCCCATGTTGACAATGTGTCTTATGCATCCGTAGGTGTTTTTTTAAACCTACTAAATAAATTGATATCATTACCTTATAATATTATAAATGCTACGCTCCATTGCTAAACTTCTGTACCAATTAAGATTAAATTTATTATAGTGATAACTTTAGTCCCGAGGCCTCGTTATACTTTTAACCATAGACAATTTGACAGTTCAAAGGGATAAAAGAGATCTACGCAAACAAAGTCGTGGGCAAAAGCTAGCGTTATTTTAATGAATTAATTAGATTATTATAATAAGATTTATTGAAAATTCTAGTAAAATTACATTCTTAGACTTTTAATTTATTAGCTGTAGCATTTATTATTACACGCAGTTTTCTACGTCGCTGCTCTCAAAGAACACGAGCGCTGTCGAAAGTATTTCTGCGTTATATTTATGAAAACATGTAACAACCGTTATTAATCTACAGCCTTAGGATGTAGGTATCAAGGAAAATGCAATTTCTACTTCATGTAAACTTTTCGTTGATAATAATATTTTTTAAGACTCCAGAATAAAAAAATTAAGAAACACCCATAAAAGGTAATCCCAGCGTATTAAAATTTTGTTAGTTATTAATTTTTATAGTAATTTTTTCCAATGCACTCATTGGAAAAAAATTGCGGAAAGCCTTTGTTCAGCCGCACAACAGGCTCTAATAAAAATAATAATACGTTCTGAAAAAAAATTACTTAAAACAAAGCTCCAAAATTAAGAATACAAAAAGCTTGTCACTATAAACGACATTCTAAAAGACAATCACATTCTGAAAGTTAGTCAGTTAAAAATCAGTCAGTACCTTTATTCCTCGAAATAATTTTAGAATACGGTAAAAAATATGGTGTATCGGAATTTCACCGATTTCATATCTGAATATCTTCCGATGTATCGGAAATCCGTTAGGGAACTCGCTGATCTAGCTGTACATATACAATATATGGGAGCGGTAGTGTCGCATTTCAGACGACGTAATCCATTTTTGTCAAACGCGAATCGTTGGCGTGATATCTTCAGTGAAGATCCTTATATTACGGAATAGTTTCGAGTTTTTATATTTTGTTAGGTATTTTAAGCAACAAAGTGTGATAAATTGTGTTTTAAAAATTGACACCTGAAGCCGCCGTAACAAGACCGCTGAAGAGGAGGTCTTTGCAGGCGTTGCTTTCGTAATTAAAAACTTCGATTTAAACTGTTGGTTTATTGTAGGTAACTGGTACAGAAATAGTGTCAAAAATATGCGCAGCTAAGTGGAAGTTTAGAAGGCCAGTGAGTTGCAAGTTTTTGAATAGTTTTAAGCTAAACTGATTATTTAAGTGGGGATAAACGTTTTGATACTGCTAACAGAGCAAATTTAGAATATTTAGGTTTAAAAATTTTAGTACAGCTAATATAATTTGAAAAAAATTAAATTAAGGAAAAATACAAAAAAATAAATACAATAAAAAATGTTGCATACGTAACAATACCGTATTTCTTAATATTTCAGTGGAGTAAACTTATGTTCATATTTTTAAAACGGTAGTGTCAATTGTGAAAACATGTTTCCAAATAACATTATTGTACTCGTACGAAATGTAAAAACAAAATAAGGATGTACAAAAGTGGACTCAACAAATATGAACGCCAAAGTTCTGCTCTCGTTTTCAGTTTCTTTATCACAATGAAAGAAAAGGACACAGCTAAAACTTATCTGACAGATAAGTTGATTGTACCATCTAGGTTACCTTTGTTTAACAAATAAAGTTGATTTGATTCGATCAAAGTTAATTGCCTATCTAGGCTCAAAATCGTTCTACGAGGGCCAACGATTAATAGTATAGTACGTAGGTATCATAAGAGTCAAAACAAATCCTTTTGGCCTTATCTTAGCAAGCAGTCAGGTAAATTCGGTGCCGTCTGCAACTAATAGCTGCTGAAGCCCACACGCCACCGCCAACAATAGCTTTTATGTCAACAAGATGCTCAAATTATGCAAGTTGTTCAATCTCCCACTCGGCACCAGCCATGTTTCCTTTACACTCGAAACTTGGTAGTTTGAACAAGTTGCTAGAGCCCTAGATTTTAGCCTGACAATAGGAAGTTACGCAATAGTTAATTACGTATAACTTGTTCAAGAGTTTGAGGCTCGGAGTCTTATATTTCACCCCGTCTTTGGCGTGAGCGAGGTAGGTAAAGTTATAAAGAACTTAACCCCCTTATTGATAACCGCACAATAAACAATTTTAGTTAAAGTATGCTTTGACACTTTCAGCCAAATTCGAATCTCTTAGTTAAATATAAGGCCAACGCATATCTGAAGCATACTTTAGCTATTGTGCTTTTATAAATAAGAGGGTTAAATGTGGTAAAGGATGGAATAACAATATTCTCAACTGGCAACCACCAAATTAATTAGATAGGTATTTTTTTTTAATTTAATAATGTTATCAAATTTTACTCCATCCAGCTAGGGCATTCATTATCCCTATCTAAACCAATTTTATGTAAAGCTATATTTAAACCCACTACAATCTGAAATTTAGTTTTATTATAATTTTCGTCTTAACAAAACTATAAAATTAACGTGTTTGCATTTGGTTTGCATACGAGTAGTTAACGTTGAATAATCATAGAATATACTATTAATATGGAATGATATTGATCTAACGGTCGAGTGAGTAACAAAATTCCTAGGTAAGAGTTGGAATCACAATAAAAAGTAGATGTTGCGAGCATCTGTACGCGCGTTATTATTATTACAGACCTCTACCTACATTGTGACGCCCACCCTTCCATAATACATTGATTAATTACTTACTATCAAGTGACTCCAGATATCAATTTACGTTAACTCTCTCATAAAAGAGGGTAGATTAATAACTTTGGTATGAAGGCCCATTCACACATCGTTTTGATGGATTTAGTTGGAAAAATGGTCCGTTTTCGGTTTAGGCCGGGGATTAAGTGTGGTCGGCTTTATATTCTGCCAGATATGCCCGTTCGGTTAGGCAGGAAAATCTATTTGACAAAATGTTTCGATGTGGCACAATGTAACCTTCAAGCTGGGTAGAGTTTGATCTTTCCACAGCTAGTGTAGAATTATTAATTAATTTAATCGATAAACGAGCCATCATACATAATAATATGCTTGTCTATCATACATAAAAAAAAGTGTGAGCCTCGAATCAAGTTCAGTAACTACGTATGCTACGTAGGAATTAAATTAAAAAAGTTGTAAGTTTGTTTATCATGTAGTTTTTATCTACGAAAACTGGTATATTCCTAGCCAATATCCGGGAGCTATGAAGCAATTATTTCTACGTCCCGGGTTCTTGTTGTGGTAATGTCCTTATGTTGTATAAAGACTCTACGAGAAATCAAATAATTGATTGTGTAACCTTTATAATGTTTGCATTTTCATATTTCCTGTCGAAAAAAACTTTTTTTCGTTACAAAATTGCGTTGGGTTTTAAAATAAATGCTTTTGTAACTTAAAATTTCAAAATTGATTTCGATTTTATTAGCATAACAAATGTCAGTAATAAAGCACTAATAATGAAAGTTAATTGAAAGTTATTGTAGAAACACTATCTCCAATAGTGTTTCTACAATAACTTCTCTTCAAACTCTTAAGAACGCTTTGTGTAATGACAAAAACTTGCAATCAGATGAGTGCTTTCAAACAAAAGTAACGGACTGGCTCGATCTCTACTTAGTGAGTAGCGCTATTTTACCGAGTTTTAGTAATAAAATCATTGACAAAATTCCAACTATAAATGCTTACTTGCACATTCAGATTTCAACAAGATCCTAAAACGGTCTTTAGGTTTCTACTTGTCTCTCACCCGCTCTCATACCATCTTATGCAAGTGTAGCCAACTATATCTGAACCCGAAAGAGTTTATACGTCCTTTTGCACTTTTTTTAAGGGAGCCTGTCAACTCAGCCCGTCTCATGTAGTGAGCATTCGTCGTAAACACGTCTTGAAATCCTCGCAAGACTCAAGGCCGTATTTATCCTTAATGCCGAGTGTCATGTTTACCTTCCACCGTTCCATCTCGAATACTGACTCGGTTTAAAATTCATGAAGCGAAAGTTTTACTCCAATTGTTTTTGCATTCTCTTTTGAAATTCATGAACTAAAATTTCTACCTGAAATGTTTTAGGTGCCTCGATTTTGAAATGTTAGAAGTTTATGCATGAGAATTTAATGTGTGTACATGATAAGTTTTAATACCTGAGATAAACGAGATCTTAATTGCTCTTACAGCTATTAGGATTTATATTTTGGTAATGGTCAAAGTGACTTTGAAGAACAGATTTATTTATAAGGTGTACTATAGGACGATAAATCATTTCGGATGTAAAATAATGGCGAAAAGAGACGTTGATTTTAATTATTTAGAGCACGATTTAGCAATGTGCACAACTGGCCGTGGTCAGATTAGATAGTGTTAATTTAGCTACACTTGATGCATGTTCATTCAGTACTGTTTTTTGAAACGCTGTTAGGCCATATTTTTCCGTGTATTCTATTCTTTCTTGTTTGTCACGAATAAATATTTTTTCTTCCTTTTTTTTTTTTTCTCTGTGTAGGCCTTGTCACGTGATGAGGGCAACGGGAACATATTAAATCCTCAACCGGGTCACATGGTCAACAATGCCTATCGATTGGATGTGTGTCTTACGAGCAAGGTGATAATACATAACAGTCGAAATAAAAATATTGTTTAAGAAATTTAGGTGAAGAGCCGAATTTTTGCAAAGGCATTGATCCAACAACGTGTCTGATAACTTTTAACAGAATTATGATGCCTTGTTGTTAAGTGATTAACACAATTTTTTTAACGGACTGTAAAAAGATTGCACTGTTGCGTTTTTTTGGAACTTAATGTGACGAGGAAGATTGTTCAAACTTTAAAGCACTTTATTTAAAAAAAAAAAATTATTCAGCATGATATATTATTAAACTATCAAATAGGTACTTATCAGTTACAAGTATTAAGTATTAAGTTAAACGGATTCAGTTTTTTTACACAAAGTTCATACTACTTTTTTACCTAGTTAAACTTTCTTTAAAGAAAAAACATTGCCTCTACTGAAATTAACAGAAAACCATTTTACCAGCCAACTGTATCTAGTATTTCCCAAACAGATCTCGGTGTAGGAATACATTTGTAAAAAACGTCTCATCAAAGCCGCTCCCCGAAGAGTCGTCTCGCTCTTGATTCTCCCAATTTGCAAACAATTAGTTTAAGTGCTTGCCATCGACTTGTCGGTAAATAAAATAAGCCCACTTCCATCTCGAAACTGGGTAAACAATGTAGGTGAATTATTCGTGGCTTTGTTTGAAAGGATCCGTGTTGGAACGAGCCTTACTTCTGGACGGGTAATGACAGCCGTTAAAGCTACAGGAATGAACATTAAATTGCATTAGTGAATTTGTTTTGAATTTCATTGGTTGTATTAACTTGTACGTGAGACAAGATAAAGGGTTTTCTGATCAAATTTAGGAGAATAAAGATTTTTATTTTGCAAGTAGAGTTTCCAATAAGTGTACCTACTGTTGAGAAGAAGCGCCGCAAAAAAACTCAAGGGTGTAATTTTTTTAAGTACCTTATTACAATGTTAATACTTAACATTATATTAAAATCTAGTTCGTAAAATAATTAGTTATCAAATAATGTCAAATCAAATGATGTGAAAGGCGGAACTATTTTATTAATTTAATTTAAACTACACAAACTTACACGTTACCAAATATACATGGACAGCAATGTCAGTGTTTATATGAAACATGGTACAGAATTCACTAATGGTTCTGCGACAAACAGTGCGCAGATGTTTCGTTTCGGTGAACTTTTATGTTTGGTACTTTTTGCCGCAGTAGTTCATAATATATCGTTGTCATAAGTTCAATCTTATCTAACAAATGATACGTTCGTTTTTTTTTTCTTTTGTTTTTATATTCGTTCTATTGTTGGGCAAAGGATTCCTTCCTTCTACCTTCCACTTCGTCTTATCCTTTCCATACGCTAACCAATTCCTCTCAAATAAGTGAATATCGTCCCACCATACCTACCTTTGCTGTTAAAGCTTGCCAATTTTCAGGCAAGGAAAGGGATAGACTCAAACGAGTAGCAGTCATATAAGTAGTTCGGTCCCTTTTGTCGCCTGTTTTAACAATTCATAATACCCGTACGGCGCCTTGTGGATGTTAATTGGTAATCGTATTAGCCATACCTACCGTAAAACTTCTTTTACCATCTATGCAACTGTATGAAGACTCTACCTTTTACTTAATTTTATGTACATGTTTCTCAATAGTCCAACGTCTAATTAATCGATATGTTGAAATTATCAATGAACAAATTTGTCCACATGATATAATTAATCTGGGATAGGACTTCGACTACCTGAAATTCATTTTCTAAATATAGACCTACTAGTATGGTTAAAAACGCCGTACTTATTGATTTATCTGTAACAGGAATGCATGTTTGACGTGAACGCGTCACACGCTTTGTTCGTCGACTGAGATTCTGAAACAATACCCCACTTCAGGCTGCATTGTTAACGCGAGACGAAGCGATCAAGGTCGCGCGAAGGTCGGGATGGTATACACCTACGCAAAGACGCTATCACAAATGCCTAGCGATTTCAACTTTGGAATTATTGTAATTTGAATTGCGTCGTTGCGAATTGAGTCTTTGGATATATGTGTTGTCATTTATTGTTTATATTTATTTGTTGTGTTAACTTGTTATAAATATTCCCAGTTTTTTTTAAATCAATGTCATGCTAAAACGAATTAAATGACTAAATAATTTAAAGTTTCTACGCGAATTAAACAACGAGTTTTCTGTGAACCATTTCATTTTATGCAAAACCTCAGTCTTAGTACTAATTAGAGCGAAGACGCAATTTTAATACTTAGTGCTCCGTCGGACACATAAATTGTCCTTTTAATTCTTCCGTCTAACCCGTAGAGCCAGGAAGTTTCTACTTTCTGCCCCGAGTTATAGTCGAGTTTAAGTGTGACAGCTAGAAATGTAATTTTATACCTGCTCAGTTGTTAGCGGGTGTTGATTTACTTCTCATACTTACACGTTAAATCTTTACGTGTGTTTTTTATTTCGTTCTTCTTATTTAAAGTTACATTGCGTTTCTTTTCAAACTGAGTAAAAAAGGTAGCTACTCAGTGTAAAACCAAAATGTCTAATGTATCTAGCTCAATATAGTTATAGAGATGATGTAATTCAATACTGAATCCTCCTCCACTTATCGGCCTATGAAACATGCATCCAATTGGCTTTAGCTAAAATTCTATTATCATTTACAATTTAGGGAACCGCTGACCGCTGCAACCTTGTCCTAAATGACTTTAAATGTAAATTAACTGGGTATCTATGACGATTGAAAAAAGGTACAGCTCTTTAAAAGTAGAACATACCGACGGACGGACATTGTGGGCTTAGTAATGCTTCTGTGGCACCTTTGAGTACTGAACAGTATCTGCAGGATGAAAATTATGTGATGATGCTTACTGCCATAACTACGCTACGAACACACAATGCTACGTAACGCAAACACTCCTAACACAGCAGTTTTGTGTTTGTTAGCTCATACGGATCAACATTGGCACAATAAATTAAGTATGCAGCGAACACTGTTGGATAAAATGTCAACTTTCAGTCTTTCATTTCGCATCTGCTGTATCATTCTCTGTATTTGAATATTCCCGGGTGCGCAGGATACGAATGTCGAATTTTGTTTGAACTATATTATGCTGCTAGAGGCTATGAAGGACGCGGTTTTAAACTTGACTTATTTGGTTCAGTACTTCGTTTTCTGTATACGTCTGTGCTCGCGTATACTGTATTATTTTTACTTTGAATTATTTATTTCAGTTAAATTCGAATAAGGGCATCGGATAGCAGTATCTAACAGATAAATTTCAGCTCTATCATTTTCTTTTATATGACAGAAAAAAGGAGAGTGATAAATTACTTACTACACTGACAGATAGTTATAGCAGAGGGTTGAATAAATCGAACCTAAATAATTTGTTTTTAAAACTCCATTTTGCAAACTTTTTGACTTTACTTTAATATTTAAGGTTTAGTGGACGAACAATTCCACGTTAATAACATTTAATTAATTAATTATGTTAATAATATTTTGTAAATGTGTCCTTTATACTATCTACTTTTAAATAAATCAGAATATTTATCAATCAAATTATTATATTAATATTTTATGAAAAACATAATACTTAAATATAACATAGTTTAGGGGATTTAGGTAGGTTAGGCCATAGTTTTACTTAAATAATTGAAAAATCTATAATAGTTAGGTACGATTATTATTTTCAATGGGCAAACAAACTACCATTAAAATAATCAGAATCAGAAGTCATTTATTTTTAATTATAGGTAGGTACAAGGTTTTGTTGTTGATTTATGAAAAGCTATAATTTGCCATTTCGGCGTACAATATTCACGTAATGATTACAATGAACCTCGAATCACGGAAAAACGTATTAAGTGCAATTTCAAGTTTTTTTTTCGCAGTTCATAAGCCAATCCCAAAAACGCGGTTTTTCTGGGCACAATCCTTATTCAGGAAAAATACATTGTTCTTCGCATTTTTGTGCCCCGTACCACAGCGTTTGCATGTTGCAGATCATTTATTCGCTCAGTTGCAGCTTTAATAGAGTTGTATAAGATGTGACAATAACAGTTTTTAGCACGAGAATTTTTATGTTAAACTATCTTTTTGTCAGCGACTCCGTCTTCGTAGAAGTGAGTATAGTTGTATAGACCTTTCCGAGATAAAAATTATCCTATATGTGTCAAGTCAGGATAAAGACTATTGTGTGTGACAACATTGATTATTTGACGACGCGGTTAGCCTAGTTGGTTGGTTAGCCTGCCTACTAAGCTAGCGGTCCCGGGTTCGAATCCCGGTATGGGTAAATATTTGTGTGATGAGTGCGAGTATTTGTTCCTGAATCATGGATTTTTTATAAGTATTTAAGTATGTATTTCCCTATATAAGTATGTTTATATAATAATTGTCTAGTACCCATAGTACAAGCCTAGAGCTTAGTTTGGGACTAGGTAAATTTGTGTGAGATTGTCCCTTATTAGGAAGTAGGATACAGGATACGGGTGTATAGGATTGTTTTGAAAGTAGTAATATTACTACTATGTATTATAAATGTGAATGTTTGCATGGATGGATGTTTGTTACTCAATCACACCAGAACGGCTCAACGGATCAAAGTAAAAGTCAATAAATTTAATGTTACTAAAACACACGTAACAACCAAAGAAATCAAACATATAATCAAAATAAAATAAAATAAACATGTTATTCAAAACAATACACACCAAGATACCTCACCCATAAAATTCCTTAACACTATAAAACGCCCTTTCAATAAGATTTCTCTTAAGCCTACTAACGAAATCTGGATGAAATTTGGCACAGAGATAGATTATAGTCTGGATGAGCACACAAGCTCCTTTTTATCCCAAGAAACGGACAGTTCCCGAGGGAGCAGCCATAAACGACTTCGCGGAAGTCGCTGGCAAAAACTAAACTTGCTTTGAAAGTAGTAATAAAATATAAGGCTTTGTTTGCTTGTTTAGACAGATGAGTGTCAATCGTTCGTTTTTGTAAACATAGCATTTATGTAAGCCTATTATTGTGTTCCACTGCTGGGTTAAATCACCAATTATATACAACAATTACTTACGCTAAAGCCTCCTTTCTGGACTTTAACATTTCTCTATCCGTAGTTATCTCTGAAAAGGTCAATAAAAACTATTGAGTACGTTAATTCAACATTATTTGCCTTTATTACTGTGCGTGAATTCATCGTTAAAATATTACCAAGTTGCAAAGTGAAATTTAATTTCGGCCTAGAAAACGTTTGCTGGTTTCAGGGACCGACCATTGTAATTGGTGGTTAGCCAAATCGAATTGGCTTATTATAAATCAAATTTATTCGATAACCAATCGAATATAATCGTCTGCGGATCATTTTATTGATGAAATTTGATTCTATTGTATAAAACGAGGTATTAGTTTTGTGACTAAATTATGAAAACTTCTTGAAATAGGTAAGCGAAATCGAAATATTCATGTACTTGTACTTAGTTTAAATTATGATGTCTTACAAAATAAGCATTGAATTACAATTCTAATCATTTGAATTTTACTGCAAATGTGCTAATAAAGGTATGTGCTAATACTGCTATTAGTCGTTTGTTTTTTCCTTAATCACGTCATAATAATAGTTACAACGGATTGACATTTGTTGACTGATAGATGAATAGGTAGTTGAAGAATGGAAGTTTCGCAAGTTACTGGTCATCTTACTGTTCCTGAGGGAATACCAATAATCTTCTTCGACGGAGTTGTAGGTTCTTACCTGAAAGTAAAAAAATAATAATTAAAAACTAACATTTGCATAAGCATAAACATGTACTTGTTACATTTTGAATAAATATTAAGGGGCAATCTTACACCAATTTGACCTAGTCCCAAACTAAGTATTAGACTTGTACTATAAGTAGGTACAGTCAGCATCAAATAGATAGGAGCAGCGAATGTGGCCAAATATATCGCAACACGGAATAAGGATGTGCTGCGATATATTTGGCCATTTTGGCTGCTCCTATCTATTTGACGCTGACTGTACTAGAAACCGACAAACATAGGTACATTATACTAGCAACCATCCAAGACACAGGCTCGAATATTTGTGCTCATTACACAACAAATTGTTTTTTTTTCGGAATCGAATCCGGGACCACTAGCTTCGTAACCAGGTAATCAGGTACCACCGTACCAAATCGGCTAGATTTTATAACTTACAATAGCCGTTGTCACTGTGATTTTTCTACACGTAAAAGAAGAGTTTGCGAGATAACATGCAAGAAACCCGGAAGAAAGTCCTCTAATAATCTTAGTACAATTGGTCCGCGTGGAAATAGGGGCGAACGGCAAGTTTTTTCATTAAGTTATATAGCTTTCTTAACTACCGGCAGCTCGCGTGATTGGTCCGTTACAGCCTCGGTTATATCTTACGTACTTTAGATAAGATGTCACTTGCTTCAGAAGTGTACCTAAAATAACTTATCACTGGGTAAGTATTATCACAGACAGAAGGACAGTATAATTATATTAGAATGGTGCCGACAGTACATTTTTAATGTAAGTATTTATATAAGATTTTAGTTCATGGAATGTTAATTAAGCTATATTTTAATTCAATTTTTTATTTTCTTCGAGTAATTTTTTACAGCTGAATGAATATTCACCTTTATTGGCGATTATGGACCACTACCAATAATAAAACTTTAATGCTTATAATCAGCACATGCTATATTATTATCTATGGTTCATCATTTGTTTTCATAGTATTTCATGTTTTTTTTTTCGGTTGCGAAAAAATTACTAGCATAAACTTAAAAAATGCGTGGTTTTGGACTAGCTATAGGAAGTTCAACTATTTAATAAAGTCGCAGTGTCATTCAGCGAACTTGAGCTGCCAACGGCGAGATTAATATTTTATCTTTATCCAAAGAAAGTTAAATATTAACTTAGAACGAGGTCAAAAAATTCAGTATTAAAGGAAAGATGAAACATTTTTGCTAGTTCACTTGAAAACTTAAAATTTGTTGAATTGAAAGTATTTCTATGTAGGAAATTGAAGACCTTCTAAATTCCCTTAAATTTATTTAAACTCCGTTTTTATTAAGACTGTAATGAATTAAAATAATAACCTTTCTTTTTAATTATATATTTTAAACAAAAAATATCCTTCCAACCAAATACGACCCCTGTACCTACAAAGACAGCACTCACACTATATTAAGAGCCATCAGTTTCGTGAATTTCTATTTGAGCCGGGACCTACTTGTGAAACTATCGCATTTTCACGATCTTAACCGTAACTGTAAAGCAGCAAAAATACTACCTCTTTAAAGCAAAAAAAAAAAAACAGTTTCGTTGAAAAACTACTTTTATAAATAGGATCACGCAATAAATCGCTTCAATACTAATTTATAAACGCTGTATCAATATCAATTCAGGGCCATTAGAAACTGTTCTGCCAATCAAAGCGATAAATTTAAAAGACCTTTATTTATTTAGAGCCGGAGATAAAAGAGCTCCGCTTTTATAGGAGGGGGAATCATGACCTAGAACCATTTTCTAGGGAGGGGGTGCATTTTTTGCATCCCGGGGGCTTGCGCCCCGTTATTGCACTCATTAGTTGCCTGTATATTCTCTGTGGGTTCTGCTTTAATAGAAACAGGAACAGGGTTTTTAAGAATGGTTTGATGCGTTTTTAAAGGATTAGGTTAGAGTTTACTTGTTTCGTTTAGTTAAGAAGTAGTGACTGTCACGTGACTGTTGTAATAATGAGTACCTAAACACGGTCATATTGAATATAAAGTTTGGTGGTGAATGGGCCATTGTACTTTCAGAAATGAAAACTAAAGATCAATTTTACAAATGTACATATATGTATCTTGGAATAATTATCCCGCAATCCCATGGTGATTCTGGTTGAGTCTTACTTTTCATTATGAATTTAAATATTTTTGGTTTACTTATATAAAAAAATATAATTATATTTGTTGCTCATATTACCACTTTCGATACCAGTTCCCATGTCCCCTTGCAAATAAAGTCCTCTGCGTTATTATAACAGCTTTTTTATTACCAGTAGTACATAAATTGGTCCTGTACGTGGTATGTCGATCAGAATCTTAAAATCGTTTTAACTAAGATAATCTAGTTCTGTACGGAAATTATGTTCTTAAATGTACGTTCACGTTAAGGGGCGTTTACTCCGGCGTCGAAAATTAGAATAGCCAAAATACATTTCAATATAAGGTACCTACTTTGGATATCGTATTGATGTTGTGGGTTTGTGTTGTTGCGTTTAATACGAGGTAATATTCTTCCTTATTTCCTGAAGAAAAAGTTCCCGTGTAGTTTATGTCAAATTGAGTTTGCATAAAGCTACTTTGTAGCTATGGCAAAACGACAATAAATAAAAATAAAAGAGTATTTTCACGATTTTACTACTTTGCCATAAGACTAGTTCCATACTGACATAGAAATCAAAAGAATTGACTACTATCTACTAGAATCTACATACTTTAAATATAGCAGACAGATCAGAGCCCTTAGCCAAGATGCCCATCGCTAACTAGCGTTTCTATTCGTTTCGTTTTTAAACCAATCGCGTCACTGGTAGATCACGTGACTCTCCGTATGACGTGATCTACCAGTGACGCGATTGGTTTAAAAACTAAACGAATAGAAACGCTAGTTAGCGATGGGCATCTTGGCTAAGGGCTCTGGTCCTGTACTCTTAAAATCAAGTAACAAAATAGCATTAACTACAACCTATATTGAACCTATAAGATTAAAAGTAAAAACCTATGAAAATTTCGAATTTGCTGTACTCGATGGTTATGACCTACGATTATGAAACTGGCCTAAATAGGAAGGGTGTAGGTATTACAAATTAGTGTGAATACATAAATTCAGTCCCAACTAACCCTAAGCAACAGCATTGAGCTAACACGGAGCGTTGGTTGCCCGTATTCAGAACAATATAGGGCTAATGAAGCGTTCTGGGCAGCTATTAGTTATTGTTATTGGGGTCGCCTATTCAATCCCTGTTGTAATGTGTTTTGTTTGATATCTTCCGGTATATCATACCCTGGTCAAATTACATGATGACTTTGAACCTAAATTAATGTAAAATATTGATGTTGGATAAGCAAAACGATGTTATAATACTTCCTTTGTAATGCCGTAATGATCTTAAGATAGAATAACAGTTTTTTTTTAAGTGAGAACGTTGGTGCACTTGCGTTTTCCTATTTATAGAACAGCCGAAGGGTATTCCTTACAAAATATCAACATATTAATTTGTTCATAATATTTCACAAATACCTGTCACGAATATTCTCACGTTGCATAGTTAGAACCTGTTGCAACTCCTTAGTTTATCTTCTTTGGATTTTGCCTGCGGAGTAGATTCCCTGGAGAAATAAAGTGGCGCTTTGTTCTTACTAAAAGCACGTACGGGGAAATAGTGTTAAGCCTTTAATCATTCAGCGCCTTACTTTCATGTAAAATGGATCCGCAATTGAAATTCTTGACTAAAAATATTTTTTTGGAGAAAATGTCATAAGATTTTTTTCCCGGAAATAGTGATTAAAAAATGTTATGATCTTGTTCTAGATGTAATTACGAAATCTAATCTAAACCTACAGCTGTCAGCTGCAAGATAAAGTTACAAAATTGTAGGTAGGTAGGTACTAGGATTAGCTGTCAGTATTAACTTTTTATGTTTCCGCGAGTATAAAATCTACAAAAATCAGCACTTCAACATTGAAAAATAAAAGGTCACGTATCAATGGATCATATTTAGTTTCGTTCTCACAGTACAAAAACAATTGCCTAACGGACTACCTTTATCTTTATCTTCACCTCAGATTACCACACTAATATTACATTAGTCAAGATCCTATAAACCTTTGTATACATCTATTAGTCCCTGTAGACATTAGATGTCATACATTATGATAGTAATCGTTCCTCGACGCATCGTAATTACCGGCTACCTAAAGCTTTTGTCAAGTCAAGCCTATCAAAGATAACGTCACTAATAAAGCACTGCCTTGACATTCACACACAATAGCACGCATTAAGGATATTTATTTAAGGCAGGAGTGAGAGCAATGTTAAAGTTAGATGTAGAATACTATCGAGGAAGAGAGACAGTGATAAAGGGTAAAACGGTTTTGATAGTTGCCGTTGGGGACGTCGTAATATATTTTGCAGAAAACCGTTGAGACTATAATCAGAAGTTGACGTAATTGGGTTTATGCTCAAAGCTCTGATCAGTCAAAGGGTTCACTGACAAAACAGTTTTAACCCCGGACTAATTAAGGTAATACTACAAAAATAGTAGATATAACATGCTAATTGGTTCATCAAATAAATCACCGCCATGCTTAAAAGTGTCATGTCACAAGTCCGTGGGTCAAACATTTTGGTAAAATACTTAACATAAACTGTTGCATTGTTCGCATTTCTGCACGATTTGAGGTGGTTGGTTGAATTGAAAAGAATATCTTCAGAATTAGTTTAAGATGGCAAGACTTGTACTACATTAATAAAACCATGTTTTAAAATTAGAAAATATGTAATATATTAAATAAACATCAGGGGACATTCTTGGGCTTGCGCTGTGGGTATACTATAGGTAACGATAACCAGACTTGTACAGAAAAATACATACTTACATATTAAATATGCAGTACTCAGCATACTTGTGCGTTTACGCAAATATTTATAAAAGAAAATTCCACCCTTTTCAAATCACAATAATGGTTCGAAAGATTTTCATTTACAACGTACTTATGCAACTTACAAGAGCAATTCCTGTGGCTTACTCCAAAATTTAGGACCTGTCACCCGATTAATTGTAGATTATTTAAACACACAATTGCAATTAATCGTGTATTTACACAGGTGTGTTATAAATGTGTGTGTTTCCCGTGATACATCGGCAACCGCAAATGACTTATTACGCCGAATTAATGTCGAGCTAAGCCATTTATCATTTGAAATTCTGAATTCATTCATTTTAATGTAGCGGGTTAACGTTTTGGGCATTGGGGCTTTGTGATAAGTTCGTCCCCGGGAGCGGTTCCAAAATGAGACTTAACCTGTCATTAAGTTGTAAGATTACTTGGCTTTATTTGTTTGCATTTTCGCGCATTTTTGGGGAACTGTTAAAATATAAGGTTTGAGCTCCTAATCAAACCATAAATTCTGGCAGAACTAAATAAGAGCGCTATTTTCCAGTTTCGTGTTTTCAGAAAATTTTAGTTTTATTTTATAAAGCTATTGTAATGATTATTTCTTTAATTCAGTGATTTATAGTAACATAAAACTCATTTTTAATTGAGAATATATATCTTTTTTTCATATTTCATGTAAAGTAAAACTCGGTCTTTTATAGTATAAAATAAATAGGTGGAGCATAATACCTTACTACTACTAATAAAAAAGGGTAAAATTAGTAATCCACAAACTAGGTAAAACGGTTTAATATTGAAACGGTTATCTGTTTAGCATTTTCATTGTGTTAATCTTAATGAATATGAGGCGAGGGATTCGAGTTTCGCCCTGGACGTAGGGTTGTCACGAACAAATTATACGGTAATGTATTACTTAGATAGTTAAAAGACAAAAGTTTTTCTCATGGCATTCTATGGGATAAATCGTAATAAAACATTATATTAATCAATCGTGATTGAAGTTGAATTGAACCTTGAATTAAAGTTTTCAATTAATACTTTATAAGCTTCGGGGAATATCGGAGTTAACATTCTACACGTATGATAAAATGAAATGCAAGGTTTCAAATAGAATTTTCGCATGTCACGATTGTTACAGTTCGGGTTGGTACTTCTCGTATACCTCAAAGTAAAAACCAAGTCTGTCGTTTGACATGGTTTATGTGTTCCTTTGATAATAATATGGTATAGTTAGGTAGTAGTAGGTATTGGTCTGTGTTGGTAAAAATAAAAATAAACCTTGTATATATGCAACGACCTAAACCTGATTATAGAGTCAAGAAGACATACATATTTTTGGAACTTCGGGTGCTAAATATCATATTTTTGCAACTGGGTGTGCATATTTAAATAAAACACTTTTATTTAATTACTTTATCCAGCATTATTTAAAGCACATTTTAGCTATTGTATGTTTATGTATTAGCGGGTTCTACTATTATTTTATC